>CM060923.1:116685000-117935000 GCA_030737875.1 Allium sativum
TTTAACTTAAGCTAGTTAAATGGGTCGAAGTGAATCAATTGACTAGAATCAATTTGGATAAATTGGTGTTGAACCAATATGAATAGAATATGAGTTGGATGTGAATAACTTAATTGCGAATCATTCAGAGTTAAATGAATGAAAGCATATGTAGTGTGTGATATTCAATATGAATGGAAACCAAAAGTTTTGATAGAATTGAAATTGGTTGAAATATGAGGAGTTGAGTCTCAACATAAGTGAGATTTTGAAAAATAATAGATTTGTACCATTTTTCCTACCTTAGCAATTTCGAGGACGAAATTATTTTAAGGGGGGAAGAATGTAACGACCCAGATTTTTGAACAGATTATTTTAAATATTTAGTATGGTTTTAAATACTGAATTCATAATATAAATGGTATTTTATTGGGTTATCGATTAAATAATCGAAATACGAAAACAATAATAATTTTTAATTATCGGTGAATTTAAATTGTTTTAAAATCAATTTATATTTTTATTCGAATGTTATTTAAATCGTTAATTTAAAATTTTAATCCCTTATGTACAGTTAAATTTAATTTCAGAACTGTTCCGTTCAATTCAGAATAATGAATAACATTGGGAATATCAGTCGTTCAGATTAAATAACGGTTCAGAATTTAGAATAAAGGACCATGAGATATTTTGGTAAAATATATTAATTAAAAATCAAATCAAAATAAAATATAATAATAGGAAAAAATGAGGCCGACCTATCTCTCGTACCTCAAGCCACCCTAGGAATTAAATACACGTAGCTTATCTTCCTCGAGCACGAAAATTTGCCTCTTCTTTTTGATATCTAGCAGACAGGAATTTAATGACGTTGTACATTTGGTTCCCCTTCGTGTTATATATAATCAAACCGAGCCTCTCAGAACCATAATGGAAATCGAAACCTCAATAAAAGAAAATGGCCGAGATCCCCTTCTACCTTTATTTCCGATTCACAGTAAATCGAACTGGGACCTCGCGATTGAAGACGCCGGAGCCAATCCTGAGCTTGATGACGAACTAAGAGGGCAGCGCGTTGTATCGTGTCACATACGCAACGGATTTGGGGTGAAGAGGATCTGGCAAGTGGTTGCGACTTGGGTGAGGTCGATTGGAAACCGCGATGGTCTCCGATAGATTCTAGATGATCTTGAGCTTCGTTCTGGTGCAACGATTTTTACTTTGTCAGGATGGGTTATTGAGGAAGTCGCGGTGGAAAAAGGGCTGCGGTCGAGACTGCATATGATAGATTTTTGTGGGATTGGGAAGTTCGGATCTAGTGGAGTTCGAAATACGAACTTGGACTGGATTGGGAGCAAACTCCATTGGAGTGAGTTCGAATTAAATGTCTGGAGGGTGTTGAACGGAGCAGGCTACAGGGGGTTCAAGGTTCGTCAACATTTGGTGAAACAGTGGACAAAACGAGATGGGAGTTTCACTGATTTCAAAGGGCATCGAGATGGCAGGAATGCAGCTGACTGTGTTAAGGCTATACAATGAAAGGGGGCTTTCAATTTGAGGAGTTTTCTGAAAAATCAAAGGGTGATTGAGGGATGGTTCAGGACTCAATGGAAATCATAAAGAAAGAAAGAAAAGGATTCAAGGTATATATTTTCCAAATTTAAAATATATAGAAATTTAATTATTCATTGTAGTAGTAAATTTTAAAATGGATGATCGTTTAATCGTTAAATCAAAATTGAATAATCATAGGTACACAGTAAATTTCACTCGAGTAAATTCATAGCCGAGACGTTATGGAAATTTGAATGGATATTCGACAAAGGAAAATACTGTGAGTAAATCTCACTCACCTTTAGAATTATTTTTATTTTATTAAAAATAATTGTTTGTTGCTTGTGTGGATGCTTTCTGCTTGCTTTATATATATTAGTTATTTAGGCTATATATATATATTGGGTTGATTGATTGGTTGGATTCCCGCAGTCTCATTAGCGGATGCCCGCAGTTTCATAGCGGATGATTACCCTATACGCCCCACGCTATGATTAGTGGATGACCTTCTATACCGCGATATTCTGCCACGAAGCAGAATGGGTATTATTTATGTGCTAACATCTGTGGATGCAGGAAAACAGGTTGGAGGAATCCAACTGGATTCCTCAAAAATATATTATCTGTTTGTTTATTTGTTTGCATATATATTGTTATATATGATGTGTTAGAAAAATAAATATTTGGTTGCTTTGTGTGTTTTATCACTGGGCTTAAGTAATGATATTTAAAAATATCGTAAAAAGGATATTGGAGATTTAAAAAGGAAAAATTCTATTTTAAAATAGAATTTGAATTTTAAATGGAAATAAAATATAAAACTTGGTTTTGAAAAATAAAACAAGTAGTTCCTTTATAAACGAAGTTTATAAATAGTTCTTTTATAACGAAGTTATAAATGAAGTGAAAAGAATTATCATTTGATAATTCAGAAATAGAAATCCAAGTGTTTTTGAAAATATGATTCAAAAGGAAATTTAAATATAGAATTTGAATAATAGAAAAGGAAATGGAAATTTGAATTCAAATAGAAAAGGAAATGGGAATTTGAATTTAGAATTCAAATAGAAAATCCAAAGTGGATTTGGATATAGAACTTTCAAATGGTGTTTGAATATAAAGAATTTGAAATAGACTTTGAAAATAGAATTTCAAAAATAGAATTGCAATGACATTTGAATTCAAATATAATTGAAAGAGAATTTGACTATATAAATTCAAAAGGAATTCAAATATAGAACTTGAATTCAAAGGAATTTAAATATGGGATTTGAATTCAAGGGAATTGAAATAGGATTTGAACTCAAAGGAATTCAAATGGGATTGGGATAAAGGAAATTCAAAAATGGAATTTTAAATAAAAGAAATGTAAGTTGAAATATAGAATTTCAAAGAAGAATTGAACAGACTTTGAAATATAGAATTTCAAAGAAAAATCGAATAGAATTTGAAATATAGAATTTCAAAAGAAGAATTGAAATATGAAATTTGAACAGAGATTTAAATAGAAATTCAAGTATTGAATTTGAATATCCAATAGAAAAGGAATTGGGAAGTGAAATATAGAATTCAAATTAAAGGTGAGATTGGAATTTGAATCAAGGGAATTCAAATAGAGTTGAAATGGAATTCGAATAAAGAATTTGAAATGGAATTCGAATAAGGAATTTGAAATGGAATTCGAATAAAGGGTTTCAAATGGGATTTGAATACAGGATTTAAAACTATGGAATTTGAAATGTAAAGATTCAAATGGAATTTGAAATATATATGAATATATATATAAAAATGAAGTTGAATTCATTTTAAAGAAGTTTAAAAGTTTATATATATAATTATAATTAAAACGAACTCGCCGCAGCACTGCAGTTCGTAAAATAGCGATTCGAACTTCAATTGAATATATAGAACTCAATTGAAGTCGGAATTCTTCGAAACAAGAAACGTCAGGACCGGTTTGATAATAGTTTTCTAATGAAGGAGAAAAATCTGGATTTCGTCGTATAGATTTTGAGTTATGTCAAAATCAAATTTTCAGAAAAACAGCGCCATAATCGTTTTAAAACCATAATGGTTTATTTAATATTATAAAAGGATTTTTAAGCAAATAAAATCCAAAGTTCGATTTAGAAAATTTCAGAGTGAGTTGTAAAATATATGCGAATTCAAGTTGTGTAAATGAATATGATTTTTGAAACAGAAATCAGATTTTGACTTTGAATAGAATTAACTAATTCGAATAGTAATTAGTAAAGGAGATGTTGAATTGACATTAGGCCTTAATAAGTGAATTCGATTTGAGAATTTATATTCGAAATAGAAAAGAGAACTAGAATTAAAATCGAAATTCAATTTGGTTATGAGCAAGCTAATTAAAATATTTTGTTTGAACATGTTATGTTCAACAAAGAAGTGAAATAGGCAAAACGGCTAATTAAAGAATAAATGGGCGAAACTGAATTCAAACGATTAGATGGTATTGAATTGAATTGAAAACAGGTGAACAGGTGTTAGACATGTATGGGATGGAGTATATGAAGATTTTTATTTATGTGCCCGACAAAAGGTACATGTTTAAATTCATATATGGGTTTTATGCGCCGTATCGGCAAGCCGCTTGGCTTTTCCTTTTTTCTTTTTGATTGAGGAAGATACCGGGAAGCTATTTGAAATTTCCCGATGCTCCCGATACAGGGGAGGTTATGGCGAAATTTTCCGGAAATTTAAGGAGTTAGAATATTTTTGAGATATTTTGATAATTTGAAATCATTGTATCGACGTATTGAATTCGATAGTAAAGTGAATATAAAAATCGAATGTTGTAAACAAAAAGGGATAGAGATAAATGATTGGAATTGTTTCCAATTGCAAATAGAAATTTTTCTAATATATAGAAAATAAAAGAAGTTAATATTTGGAAACGTTTTCCAAATGGCATAAGAGGCAAGATGATTATTGAAATATTTGGGTTAACAAATATTGATAGAGGAAATGGAAAAAGTGATTTAATTAATGAAATATTAAAGGGCCCAGTGATTTGTTTGATATGTTGGATGGACACTTGTTTTTATTCGATAGTTAAATCACAGACTATCGAAGTTTTGACCATCGTTGTCAATATGGAGAGACCGGTTGGATTATTATCCGAAGAACCACTCCGTATCGGCATAAGCGTTGCGAACCAAGTATGCTGAATATATTGAAGACGGAGTAAAGTGCAAGGGCTTTTCTATTTATAGAAATAGTGCCTTCGGTTTCGTTCAATCCCAGAACGAACGTATATGGACGAATGTCTGACAGAGTATTTCCAATGATCAAATGGGTTGGTCTGTATGAATATATATGGTTGCAACGGATTTATCCCTTAGCATAACATCCAGAATATTTGTGCAAACTCAACTAGTGATTAACGGATCTGACAATGTGACATTCAAAGTGATTGTGTTATCAAGAAATGGTAAGTATTCGTAGCCTCAGGCCTCAACAACCGGGAAAGGACAAAAATCGGGCAGGCAGCATGGCTATGTGGGTCGCTCCCATTAGGGTGTATAATCACCTATCTAGAGAAATTCCTTTTGTTTCTAAATCTATCGATTCTGCCCATTCGGGAAACGGTGGTTTGAGTCCAACCGTTGGTGATATACATTCGATACACTCAAGCGAAATGAGTGGTCGGTCATGTGTGGGCCGGGTTGCAAGATGTTCTTGTTGAACCCAGGTGTATTCGCCTCTAGAGATGCACTGTCGGAAGGTGGTCCCATACCTTGTCATGTTGGAAATCCAATCTCCAATAAGCGCCATGCGGGTTTTTGAGTTTATAATATATATGTGGAGCGTGAGATGCAAGCGTTCTGCTATTTGGTTATTTACTTGATGTAGACATTATCATAATATCATTGGATTTGATATCAAAGTGTTTTGGGTTATAGTAAGGTAAAAACCGTCCATGTTTATGTGTGGGCTGGTCTTACTATTATCTTTTCCTTTGAAAGGATTTTTAAAAGTTAAACAAGTGGTTGGAGTTTACTCACACCAGTCCCATGACTGACCCAGAGTTTATTTTGTTTTGTTTTCCCTAAACTCTTGGGTGCCCAAATTTGTACGGGCAGTCAAGTGTTTCAGGCTTTTATAGATACACTTGGAGAAGCTTGAAGCAGGAGGCTTCAACGTTAGTTATTTGGAGTTACTTCCGCTGAGTCAAATGTTATGTGTACTCTGATGATGGTATGTATGTATGTACAAAACAGATTTGTATTTCGAAGCTTATGTTATATAATATATTTTATTCGTTCCGCTGTGAGTTTGTGATCTTCGTTTTTCTTCTATTCTAATATTTCTTTCTTTCTATTTCTCATCCTCTAACTTCTTTCTAATAATGAGTCGTATTTCTGTGTTATTTGAGTTGGACGTGTGGTGTTTTTAGTCAACTCAGATAGCACGGATTTGCGGTTCGCTACAGCTTCCAAATACTAACACGATGAATTAGATTGGTAGTTTTTTTCTTTAAAAACAATGATTTTAGCACAAAAGTTGTAAGAGTAAATCTATTACATTAATAAATGTACTTCATCTCAATTTCTTTTGGCTTGATTAATAATATTTTCAATGGTTTAATTTTTATAATTTTTTTTTTGAAATACGGAAAATATAACCATGTGCGAAGCAGTGGTCCCCACTTGTTTAAATAAAAAGTGCACCAAATTGATTTGTTATCATCTATCATTATTGTGTTAGTAAAATGATGTATATATATAATACTAATAGTAACTTAGTTTGAGTGCCTATACCAAGTTAGTATAACAAACCAAAAAATTTAACGTTTAAAATATGAATTTAATTTAAATCTAATGTTGGAATAAACAATTATATTTGAGATTTCATTTACAAATTTAAAATATATTTTATTTGAACTTGGATTTTATAAAATATTAAGTATTAATAAATGTTTTTCATTTAAATATGACTGGTTTAGTTAAAATCAAATATAGCTAATTTAAATCAAATTTGTTGGAATATTTGAATTTGATTTTCAAAATTAAATTTGAATTATTACTTAAGAAATTAAAAGCGAATATATCTACTTGAACTTAATATTTGGAATATGAACTTAAAGAAAACCAAATTTAAGAATTCAAAATTTAATTCATTTTTATTTTTTATATTGGGTGGGAATGACATCGTCATATATGTGTTTGTGTGATAATTTGAAATTTAGACACCAACTGTAAATGGATCAGCATATATGCACATGAATGGTTAGCGGTAAATGATGATATAATAAATTCACATGCAATTCATAAATTTTTCAGAAATGACCTGTAACGACCCGTGTTTTTCGACCATTTGAATATGAATATTTAAATTAGTTTTAAATATTATATTGGAATATTAATGAAATTTAATATTGAATTCGTTATTTAAAACGAAGTTGAACATTATATATTTATATATAATATAAATCGAGCCTGAAATGGCGCTGCAGTTCGCAATATAGAGTTTTGAACTTCAACTGAGAATACAGGATTCGATATAAGTCGGATTTCTGTGAAACAAGACACGTTGGGACCGTATTGACGATAATTTTCATATGAAAGAGAAAACTCCAGATTTCGTGTTATAGTTTGGTAGTTATGGTCAAATCAAATTTTGAAATAGTCGCTATGGGAAATCGTTATTAAATTATAGGCCTTTAAATTAGCCGTTTTGCAAACAGACTCAGATTTCGACGAAATCAGTTTCATTAGAACCATATCGCCAAATTATTGTACGGTGGTGAATTGCGTGGAAAACTGATATCGTATGTGACCATGGTAGCCGTAAACGCCCGTTCAATTTCTATAGCGCGTATTAAAATAAATAAAAGGATATTTGGCATAACTTGAGCAGACAATCGAATTAAGCCACGAAACCAGTTCCGTTGAATTCGTATCGTCGATTATAGTCAGGATATGTATATAGTTTGTTATTTTTAGAGATCGAGAAATTTGGTGTTAAAAAGGGTAGGGCGGTTCGGGGTAAAAATGGCCTACCGGGGCAACAGTCTCAGAATGCGACGAAATTAGTGCCGTTGGGTTCGTATCGAAAAGTTATTGTCAGACTTCGTAGTTTCAAGTGGATCTGATTTATCTGGTGACCATGGAAAAATTAAACGTGTGTTCATTACCGGTTTCATAAAGGAAAATTCTTCATACGACCTCGGATTGCGACGAAACTTGTTCCATTGGGTCCGGAATACCTTTTTACACTAAGATTAGCCTTTTTATCAGTAGACAGAAATCGTTTGTAGTGGTTCTAATCAATTACTTCACCGTGAAGTCTCGTAATAATATTTAATTATAATTTTGACCTAATACATAGCTTCTGAATAGTTTTTCCTTTCAATCTTTTCAATGACAAAAACCAGTGCATGCTAACCTATAAACTCATGTCAACGGCTAACCGGTATCCTTTGTAGAGCCTTATCATAGCGTCCTCTTCTGCATGCCTCCTCTTTTCCATACACAGACTGATACTTTCGCAGATTGGTCTCCCTGTTCATTGAAAACATTGGACATTTGGAAAGGGAAAACTCGTAAATACAGTCCTCATATTCCAGCTACCCTATGCCCTATAGTCGGCTACACACCGTGCCTGCCAAGTATTCTAACTATATAAATATGCTTCTCCATTGTTTTTCTCCACCGACTTCATTCTAAAAAAAAAAAAAAAAAAAAAAAAGGGAGAGATGGAAGCATGCGATGGGGTGCTGGCGGGTTGGCTTCAAAGTGGGGGCGATGCAGTAGAGCAATCAAAGCAGCCGCATTTGCTGAAGGGGCGTTGTGGTTGGCACATGCGTGAGGGAGGCGCTGTGTGTATTGGAAGAAAGGGCGGATGTGGGAGTTACGCAGCATGAAGTGGCAAAGAACTGGAGGTGGACGGCCGAAGTAGGAAGGAGTGGGATGGGGATGAAAGCTACGGTGGAAACAGCAAATGCATGGTTTTGTTTTCATGGGAGACAAGCGGGTGTTTTGGGACAACGAATAAAGGGGAAGTATCCATGAGCAGGTATGGCCCTAACATGTTGGTAAAGGGGTGACATGGGCTTAAGGCTGTAGAATTTGTGGCTTTGGAAAAAAAAAAAAAAAAAAAAAAAAAAAAACTGTTCAGCCGTCTCTTGATAATAGTGTAAATCTATATATTCCAATTAATATAGTTATAAAGTGATATACCATTAAAAATAAATAAACTAATTAGATTAGTGTTAATCTGTGCAGGAATTTTAAAGTGGCCTTGAGTTGTAGAATGAAGGATTTGAACACACAAAGCAGTGTAGGAGAGCAGTTCGGCCAAACTCTTATTAATGTAATTAATTTAAGTTACCAATATAACTAAGGGTTAACGAAGTTGGTTAATTAAATAAAAATCGTATAGATTAAACTGTTTATAATTCGTCCATATCTCAACAGAATAGGATGAACAAGGTACCGTTGGAATCTCTTATCAAGCAGAACATCGTGGAACTGTTCTGAGCAGAAGTGGAGACGACAGGAATTCACGATTTAATTAAACGACTGTTTAATTAAATTGTGCCCGACCAGTCCGGAAATAAACAGAACCAAAGTGAGTTAAACTCACTCAGTTACCCTTTTTATATTTTATATAAATTGGGTATTTTTATTTTTGTGTGCTCTGCTTACCAATGGTTGACTGTTTTGCTAGTTATCTATTTAACTGTTGATTTAACCGATGAAATTAAACTGTGTTTAATTTCAGTCAAATATCAAATCGTTATTTTTAACGATTGGTCCCAATAAAGGTAACTCACCTTGGTTGGTCACGTTTATTTATAAACGTGTTTAATTGTTTGAATTGTTCTGTTATTTCGTTGATGTTAAATGGTTGTTATTTATCATCAGTTAGATGTGATTAATTTGGTTGTTGTTTATTGACTGGATATTCAACATCTGTTTGGTTAAACCAATGGGTGATAGTGGTTAAGTGTTTGGCAGAGTATGGCCTTTAAAAATCAATCGGTTTATAGATATGGATTCACCGTTAGGTGAGTCGATAAAAGTGAAGTTATAAAGTTTATTTTATAACTGGAAACAAATAATTAGAATCTATCTAAATTAATTATATTTTTAATTAATTTAAAGCAAGAATTGTTGAAATCGGTTAATGAGATGATCAAGTTTTTGAGTCAATTAAATCGACCGTTTGGAATTAGAATTGTTTTTCAAGTTATTGTGTTTTGACTAAAATAGTTAAATGAATATTGTTTGAATTTAAATAAGACTTTAAAGGGGATTTAATGTGAGATGCAAGCCAATTGAATGGTGAAAGGAAATAAACGTACTCAATTATATGAATTAAGTGAAAGGAGATTACGATAAAAAGGATTTATTATAAACCAGAAGTTTTAAGTGAGATTCAAAGTGTTGAGACGTTAATTTTACATTAACGTTATTTGAAAACGAGATCTAGTAAAAAGGAGAATTTTAAATGAGATTTCAAAATGGGAAATTGAATATATTTATTCGAGATAGAATTAGCCAAACATAATTATTGGGCTAGGTTGCCATTTCGTACGACTGCTAGCGAAATTCGCAGGGCTGCAGATAGCCTACGGCGGTCGGATGTTTCCTGAGGGGATCAGGTGTAACCATTGTGATCGCTGTGATCTGGAGTCAAGCGAATGGAGTTAAGACGAATGTTAATTAATCAATTAGAGTTATTCAAATATCATATTATTGAATATTTAAAAGGAGTTAGAAGTTTTAATTTAACAAAAGTAAATCAGTTTAATCAAAGGCCATGTGATGCTGAATACTGAATCAGTGAACTCATTGGAGTGTCATGATTGAAACACTGTATATTTCGATAGTTAAAACACCGACTATCAAATCTGACCAATACGATTGTTGGTATGGAAAGACCGGGATCGAATTTACATTCGAAAACCATTCCGACCAACAAATACGTGAAGATGTTTGAAGACGGTCGAGATGGAGCATTGAAGACCGTGGATCTTCATAAGCGGAGGAACTGCTAAGAATCTCTGGTTTAGCGGCCAGAGATAAACTGTGGTTCGGTCGTGGTTGGAATCCACGAGTGCAAGGACTTCTCGCTACTGATCCATGGGGTGATTCCCATATTGGATGCGGTAGGAGAGTGCCTTCGGTTCATCCTGTTCCTGGATGACGTATATGGACGAATGTCTGACAGAGTATTTCCAAAGGGTCACGTACGTTGATTTCTTCAAACGTATGATAGTTGTTGGCAGAGAA
Organism: Allium sativum; assembly: GCA_030737875.1. NCBI lineage: Eukaryota > Viridiplantae > Streptophyta > Magnoliopsida > Asparagales > Amaryllidaceae > Allium > Allium sativum. Next base: position 116,695,800 of record CM060923.1, read on the forward strand.
TTGCCATTCTCTAGCTTTCAGCTAGAGTATTTTTGTGGACGTCAATTAGTGATATCTGACGGATCTGACGATGTGGCATTCAAAGTGAATGGTGACCAGATGTTCAAAGATAAATTCTGACCTCAAGCCTCATCAACCGGGAAATGACAAAAATCGGGCAGGCAGCATGGCTATGTGGGTCGCTCCCATTAGGGTGTAGAATCACCTATCTAGAGGAAATCCTATTTGCTTCTTTAATCTATGTTTCAATGCTGTCCCTTGTCGGGAGACGGTTGCTGATCCCAACCGTCGGTGATATACATTCGATACTCTCAAGCGAAATGAGGGGTCGGTCATGTGAGGGCCGGGTTGCAAGAAGTTCTTGTTGAACCCAGTGTATTCGTCTCTAGAGATACACGTGCGGAAGGTGGACCCATACCTTGTCAAGTTGGAATCCAATCCCCAATAAGCGCCTGCGGGTTTTGATTGTATACTATATATGTGGAGCGTGAGATGCAAGCGTTCCACTAGATTCTAATTACTTGTATTTAGACATTATTATAATATCAGAAAAGATATTGGTTTCAAAACTGTTTTGGGGTTATCGTAAGGTAAAAACCGTCCGTGTTTATGTGTGGATTTGGTCTTACGATTATCCTTTTCTTTTGAAAAGATTTTGAACTTTAAAATCATGATTGGATGGTTTACCCTCATTACTGTGCGAGTTTATCTCACTCTGGTTCACCAGACTGACCCGGTGTTTTGTAAATGCTCGGGTTAGACCGGGGTGTACAGGTTCAGGTTAACGACTGCTGTGAAGAGACGAGCTGGAAGAGTCCAGACGTATGATATTACTACTATTCCGCTGTGTGTTGTATATGGGAACAGGCTGTTATAACTGTCCCATGGTATGATGTACTCTGGTACTGTAAGTATTTTAAAGCTTTCAATAAAGATTATTTCTGTATTATATTTTGTTCCGCTGCGATGTGAGACTCTGTGTGGTGTTTCTTCTTCTTCTATTCTAATATTTCTATCTTATCTATTCTCACCCTCTAACTTCTTTCTATTAATGATCTGGAATATTCGATGTCTGAATGGTCAACATGGTAGTTTGATGTTGATTTTCGGAGTCGAAAATCCCGGTTCGTTACAGTGGTATCAGAGCTATAGGTTAAGTAAGTACCTTGGCTCTGTGGCGTGACTCAGTAGAGATGTGGTTAGTAATACCCTAGATTGAGTTTGAGTGTATATATATGAGCGCGTATTTGTAAGTTGTTATAAAAAAACTGTTTATATTGTGTTGATTGGTTTGTCGAGTAGTTTATGAATTCTGGTCGATACAGTAATGCAAACTGTGTCGATAAGTGTTTCTAAACTCTTGAACAGAATAATTCGACACAGTATGTTTTTGAAAGGGGGTAAATGAAATAATTTTACCCAAATTATATTTTGATATAAAGGAAATATATATGTTGGAAATATCATAATATATGTGATGTGTTGTTTGTTATTATAATCGAATAAGATTATAATTGAGATGGTTATATAAATAACCCATTAGAATTCGTATTATATATGAAATCAGATGAATTAAATCTGAATTTAAATTAGAAATGAAATCAAAATGGTGGAAATGTAAAAAGTATGTGTAAATGAATATGGAATAAATATATCTGAATTTCAAAATCCTGGGAGGTTTTTTTTAAATTGTTTTACAAGCCTTGCAAAGGATATTTTGAACTGATTTCAAAATGGAAGTGTTTAGAAATGGTTTTGAAAGTAATATAGTATTGAACTCACTTCGACAACTGGAAAATAGATTCCGATGATGTGCGCGCCATTATCGGTGTTCATTTTCGAGTTCTAAGTGACGGGTTACTACCAAAGATTTGGTTTTGAATTTCTGTGAGAAAAACAAGCTGTTTTGAGGCCTGAAAGGAAATATTAATTTTTGAAAGAGCTGAACTGTTTAAAACTTCCAGGGAAATTGTTGAACAAAATTGTAAATAGAAATTGTGAAAACAAATATGGATTTGATTGAAACAAATTAATTGGGAATTGAATCGGGATATACTATATCAAGTGGAATTAGAATTGTGGAGACAAGAATCTGAAATGGTGTTGAATTGATAAGTTAAGAGTTGAAATTGATGATGGATGGAAATTGAGTCAAGAATGAAATTTGGCTTGGACACGTGAAGAATTTAATTCGAAGGATGAAATTGGAATTTTGTTTTGGAAATGCATTTGTATATGCTGACAGGGTGGCAGACGGGAAAGATATAGTGATATGCCCGACAAAAAGGTACACATTTATTTTTATATTGGTTTGGAGATTTATGAGCCAATTTGACAAGCCGCTTGGCTGTTTCATTTTCTTTTGGATTGGAGAAGGCCCGGAGAGGCAAGTTGGAGTTGTACCGATTGAGCCGTACAGAGGAGGTGCTGGCGAAATTTTTCGAAAAATATAATGTGTTAGAAAATTTTCAATATTTTTGAAAATATCTATTTACAGTATTGAATTGGTTTCTAATTTAATATAAAATTAGATTTGAAATTAGTGAGTTTATAACGTTTTTTCTTACCTTAGCAATTTCGAGGACGAAATTATTTTAAGGGGGGAAGAATGTAACGACCCGTGTTTTTCGACCATTTGAATATGAATATTTAAATTAGTTTTAAATATTATATTGGAATATTAATGAAATTTAATATTGAATTCGTTATTTAAAACGAAGTTGAACATTATATATTTATATATAATATAAATCGAGCCTGAAATGGCGCTGCAGTTCGCAATATAGAGTTTTGAACTTCAACTGAGAATACAGGATTCGATATAAGTCGGATTTCTGTGAAACAAGACACGTTGGGACCGTATTGACGATAATTTTCATATGAAAGAGAAAACTCCAGATTTCGTGTTATAGTTTGGTAGTTATGGTCAAATCAAATTTTGAAATAGTCGCTATGGGAAATCGTTATTAAATTATAGGCCTTTAAATTAGCCGTTTTGCAAACAGACTCAGATTTCGACGAAATCAGTTTCATTAGAACCATATCGCCAAATTATTGTACGGTGGTGAATTGCGTGGAAAACTGATATCGTATGTGACCATGGTAGCCGTAAACGCCCGTTCAATTTCTATAGCGCGTATTAAAATAAATAAAAGGATATTTGGCATAACTTGAGCAGACAATCGAATTAAGCCACGAAACCAGTTCCGTTGAATTCGTATCGTCGATTATAGTCAGGATATGTATATAGTTTGTTATTTTTAGAGATCGAGAAATTTGGTGTTAAAAAGGGTAGGGCGGTTCGGGGTAAAAATGGCCTACCGGGGCAACAGTCTCAGAATGCGACGAAATTAGTGCCGTTGGGTTCGTATCGAAAAGTTATTGTCAGACTTCGTAGTTTCAAGTGGATCTGATTTATCTGGTGACCATGGAAAAATTAAACGTGTGTTCATTACCGGTTTCATAAAGGAAAATTCTTCATACGACCTCGGATTGCGACGAAACTTGTTCCATTGGGTCCGGAATACCTTTTTACACTAAGATTAGCCTTTTTATCAGTAGACAGAAATCGTTTGTAGTGGTTCTAATCAATTACTTCACCGTGAAGTCTCGTAATAATATTTAATTATAATTTTGACCTAATACATAGCTTCTGAATAGTTTTTCCTTTCAATCTTTTCAATGACAAAAACCAGTGCATGCTAACCTATAAACTCATGTCAACGGCTAACCGGTATCCTTTGTAGAGCCTTATCATAGCGTCCTCTTCTGCATGCCTCCTCTTTTCCATACACAGACTGATACTTTCGCAGATTGGTCTCCCTGTTCATTGAAAACATTGGACATTTGGAAAGGGAAAACTCGTAAATACAGTCCTCATATTCCAGCTACCCTATGCCCTATAGTCGGCTACACACCGTGCCTGCCAAGTATTCTAACTATATAAATATGCTTCTCCATTGTTTTTCTCCACCGACTTCATTCTAAAAAAAAAAAAAAAAAAAAAAAAAGGGAGAGATGGAAGCATGCGATGGGGTGCTGGCGGGTTGGCTTCAAAGTGGGGGCGATGCAGTAGAGCAATCAAAGCAGCCGCATTTGCTGAAGGGGCGTTGTGGTTGGCACATGCGTGAGGGAGGCGCTGTGTGTATTGGAAGAAAGGGCGGATGTGGGAGTTACGCAGCATGAAGTGGCAAAGAACTGGAGGTGGACGGCCGAAGTAGGAAGGAGTGGGATGGGGATGAAAGCTACGGTGGAAACAGCAAATGCATGGTTTTGTTTTCATGGGAGACAAGCGGGTGTTTTGGGACAACGAATAAAGGGGAAGTATCCATGAGCAGGTATGGCCCTAACATGTTGGTAAAGGGGTGACATGGGCTTAAGGCTGTAGAATTTGTGGCTTTGGAAAAAAAAAAAAAAAAAAAAAAAAAAAAAAAAAAAAAAACTGTTCAGCCGTCTCTTGATAATAGTGTAAATCTATATATTCCAATTAATATAGTTATAAAGTGATATACCATTAAAAATAAATAAACTAATTAGATTAGTGTTAATCTGTGCAGGAATTTTAAAGTGGCCTTGAGTTGTAGAATGAAGGATTTGAACACACAAAGCAGTGTAGGAGAGCAGTTCGGCCAAACTCTTATTAATGTAATTAATTTAAGTTACCAATATAACTAAGGGTTAACGAAGTTGGTTAATTAAATAAAAATCGTATAGATTAAACTGTTTATAATTCGTCCATATCTCAACAGAATAGGATGAACAAGGTACCGTTGGAATCTCTTATCAAGCAGAACATCGTGGAACTGTTCTGAGCAGAAGTGGAGACGACAGGAATTCACGATTTAATTAAACGACTGTTTAATTAAATTGTGCCCGACCAGTCCGGAAATAAACAGAACCAAAGTGAGTTAAACTCACTCAGTTACCCTTTTTATATTTTATATAAATTGGGTATTTTTATTTTTGTGTGCTCTGCTTACCAATGGTTGACTGTTTTGCTAGTTATCTATTTAACTGTTGATTTAACCGATGAAATTAAACTGTGTTTAATTTCAGTCAAATATCAAATCGTTATTTTTAACGATTGGTCCCAATAAAGGTAACTCACCTTGGTTGGTCACGTTTATTTATAAACGTGTTTAATTGTTTGAATTGTTCTGTTATTTCGTTGATGTTAAATGGTTGTTATTTATCATCAGTTAGATGTGATTAATTTGGTTGTTGTTTATTGACTGGATATTCAACATCTGTTTGGTTAAACCAATGGGTGATAGTGGTTAAGTGTTTGGCAGAGTATGGCCTTTAAAAATCAATCGGTTTATAGATATGGATTCACCGTTAGGTGAGTCGATAAAAGTGAAGTTATAAAGTTTATTTTATAACTGGAAACAAATAATTAGAATCTATCTAAATTAATTATATTTTTAATTAATTTAAAGCAAGAATTGTTGAAATCGGTTAATGAGATGATCAAGTTTTTGAGTCAATTAAATCGACCGTTTGGAATTAGAATTGTTTTTCAAGTTATTGTGTTTTGACTAAAATAGTTAAATGAATATTGTTTGAATTTAAATAAGACTTTAAAGGGGATTTAATGTGAGATGCAAGCCAATTGAATGGTGAAAGGAAATAAACGTACTCAATTATATGAATTAAGTGAAAGGAGATTACGATAAAAAGGATTTATTATAAACCAGAAGTTTTAAGTGAGATTCAAAGTGTTGAGACGTTAATTTTACATTAACGTTATTTGAAAACGAGATCTAGTAAAAAGGAGAATTTTAAATGAGATTTCAAAATGGGAAATTGAATATATTTATTCGAGATAGAATTAGCCAAACATAATTATTGGGCTAGGTTGCCATTTCGTACGACTGCTAGCGAAATTCGCAGGGCTGCAGATAGCCTACGGCGGTCGGATGTTTCCTGAGGGGATCAGGTGTAACCATTGTGATCGCTGTGATCTGGAGTCAAGCGAATGGAGTTAAGACGAATGTTAATTAATCAATTAGAGTTATTCAAATATCATATTATTGAATATTTAAAAGGAGTTAGAAGTTTTAATTTAACAAAAGTAAATCAGTTTAATCAAAGGCCATGTGATGCTGAATACTGAATCAGTGAACTCATTGGAGTGTCATGATTGAAACACTGTATATTTCGATAGTTAAAACACCGACTATCAAATCTGACCAATACGATTGTTGGTATGGAAAGACCGGGATCGAATTTACATTCGAAAACCATTCCGACCAACAAATACGTGAAGATGTTTGAAGACGGTCGAGATGGAGCATTGAAGACCGTGGATCTTCATAAGCGGAGGAACTGCTAAGAATCTCTGGTTTAGCGGCCAGAGATAAACTGTGGTTCGGTCGTGGTTGGAATCCACGAGTGCAAGGACTTCTCGCTACTGATCCATGGGGTGATTCCCATATTGGATGCGGTAGGAGAGTGCCTTCGGTTCATCCTGTTCCTGGATGACGTATATGGACGAATGTCTGACAGAGTATTTCCAAAGGGTCACGTACGTTGATTTCTTCAAACGTATGATAGTTGTTGGCAGAGAATTGCCATTCTCTAGCTTTCAGCTAGAGTATTTTTGTGGACGTCAATTAGTGATATCTGACGGATCTGACGATGTGGCATTCAAAGTGAATGGTGACCAGATGTTCAAAGATAAATTCTGACCTCAAGCCTCATCAACCGGGAAATGACAAAAATCGGGCAGGCAGCATGGCTATGTGGGTCGCTCCCATTAGGGTGTAGAATCACCTATCTAGAGGAAATCCTATTTGCTTCTTTAATCTATGTTTCAATGCTGTCCCTTGTCGGGAGACGGTTGCTGATCCCAACCGTCGGTGATATACATTCGATACTCTCAAGCGAAATGAGGGGTCGGTCATGTGAGGGCCGGGTTGCAAGAAGTTCTTGTTGAACCCAGTGTATTCGTCTCTAGAGATACACGTGCGGAAGGTGGACCCATACCTTGTCAAGTTGGAATCCAATCCCCAATAAGCGCCTGCGGGTTTTGATTGTATACTATATATGTGGAGCGTGAGATGCAAGCGTTCCACTAGATTCTAATTACTTGTATTTAGACATTATTATAATATCAGAAAAGATATTGGTTTCAAAACTGTTTTGGGGTTATCGTAAGGTAAAAACCGTCCGTGTTTATGTGTGGATTTGGTCTTACGATTATCCTTTTCTTTTGAAAAGATTTTGAACTTTAAAATCATGATTGGATGGTTTACCCTCATTACTGTGCGAGTTTATCTCACTCTGGTTCACCAGACTGACCCGGTGTTTTGTAAATGCTCGGGTTAGACCGGGGTGTACAGGTTCAGGTTAACGACTGCTGTGAAGAGACGAGCTGGAAGAGTCCAGACGTATGATATTACTACTATTCCGCTGTGTGTTGTATATGGGAACAGGCTGTTATAACTGTCCCATGGTATGATGTACTCTGGTACTGTAAGTATTTTAAAGCTTTCAATAAAGATTATTTCTGTATTATATTTTGTTCCGCTGCGATGTGAGACTCTGTGTGGTGTTTCTTCTTCTTCTATTCTAATATTTCTATCTTATCTATTCTCACCCTCTAACTTCTTTCTATTAATGATCTGGAATATTCGATGTCTGAATGGTCAACATGGTAGTTTGATGTTGATTTTCGGAGTCGAAAATCCCGGTTCGTTACATGACCTTTATTATTTAAGTACAAAAGTACCATTTTTTGATCTCCCTTAAATATTTTCTAGAAGATCCATCTAATTTTTTGAATCAAATTTCAAAGTCAACATCAATTGCAGAACTTTTGGTGGCCTGCATTAACACTACGATATCTTACGCCGACCCTACGATTTCCAATACCAGGACTCGGGCTTGATTCAGAAATCCCTACATTTTCACTGTGATATCTTACGCCAACCCTAGGATTTCCATCACCAGGATTAGGGCCTTCTTTAGAAATCTCTCTTTTACAACATTTAGTACATATGCTTCTACGTTGTAAATCTTTAAATTCCCAGCTTTCAAGGCTTTCGAATTGACATATGTGAGCATAGTTTATATCAGTAGAGCAAGTTCCTTTAGATTAAAAAAACTGCGACCCACGTACACTTGCATCTACCAACATTAAAGAATTCAATCCTGCATTTTTCAATAAGAAGAAAAGGAGATAATTAGATCAATATACATACAAAATAATGAAAAGAAAATTGGGAAGTGTAGACGTTATAAGTTGAAAATGATGGACACAACTTAATTGACAAGACACTACCATAGTATATTCATAAAGAAAAAGGAAAAATTAAATAATAATAATAATAATACCAACGCATAGAAGGAAAAAAAGAGGATAAATGTGGAAGAGCTCATTCTTTTTGACCACTTTCAAGAATTATAAAAAGGCTATTGAGACCTAGTGAAGATTAAAAATTGCTTTGACTTATATAGTAATATTCAAAGCTGATTGAATAAATTTACATATCTTATTAATTCATTTGCTAAGATTATATTTCGAATGAATTATTAATTAGGTAGGTGAATAAACAATTTAAGCTAATGAACCTAATAAATACTAAATATTCTCAATAGCAATTAATCTTTTAAGCGAACAAGTAATCATTTATATAAATTATTAATTAAATAAATTAATGAACAAATTAAATACCTATTCTTTGTCTAATAATATTAAAATACAAATTCTCTAGTCATTTTTTATCCTCTATATATTTGTATTATTATTGTTATTACAATATATCTTACATAAACGCTAAACCGAGAATAATTAAAATATTAATAATTTGATATGTTTCTCTATCACGATTATTTGGATAAGAAATCGGCACCATCCGATGAGCTAACCACATCCACCAACATGGTCTACCTCATGAAAACCCAAATTAAATATATAGTATACATAATTCCATAGCGATATTCGAAAATTTAATTTGGACATAACTTACAATTTATAAAACGAAATCTCAATATCTTACATTCGTTAGAAAGATATTATTAGTTATATCCTAATGTTTTTTTCACCCAGTTCTTATATATAATGAATTCTTTATACTTAATTGAAAAAATAATCGAATTTTCAAATAAACGTGCCATTTCAAGCTCATTTTACAGTTAATAAAAAGTTCATACCTAACTTTAAATAAATTTTAAGTCGTTTATTATCAAAATAAATCATCTAAAATATTTAATTTTCATTAAAATAAATAAAAAATAAATTTCAAACTGGTTCCAAAAATACGGGTTGTTACAGAGGAAAAGGAAAGCATCCTCAAAGTCTAGGGTTTCTAATTAAAAGGTATGCTGATTTTTTGTGTTGGCCTTTTCACTACAAGAAAAACCGAGATTAGCGACAGATTTTTAGCAGTGGAAAATTCCGTCGCTAATCAGCGGCGGATTTCCATGGGCTTTGTAAGAGAAAATATTTTGGATTTTATATGTCATTTTATTATAAATTATTACCGTCGAATACTAATTCCGTCGCTAAATCAATGGAAATTACAGCTCTTTACCGTCGTATAATATTTGACGCTAAATTCCGCTGCTAATAGAGTCGGATTACCATCGACATAATTTTGAAGCTATTTTCCTACAGTTTTCCAAGAGATTTGAAACAAACATTTATATTTTTTATTTATTAAATGTTTTAAATTTGTGTTATTACTTAGTAATTAATTAGTAAATTTAAATTTTAAATAATTAATGTTAATAATACATTAGTAATTAATAATAAATAATAACTATTAGAAGTAAATAAAATTCAATAGTTAATGCTGTTTTTTTTGAAAATTATTGTTGATTAATTATTAATTACTATATAATATAAATAAGAGGTAATAGTAATTAATAAAATACATTGTGCAATTTATTTTGTCCTTTAAAAAAATTTGGTAAGTAAATAAATGTGCAAGGTTTTAATTAGATGTAGAAGTTAATATATTAAAAATGGAATAAACGTGCATAAAAAGAAATAATGTAACTTAAAATTTGAATGAAAATAAATGGCTTATAATTGAGGAGAAAGAAAGGGAACATATTAATGAGGCAATTGGGACGTGTTATGGGAAGAAGCAAATATTGGATTTACATCAGAAAAAAAAGTCCATATGGTTAAGCATTATTTAAAAACAAAAAAAATGCATTCATGGAAGCAACAAATAAGGATGTTATGAAATGGAGCAATTAAAATACAGAAGTAGGAATTTCAAAAAAGCGACAAACTTCAATCGAAGAATGGACATTAATTCCTGCCAAAAAGACAATCTGTTAAAGCAGGAATGTTTGAAAGACTTTTTTAAATTAGCAAAAAAATTCTTTAATGGGAAACCATGGAAAATGATTCTAATAGTTCTTGAAACATACAACCAATTATTTTGTTAAAGTGGAATTCTGAAACAAAAAGTGTGCAAATTTTGATGGATAATTTTAAATCATGAAATTTTCCGATTTGAAATGGAATTTTTAGAAACATAAATATTTTTTGGAAAACTTTGGAAATTTACCAACATTTGAATTAGAAAAGTTGGAAATGTAATGTAATTTTAAGAAAAAAGGTAAATTCTTCATAAATCAAACAATGAATGACATTAATCGTAATTAATGGCTACAAAAGTATACATTTGTTAGCTTCTAAAATTTGAAATTTATGGATTAAATGTTTTCAACTTTCCCTTATTTCACTCTTCTATGTTATACATAATAAATTTAGAAAGTTTTTTTTCTAAAAATTTTAGCAGTTACAATGAGGGAAGTGAAACTAATTTGAAGATCTAGGTGATATAAGTGAAAAATGTAAAAATGACTAATAGGATAAGTAAAGAAGATATACTCATATAAATAAGTGTAAAATGATTGTTGGAATTTAGTTAGTAATAATTTTTTTAATTTTCCTCCGGTAATAAAGGGAATTGAGATAAGTAATGGGAGTAAGACAAAAGTTGTCGTTGATTGCTCTGAATATTTTATTCAAGTAATTTATGACTGCAAAGTGTATTATGAAAGGCATCTTTAATATTCAAATAAATTAGAAATAAATAATTTATAAACAAATTGAATGTTTTCTTTTTGAAACATTATTTTGAAAAAGCATTTATTTCATACATCAAATAAATGCTGAAAAAGATAATCTTTTTGGTGCTATTAAGTATTTTTTTCATTTTGCTTTTAATATTTAATCGATTAATTTCCATCCTCCCTCCCTCTAAAATCGCGTTTTCACTTCGTTTTCGTGTCTCATCCACCCATCCTCGGCTTTCCGATTTACTACCTTCACTCAGCTTTCGCCATCACGGGGATTAAAAACTGTAACAACCCGAAAATCTGGGCCAGTTTAAATTTTTTATTTTGGCAATTTTAGCGAATTTTGATTATTTAAAATGAATTATTTTAAATAATATCGACGAGAAATTTATTTTGAATATATTTAGAACGTGTATATTATATACGTCGTCGTTAGAATATAAATAATTACATATAATTATAAATAGAATTGAAAATGGCGCGGTAGTTCGATAATTCGATTTCAAACTTCAGTTGAATGTACCGGGTGCAACACAATCCGGAATTTAGTGAAACCAAAAACATTAGGATCTTATTGATGATATCTTTCCAACGAATCCGAAAAATCGAAATTTCATAGCGGGAATCAAAAGATATGTCCAGTTGAAAATTCTGAATAGTCGCTATGGAATTCGGGCCCTTAAAAATGGGAATTTTGCAAACGACCTCGGATTTCGACGAAACCACATTTGTTGGGTCCGCAGTGTCAAGTTATTGCTAGATTTCAATTTTCATAATTTTTCGAATCAATATGTGAGCGTGGCAAAGGAAAACGCGTTTGACCGGTTTCAGTTTATTTTAATCGATTGGAAATTGGTCATTTTTCAAACGTTCTCGGAATTCGACGAAACTAGTTTTGTTAGGACCGTATCATCAATACGAAGCTAGAAAATATTTTTCTGGAATTTATCGAGTTAGTATGTGACCCCGGTAATTTGAAATGTACGTTTAAAATTCAATATAGCAATTTAAATGTAAATTCAACGGAAACTGATCGTAACGTCCGAATCAACCTACGATACATATCCCATTGTGTTCGGAATGGGGGTAACTAGCTAGGGGAGACAGTTGTTGGGTTCGATTTGGGATTCGAAAGAAAAAGTAACATTTAGAAATTTAAAAGCAAATAAAGTATATAATATTATATTGGGCTAAGCCCGTTTACCTCTTCCACTAGCACCCCCCCCCCTTTGTCAAAAATCAGAAATTGAAAAAGAAAAAAAAACGAACGAAACCCGTCATTCGAGACCGCCACCGCTCCTCCAGGCGGAGCGCCACCGCCCTCCGATCTCGCGGCCCCCTTCTCCGCCCTCGTCGATCTCCACCCCCCCTCCTATGCTCGCCTCGAACCCTAAAACCCCCCCTCCCCTCCTTCGATCGACGCAAGCACCCAGACCCCCCTCCTTTTAATCGTGCCGCCGCCCAGACCCGACACCCCCCCACTCCATCGCCTACCCCTCCGAGCTCCGACGCCTCCAACCTCCAAATCCAAAAAGCAGTGAAGGGATTGAGAGGAGCTCAGGGATTTCGGTCCAGGAATTGAAGACGACGGCTTAGAGGCCTTAATGACGTGATTAGTGTGTTTAATAGGTAATTAATTAGTTTAATTTCTTTTAAATGTTTTATTTATGTAATTTAAAAGTTTGAAAGGCTATAACTTTTTGTTTGTAAATGCGGATTCACATTTGTTTAAAAATATAATTTTTAAATGGGAAAACATTGAAAAGGTCGTATTTTTAACATTGAAAAGGTCGTATTTTTAACATTGAAAAGGTCGTATTTTTAACATTGAAAAGATCGTATTTCTAACACTGAAAAGATCGTATTTTTTTGGGAAAAAGCTATGATAGCGAAGTAAAAATTCGATTTTTATATATTGAATAGCATAGGAAAAAATTCGATTTTTAAATGTAGAAAGCGATTATAAAAATATGATTTTTAAATTGAAAGTGAATATATAAAAATGTGAATTTTATTTTAAAGACATCAAAATATAAAAATGTGTGATTTTTATATATGTAGTGAATACGGGCAACGAAGGTGACATAGATGCAATAACGATGAAGATTTCTATCAAAGCAGAGTCAAGATGATTGGATAGCTATCGGTGAGAACTTCTCACCTTTCAATTTAATTTTTCTAGTTATATATATACTAGGATGCAAACGGTGCTTAGTAGCACCCGACAACCGTCATCCACAGACCATGGATGACTTGTTTGTTAAATTGTTTGGTTGTGTAGTTGGTTAGATTATTTGATTGAAATTTGAATTGGTTGGTGAAATGAAATTGATTTGATTGATGTGTGAATGGCGTGGGCCTTCACTAGACCGGGGATAAGGCTAGGCCTTGTCCCGTTTCTAGTATCGTGCCGTTATGCCGCCGAAACTTTCTAAAATAAATTAGAAAAATAAAAATATCATTTTATTTAAAGAATGAACTGAATAGAAATTCATAAGTGAATAAAATAGTTTGATCGCTAAAAATATAATTTTTAACGTGAATGTAAATAAATAAATATTCATTTACAAACCGGACGGTTTGTTTATGTACACCTATTTGAAAGACATTGATTGGGACGATAAATTTCACACATCGCCCAACTGCACCAATAAAATCTGTGTTTGATTGTTTGAAACCCTACACGGGTGTTGGGATGAAATTTGAAGTTCACTCATCCTGATTGATTAAATATGTCGATCGATTGATTGACAGGCTGTTATAAGCGTTAGATATCTATATTTGATGCTTATACAGTGTAGTGCACTTTGGTTGATGGTTGATTATTTTTCAATGCTATTATATACATGTGTTGTATGAAAATCCATATAATTAATTTTATATGGTGATTGATTGGGCCTCATTCCAATTTAGAAAATAAAGAATATTATAACATAAAAGTTCATGTGTTGACTGTACTCATTCGTTGAGATTAGTCATGTGTTGAACGAAATATTTTAATAATAAAATTTGCATCTTTATCAATATAAAATAAAGGTTCATGTGTTGACTGTACTCATCCGTTGAGATTAGTCATGTGTTGAACGAAATAATTTAACAAAAATTGTCACACGTGGACAGTACTCATTCGTTGAGATTAGTCGTGTGTTGACAAAAATAAATATTCATTTGTTGAATAGAATATTTGAAAATAGAAATATATGAAGCCGTGTTGGTTAGATTGACGCCATTTTGACGCGAACGATATTTATATCGATTTTATTCATTTCGAAATGAATTGAATTGAAAACCATTTCGAAATAAATTGAATTGAAAACGATTTCGAAATGAATTGAATTGAAATTTGAATTGAATAGAAATGAATTTTAAAACGAATTTATAAAGAAGAATTCAATTTTGCTTTGGATTGAAATGGAAGTAGAAATTGTTTTTGAAACGAATTTAAAACTATTTATATAATTCGTTTTAAATAGAAATCGACGAAATATATATTATATATATTATATATATAATATAATGGCCTGAATAGAACGCGCCGCGCCGCGGCAGTTCGCTAATTTCGACCATTCATTTCAAAAGGACATTACGGGAGATCCGACCGTCGGATTCTACTAAAACCGGAACCGTTGGGTTCGTATCGAAAAGAGCTTTCTAACGAATATTAGAAATTTGAAATCTAACGGTTGGATTTGGAATTATGTCCAAATCAAATTTGAAAAAGGTCGCTATAAGTGTAGTTCGATGGCCGTTGATGGAAATCGACTGTACTGGCCTTGATAAAATTAGTAAAAATAATAATAATTTGTGTAAAATCATAAGAAATGATTTAGAAAGAGTTGGGATGAAAAACTCCATATTTGAAAAGATAAAAATAGTTTTTTATCGAAATGAACTAGTTTTTGAACTAGAATTATAATTCTATTTATTTTAAAATAAATAAATTGAATTTGAAATGGTTTTAAAAATAACCAGAATTTCCAATGATTGCATTGGAATGGATTTGAATCGAAATTGTCTTTGGAATATTTCGATGTTGGAATTCGTGATTATACAGATGTTGTTATGGAAATTTGAAAGATATATATTTATATCGTTATTTCCAATACGACATTTGTTAGTCGTAGGATTTGATATTGAATATAAGCCGATATGTTTTCTATTCAGAGCCTCGTATTGAATATCAAATGTGATTTGGGCTTGTCGTGAATGGTGTCTTCACTAACACTGTTCTTGAACCCAGTTGAGAAAAGATTAAACTTTTTATTTAGATTTAATGAAGTGTACCAATTAAATAATATTTAATTGGAATTGAATTGATATTGATTTTTGGGTTTATCGTGGACAGTGTTTTAAATAACACTCGTTCTTTAACCCGATAATTAATGAATGTGATTTTGGGGTTTATCGTGAACTGTGTTTTAAATGACACTGATTCTTTAACCCAGTTAAAGATTAAAACTAAGTGGAGTTTTAATGAATCTTTAATTAGATTGAAAAGATCGAAAATGGAGTACCACCAGTTTTGCTCCAGGCGATAGTTAAATCTTTAATTAGATTTGAACGTGAAATGGTAATTGAATTCACCGATAACACCGTGGTGTTAGATATGAAGTATAACCAGTTTTATTTCATGGGATGAATAGGTTGGGATTGGGAAATTAAAACAAATGATTACTTCGGTAAGGTTCGTTAATCCCGACTAGTTGAATCGAAATTCAAAAGGATAGATTAAAGAATAAATATAAAGAATTTATCTTGGATAAAATTAATGGGAACCTTTCCCTATGAATGTGAAATTTAGAAACTAACTGTCGGTTAGCAAAGCAGAATGGTTTTCTGGATATTGATCTGATGTTGGTTTCGGCCTTCGGGGTTAATATTTGGGGAATTATTCTCTTGATTAATTTACGGTTAGTGACTGATGAATTGGAATGAGGCGTATGTTGTATTTGTGTAAAACTTATTTATAATATACGCGAGTTATTCGGAAAGACCGGGTTTATCCCATTCTGAATAATTGATACGACGATAAGTCGAAGATGAAGACGGCGGTCGAAGACCGGAAGTCTTCACGTCGTTTAGGTGATTACTGATGATCTTGATTGGGCTGTACACCCAAGAAGATGGAAACCATTGGTGATCATCCAGACGTACTTGGAGATCGATGGATATGTGGGGTACTAGGTGCCTCCGGTTTCGTTCAGACCCAGAACGGACTTGTAAATGGACTGTGTGTCTGACATCGGATTCCATTCTCTGTGACTGATATCGGTTGCATAGAATGGTTTGCCTGTGTAGCATGCTAAGATGCAAATGATCAAGGCTTCTGTTGAAAAGCAAAGCCTTGTGGTGATGATCAAAGCACAGCCTGTGTGGCACAGCTTTGGGTAACGTGAATTCGCGAGCCTCACACCCCGGTATGAACCAGAAACGGGAGAAAGGACCTCAGGGAGGGCCTACGTTTCCTCCTAGCTAAAAGTGGTGTCAGTGGTTTTACACGCCCTGACGAGTTTGACTTATGTGGTTGTTGCTGTTGCGAGGCGCCTCGGTTAGATCGGACGATCCGAGTCCGATGGAGTCATTCGTTGGCTCGCTTACGCCCCAAAGGGCGGCGAAACGTAGTGCTCAGGCATTTTAATCCACTCTGTGTGGACCGGCCCTGACGATCCAAGGGTCGATGCGTTCTGATCCTGAGACTCGGGCTAGGCAGTCTCGAATTCGGTAAGGACTATCTTTTGCCTTGGTTCATGACGGAAATCCAGTTTCCAAATACGTGATCTTGCGGTTTTAGTTGTAATCCTATATATGGCGACATAGTGGGATGGGGCGCTCATGCCGCCTATGATTGATACTTATGATTTGAAGTTGTTTTATACACTATGCACTGACTATAGTATCAAATGATTTGTTTTAAAACGTATCAAGCATTCTTTGGCTGTTATAAGGGAAAACCCTATCCCCCGGCTTGCGTTGCATTGTGTGATAGGACCTGGGTCTTATAACAGCTTCATTTTTCTCTATTTAGCATTGCGCCGTTCGTCTTATGCACTGGTATTCTTGGGAGAAAACCCGTTCCGTGTTATACGGCGTGGTCCCTTGATTTACCTAACTTTAAAAATAAAGATCAATAACTGTTTTAGTTCTCACACCAGTCACATGACTGACCTGGAGTTTATTGTTTTAACCTAAACTCTGGGTGCCCTTATTTTGACACGGGCAGCTAGTAGTTTTGGTTTTGCAGATTTATATTCACAGGATCCTGGTACAGCTGGAACGATATCCGGAAAGCTTTGTATCCGTATATCTCCTTCTAGTTGTGTATTGTATTATTTTCCGCTGTGATGTATTTAAATGTAATTTAAATCTCTGATATTTCTATGTAATATTTATTTGTTTATACTCTGTATATTCTTGTAATCTGATGCATTGTTGTAATACACAATGAAACGTTCTTTTATATGCGTTCTGTTGTGGCTTGTTCTCGAACTATCCGCTCTTTCCTTTACGGGGAAGTTTCGGGTTTTTACAAAAACATCGACCCCTCTTTTCAATCCACTTCCAGATCTGCTCTTTCTCGCCAAGATCTACACCTGTGATACTTTTTTCTTCTTTCGCTTATTTCTGAACTCCCACAACCTAACACACCTTTAACATGCAGTGTGCCTCATGACCCCGCTTTGTCTTCCGACAGCACTCACTATAACTGCAACGTTTGGCCTCTCAGCATAGGCTGACCGTTGCTTTTTCATTGGTTTGAATTGGAGTTCCTTCGACAAGCTGCTGAGTTTGTTGTTGTTATTCAGGTAAGCTTCGTAATTTGACAGTAGTGTGTTTAGTTGGGCTGTAATATGCTTTCATTAGATTATTGGCTTGTGCTATAATTGCGTGTCTTATGTAACCCCCCACCTCCGCCAGGGTGGCTCTTGCAAGCACTCTGACTTTGGAGGGGCGTTTGAATCAGGTAAACATGCATAATGATATATCAAGGCAGAACAAGAACATATGTATATACGTAAACAGAGTAAATAAGATAAGTAAAACAGCGGAAGATTTCAAACTATTTCAAAACAAGTCTGGTACAACATAATGTCAACTTTCCAAATACACAAGTCTAGATAAAAACAACATTACTGAAAAACTGAAATACATAAGTACTATCCCCAAAATAAGTGATAACCATAGCTAGCTTCATGTCAAGACCGTACATGAGCTAAAATCCCACAAGCAAGCGATCAGAAATCCAAGCTAAGCTCCAATATTCCCACCCTGAGAACCTGGGGGGGAGGGGGGGGAAACGGAAGAAAAGAGGCGAAAGAAAAACAGGTCAGTCAAAAAGACTGAGTAAGCCCTACTACAATCAATGTAAACTGATAAAGTTAACTGGCATGAGAAGCAGGGATGAACATAAGGATATCAACATACTAGCATGATGATTAACTAACAAGGTAGATAAAGGTGTCATCGCATAATCAGGTTTAAGGTTTTTGCACCACAGGTGTACTAGCAAGCTAACATGACTTGAATAAACAAGTATTGATCCCTTGGCCCAAGCTTTGGCCCAATAACATGAAGTGTCCCTAATACGAGGTCGAATAACATGAAGTGACCCTAATACGAGGTCCAACCAAACGGTCTAATCGATCGGCTCCCTAAGCCTAACGAGTCACGTGTTGGTGTCAATACGGCCCAAACATAATTGTAGTCAGACTGTGCCGGGTCTCCCGTCGGGTGTATCAAGCCCTAGGGTGTCAACCCCTGGACACCATAAACATAAGTGCACAGTCTCGATCTACTGGTACCCATGCTTGACTTCTCCAAATACGGACTACGTGCACGACCATAGTCCGTCCGGAACTACATCGGCGTACCACTCTGCCGTCGTTTTTGGTCACTTACCTCAAGTCCAGTAATCGTGCCCCCACCCTAGCCTAGTCCCTAGGGTCTTAATGATACAAACTTGGGATTACTGCTGGAGTGGACCCCCATTGCTAGGATTTTCTAGTGGGTTAAGTACGGTTTAACCCTTTTACTAATCATGGATTAACTTGGTTAAGTGTAACGATGAGTTCACGAATTAACCCTGATTAATCTACCAAGCCCAAATTGGTTAAGTATTAAGTAGACCATGACTTAACCCTAATCATGAGGCATTAATTAATTTAATGTGCCTTAACCTCTCACATTAGACCTTGTTGTGGTTACTAGTTAAGCCGGGCGGGTCCGGGTAGCTTTACACCACAACTTGGTCTAACCTTGGGTTCAAGGTACAACATGACCAACTTCTCACATTGGGTCCTATTGTTTGTAGCAACTAGTTAAGCCGGCCGGTTCCGGGTAGTTTTACGCTACAAACTCAACCCAACCTCGAGTTGGTCACACTTATATTTTCTAAGTGTCATGTCCATCATGTTTCCAAAACATATTACAAGTTTTCAAGAATTTGGGTAGACCTAACTTAATAGGTAAATTCCCAATGGGTAGACCTAACTTAATAGGTAAATTCCCAATCTTATGTTTTTATGTCTTTTAAGTTTACCCAACCCCAAACGCAATCCCATCGCTTACATATCGCAATAGCTCATAAAGGATAGAAAGAGGGAACTTGGCATAATCATGACATAAAGGTGTTGAAGCCACAAGTTTAACATGGTGGCAAATGAAATGTACATATGTTCATATACTTGCACATTACATTTTTAGGCCTCAAAAGCATGCATAAAACCAAACTTAGCATATTGGTGATACATGGTGATAAATGACATGTAGAAATGGCCATAAGTTCGCATTTAGCCTCACATGAAAGTTATCATAAGAGATATGATAACTTACATGTTGCCAAAATGCAACCTTTAGCATAAAGCTTGAAGCTTTAAGCTCATAAACCCAAGATAAGCTTGCATAACATGATAACATGAACAAAATGATCAACCCAAACTTGCATAACATAACTTGCATATCATATGACAAACTTGCATATCAAACTTGCATAACATAACGTGATAAACTTGCATATCATAACATATCAAACTTGCATAACATGACATAATAAACTTGCATATCATGGCAAACTTGCATATCATAATGATCAACCAAACTTGCATCATTCATTTAACTTTAGAGTTTAAATATGAAAGTAGAAAAGGGCTTACAATGCTTATGAAGACACAAAAATATATATAGATTGAGACAAAGCCCTTATGCAATCAAATAAACCCAAAATGCAAGCTCCAATAGAAAAACCTTTGAGCCAAAATGATCAAAACCCTTGCTTTATGATGTAAATATGGAAACTTGACTTGAGTGCAAGCTAATGACACTCATACAAGCTTGAAAACACTTGTATGCATGGAAAATTTCTCATAGAAATAACTTAGAATTTTATGAAGAGAGTGGAGGGCATGAGAGGAATGATTTTGCCATAGTTTAGTTGTAGGGTTGATTAATGATGATTTAGGGTTAGGTTTGGGGCTTATTTATAGAGATTAGGATTAGTTTCAACCTTAGGATTAAACCCTAGTTCCAATCTCAGCCCTCAAAACCGAATCTGGCCCCAAAACCTAACCAAGACCCCAAAATGGTGCACCAGGCAAAACTGCCCGGCTGAACCAAGTCGACAGCCAAGTCGACAGGGCTGTCGACTTGGGTCCAACCAAGTCGACTCCCAAGTCGACAGGGCTGTCGACTTGGGTGCTCTGGCGGGAATTTTCCCGCCTGGCCCAATCTGACCCTTTTTCGAATTTTGAACCCGAAATTCGAAATCTGTTTTGAACTTGAAATTTTCTGAAAACTTCATTGGGCCTTAATCGGGTCATACGGACTCCGATTTTCGAAAACTCGGACACTATTTCGCGTATTTTTCCGAGACGAACGCAATGGCACATCCCGTTTCCCTTGTTTCAGATTTATAAATTAAATTCTGCCTCGATTTATGTTATAACAGGTTATTGAAAATACAGGTTGTTACATTCTCCCCTCCTTAAAGGATTTCGTCCCCGAAATCTTCAAGTTAGGAAGAACGTATCCTACCATCCAACATCCATCTACTCAAAACATCATCCACGAGCAATCATTGTCCTTACAAGATTCTAAATGTTGTATGAACATATGCAAAGGTGTGTGTATATGTACTTATCTAATGCAAATATCATCAATGCAAATTATGTTAGTGAAATGAATCCATATGTATGCAATTCCTAACATAATGTATAACATCTATATGTGTGCACATAACATACATCCATATGCAACATCCATGTGATAACAAAAAAATTTTCGTCCATGAATAAGCATAAACACTCATGCATATGCAATATGAGGAGTGTGTGAGCCGATCTAGTGCCTAACGTGTATAATGCATCCACGAGTAACCACTTGCAAACACTTGCAACCACTTGCAAACATCAAGCATAACATGTTTCAAACACATGTTTCATCCAAAGGGTTTCTACCTAAGGTTCTCATGACAAGATTAACACGATAAGCTAGATAAACATGGATAGCAAAGAGAAAGATATGCTAACAAAGAAAAGAGATTGAGAGTGTACCCTCAAAAAGGAATGGATAAAGCCCACGCATCTTCTCCTCGGTTTCCTAAGTTGCGTCTTCTTCGGCTTCACCCCATTGAACCTTCACCAATTTGACCTCTCGATTCCTTAGCTTCTTGGTCTCCGTCCCCAAGATACGAATCGGAGCTCTCCTCAAGGTAGCCTCTTTCTCCACTTCCACATCTTTCAGAACACTTGGCTCAACAACCTCTGCTGATTCATGTAAACACTTTCGGAGATGCGAGACATGAAAAACATCGTGTACTCCGGCAAGCTTCTCGGGCAACTCCACTCTATAAGCCATCTGCCCGATCCTCTCTATAATAGGGAATGGTCCAACAAACCTCGGTGCTAACTTCCCAACGGCTCCAAATCGGACCACATTCCGCAAAGGAGAAACCTTCACGAAAACCATATCCCCAACATCAAACTCCAAATCAGTTCTTCGCTTATCAGCATAGGATTTCTGTCGGTCTTGGGCCGCTTTCATCCGTCTCCGAATCAACTCGACCTTCTCGGATATATCTCTGATCATATCAGGCCCAAGTATAAGCTCATCTGTAGTCTCCCACCAACATGTAGGCGACTTGCACGGCCTCCCATATAAAGCTTCAAATGGTGCCATCCCTATGCTTGCCTGATAACTGTTATTATATGCAAACTCAACAAGAGGAAGATGGTCTTCCCAAGTACCACCAAAATCCAGAATACAAAGCCTCAACAGATCCTCGAGTACCCTATTCACCCTTTCGGTTTGACCGTCCGTCTGTGGGTGATAAGCCGTACTTAGATTCAACCTCGTGCCCATAGCTTCTTGCAAGCTATTCCAGAATTGACTTGTAAAGATTGGGTCACGGTCACTGACTATACTAGAAGGGACTCCATGTAGTCTCACAATCTCACGAAGATATACAGACGCTAGCCAAGATGCGGTCCTCTTGCTCTTTACCGGAATGAAATGAGCACTCTTCGTAAGTCTATCCACAATAACCCAAATGCTCGTATTCCCTTTCCTTGACCTTGGTAGCCCATCGATAAAATCCATGGAAATACTCTCCCACTTCCATAGTGGAACGTCTAGAGGATGCAATAGCCCACCGGGCTTCTTCGACTCGGCCTTAACTTGCTGGCAAATGATACATCTAGAGACAAACTCTGCCACATCCTTCTTCATCCCAAGCCAAAAGAAAATGCGCTTCATATCTTTATACATCTTATCTCCGCCCGGATGTATAGTCAACTTAGAGCGATGCGCTTCCTCAAGAACTTTTCTTACTAAATCTTCTACCATTGGAACACATAACCTTCCGTCTCTCCTCAGCCAACCCTTGTCATCAATAGAATATCGAGCGAGATGACTAGACGCCTCTCCTCGAATCAGCTTATCCATAATCTCAACTATCTGAGGGTCTTCTCTCTTCGAAGCCCCAACTTGATCAAGAAGGGTAGGTCTGAGTTCCAGAGATGCTAAAGAACCGGTCATCGACTCAATCGCCAAAGAGAAATCAAAGGTTGCCACATACTCTAAATTCTTCATCTCAACGAATAGAGGACTCAGAGTCAACCTTTTTCTACTCAATGCATCTGCTACCACATTCCCCTTGCCAGGGGTATAAGCTATCTCAAAATCGTAGGACGCCAAGAATTCCATCCATCTTTGTTGCCTCAGATTCAGATCCTTCTGAGAAAAGAGATACTTCAATGACTTGTGATCGGTATAAAGCTCAAATCTTTCTCCCAGAAGATAATGGCGCCAAGCCTTGAGTGCATATACTATTGCTGCCAACTCTAAGTCATGAGTGGGATAATTCTTCTCGTGCACTTTGAGTTGTCTACCGCCAAAGCATATCACTCTTCCTTCTTGCATCAGAACAGCTCCTAACCCCGTGCCACATGCATCGGTGTATACTGTAAATAACTTCCCTCCATCGGGCAAAGCTAGAACAGGTGCTGATGTGAGAGCTCTCTTGAGCTTCTGAAAAGCAAGCTCGCATTCTATGCTCCAAGCAAAAACTAAATTCTTCTTCGTCAATTTAGTGAGAGGAGCGGAAATCTTCGCGAAGTCCTTGATGAACTTCCAGTAAAAGCCTGCAAGACCTAGAAAACTTCTCACTTCGGTTGCATTCCTTGGAGTCTTCCAATCCTGAACTGCAACTAACTTAGCTGGATCCACCAATAAGCCTTGCTTAGATACTATATGCCCAAGGAATCTAACTTCCCTTCTCCAAAAGTGACACTTGGATAACTTGGCCTTCAACTGATGTGCTCTAAGCGTATCCATCACCTCCCCGAGATGCCTTGCGTGCTCTTCCTCATCCTTAGAGAAGATCAGAATATCATCTACGAAGACCACGACAAACTTGTTCAAGAACTACCTGAACACGCTGCTCATCAAGTCCACGAAATATGCGGGTGCATTAGTCAAGCCGAACGGCATGACAAGCCATTCGAAGAATCCATCTGGCGTTCTGAACGCAGTCTTGTCTATACTATCTTCAGCTACCCTGAGCTGATGGAATCCAGTAGCAAGATCAAGCTGAGAGAAAACAGAAGCACCGATAAGCTGGTCAAAGAGATCATCAATCCTCGGTAACGGGTGTCTGTTCTTCTTAGTCAGCTTATTCAACTCTCGATAGTCAACACAAAGTCGGAGAGAACCATCTGCCTTGGTAGCAAATACCACAGGCGCTCCCCATTCAGATATACTTTGTCTAATGAAGTTCTTCTCAAGCAACTCCTTCACTTGCTTACTTAGCTCCCACCTTTCACGCGGAGCCATGTGCCGAACGGGCAAAGAAACCGGCTTTGCATTATCCACCAGATAAATGCGGAAATCAATCTCTTGCTTAGGGGGCAACCCCCTAACTTCATCGAAAACATCCGGATACTCTCGAACCACTCTCACAGACTGAAGAGTTCCCATTGACGAGTCGAGTGATTCAAGATAGCACAACATGACAGGACCTCTCGGATTACAAGAAATCTCTAGGGTGTTTCCGAGGCGAGTCACGAGCCTTACAACCCTATGCTCACAATCAAGGATGGCTCCATATCTGGACAACCAATCCATGCCCAATATCAATCTGTATCCCCTAAAACCAAGAACATAAGCACTACTCAAGAACTCTACACTCAGTATAGAGATCCTCAAATCCCCACATATCATAGACAGATGGGCGGAACCCCCAATAGGATTTGAGACACAGACGGGATCATCTACCAAGCTAGTACTAAGGTGCAAACTATCAACAAGATCAGATGAGATAAAGCTATGCGATGCACTAGAATCAAACAAGGTACGAACTGGAAAATCAGAAATATATACAAGGCTCTCAACAGAAATACTACCTCAATCGGGAACTGGAGCGGTATTGAGAGCATGAACTTGCCCTCCTGAAGGTCCAGCACGCTGAGTCTGACCCTGGCCTTGCCCTTGCTTCTTCGGGCAATCCTTACTGAAATGTCCAGTCTCACCGCAGAAAAAGCATTCACCATTCTTCCTTTTCCTCTTCTTACAATCCTTAATAAGATACCCAACTGAACCGCAATAATGGCACTTCCCCTTATTGTTCTTGCCCTTGTTGTTGTTCCCCTTGTTGCCTTGACTCTTGTTCTTGTTCTTGTTCTGATTGCCTTGACTGCTCTGACCACTTGGATTACCCTGATTTCCTTTCCACTGGGAATCAGTCTTCTTGGCTTGAGTATCATTCATCTTGACCTCTTTCTTGACATCTCCCTGAAGTAACGCCATATCAACCAAGCTCTCAAACGTGGCCCCATGGGGAATATGTGACATAGCCAATCCCTGCAACGGCTCATTCAATCCTCTAGCAAAACGAAGAGCCTTCTTCTGAGGAGTATTCACCATATCCAAGCCAAAACGAGCTAACTGATTGAACTTGTTCACATATTCTTTGACAGACATATCTCCTTGTTTCAAAGTTATGAACCTCTCCATTTGCAGATTCTCCTCAGCAGAAGATAGAAACTTAAGCGCGAACCTTGCCCTGAAATCGGCCCAAGTCTCAACAGGCCTAGTACCATTGGTGACTTCCCACCAATAAGCGGCTTCATCCTTCATAATCCAAACCGCCAACAAGATCTTCCTCTGATCGTCTAACCCAAAGATAGCAAATAAATCCTTGGTCTCTTTCAACCAATTTCTGGCCTCTACAAAAGTCTCAATGCCTTGAAAGTTCTTGCCACCCATTGCTTTGAAATCTTTGCAAGTCTTTGCGAAGTCAACTTGAGGATGCTGAGGGGGAGGAGGAAGAGGAACCTCAGCGACAGGAGGAGGAGGAACATTAACTACTGGAGGAGGAGGAGGAGGAACATCTGCGGGGCCGGCTTCGGTCGCCCTAGCCTCCAAAAGTCTCTTATACCAAACAGGTACGTGTACTCCCTCCGGAATAGCAAAGTTATCAGCCATACTGAAAACGAAGAAAAAGACAGATTCAGAATGGAGAAAAACGAAGGAATTTTGCTAATGGCTTTTTGGGGAATAGCCTTTAAAATAAACTAGACTTTTCTTTGGAAAATACTTTATACTTAGTTTTGAAAATAGTTTTCCAAAAGTTTTAAAAAACCTTTTTGTTCCTTCTCGTAAACCATATGCTCTGATACCAAATGTAACCCCCCACCTCCGCCAGGGTGGCTCTTGCAAGCACTCTGACTTTGGAGGGGCGTTTGAATCAGGTAAACATGCATAATGATATATCAAGGCAGAACAAGAACATATGTATATACGTAAAAAGAGTAAATAAGATAAGTAAAACATCGGAAGATTTCAAACTATTTCAAAACAAGTCTGGTACAACATAATGTCAACTTTCCAAATACACAAGTCTAGATAAAAACAACATTACTGAAAAACTGAAATACATAAGTACTATCCCCAAAATAAGAGATAACCATAGCTAGCTTCATGTCAAGACCGTACATGAGCTAAAATTCCACAAGCAAGCGATCAGAAATCCAAGCTAAGCTCCAATATTCCCACCCTGAGAACCTGGGGGGGGGGGGGAAAACGGAAGAAAAGAGGCGAAAGAAAAACAGGTCAGTCAAAAAGACTGAGTAAGCCCTACTACAATCAATGTAAACTGATAAAGTTAACTGGCATGAGAAGCAGGGATGAACATAAGGATATCAACATACTAGCATGATGATTAACTAACAAGGTAGATAAAGGTGTCATCGCATAATCAGGTTTAAGGTTTTTGCACCACAGGTGTACTAGCAAGCTAACATGACTTGAATAAACAAGTATTGATCCCTTGGCCCAAGCTTTGGCCCAATAACATGAAGTGACCCTAATACGAGGTCCAATAACATGAAGTGACCTTAATACGAGGTACGTGCATGACCATAGTCCGTGCATGACCATGCTTGACTTCTCCAGATACGGACTACGTGCATGACCATAGTCCGTCCGGAACTACATCGGCGTACCACTCTGCCGTCGTTTTTGGTCACTTACCTCAAGTCCAGTAATCGTGCCCCCACCCTAGCCTAGTCCCTAGGGTCTTAATGATACAAACTTGGGATTACTGCTGGAGTGGACCCCCATTGCTAGGATTTTCTAGTGGGTTAAGTACGGTTTAACCCTTTTACTAATCATGGATTAACTTGGTTAAGTGTAACGATGAGTTCACGACTTAACCCTGATTAATCTACCAAGCCCACATTGGTTAAGTATTAAGTGGACCATGACTTAACCCTAATCATGAGGCATTAATTAATTTAATGCGCCTTAACCTCTCACATTAGACCTTGTTGTGGTTACTAGTTAAGCCGGGCGGGTCCGGGTAGCTTTACACCACAACTTGGTCTAACCTCGGGTTCAAGGTACAACATGACCAACTTCTCACATTGGGTCCTATTGTTTGTAGCAACTAGTTAAGCCGGTCGGTTCCGGGTAGTTTTACACTACAAACTCAACCCAACCTCGAGTTGGTCACACTTATATTTTCTAAGTGTCATGTCCATCATGTTTCCAAAACATATTACAAGTTTTCAAGAATTTGGGTAGACCTAACTTAATAGGTAAATTCCCAATGGGTAGACCTAACTTAATAGGTAAATTCCCAATCTTATGTTTTTATGTCTTTTAATTTTACCCAACCCCAAACGCAATCCCATCGCTTACATATCGCAATAGCGCATAAAGGATAGAAAGTGGGAACTTGGCATAATCATGACATAAAGGTGTTGAAGCCACAAGTTTAACATGGTGGCATATGAAATGTACATATGTTCATATACTTGCATAATACATTTTTAGGCCTCAAAAGCATGCATAAAACCAAACTTAGCATATTGGTGATACATGGTGATAAATGACATGTAGAAATGGCCATAAGTTCGCATTTAGCCTCACATGCAAGTTATCATAAGAGATATGATAACTTACATGTTGCAAAAATGCAACCTTTAGCATAAAGCTTGAAGCTTTAAGCTCATAAACCCATGATAAGCTTGCATAACATGATAACATGAACAAAATGATCAAACCAAACTTGCATAACATAACTTGCATATCATATGACAAACTTGCATATCAAACTTGCATAACATAACATGATAAACTTGCATATCATAACATATCAAACTTGCATAACATGACATAATAAACTTGCATATCATGGCAAACTTGCATATCATAATGATCAACCAAACTTGCATCATTCATTTAACTTTAGAGTTTAAATAGGAAAGTAGAAAAGGGCTTACAATGCTTATGAAGACACAAAAATATATATAGATTGAGACAAAGCCCTTATGCAATCAAATAAACCCAAAATGCAAGCTCCAATAGAAAAACCCTTGAGCCAAAATGATCAAAACCCTTGCTTTATGATGTAAATATGGAAACTTGACTTGAATGCAAGCTAATGACACTTATACAAGCTTGAAAACACTTGTATGCATGGAAAATTTCTCATAGAAATAACTTAGAATTTTATGAAGAGAGTGGAGGCCATGAGAGGAATGATTTTGCCATAGTTTAGTTGTAGGGTTGATTAATGATGATTTAGGGTTAGGTTAGGGGCTTATTTATAGAGATTAGGATTAGTTTCAACCTTAGGATTAAACCCTAGTTCCAATCTCAGCCCTCAAAACCGAATCTGGCCCCAAAACCTAACCAAGACCCCAAAATGGTGCACTAGGCAAAACTGCCCGGCTGAACCAAGTCGACAGCCAAGTCGACAGGGCTGTCGACTTGGGTCCAACCAAGTCGACTCCCAAGTCGACAGGGCTGTCGACATGGGTGCTCTGGCGGGAATTTTCCCGCCTGGCCCAATCTGACCCTTTTTCGAATTTTGAACCCGAAATTCGAAATCTGTTTTGAACTTGAAATTTTCTGAAAACTTCATTGGGACTTAATCGGGTCATACGGACTCCGATTTTCGAAAACTCGGACTCTATTTCCCGTATTTTTCCGAGACGAACACAATGGCACAGCCCGTTTCCCTTGTTTCAGATTTATAAATTAAATCCTGCCTCGATTTATGTTATAACAGGTTATTGAAAATACGGGTTGTTACATCTTAGGACTTGTGTTTTAAAGCTATTTAATTGTTGTGGCTGCGCCAGTATTCGTTGGAGTTTGGTTTTTTGTTACGTTCAAAAGTTTAGATCTTGGTTTTAAAAAAAAGCTTAGGTTATTCTGGCAACTTGTTGTTTACATCGCTTAAAACCATCTGTTGAGTAGTTTACAAATGTTACCCTTTTGCAATACTTATTTAAGTATACTAGCAATACCTGCTCTCTCTTGTTTTATTTTCTATTTTGTTGTTACTTTATTTTAGGAGAGCTTGAGATGGCCTTCTAGTCTAATTAATACTCAGGGAAGTTTCTAAATCATTGCTAAAATAATGCTGTTACTTTATTTAATTATTCAAAATTATGAATATACTCAAGGAAGTTGTTGTAAAGCTTGGGATGGTCTTCCAGTCTAATTAATTTCAGTTCCATGAGGTGCGTATCTGCTTTGTTTATTTATGTTTCTTTTGTTGGAATAACAATGGAGTAGATGTTGTTTTGTGTGGTTTGTGAACTAACTCAAACAGTGGACTATCTTGATGCAATAACTGCTACTTGGGTTTAGTTTCACCTTTTGTTATTCCATATGCATATTTATCTAAACCTTTTCGATGAATGACAATTTGTTTTGGGTTTGCAATGTTTTTATTATTTTGTACGATGTATATCCAGTCTGCAATAAAAAAAATCATTGATTTGGGAATTATGCACAGGTAGTTACACTTTATTTTCAGAGTTACATGAACAAAATAATGATCGTTTTGGCAGTGGACAATCTTTCAGTTCCTGATCCTCATCAGCTCTTGGGTGATTTGCAACAATCTCTTAAAGAAACAACATATGTTAATTTACGTTGAGTGGGGTATATCCTTGAAAAAAAAGGTGAAGTATATACGTGGACGGTCGAAAAGAAATGGCAGGGATTATAAGGAATGAGTTTGAGATGAAGGAAGGTTGTGAATAGTGAAGTAGTATATTTGTTCTAATGAATTGATGATGTTGATTTTCTTGTTATAACATATGTAAATTAACGGAGTAGAATAAGATTAGAAAATGTTCTATTTGAAAAAAATGTAATGTTGAATGTTTATTATGAGATGCGTGATTAATATAATACATTGATTATAAGATGTGTATGTCGATATTAATTATGTTGTATTTACATTAGGATTGTGTATTGAATGGAACATAAATTATGAGTGTGTTAGTGTGTGTGTGTGTGTATAGGCAGATCAGAAGGGTAATAGCAGCGGATTACCAATAAAAAAAAGTGAGGTTCAGTTTACTTCAATTTATTTTCCGTCGCTAATCCCTTGGCAATTAGTAAGGGTTTAACAACGCCTTTTATAAATAATAATTTATTATAAATTACTTATCCGTCGGTAAATAAATTAAAATAAAATTATTAAATAAAATTATATTTTAATTATAAAAATAGTAAAATGATGGAAAACTGTCGGAAAACTCATGCTATATTCCGTCGCAAAATCTGACACAAATACCGTCAAGGTTTTTACCGGCCAAATCATTTTGTTGGAAATCTATCGCTAATGCCTGTTTAGCGACGGATTAGAAGCGGATTTTGCCGCTGCTAATTGCGATTTTTCTTGTAGTGTTTGAAGTGTGAAATTCTTGTGGTCTAGTGGTCTTGCACATAACTTGTTTTCCCGCGACCTGAGTTCAAGTATGGATGGCTTCAATTTTTTTAAACTAGTGCCTTCGATTTGCCTAGATCCGACACTGGATGAACATAGAAATGACAAATTTGTGGCTGTTATATCATTGTTCCTTTCGCAAAATTGATTTTACTTCCTGACTAAATGTACAAAATCAATCAAGTTCTAACAAAAAATATTGTATATATTCCAATCATACTTCATTTTCATGTTTGGCATGAATAATTTTGCAACTAACTGAATTTAAGAACCCACGAATAATCATGCCCTCATTATCATTGGGCTAATTTACAACTGATAACTGAACAATATTAATTTAAAAATTTAAAGTTTGCAAAATATTTGTTTTGCTGAACATTATACCGAGTTTAATAAGTTGTTTGATAGACATTTACTTAGTTTATCTAATGTTCTCTTCATAGTTGTAGATATTGACTATTGCTGGACGTTAGACAATTATGTTGGTTTATTCCTTTTTTGAATAATTTTTTTAGATTATTATGCCTGGGTTCCTCTATGTATCAACTTTCCAGGCTAACACTGAATAACCATTAAACATAATTTCTACCTACATATCATAAAGTAAGAGATAATATTCCAACTTCACTTGCTAAAAAAGTTTGCTTCAAAATTATTAACAATTATTTCACAATGTACCACGGTTATATAGTTTAATTGTTTGTTATTCATTAACTACTTTAGAGTTACTTATATGTTATTTATTTTTATTAAATTAAATCTACCAAGTTCTTACATTATGGGCAACTTACACTGAAATCAATTCAAGTGCAAAATATGATGGAGTTATTATACCTATGTATGAGCATTCACTTATTGTGCTGAAGGCATGTTTAAGCATATGTATAAGTATATTATTTCCATGTTGATATATTTAATACACTATAGATTTTATAATCTTTCTCGATAGAGCCGTAACATATAAAAATTATACGTTTGTATGATCGAATGAGTAAAGATAGTAATTTCATCGTAGCACTTAAATTCTTTTCTCACATTCGCTTTTTGCATTAACAGGCCCCATATATGTGCTTTTGTTATAAATTGCCCACTGAATTTAAGGGATATTGTATTTTGGCTCTTCATTATAGATGCCACAAGTAAGGTGAGCGTTGATGAAAAATTCAAAAAAATTTCCCAATAAATTTTTTGTTTTTTTTATTATATGCAAAGTAGAAATAATTGTCTGCCATGGTTTATTTTTATACAAAAACATGCTTTAAAGTCATTCATAGACACTTATATATGCTAACATATGATGCACAAATAACTTATGTGATTGTTATTTTTCCAATTACATTGAGTTGGTAATATATTGCAGGACTATGTTTCATATGAAAATGGAAATAATAGGTTCTTGATTTTCACATAAGTGGTCACCTTAAGTGGAAGTAGTTGAAGTGCTAAGTATAATGGTGGTTATGTACTAATATACCTGCTAAAACATAGGTGGTTTGCATGCATGCTATGTATGGTTGATTTAATCATTCTTTTTTTCTTGATGATGCAGCCTGGCATAACATTGGGATAAAATCCGAATAGAGAACACTGTATATTTATAAATATGTATACATGTCACATGCATTAATTTTAAATTGAGATGGCACAAGTGTTGCCGAACAAAAAATGAGGAAACAATGAGTCAGTCATGGGGACTGTTATGAGGAATCTATTTAACAGTTAAACAACAGTAATAGCAAATCATAGGACCATGCCACTTTCGCGGAACGGGTTTACTCCAGTGATTGCTAGTGCATTTAAAACAAAGTAAATTCTTTTAAAACAACGCAATGCTTTTAAAAAGAATGAAGCCATTATAAGACTCAAGTCCCATCACACAATGCAACGCAAGCCGGAGGATAGAGTTTTACCTTATAATTGCCAAATATGCTTGATACGTATAAAGCAAAATCAACTGATATTATTACTAGTGCATATATGTTTCAAAAGCGGATAGCATCATAAATATCAATCATAGGCGACAAGAGCGTCCCATGCCACTATGTCGCCATATATAAGTTACAATCGAATCCGCTATATCGTATTGGGAATTGGATTTCCGTCATGAGTCGAGGCAAGGGGCAAGCTCCTCTCCGCTTTGAGACATTCTAGCAAATGCCTCGGGACTACACACTCTGGGTAACCCCTGGATCGGCTGGGCTGGTCCTCTCTTACGTTTGAGGATTGGCAATTCCTGAGCACACGTTTCCCGGTCCTTACAGAGTTATAATCGAGGAGCCTCGCATTCCAACAACCACATAGGTGAAAAATAGATATATATGTCAGGGCTGGTAAGTCACTGACACCACCATAGCTAGAAAGAAACGTCGTGCTCTCCCAGCGGCCCGTATCCTGTTTTTAACTAATACCGAGGTGTAAGGCTTGCGAATCCACGCTATACACAAAGCTAGGCCACGTAGACCGTGCTTTGATCATCATCCACAAGACTTTGCTTTGCAACAGGAGCCTTGATCACAGCATCTTGGCATGCCACATAGGCAATCCACTCCATACGATTGATTTCCATTGATATATAACCCCTGAGCTCGTATGTCTCAGAGAAGGGCGTTAAGCAAAAGAATAAATTCTCTGCCACCAAACAGATATATATTTAACAGAGATCAATCAGTATAGAACAAAATCCAATGTCTGACACACAGTCCATTTACAACTCCGTTCTGGGTCTGAACGAAACCGGAGGCGTCAAATTCCTCGTATATCCGTCCAATCAACACATACGTTCAGACGGCTACTACTTCCATCCCTTTCCGGTAGCTACTCCGGTCAGGAACCTCAATAGCGCCCATCCAACCGATACGAAGATCATCGGTCTTGAATCGTCTTTGCATTTTCCAATTCAAATCGCTCGATAAATTATTTGAAATGAGGGTTTGCTCGGCCTTTTCAAATAATTCACGTCATTAAAATTTAAATCGATTCTTTCTATGGTTATATTATTCGACATCCATCTTTCAGTTCTTTAGTGTTATTTTCGTGTTAAGCACATACAACCATCAAATATCAAACAATTCAAGCCCAATTGGTTTATTTGCAATCTATGTTGCTTATAATATTTTATAACGATTTTTCGCCATTTTTATTTATTTAAAAATGGCCATATTTAATTAAACGACGTTTCAGGTCGTGCCGTGGCACTGGCGCTGTTTTTCTCCTAGTTTGTTTTACACATATCGGAAAATCTAACCGTTGGTTTTCTACAAAGTCTATATCAGTGGGAAGATATTCCCAAAGCGAACCCAACGGTTACAATTTCGTGAGTATCCGACGGTCGGATCTTCCACACTAGTCGTTTGAAGTTACGGTTTCAAAATTCGAACTGCAGCGTCGTTATTCGATTTAATTTAAATATATTTATATTTATATATATAAATATAAACGATTTTGGCGCTGTTTTTCTTCAGATTTAAATTTAACATTCCGGACAATCCAACCGTTGGATTTTTACAAGGTTGGTGTCGTTGGAAAGATATTTCCAAGGCGAACCCAGCGGTTGCGGTTTCGGGAAAATCTGATGGTCGGATTTTTCGTGCTAATCGTTTCAAATTAAGATTCCGAAACACGAACTGCACGGCCTCTATTCCTTTTAATTATATTTATGTTTATATATATAAATATAGTTCATCCTGTAATTCCAACTATAGCTCATTCTATATTTTCAACTTCGTTTTCACTTCAAATTTTTCACTAACGCCTTAATATTTTGAAAAATTTCGCCATAACCTCCTTTGTACGGGGAGGGGTTTGGAAATTTATTGGGCCGTGTTAGGTACCCAATAAATCCTAAAAAGCATTCACATATTTATAGTGATATATTCTGGTGTTTACGGGGGAGCATGTATAGATAATCACTCCAGAGAATAAATTCTCGTCACCCCGTTTCCGTGTGGAAATAAATAGTCCATGTGCCGTATCTAATAACTAGAGCAACGTGATTATTGTCAACTCCAGACCCGTGTGGGGTTTTTATTAATCTAGCAATTTATCGTTATAATTTATATAGTCCATATCAGTCATCAGTTCAACCTGTAGTATATAGTCATCGCCATACAAGCATCTCGCTCGTGTGGTAAATCTTCCACCTCGTCACACAAGCTCCAATTGCTTATGTGGAATATGATGAAGAATGCCTATCGTCAAGAAGTATGCCATGTAGTGTAGTTCAAAATTAATTGTTACTATCCTATGGCGATATTTATTATTTCACACAGAATAACCAGTACTCTGCATTCAATGGCATTCACAAGAGTTGATAAATAAATAAAATTGCACAGCCAACTCATCAAGGTTTACCTATTTGTCGGGCACGCAAATAATTTCTTTACTCTACAGCTAATCCATTTCCTGTTCAACACATGTATACATATGCAGAACAAAGCTAATAATAATATTTCTAGCGAACTATTATTTATTTCAACACGTGTGTATTTTTATCAAAGCATATACATGATAAAAGAAATATTTTTATCATCAAAAATATTTATTCAACACGTGAATGTTTTTAACACTCCATATTCATAATAAAAATATAGTTTTTATTGTCGAATTATTTTATTTTAAAATACGATAACATTCAACACATGAATTTCAAATCGACGAACGAATTGCTACTCAACACATGAATATTCTATATAGTTTGTATCTATATAAAAATGTGATTTGTATCGCTAAAGCTATTTGTTTAAATTCAAATAATATTCAACACATGAATTTCAACTCAACGAATGAATTGCAACTCAACACATGAATATTCGATACAGTTTGTATATATATAAAAATGTGATTTTTATCGCTAAAGCTATTTGTTTAAATTCAAATAATATTCAACACATGAATTTCAACTCAATGAATGAATTGCAACTCAACACATGAATATTCGATACAGTTTGTATATATATAAAAATGTGATTTTTATCGCTAAAGCTATTTGTTTTAATTCAAATAATATTCAACACATGAATTTCCACTCAACGAATGAATTGCAACTCAACACATGAATATTCGATACAGTTTGTATATATATAAAAATGTGATTTTTATCGCTAAAGCTATTTGTTTAAATTCAAATGATATTCAACACATGAATTTCAACTCAACAAATGAATTGCAACTCAACACATGAATGTTCTATATAGCATATGTATATTTATTTCAACGAATGAAAATTATTCTAACACATGAATATTTCAGAAAATTTCGGCAGCATAACGGCAGGGTAGTTAAAACCGGGACCGTCCCTAGTACGGCTCCTCGCTCTACCTTAAAACCTCGCGGTTTTTGACAATGGGGATCATGCATCTAGTTCGCACGCAGGCGGCATGTTTTATTTTCAATTCCACAATCCTATTCTAATTTGTTTCAAACACAAGAGGGTATTTTCAACCACAAAGGTATTTTTCAACCATAATATCAACCACAAACAATTATTTCCAACCATTCGTCATACCATATAATATCACGTCAATCACAAGCAATAAATATCGTCCATGGTCTGTGGACGAGGGGAGTGTATATATATATATATATATAATATAATAATTCACTTGCATTTCATCACAATTCAAAGCATATATGTTTCATTCAACGCTTGTATAATTTATGCATCACTAATATAACTTATACAACACATGTACATGAGGTATACAATGCGTATATAATTTACACTTCGCTTATATAATTTATACAACACGTTTTCATTCACACAAATAGTTTAGATTCCTCAATTTGGTTATTGCAGTGCTAAAAATCGTAGGATGGTCAGAAAAATCCGCGGCTTCTTCTAGGATGTAGAGAGCCTCCTTGCGGTCACGGTGTCTCCTGTTTCATCAAATTTCGTTAAAGAACGAAAAAGATATTATTTTTCTAAGTTTTGCAACACTTAAAAGTGTTATTTTCATTTCAGAAATTTATATCAGAAAAGTTTTCAAAGCTTCAAAACTAGGTCTCGATTTTTAAGCCAAACCGTACCTCGTTGCTTCGATCAGACCTCACGGCGTCAGAGGGCTACGAATCACCTTCCGATCGGCGGTGGTGGCGATGGATTCGGTGGCTCCTGTGGGTCGTGGCGGCGCTCCAAAGGGCGCGACATCCTGGTCGAAATTCGACGCGTACAGTTGATGGATTGAGGCGTGGCTTGGTCGGATTGATAGAGGAGGCGAAGGCGGTCAGAAGCTTCAACTGGCGGAGGCGGCGAAATCGACTGTGGCGGCGGCAAAATCGGTGGGAAGTCTCGTGCTTCGTGCGTCGTTCAATCGCTGGCGGCTAGGGTTTTTTCGAGTTTTTATTTGAAAAAATCCTATTGGTCCGAGCTATATAGTAAATTTTAAATAGTGTTTTCTCAAACGAACTCCTTTTTAAACCCAACGACTGTCGCCTCCAGCTAAATACCCCCATTTCGGACACAATGGGATATGTTTCGTTGGCCAATTCGACTGTTACAGTCAGTTATTTTTCAAATTAAAATATAAAACATTCGATATTTAATTTAAACGTACATTTCAATTTGCCAGGGCCACAAACTGAATCGAAAAATTCCATAAAAATAAATCTAGCTTTGTTTTGACGATACAGTTCTAACAAAACCAGTTTCGTCCAATTCTGAGCTCGTTTGAAAAACGGCCATTTTTAGGTCGACCCATTTTAACAGAAATTGACCAATCACATTTTCTTTTGCCCCGCTCACATACTAGCTTCAAAAATTATGAAAGTTGAAACTTAGCAATAATTTGACATCCCGGACCCAACAAAAGTGGTTTCGTCGAATTCCGAGGTCGTATGCAAAATATCAATTTTCAAGGGCTATATATGCTATATAGCGACCTTCCCGAAAATTCATTTGGCCATAACTTTTGATTCCCGCTATGAAACTTCGATTTTTTCGGATTTGTTAGAAAGGTATTCATAAACAGATTTAGATATTTTCAGTTTCGTTAAAATCCATTACATTTTCCACCCGGTACAGTCGGACCAAGTTTGTATTCAAAATTTCAACCTGCAATACCACACCAAATTCTATATTTTATTGAAATAGGCTATTTCAATTATTCAAATTCTTTGGTAATAACCTAATTTAAAAATTTTAAACTGGTTAACATTTTCCGGGTTATTACAATCTCCCCCACTTAAAACTTTTCGTCCTCGAAAAGGAAATTATAGCTAAGAAGGAAATAAAATGTAAATGCAAAGTATTATAAAGGTACCTTGCACCGGAGTTAGTCAGAGATGCCCACTCTGCATTTGGGATAGGCTTGTTTAATGCTTTCCTCAGTCTCCCAAGTACAGTCTCTAAGATCACTACTCCACTGCACTTTGACTAGATGAATCTTTTTCCTCCTTAGCTCTCTAGTTTCTTTGCCCACTATCTTTAATGGCTCTCTTCTGAGTGCTAATTCTGGAGTTATGTCAATATCATGTTGCGCTGCTTCTTCCACAATAAGATTTGGATCATGAACATGTTTTCTGAGTTGAGACACGTGGAACACATCATGTACACAAGGCAACCAATCAGTTAATGAAACCCTATATGCAAGAGTTCCAATCCGTTCAAGTATAGGAAAGGGACCAATAAACCTCGGTGCCAACTTCCCAGTCTTGCCAAATCTGATTACTCCCCGCATTGGAGAAACTCTTAAATAAACATAATCGCCAACTGCAAACGATATATCCCTTCTTCTCGCATCAGCATAACTTTTCTGTCGGCTCTGTGCGGTTTTCAATCGCTTCTTAATGAAATCGACTTTATCCGATGCTTCTTGAATCATATGGGGCCCTAACACAAGTCTGTTGTCAGGTTCTACACAACATGCGGGAGATCTGCACGGTCTACTGTATAATGCTTCAAATGGAGACATTCCCAAACTTGCTTGATAGCTATTGTTGTAAGAGAATTCTGCTAAATGTAAGTGATCTTCCCATGAGCCTCCGAAATCGATAACGCAAGCCCGCAGTAAGTCTTCTAGAATTCTATTCACCCGCTCGGTTTGGCGATCTGTCTGAGGGTGATAAGCGGTGCTTAGATTCAATTTGGTTCCTAATTCTATCTGGAATGCTTCCCAGAATTTGCTAGTAAACAGAGGATCTCTATCACTGACTATATTGAGCGGAACTCCATGTAGTTTAACTATTTCTTTGAAGTAAATCTGTGCTAGACTTTGAGCCGTTCTGTTGGATCGGACAGGTATGAAATGGGCAGTCTTCGTGAAGCGATCTACGATTACCCATATACTGCCGTTTCCTTTCTTAGTTCGAGGCAAGACATCGATGAAATCCATTGAAATTTGCTCCCACTTCCATCCTGGAATTTCTAATGGTTGTAATAATCCAGCCAATTTCTGCTGATCGCTCTTAACTAGCGGGCAAGTGGAGCATCTGCTAACATATATTGAAATATCTCTTTTCATTGCCTTCCACCAGAATGTGCGCTTGATATCATTATACATTTTGCTTACACCAGGATGGATACTTAGTTTGGACTTGTGGCACTCATCCAGTATTTCTCTTCTGAGCTCTGGAATTCCAGGCACACAAATTCGCTCTTTTAATCTTAGGACCCCTTGGCTATCAAGGCTAAAATCTGAGGGTTTTCCTTCTCGGATCCGCTGGCTAATCCTTTTAATGAATTCATCGTCCTTCTGTAGAATAGTAATCTTATCTTCTAAGGAAGAAGTAATGATAAAACTGGCAATGATTTCATTCTTTCTGCTGAGAGCATCTGCGACAACATTGGCTTTCCCCGGAGTGTATAGAATTTCAAAATCGTATGCTGCAAGGAATTCTAACCAACGCTGTTGTCTCAAGTTTAGATCCTTCTGAGTGAACAGAAATTTCAAGGATTGCTGATCGGTGAATAGTTCGAACTTCTCGCCCAGTAAATAATGCCTCCAAATTCTTAAAGCAAACACGATGGCTAATAACTCAAGATCATGAGTTGCATAGTTTCTTTCATGCGGCTTCAGCTGACGGTTGGCATAAGCGACCACTTGGCCTTTTTGCATTAACACTGCGACTAGCCCTCTAATAGAAGCGTCTGTCCATACAGTCAAGTCTTGGTTACCTTCTATAATTGTCAATACTGGAGCGGTTGTCAACTTCAGTTTTAGCTCCTGGAAAGCTTCTTCACATTCGGGAGTCCATTTGAATTTCTCATGCTTCTTTGTAAGCTTTGTCAATACACCAGATATCTTTGAAAAATCCTGAACGAATTTCCGATAGTAACTAGCCAATCCAAGGAAACTTCGAACTTCTGTGGGGGTAGTAGGTTGTTTCCAGTTCTGAATCGCTGCAATTTTGCTTGGATCTACAGCAATCCCTTCCTTTGATATGACATGGCCTAGGAACTTAACTTCATCCTGCCAAAAGACACATTTAGAAAATTTAGCTTTTAAGACATTTCTCCTTAGAATTTTCAACACTTGTTCTAAATGTTTTGCATGTTCGTCTTCCGACTTTGAGTAGATTAAAATGTCATCGATGAAGACTAGAACAAATTTATTCAACACACAATGGAACACTCTGTTCATAAGATCGACAAAGTATGCCGGAGCGTTACACAAGCCGAACGGCATTACTAACCATTCGTAGAATAAATCGGGACCCCTGAAGGCTGTTAAAGGAACACAGTCTTCGGCTATACGCAATTGGTGGAAACCTGTAGCTAGGTCCATTCTGGAGAATACTGTTGCTCCATTTAATTGATCTAACAGATCATCTACACGTGGCAAGGGATATTTTTTCTTCAGTGTCTGCTTATTGAGATCTCGGTAATCAACACAAAGTCTTAGAGTACCGTCTGATTTCGGGACAAATACTATTGCTGCTCCCCACGCTGAAAAGCTCGGTCTGATCAGACCTTTCCAAAGCAATTCTCGGGTTTGACTACCGAACTTTTCCTTTTCTTTCGGGGCCATTCTTCTAATTGGATGTACTACTGGTCGGGCGTTAGGAATTAGATCTATTCTAAATTCAATCTCTCTTTGCGGCGGTAAGTTTTCTACTTCTTCAAACACATCCGCATAGTTTTTAACGACCGGTATCTTTTCTATTGAAGGGGGAATAACTTCTAAAGAAGACCAAAATTCTGTTCTATTAATTTCTGAACTGAGACATGGTATAGTGATATGCCCCGATTTTGTTTCAACTTTCACGATTCTTTCGGCACATCTAACTTCGGCCTTATATTTTGTCAACCAGTCCAGCCCCAGTATAATATCATATTCGGAAAGGTCCATGACAATCGAATCAAAAGGAAATCAGTATCGAGAAAAGGAAATAGGTACTTTACAATATATACCGAGACTAACAGAACCTCCTATCGGGTTTTGAACTTTAATTGGTTCTCTAAGCTTTCTTCGTTTCAATTTTAACTTGAGAACAATTTTACCAGAAATGAAGCTACGTGATGCACCAGTATCAAAAAGTACAGAAACAGGAATATTTTTAATGGTAAGGGTACCTCCCAAGATGTCGGGTTTACCTGATCCATCGATGGTAGCTGGCGGGGTCTTCCCGTCGTACACATGAGCCACTTGTGCATTCTGCTTCAGAGGACAGTTCCTGCTATATTGCCCCTTCTTATGGCAGTTGTAGCATTCGGCTGAGTCATTTGCCTTTGGTTTCCTCGGGGCTTTGCATACATTTGAAAAATGACCTGGCTTCCCGTAGTTGTAGCAATTTCCTTTCGGGATCTTTCCAGGTTTCTGAGTAGCGGCCGCTGTAATGCTATACTCGGGTTGATCTGTGGAAGCCTTGCGCTTATTTCTAGCTTGGCTTTTGGCACGGTCTTGGCTAGCGTGCCTTTCATCCATATCTTCATAATTGCAAGCCATTTCTACCAATTCTGAGAAGGAGAGTTTGATGTTGCTCATAGCTCTGTCATGGTACTTGCGCTTTAGCCCAAATATGAATCTCTTGTTCTTTGCTTTGTTGGTCATAATAAGCTCTGGAGCATAGCGCGACAACTGGGTGAATTTATTAAGGTAATCCTGAATAGAGAGATCTCCTTGCTGGAGATTAGCAAACTGCTCTCGCATCCTTTCTAGAGCCTGTTCAGGTACAAACTTCTCATTGAACATAGTTTTGAATTTCTCCCAGGTTCTGACAGTACCTGCTGCATCCTCTGAGGTAATGGCATCCCACCACAGCTCTGCTTCCTCCTGTAGGAGCCAAATACCAAGTCGTGCTTTGTTGTTGGTTACCATACCCATGCCTTCAAAGATTTTCTCACAGGTCTTCAACCAAGCTATAGCCTCGGTCAATGTACCAGTGCCAGTAAAGGGTTTTCCCCCAAGGTTCCTATACCTCTTCGCTACTTTGTCTAGCTCAAAGTCCTCGGGTGCTGGTGGCTGAACAATAGGGCCTTCCACAACTACGGGGATATTCCCCCGTCCTCCTGCTGCTCCTGTTCGGCCTCCACGGCCTCTTCTAGCTGCTGCTCGTGTATCCATCTAAGAGAATACTGTATAAGCAAGAAAAGAGTCAAGCTCACAGATTTGATAATTTTCATAAATGATAAAGCAGGGGAATACAGGCAAAGATAATGATGATGTACTGATAAAATTGTTTTGCTAATCTGCTTAGCTCATTCTAGGATATTGCTAATCCTATCTCTAACGAGCTACTCGCATTAGAACACTACTGATTCTATTCTGACGAGGTGTTTAAAGTGTTAGATCCCGGAACTAAGGTTAACCAAAGCTCTGATACCAACTGTGACGATCCCAAAATCCGAGGGGCGGTATTAAGGATAATCATTGGAATATAACACATTAATCATCAAAGCAGAGTACAGATAATAGCAGAAACAATAAATAGAATAATTTTACATGGATATGACAGCGGAATAACGACATGTAATAATATCAGAATAGCATAGCGTAGGATATAACTTAGTAAATAAAAAGGGAAGTGATCAGTCATCATCGCCAGAGGCGGAATACATACATGCAGTGAGACATAATAAGGGTATCAATCTACATCGCCGAAGGCGGTACATATACATACAATAAGAAATACGGAAAGTAAATCAGTCTGCATCGCCCGTGGCGGAATCATAATATAAGTACAGTAATGGCAGAAAATGTCAAAGTCATCTCTGTGAAGTCAGCCTCGCCATGAGCCAAAAATGCACTCTATGTAACAGTGCAGAGCCAAAAACAACCTATCACCTATGAACTAGGTTGCCCGTGTGAAAATAAGGGCACCTGCGTTTGCAAAGTGAAACAAACAACGAGTCAGTCATGGGGACTGGTATGAGGAATCTATTTAACAGTTAAACAACAGTAATAGCAAATCATAGGACCACGCCACTTTCGCGGAACGGGTTTACTCCAGTGATTGCTAGTGCATTTAAAACAAAGTAAATTCTTTTAAAACAACGCAATGCTTTTAAAAAGAATGAAGCCATTATAAGACTCAGGTCCCATCACACAATGCAACGCAAGCCGGAGGATAGAGTTTTACCTTATAATGGCCAAATATGCTTGATACGTATAAAGCAAAATCAATTGATATTATTACTAGTGCATATATGTTTCAAAAGCGGATAGCATCATAAATATCAATCATAGGCGACATGAGTGTCCCATGCCACTATGTCGCCATATATAAGTTACAATCGAATCTGTTATATCGTATTGGGAATTGGATTTCCGTCATGAGTCAAGGCAAGGGGCAAGCTCCTCTCCGCTTCGAGACATTCTAGCAAATGCCTCGGGACTACACACTCTGGGTAAACCCTGGATCGGCTGGGCTGGTCCTCTCTTACGTTTGAGGATTGGCAATTCCTGAGCACACGTTTCCCGGTCCTTACAGACCTATAATCGAGGCGCCTCGCATTCCAACAAC
Source organism: Allium sativum (assembly GCA_030737875.1). NCBI lineage: Eukaryota > Viridiplantae > Streptophyta > Magnoliopsida > Asparagales > Amaryllidaceae > Allium > Allium sativum. The sequence continues at coordinate 116,739,481 of CM060923.1, forward strand.
CACATAGGTGAAAAATAGATATATATGTCAGGGCGGGTAAGTCACTGACACCACCATAGCTAGAAAGAAACGTCGTGCTCTCCCAGCACCCCGTATCCTGTTTTTAACTCATACCGAGGTGTGAGGCTCGCGAATCCACGCTATACACAACACTAGGCCATGTAGACCGTGCTTTGATCATCATCCACAACACTTTGCTTTGCAACAGAAGCCTTGATCACCGCATCTTGGCATGCCACATAGGCAGTCCACTCCATACCATTGATTTCCATCGATATATAACCCTTGAGCTCGTATGTCTCAGAGAAGGGCGTTAAGCAAAAGAATAAATTCTCCGTCGCCAAACAGATATATATTTAACAAAGATCAATCAATATAGAAAAAAATCCAATGTCAGACACACAGTCCATTTACAAGTCCGTTCTCGGTCTGAACGAAACCGGAGGCGTCAAATTCCTCGTATATCCGTCCAATCAACACATACGTTCAGACGGCTACTACTTCCGTCCCTTTCCGGTAGCTACTCCGGTCAGGAACCTCAGTAGCGCCCATCCAACCGATACGAAGATCGTCGGTCTTGAATCATCTTTGCATTTTCCAATTCGAATCGCTAGATAAATTATTTGAAATGAGGGTTAGCTCGGCCTTTTCAAATAATTCACGTCATTAAAATTTAAATCGATTCTTTCCATGGTTATATTATTCGACATCCATCTTTCAGTTCTTTAGTGTTATTTTCGTGTTAACCACATACAACCATCAAATATCAAACAATTCAAGCCCAATTGGTTTATTTGCAATCTATGTTGCTTACAATATTTTATAACGATTTTTCGCCATTTTTATTTATTTAAAAATGGCCATATTTAATTAAACGACATTTCAGGTCGTGCCGTGGCACTGGCGCTGTTTTTCTCCTAGTTTGTTTTACACATATCGGAAAATCTAATCGTTGGATTTCTACAAAGTCTATATCAGTGGGAAGATATTCCCAAAGCGAACCCAACGGTTCCAGTTTCGTGAGAATCCGACGGTCGGATCTTCCACACTAGTCGTTTGAAGTTACGGTTTCAAAATTCGAACTGCAGCGTCGTTATTCGATTTAATTTAAATATATTTATATTTATATATATAAAAACGATTCTGGCGCTGTTTTTCTTCAGATTTAAATTAAACATTCCGGACAATCCAACTGTTGGATTTTTACAAGATTGGTGCCTTTGGAAAGATATTTCCAAGGCGAACCCAGCGGTTGTGGTTTCGGGAAAATCCGATGGTCGGATTTTTCGTGCTAATCGTTTCATATTACGATTCCGAAACACGAACTGCACGGCCTCTATTCCTTTTAATTATATTTATGTTTATATATATAAATATAGTTCATCCTATAATTCCAACTATAGGTCATTCTATATTTTCAACTTCGTTTTCACTTCAAATTTTTAACTAACGCCTTAATATTTCGAAAAATTTCGCAATAACCTCCTTTGTACGGGGAGGGGTTTGGAAATTTATTGGGCCGTGTTAGGTACCCAATAAATCCTAAAAAGCATTCACATATTTATAGTGATATATTCTGGTGTTTACGGGGGAGCATGTATAGATAATCACTCTAGAGAATGAATTCTCGTCACCCCGTTTCCGTGTGGAAATAAATAGTCCATGTGCCGTATCTAATAACTAGAGCGACGTGATTATTGTCAACTCCAGACCCGTGTGGGGTTTTTATTAATCTAGCAATTTATCGTTATAATTTATATAGTCCATATCAGTCATCAGTTCAACCTGTAGTATATAGTCATCGCCATACAAGCCTCTCGCTCGTATGGTAAATCTTCCACCTCGTCACACAAGCTCCAATTGCTTATGTGGAATATGATGAAGTATGCCTATCGTCAAGAAGTATGCCATGTAGTGTAGTTCAAAATTAATTGTTACTATTCTATGGCGATATTTATTATTTCACACAGAATAACCAGCACTCCGCATTCAATGGCATTCACAGGAGTTGATAAATAAATAAAATTGCGCAGCCAACTCATCAAGGTTTACCTATTTGTCGGGCACGCAAATAATTTCTTTACTCTACAGCTAATCCATTTCCTGTTCAACACATGTATACATATGCAGAACAAAGCTAATACTAATATTTCTAGCGAACTATTATTTATTTCAACACGTGTGTATTTTTATCTAAGCATATTCATGATAAAAGAAATATTTTTATCATCAAAAATATTTATTCAACACGTGAATGTTTTTAACACTCCATATTCACAATAAAAATATAGTTTTTATTGTCGAATTATTTTATTTTAAAATACGATAACATTCAACACATGAATTTCAAATCGACGAACGAATTGCAACTCAACACATGAATATTCTATATAGTTTGTATCTATATAAAAATGTGATTTTTATCGCTAAAGCTATTTGTTTAAATTCAAATAATATTCAACACATGAATTTCAACTCAACGAATGAATTGCAACTCAACACATGAATATTTGATATTGTTTGTATATATATAAAAATGTGAATTTTATCGCTAAAGCTATTTGTTTAAATTCAAATAATATTCAACACATGAATTTCAACTCAACGAATGAATTGCAACTCAACACATGAATATTCGATACAGTTTATATATATATATATATGTGATTTTTATTGCTAAAGCTATTTGTTTAAATTCAAATAATATTCAACACATGAATTTCAACTCAACAAATGAATTGCAACTCAACACATGAATATTCTATATAGCATATGTATATTTATTTCAACGAATGAAAATTATTCTAACACATGAATATTTCAGAAAATTTCAGCAGCATAACGGCAGGGTAGTTAAAACCGGGACCGTCCCTAGTACGGCTCCTCGCTCTACCTTAAAACCTCGCGGTTTTTGACAATGGGGATCATGCATCTAGTTCGCACGCAGGCGGCATGTTTTATTTTCAATTCCACAATCCTATTCTAATTTGTTTCAACCACAAGAGGGTATTTTCAACCACAAAGGTATTTTTCAACCATAATATCAACCACAAACAATTATTTCCAACCATTCGTCATACCATATAATATCACGTCAATCACAAGCAATAAATATCGTCTATGGTCTGTGGACGAGGGGAGTATATATATATATATATATATATATATATATATATATATATATATAATAATTCACTTGCATTTCATCACAATTCAAAGCATATATGTTTCATTCAACGCTTGTATAATTTACGCATCGCTAATATAACTTATACAACACATGTACATGAGGTATACAATGCGTATATAATTTACACTTCGCTTATATAATTTATACAACACGTTTTCATTCACACAAATAGTTTAGATTTCTCACATTGGTTATTGCAGTGCTAAAAATCGTAGGAAGGTCAGAAAAATCCGCAGCTTCTTCTAGGATGTAGAGAGCCTCCTTGCGGTCTCTGTGTCTCCTGTTTCATCAAATTTCGTTAAAGAACGAAAAATATATTATTTTTCTAAGTTTTGCAACACTTAAAAGTGTTATTTTCATTTCAGAAATTTATATCAGAAAAGTTTTCAAAGCTTCAAAACTAGGTCTCGATTTTTAAGCCAAATCGTACCTCGTTGCTTCGATCAGACCTCACAGCGTCAGTGGGCTACGAATCACCTTCCGATCGGCGGTGGCGGCGATGGACTCGGTGGCTCCTGTGGGTCGCGGCGGTGCTCGAAAGGGCGCGACTTCCTGGTCGAAATTCGACGCGTACAGTTGATGGATTGAGACGTGGCTAGGTCGGATTGATAGAGGAGGCGAAGGCGGTCTGAAGCTTCAACTGGCGGAGGCGGCGAAATCGACTGTGGCGGTGGCAAAATCGGTGGGAATTCTCGTGCTTCGTGCGTCGTTCAATCGTAGCGGCTAGGGCTTTTTTCGAGTTTTTTTTAAAGAAAAAATCCTATTGGTCCGAGCTATATAGTAAATTTTAAATAGTGTTTTCTCAAACGAACTCCTTTTTAAACCTAACGACTGTCGCCCCTAGCTAAATACCCCCATTCCGGACACAATGGGATATATTTCGTTGGCCAATTCGACTGTTACAGTCAGTTATTTTTCAAATTAAAATATAAAACATTCGATATTTAATTTAAACGTACATTTCAATTTGCCAGGGCCACAAACTGAATCGAAAAATTCCAGAAAAATAAATCTAGCTTTGTTTTGATGATACAGTTCTAACAAAACCAGTTTCGTCCAATTCTGAGCTCGTTTGAAAAACGGCCATTTTTAGGTCGACCCATTTTAACAGAAATTGACCAATCACATTTTCTTTTGCCCCGCTCACATACTAGCTTCAAAAATTATGAAATTTGAAACTTAGCAATAATTTGACATCCCGGACCCAACAAAAGTGGTTTCGTCGAATTCCGAGGTCGTATGCAAAATATCAATTTTCAAGGGCTATATATGCTATATAGCGACCTTCCCGAAAATTCATTTCGCCATAACTTTTGATTCCCGCTATGAAACTTCGATTTTTCAGATTCGTTAGAAAGGTATTCATAAACAGATTTAGATATTTTCAGTTTCGCTAAAATCCGTTACATTTTCCACCCGGTACAGTCGGACCAAGTTTTTATTCAAAATTTCAACCTACAATACCATACCAGATTCTATATTTTATTGAAATAGGCTATTTCAATTATTCAAATTCTTTGGTAATAACCTAATTTAAAAATTTTAAATTGGTTCACATTTTCCGGGTTATTACAATGATGATTGTCTATAATAGAGACAATCGTCAACTATTCGAAACTTGAGTCGCTAGGTGCAGTGCACTGGTTTGCATTGTATGTAACAACATTTAATTCTTTCATCTGTTGAAAAGTATAGTACATGGGTAAATGCTTTGGATTGATTTATGATTCTATGAAGCTTAAGCTTGACTGATGTATTTACAAGGTCCTCATAACATTTTTTTCCCTTCCCCTAAACTTATATATATGTATGTACATATTTATATAAGTGTATGTATGTATGTGTGTGTGTGTGTGTATATATATATGTATGTGTGTGTGTATATATATATATCCATGTTTATTCAGATAGTGGGTTATAAAAGAATTTTAATTGTACTCATTTGCATTTACCATATTTGAATTATCGCTTTTTACTGCTTAAATATAGTTGCTTCGTTCTGCTCAAATGTGTGGGTCTAATCAATTATTATTTCAATAGATTAAATATGGTTGTTGCCAGTTGCATACACTCACAATAATGGAGATGTGTTACCGCGTATACATCTATTGGAGATTGGTTAATTTGGGTGGTATACATAATTTACCATTGCATTGTAATTTTTTCCAATTGTTTGACTTTGTACTTTGAGTTTTTTTTTTTAAATTAGATATCTAAAAATAGGTCTAAATATTATGAAACATACTACATATATATGTCTCTTGCCCTGAAGTCAAAATGCTTAATTATTGGGACACAATTGTTGGCCGATAAATGAATATTGTTCATTTAAGTGGCATGTTGTACATTTATACCTTTAGTCTTAAGAGCCTGACTAAATGATGTGCCTATAGGAAGGTTTTCATTATGTGAAAAAAAAATTATGGAATAAAATTTATTCAAGAACTTCATTTTTTTTAGTTTTGCTTCCAAATACTAACACGATGTAGTAGATTGGTGGTTTTTTCTTTAAAAACAATGATTTTAGCACAAAAGTTGCAAGAGTAAATCTAATAAATTAATAAATGTACTTCATCTCAATTTATTTTGTCTTGATTAATAATATTTTCAATGGTTTAAAATTTATATTTTTTTTAAATACGGAAAATATAACCATGTGCAAAGCACTGGTTCCCAGTTGTTTAAATAAAAAGTGCACCAAATTGATTTGTTATCTTCTATCATTATTGTGTTAGTAAAATGATATATATATATATATATATATATATAATAGTAACAATAACTTAGTTTCAGTGCCTATATTAAGTTAGTGTAACAAACCAACAATTTTAACGTTTAAAATATGAATTTAATTTAAATCTAATGTTGGAATGAACAATTATATTTGAGATTTCATTTAAAAATTTAAAATCTATTTTATTCTAACTTGGATTTAATAAAATATTAAGTATGAATAAATGTTTTTTATTTAAATATGACTGGTTTAGTTAAAATCAAATATAGCTAATTTAAATCAAATTTGTTGGAATATTTGAATTTGATTTTGAAAATTAAATTTGAAATATAACTTAAGAAATTAAAAGCTAATATATCTACTTGAACTTGGTATTTGGAATATAAACTTAAAGAAAACCTAATTTAAGAATTCATAATTTAATTCATTTTTATTTTTTATATTGGTTGGGAATGACATCATCATATATGTGTTTGTGTGATAATTTGAAATTTAGACACCAACTGTAAATGGATCAGCTTATATGCACATGAATGGTTAGTGGTAAATGATGATATAATAAATACACATGCAATTCATAATTTTGTCAGAAATGACCTTTATTATTTAAGTACAAAAGTACCATTCTTTGATCTCCCTTAAATATTTTCCCGAAGATCCATCTAATTTTTTGAATCATATTTCAAAGTCAACATCAATTGCAGAACTTTTGGTGGCCTGCATTGACACTACGATATCTTACGCCGACCCTACGATTTCCAATACCAGGACTCGGGCTTGATTCAGAAATCCATACATTTTCACTATGATATCTTACGCCAACCATCGGATTTCCATCACCAGGACTAGGGCCTTCTTTAGAAATCTCTCTTTTACAACATTTAGTACATATGCTTCTACGTTGTAAATCTTTAAATTCCCAACTTTCAAGGCTTTCGAATCGACATATGTGAGCAAAGTTTATATCAGTAGAGCTAGTTCCTTTAGATAAAAAAAACTGTGACCCACGTATACTTGCATCTTCCAACATTAAAGAATTTTATCCTGCATTTTTCAATAAGAAGAAAAGGAGACAATTAGATCAATACACATACCAAACAATGAAAAGAAAATTGGTAAGTACAGACGTTATAAGTTGAAAATGATGGACACAGCGTAATTGACAAGATACTACCATAGTATATTCATAAAGAAAAAGGAAAAATTAAATAATAATAATAATACCAACGCATAGAAGTGTAACGACCCAGAAAATCTGAACCAATTTAAAATTTTTAAATTGGCTAAACTAATGGATTTTAAATATTTAAAATAAATATTTTAAATAATGGCAATGAAAAGTGAGTATGAATCGACAATTAAAAAGGAATATAATTAATTATAATTATAAACAAGGCTTGAAAAGGCGCTGCAGTTTCAAAATTTGAATTCAAACTTTGTCGGACTGTACCGGGTGCAAAACAATCCGGATTTTAGTGAAACCAAAAATATTTAAATCTGTTAGTGAATACCTTTCTAACGAATCTGAAAAATCGAATTTTCATAGCGGAAAGAAAAAGTTATGGCCAAATGAATTTTCAGAAGGGTCGTTGTGGATTTTATATAGCCCGTGAAATTGGCCATTTTGCAAACGTTCTCGGAATTCGACGAAACCACTTTTGTTGGATCCGGGATGTGAAGTTATTGCTAGGTTTCAAATTTCATAATTTTTGAGGCTAGTATGTGAACGTGGCAAAGGAAAATGTGTTTTGGTCAATTATAGTTAAATTGGATCGACAAAAAATGGGCCTTTTTGCAAACGGTCTCAGAATTCGAAGAAACTAGTTTTGTTTGGACCGTATCGTCAAAACATAGCTAGATTTATTTTTCTGGAATTTTTCGAATTAGTTTGTGGCCCTGGCAAATTGAAATGCACGTTCAAATCAAATATTGAATGTTTTATATTTTAAATTTGAAGGGAAACTGACTGAAACAGTCGAATGGGCCTATGAAACATATCCCATTGTGTTCGGAACGAGGGTAAAATGCTAGGGATGACAGTCGTTGGGCTTGGATTGGTGTTCGTGTGTGACGAGTGGTATTTTCGGATTTTTAAAAAAAATATAAATATAAGAAAAATTCTGATTGGTCAATTATTTTTCTCTCTCCCCGTTCTTCGTGCGCACGGCGGATTTAATTCAGATCTTCCCAGCCACTTTTCTCCTTCGTTTCTCAACGAAATCGGGTGTTCTTAGATCCATTTTGAAGCTCTCCGCACGCTCTTCAAATCAAGACAAGGTTTGAGATTTATCGTAGGGTATTGGGGCTGAATCACCTTCGAGAACCGCCGGACTTTGGAGCGCCGCCGTGGCCACTGGGCCCCACCGAGCTGGCCAATTCCCCCACGCGCGCGAAGCCCTCTCCTAGCCCTTCGACGCTGCACCACCCGATCGTCCTAATGCTACACGGTTTGCTCGAAAATTGGCGACCTAGTTTTGAACATTCCAACGAGGTATACGGCTTGTTTATTTTCAACTGATTTTAACACTTTAAAGCGTTGCAAAACTTTGAAAAATCGTATCTTTTTCGTTCGTTAACGAAGTTCGATGAAACAGGAAACATCGTGACCGTTTGGACGTCTTCTACATTTTAGAAGAGATCGCATATTTTTCTAAGCCTTCTGCTATTTTTGGTGGAGTGGAACCCAATGTGAGATTTCTAATTTATAAACAATATGGAAACGATGATGTATAAATTATATAGCCGATGTGTGAGTTATATAAGCGTTGTACACCTCTTGTATAAGTTGTACGTTCGATGTATAAGTTATATATGCGTTGTAAAAATTATATATGTGTTGAAATAGAAGTGAATTGATATATATAAATATATATATATATATATATACCCCCTCGTCCACAAACCATGGACGATATTTATTGATCGTGATTGGTGTGAAAATTGATTGATAGTGAATGGTTGTTTGGGATTGTTTGTGGTTGATATTGATTGATTGTGGTTGAAAAATACCCATTTGTGGTTGAGAAATACTTTGTTGAAACCACATAGGATTAGTTTGTGGAAATGAAATAAATATATACATGCCGCCTGCGTGCGAACTAGATGCATGATTCCCATTGTCAAAAACCGCAAGATTTTAAGGTAGAGCGAGGAGTCGTACTAGGGACGGTCCCGGTTTTAACTACCCTGCCGTTATGCTGCCGAAATTTTGAATAATATTCATGTGTTTGAATTATTTTCATTTGTTGAAACTATATTTATTCATTGATTAGAAAACCTTCATGTGTTGAATCGATATTCATTCGTTGGTTAGAAATTCATATGTTGAATGGTATTCGTGTTTTAAATATAAAAATCACATTTTTATCTATATATAGAAACTATAGAAGACCTTCATGTGTTGAATCGATATTCATTCGTTGATTAGAAATTCATATGTTGAATGGTATTCGTGTTTTAAATATAAAAATCACATTTTTATTTATATATAGAAACTATAAAAGACCTTCATGTGTTGAATCGATATTCATTCGTTGATTAGAAATTCATGTGTTGAATGGTATTCCTGTTTTGAAATAAATTGTTTAATAATAAAAATCACCTTTTTATCACCTATATGAACTATATAAAATAATAGTGTTTTGAAATGAATTGTTTTACAAAAAAATCACATCTTTATTATATACATGAATCGTTGAAATGTGAAGTGTTAAAAATAGCAACTCGTTCAAATAAATATGCATGAGTCAAAATATTCATTAATTAGCTAATGATATGATTTTTTGCCTATGCACGCAACATTAGAATGAATGGTGTTTTTAAACCAAATGGAATCAAATATGAAGTTGAATGGAAAATGATAAATGATAAGAACTGTATATATGTACATGCATATTTATTGAACAGGTTATAGCAAAAGGGCTAGAGAAGAGGAATAAAATTTTTTGCCCGACAAATAGGTACACATTTACTGTTTTGTTTGGGTGATGATTTTATGAGCCTGTTGGCTAGCCGCATGGCTTTTTCTTTTTCTTTTTGATATGAGACGCCCGTGTGGCTATTTGGTAATTTTCCCAGCCCCTCCCGTACAAAGGAGGTTATGGCGAATTTTTCCGAAATTTAAAGGCGTTAGTGAAATATTTGAAGTGAAAACGATATAGGAATTTTTAAATGAACTATATTTATATAAATATATAAATATAAATAAAATTAAAATGAAACGTGGCCGTGAAATTCGTATTTTGAAACCGTGATTTCAAACGATTGTTCCGGGAGATCCGACCATCGGATTTTCCTGAAACCGCAACCGTTGGGTTCGCCTTGGAAAAATCTTTCCAACGGCACCAACTTTGTAAAAATCCAACGGTTGGATTGTCTGGAATGTTTAATTCAAATCTGAAGAAAAACAGCGCCAGAAACGATTATATTTATATATTTAAATATAATTATATTTAATCGAATAACGACGCTGCAGTTCGTATTTTGAAATCGAAACTTCAAACGATTGTACCGGGAGATCCGACCGTCGGATTTTCCCGAAACTGGAACCGTTGGATTCATTTTGAAAAGACCTTTCTAATGAAGTAAATTTTGTAAAGATCCAATGGTTAGATTTTCATATATGTATAAATCAAATCTGAAGAAAAACAGTGCCACGGCCGCGTTATGGCCTGAAGCGTCGTTTTGAATAAATTGGCTCTTTTAAAATAAATAAAAATAGCGGTAAATCGTTATAAAATACCATAAACAATATGGAATGGAAATAAACTGAATTTGCTCGATTTATGTGGTATTTGATGGTTGAATGTGTTTGGTGTGAAAATTACCTTAAAGAACAAAATTGGTGTTGTCGAATAATTTAACCATTGAAGTAAATTGATTTGAAATTCTAAATATACGTGAATAATTTGAAAAGGCCGAGTTAATTCTCATTTCAAATAATTGACCGATGATTGTAATTCGAAGATGAAGACGATGGTCGAAGACCGGAGATCTTCACCTCGTTTGGATGGTAACCGAGGTCCTGATTAGGAGGCATCCCGAAATATGGATAATGAGTGGTGATCGTCCAGACGTATGTGGTGATCGATGGGTTTGCGAGGTATTTAGTGCCTCCGGTTTCGTTCAGACCCAGAACAGACTTATAAATGGACTGTGTGTCTGACATTGGATTTTATTCTGTGTTGATTGATCTCTATTAAATATACATCTGTTTGGCGGCGGAGAATTTATTCTTTTGCTTAACGCCCTTCTCTGAAACGCACGAGCTCAGAGGTTGTATATCGATGGACATCAGTTGCACGACATGAATTGCCTGTGTGGCACGCTAAGATGCAGTGATCAGGACTTCTGTTGAAAAGCAAAGTCTTGTGGTGATGATCAAAGCACCGCTTACGTGGCGTAGCTTTGTGTATAACGTAAAATCGCGAGCCTCACACCCCGGTATGAAATAGAAACGGGAGAGGACATCAGGGAGGGCCTGCGTTTCTTTCTAGCTAGGGTGGTGTCAGTGACCTACCAGCCCTGACATTTATATACTTTTCACCTGTATGGTTGTTGCTGTTGCGAGGCGCCTCGGTTAGATCGGACGATCCGGGTCCGATGGAGTCATTCGTTGGCTCATTTACACCCCAAAGGGTGGGGAAACGCAGTGTTCAGGAATTTTAATCCACATCGGTGGACCGGCCCTGACGATCCAAAGGCTTGAATGAGTACTTGCCTGAGACACGGGCTAGAGCGTCTCGAATTCGGTAAGGACTATCTTTTGCCTTGGTTTATGACGGAAATCCAATTTCCAAATGCGTGACTGTGCGGTTTTGATTGTATATATATATGGTGACATGATATATGGTACCCATGCCGTCTATGATTGATAGTTATGATTTGAAATTGTTTTCAAAACATATAAACACTAGTAATAATATCAATTGCTTTTGTTTTATTCGTATCAAGCATATTTTGGCAGTTATAAGGTAAAAACTCTATCCTCCGGTTTGCATTGCATTGTGTGATGGGAACTGAGTCTTATAATGGCTTCATTTTTATAAAATGCATTGCGTTGTTTAAAAGAAAGATTTGTTTTAAAGCACTGGCAATCCAATGGAGTAAACCCATTCCACGAGAGTGGCGTGGTCCTAAGATTAGCCAAATTATATATGTGTTGAGTAGATTTCTCATACCAGTCCCATGACTGACTCGTAGTTTGTTTCACTTTCAAACTTGGGTGCCCCTTTTTCTACACGGGCAGCCTTGTATTCAGGTTTAGCTGGTTCTTTCTGGATAGCTGGAGCTGAAGATGGATTCTATCATTTATCTCTTTTTATGCTGTTCAACTCCTATTGTACATATTTTGTTTGTTTTCCGCTGTAGACATTTATGTATGGCTGAACTGTATTTGTACTAAGTAAGATCCTGTATACTGTGTAACTCTGATGATTACTTTTATCCAGTATATTCTATTGTTCATAATCTGGTGTATTTACTTAATTCTGTTCTGCTATTATCTGTTTCTATGTTATATTCCACGGATTACCCTTGCCGCCGCCAGTACGGGGTTTGGGGCCGTCTCAATTTGGTATCAGAGCCTCGGTTAAGCTTAGTTCTGGAATATAACATTTGAACGAACTCGTCAAAAATAGAACCAGTAGTGTTCTAAGACGGGTTACTCTATATAGATAGGATCAGCAATATCCTAGTATGAGTAAAGCAGAATGAAATTACACCTCGATAGACACATTTACACTTGAAGTATATGTTTCTATATTTCAAATTTTCTTTTCTGTGACCTGACACTTGATCTGCCATTTGCAGAAGTACTAGAAAAAAATGAGTGTCAGAAACAGGAGAAATGCATAACCCGATCTAGAGGCTCTATTAAAGAGATATCGAAATCTGAACTGAGCACAGTTGTCGGGCAATGAATATATAATTCAAACTCAAGATTGGATGAGTTCGGTCGAAAGAATATTTGAGCGTATCCAGCTGAGGGATGACCAGAAACGGTTAGTAGCATCTTGGGCGCTCAAAGAAGAAGCTTTAATCTGGTGGGAAACAATCATCAAAGATAATCCAGAAGGTGATATCACCTGGGACAAATTCAAAGAGATTTTCCTAGGAAGATTTACTCCTCCTGAAGCGACGGAGCGATTATGTGATGAATTTTCTTATTTGATACAAGGAGATATGACCATCCCAGAATATCATAAGAAATTCAACGAACTTGCTCACTTTGCTCCTCATCTGATTCAAGATCCAAAGCGGAAGAATCTGAGATTTATTCATGGCCTGCAAAGGAGATACCAGAATAGTGTAATGAGGAATGTGAAGCTTCCTTTTTCTGAAATGATATATATGGCTTATCAGTATGAAGATCTCCATAAGAAAGGAATGCTACGCGACGAAGAAGAAGTCGATTCTAGTGCCAAAAAGAGTCAGAAACTGATATTCCTGAAGCCAGTACAAGGTCTGAGGTCAGTGAGAAGCCCAGTGCCAAGAGAAAAAGGGCTGAATCTGGGAAAGAACCAATAACAACTGCTATTTGCTCTAACTGCAATAAGAAAGGACATTTGTCGATAAATTGTGGGCCCTTAATGAAAAGGATCAACAGTGGATCTAAGCCCACTAAGAAACAAAAGAACCCCCATGGGGAAAGGAAATGCCATAAGTGCCACCAGGCAGGCCATATTGCACGGGAGTGTCCACTCTCAAAGAAATCTGAAGCAGTACAAGTGAATGAAATGGCAGAAGTACCTGCATCTTCGTCTGCTCAGGAAAGATCTGATGTTTTGGAAGGCACGCTCAATGTAAAGAACATTCCAGTTAAAGTACTGTTTGACGCTAGCGCGTCACGAAGCTTTATAGCAAAGAGTGTAGTCAAGAAGTTGAATTTAAATGTGAAGAAGCTCAAAGAACCAATGACTGTCCAGAATCCGGTCGGGGGTTCCATCGGTCTCAGTTGGGCTTGTGCAGTACCTGTCTCTTTTTCCTGCTATAAATTCCCTACTATCTCTATGGTCATGAATTTTAATGAATTCGATCTTATTCTGGGATTGGATTGGCTAACCAAATATGAAGCAGAGGTTAGATGCGCCGAGAGAGTTGTTAGGGCCAAGATGAAATCGGGTGGTTATATAACCATTCCCTGTGAAGGACAGAAAGCTAATAGAAAAGACTTCTGGGCAGCTCTAAATGTTTCTCCAGCCCAAATAGAAAATGTCCCTGAAACCACAGAGAATATTCCCGACCTAGTGAAAGATATCCCTGTAGTCAAGAACTATGCGGACGTGTTCGAAGAAGTTGTTCGCTTACCTCCGCAGAGAGAAATAGATTTCAAGATTGCTTCGATTCCCAATGCAAGGCCTGTAGTTCACGCTATTCGAAGAATGTCCTTGAAAGAGAAGGAGGAATTAGACAATCAAACACGACAGCTAGTATGGAAGGGTCTAATCAGGCCTAGTTTCTATGATTGGGGAGCAGCAGTGGTGTTTGTCCCAAAATCTGACGGTACTCTACGTCTATGTGTGGATTATCGTGATCTGAACAAACAGACAATAAAGAACAAATATCCATTGCCGCGGATTGATGATTTGTTGGATCGATTAAATGGAGCACAAGTATTTTCACGAATGGGCCTAGCTACAGGCTTCCATCAACTTCGAATTGCCGAAGAGTGTGTTCCAATGACAGCATTCAGAGGTCCCGACTTATTCTACGAGTGGTTAGTAATTCCGTTCGGCTTATGTAACGCTCCCGCTTACTTCGTCGATCTAATGAACAGAGTATTCAAAGGAGTATTGAATAAATTTGTTCTGGTTTTTATTGATGATATTCTAATCTTCTCTAAATCAAAGGCCGAACATGAAAAACATTTGGAACAGGTGTTAGAAATCCTCAAAAGGAATGTATTGAAAGCAAAGTTTTCCAAATGTATATTCTGGCAAGACGAAGTGAAATTTATAGGCCACGTCGTATCGAAAGAAGGAATCGCTGTGGATCCAAGTAAAATCACAGCTATTCAGAATTGGAAATAGCCCAGTACCCCATTGAAGTCCGCAGTTTTCTCGGATTGGCTAGCTATTACCGAAAGTTCGTTAAAAACTTTTCGAAGATATCTGGTCATTTAACAAAGCTTACGAAGAAGCACTCTAAATTCAAATGGACTCCGGAAAGTGAGGAGGCTTTTGAAGAGCTAAAATTAAGACTAACGACTGCTCCAGTGTTAACCATCATCGATGGCAACCAAGATCTAAAAGTCTGGACTGATGCTTCCAGAGAAGGCCTTGACGCAGTGTTAATGCAAAGGGGTCAAATGATTGCTTATGCTAGCCGTCAACTGAAGCCACACGAGAAAAACTACGTCACTCATGATCTTGAGTTATTGGCTATTGTGTTCGCTTTGAAAATCTGGAGACACTATCTTCTGAGAGAGAGATTTGAACTGTTTACAAATCACCAGTCGCTAAAGTATCTGTTCACCCAGAAAGACTTGAATCTGAGGCAGCAACGTTGGCTAGAGTTTCTTGTAGCATATGACTTTGAAATTATATATACTCCAGGGAAAGCCAATGTCGTGGCCGATGCGTTAAGCCGAAAGAATGAGATGATCGCCAGTTTTATTATCACGACTTCATTGCTAGATAAAATATCTGCTCTTCAGGAGGATAATCACTTCATTCAGAAGATCAGAGAGATAATTCAACAAGGCGAACCCTCGAGTTTTCAAGTTGATAATAATGGAATTCTAAGGCTCAAAGGTTGAATCTGTGTCCCTAACATTCCTGAGCTTCGAAAGGAAGTACTGGATGAATGCCACAAGTCAAAACTCAGTATCCATCCAGGAGTAAGCAAAATGTATAATGACATCAAACGCACTTTCTGGTGGAAGTCGATGAAGAGGGACATTTCTTTATATGTTAGTCGATGCCCTACATGCCAGCTAGTCAAGAGTGACCAACAGAAATTGGCTGGATTGTTACAACCACTAGAATTTCCGGGTTGGAAGTGGGAACATAATTCTATGGATTTCATTGATGGTTTGCCCAGAACCAGAAAAGGAAATGACAGTATTTGGGTGATCGTAGATCGCTTCACGAAGACCGCCCATTTCATACCTGTCATATCAAGCAGAACCGCTCAGAGTCTGGCGTAGATATACTTCAAGGAAATAGTTAGACTACATGGAGTGCCGCTCAGTATAGTCAGTGATAGAGATACAATATTCACTAGCAAATTCTGGGAAGCATTTCAAGTCGAGCTGGGAACGAAGTTGAACTTAAGCACCGCTTATCATCCTCAGACAAACGGTCAGACTGAGAGGGTGAATGGTATTTTAGAAGACCAATTGCGGGCTTGTGTTATAGATTTCGGTGGATCATGGGAAGACCATCTGCATTTGGTTGAATTCTCATATAACAACAGTTACCAGGCGAGTCTGACAATGTCGCCATTCGAAGCATTGTATGGTAGACCGTGCCGATCCACTGCTTGTTGGGTCGAACCCGGGAATAGACTTGTGTTGGGTCCTGATATGATTCGAGAAGCTGCCGACAAAGTCGATTTTATTAAGAAGCGATTACTTGCCGCTAAAAGCCGACAAAAGAGCTATGCCGATAGAAGAAGAAGGGATATATCCTTTGCGGTTGGCGACTATGTATATTTGAAAGTATCGCCGATGAGAGGAGTTATCCGGTTCGGTAAAAGTGGAAAGTTGGCACCCAAATTCATTGGTCCGTTTCCTATTCTGGAACGAATTGGAACTCTCGCATATAAAGTTAAATTGCCTGATTGGTTGCCTGGAGTTCATGATGTATTTCATATATCCCAACTTCGAAAGTACGTTCATGATCCAGATTTGATCGTGGAAGAAGCAGCTCAACAGGATATTGAAATTACTCCAGAATTAGCTGTGAGACGAGAGCCGCTAAAGATTATCGGCAAAGAAACCAAAGAGCTGAGGAACAAGAAGGTTCACTTAGTCAAAGTGCAATGGAGTGAAGATCCGCGAGATTGTACTTGGGAAACTGAGGAGAGCATTCAGAAAGCTTACCCTAGATGCCGAATAGATATCTCTGATTGACTCCGGTGCAAGGTACATTTACCCTACTTTGCATTACCATTAAATTCTCTACTCTGCTGTTATTTTCTTTCCATGGATGTGAACTTTTAAAATTCTATAGTCTGAATGATTTTAAAAGAGAATAGGAATTAATTTGTATGGTTTTGAAAAGTTAAAAACAATTGGATTGGTTGTTGGGTTGTGTGATGGTAGATTTATCAAACCACTTTCGACTTTGTTCCTTTTCGGGGACGAAAAGTTTTAAGTGGGGGAGATTGTAACGACCCAGAAAATCTGAACCAATTTAAAAATTTTAAATTGGCTAAAATAATGGATTTAAAATATTTAAAATAGATATTTTAAATAATGGAAATGAAAAGTGAGTATGAATCGACAATTGAAAACGAATATAATTAATTATAATTATAAACAAGGCTTGAAAAGGCGCTGCAGTTTCAAAAATTGAATTCAAACTTTGTCCGACTGTACCGGGTGCATAACAATCCGGATTTTAGTGAAACCAAAAATATTTAAATTTGTTAGTGAATACCTTTCTAACGAATCTGAAAAATCGAATTTTCATAGCGGAAAGCAAAAGTTATGGCCGAATGAATTTTCAGAAGGGTCGCTATGGATTTTATATAGCCCGTGAAATTGGCCATTTTGCAAACGACCTCGGAATTCGACGAAACCACTTTTGTTGGATCCGGGATGTGAAGTTATTCCTAGGTTTCAAATTTCATAATTTTTGAGGCTAGTATGTGAACGTGGCAAAGGAAAATGTGTTTTGGTCAATTACAGTTAAATTGGATCGACCAAAAATGGGCCTTTTTGCAAACGGTCTCAGAATTCGACGAAACTAGTTTGTTGGGACCATATCGTCAAAACATAGCTAGATTTATTTTTCTGGAATTTTTCGAATTAGTTTGTGGCCCTGGCAAATTGAAATGCACGTTCAAATCAAATATTGAATGTTTTATATTTTAAATTTGAAGTGAAACTGACTAAAACAGTCGAATGGGCCTACGAAACATATCCCATTGTGTTCTAAATGGGGGTAGAACGCTAGGGACGACAGTCGTTGGGCTTGGATTGGTGTTCGTGTGTGACGAGGGGTATTTTCGGATTTTAAAAAAATATATATAAATATAAGAAAAATTCTGATTGGTCAATTATTTTTCTCTCTCCCCGTTCTTCGTGCGCACGGCGGATTTGATTCAGATCTTCCCGACCACTTTTCTCCTTTGTTTCTCAACGAAATCGGGTGTTCTTGGATCCATTTTGAAGCTCTCCTCACGCTCTTCAAATCAAGACAAGGTTTGAGATTTATCGTGGGGGTATTGGGGCTGAATCACCTTCGAGAACCGCCGGACTTTGGAGCGCCGCCGTGGCCACTGGGCCCCACCGACCTGGCCAATTCAACAACGCGCGCGAAGCCCTCTCCTAGCCCTTCGACGCTGCATCACCCGATCGGCTTAACGCTACACGGTTTGCTCGAAAATTGGCGACCTAATTTTGAACATTCCAACGAGGTATACGGCTTGTTTATTTTCAACTGATTTTAACACTTTAAAGCGTTGCAAAACTTTGAAAAATCGTATCATTTTCGTTCGTTAACGAAATTGAATGAAACAGGAAACACCGTGACCGTTTGGACGTCTTCTACATTTTAGAAGAGACCGCATATTTTTCTGAGCCTTCTGCTATTTTTGGTGGAGTGGAACCCAATGTGAGATTTCTAATTTATAAACAATTTGGGAACAACGATATATAAATTATATAGTCGATGTATGAGTTATATAAGCGTTGTACACCTCTTGTATAAGCGTTGTATAAGTTGTACGTTCGATGTATAAGTTATATATGCGTTGTAAAAATTATATATGTGTTGAAATAGAAGTGAATTGCTATATATATATATATATATATATATATATATATATATATATATATATATATATATATATATATATATATATATATATATATATATATATATATATATATATATATATATATATATATACGCCCCTCGTCCACAAACCATGGACGATATTTATTGATCGTGATTGGTGTGAAAATTGATTGATAGCGAATGGTTGTTTGGGATTGTTTGTGGTTGATATTGATTGATTGTGGTTGAAAAATACCCATTTGTGGTTGAGAAATACTTTGTTGAAACCGCATAGGATTAGTTTGTGGAAATGAAATAAATATATACATGCCGCCTGCGTGCGAACTAGATGCATGATTCCCATTGTCAAAAATCGCGAGGTTTTAAGGTAGAGCGAGGAGCCGTACTAGGGACGGTCCCGGTTTTAACTACCCTGCCGTTATGCTGCCGAAATTTTGAATAATATTCATGTGTTTGAATTATTTTCATTTGTTGAAACTATATTTATTCATTGATTAGAAAACCTTCATGTGTTGAATCGATATTCATTCGTTGATTAGAAATTCATGTGTTGAATGGTATTCGTGTTTTAAATATAAAAATCACATTTTTATCTATACATAGAAACTATAGAAGATCTTCATGTGTTGAATCGATATTCATTCGTTGATTAGAAATTCATGTGTTGAATGGTATTCCTGTTTTGAAATAAATTGTTTTATAATAAAAATCACCTTTTTATCACCGATATGAACTATATAAAATAATAGTGTTTTGAAATGAATTGTTTTACAAAAAAATCACATCTTTATTATATACATGAATCGTTGAAATGTGAAGTGTTAAAAATAGCAACTCGTTCAAATAAATATGCATGAGTCAAAATATTCATTAATTAGCTAATGATATGATTTTTTGCTTAGGCATGCAACATTAGAACGAATGGTGTTTTTAAACCAAATGGAATCAAATATGAAGTTGAATGGAAAATGATAAATGATAAGAACTGTATATATGTACATGCATATTGATTGAACAGGTTATAGCAAAGGGGCTATAGAAGAGGAATAAAATTTTGTGCCCGACAAATAGGTGCACATTTTCTGTTTTGTTTGGGTGATGATTTTATGAGCCTATTGGCTAGCCGCTTGGCTTTTTCTTTTTCTTTTTGATATGAGACACCCGTGTGGCTATTTGGGAATTTTCCCAGCCCCTCCCGTACAAAGGAGGTTATGGCGAATTTTTCCGAAATTTAAAGGCGTTAGTGAAATATTTGAAGTGAAAACGATATAGGAATTTTTAAATGAACTATATTTATATAAATATATAAATATAAATAAAATTAAAACGAAACGTGGCCGTGCAGTTCGTATTTTGAAACCGTGATTTCAAATGATTGTACCGGGAGATCCGACCATCGAATTTTCCTCAAACCGCAACCGTTGGGTTCGTCTTGGAAAAATCTTTCCAATGGCACCAACTTTGTAAAAATCCAACGGTTGGATTGTCTGGAATGTTTAATTCAAATTTGAAGAAAAACAGCGCCAGAAACGATTATATTTATATATATATAAATATAATTATATTTAATCGAATAACGACGCTGCAGTTCGTATTTTGAAATCGAAACTTCAAACGATTGTACCGGGAGATCCGATCGTCGGATTTTCCCGAAACTGGAACCGTTGGATTCGTTTTGAAAAGTCCTTTCTAATGATGTAAATTTTGTAAAGATCCAACAGTTAGATTTTCATATATGTGTAAATCAAATCTGAAGAAAAACAGCGCCACGGCCGCGTTATGGCCCGAAGCGTCGTTTTGAATAAATTGGCTCTTTTAAAATAAATAAAAATAGCGATAAATCGTTATAAAATACCATAAACAATATGGAATGGAAATAAACTTAATTTGCTCGATTTTTGTGGTATTTGATGGTTGAATGTGTTTGGTGTGAAAATTACCTTAAAGAACAAAATTGGTGTTGTCGAATAATTTAACCATTGAAGTAAATTGATCTGAAATTCAAAATATACGTGAATAATTTGAAAAGGCCGAGTTAATTCTCATTTCAAATAATTGACCGACGATTGTAATTCGAAGATGAAGATGATGGTCGAAGACCGGAGATCTTCACCTCGTTTGGATGGTAACCGAGGTCCTGATTGGGAGGCATCCCGAAATATGGATAATGAGTGGTGATCGTCCAGACGTACGTGGTGATCGATGCGTTTGCGAGGTATATAGTTCCTCCGGTTTCGTCCAGACCCAGAACGGATTTGTAAATGGACTGTGTGTCTGACATTGGATTTTATTCTGTGTTGATTGATCTCTATTAAATATACATCTATTTGGCGACGGAGAATTTATTTTTTTGCTCAACGCCCTTCTCTGAAACGCACAAGCTCAGAGGTTGTATATCGATGGACATCAGTCGCACGAGATGAATTGCCTATGTGGCACGCTAAGATGCAGTGATCAGGACTTCTGTTGAAAAGCAAAGTCTTGTGGTGATGATCAAAGCACCGCTTGTGCGGCGTAGCTTTGTGTATAACGTAAAATCGCGAGCCTCACACCCCGGTATGAACCAGAAACGGGAGAGGACATCAGGGAGGGCCTGCGTTTCATTCTAGCTAGGGTGGTGTCAGTGACCTACCAGCCCTGACATTTATATACTTTTCATCTGTGTGGTTGTTGCTGTTGCGAGGCGCCTCGGTTAGATCGGACGATCCGGGTCCGATGGAGCCATTCCTTGGCTCATTTACACCCCAAAGGGTGGGGAAACGCAGTGTTCAGGAATTTTAATCCACATCGGTGGACCGGCCCTGACGATCCAAAGGCTTGACTAAGTACTTGCCTGAGACACGGGCTAGAGCGTCTCGAATTCGGTAAGGACTATCTTTTGCCTTGGTTCATGACGGAAATCGAATTTCCAAATACGTGACTATGCGGTTTTGATTGTATATATATATATGGCGACATGATATATGGTACCCATGCCGTCTATGATTGATAGTTATGATTTGAAATTGTTTTCAAAACATATAAACACTAGTAATAATATCAATTGCTTTTGTTTTATTCGTATCAAGCATATTTTGGCCGTTATAAGGTAAAAACTCTATCCTACGGTTTGCGTTGCATTGTGTGATGGGAACTGAGTCTTATAATGGCTTCATTTTTATAAAATGCATTGCGTTGTTTAAAAGAAAGATTTGTTTTAAAGCACTGGCAATCCAATGGAGTAAACCCGTTCCACGAGCGTGGCGTGGTCCTGAGATTAGCCAAATTATATATGTGTTGAGTAGATTTCTCATACCAGTCCCATGACTGACTCGTAGTTTGTTTCACTTTCAAACTTGGGTGCCCCCTTTTCTACACGGGCAGCCTTGTATTCAGGTTTAGCTGGTTCTTTCTGGATAGCTGGAGCTGAAGATGGATTCTATCATTTATCTCTTTTTATGCTGTTCAGCTCCTATTGTACATATTTCGTTTGTTTTCCGCTGTAGACATTTATGTATGGCTGAACTGTATTTGTACTAAGTAAGATCCTGTATACTGTGTAAATCTGATGATTACTTTTATCCAGTATATTCTATTGTTCATAATCTGGTGTATTTAATTAATTCTGTTATGCTATTATCTGTTTCTATGTTATATTCCACGGATTACCCTTGCCTCCGCCAGCACGGGGTTTGGGGTCGTCTCAAGAAGGATAAAAAAGAGGATAAATGTGGAAGAGCTCATTCTTTTTGAGCACTTTCAAGTATTATAAAAAGGCTCTTGAGACCTATGATGATTAAAAATTGTTTTGACTTATATAGTAATATGCGAAGCTGATCTAATAAATTAACATATCTTATTAATTCATTTGCTAAGAATATATTTCCAATGAATTATTAATTTGGTAGGTGAGTAAACAATTTAAGCTAACGAGCCTAATAAATACTAAATATTCACAATAGCAATTAATCCTTTAAGTGAGCAAGTAATCATTTATATAAATTTTTAATTAAATAAATTAATGAACAAATTAAATACCTATTCTCGTCTAATAATATTAAAATACAAATTCACTAGTCTTTTTTTATCATCTATATATTTGTATTATTATTGTTATTACAATTTATCTTACATAAACGCTACACCGGGAATAATTAATAATTTGATATGTTTTTCTATCATGATTATTTGGATAAGCAATCGACACCATCCGATGAGCAAACCACATCCACCAACATGGTCTACCTCTTGACAACCCAAATTAAATATATAGTATACAGAATTCCATAGCGAATATTCGAAATTTTAATTTGGACATAACTTACAATTTATAAAACGAAATCTCAATTTCTTACATTCGTTAGAAAGATATTATTAGTTATATCCTAATGTTTTTTGTTTCATCCAGTTCTTATTTATAATGAATTCTTTATACTCAATTGAAAAAAAATTCGAGTTTTCAAACTACCGCGCCATTTCAAGCTCGTTTTAAAACTAATTAAAAAAATTATGCTCATACCTGGCTTTAAATAAATTTTAAGTCGTTTATTCTCAAAATAAATCGTCTAAAATACTTAATTGTCATTAAAATAAATTAAAAATAAAATTTAAATCAGTTCCATGAATACAGGTTTTTAAAGCGGAAGAGGAAAGGGGCCTCAAAGTCTAGGGTTTCTAATTAAAAGGGATACTGATTTTTTGTATTGGTATTTTGAAGTGTGACATTCTTGTGGTCTAGTGGTATTGCAAATAACTTGTTGCGACGACCCAAACCCCCATGCAACAGTGGCAAGGTTAATCAGTGAAATATAACACATAAACAAATAACAACAGAATAGAAATATAGCATTACACAAGATAATGTACATCAAATTACACTGGAAATAATATCAACATCAGAGTTACACAGCATGATAGGATCATACTTAGTACAGGATACTGTTTCAGCTTAATATAAAATGTCTGCAGTGGAATCAAACATAATATACATAATAGCGACTGAAATAGTACAATTGAAATGATAAAGTCCATTTCCAGCTCCATAGCTATCCAAAATGAGCCTGCTAAAACCTGAATACTAGGATGCCCGTGTAGAATATAGGGGCACCCGAGTTTGCAAAGTGAAACAAACTATGAGTCAGTCATGGGACTGGTATGAGAAATCTTAATTAACCTATTTAATATAAGGTCAATCATAGGATCATGCTGCCAACGCGGAACGGGTTTACTCCTTGGATTGCCAGTGCATGAAATAAAGTAAATCAAGAAAGTCAACGCAATGCTTTTTAGAAAAATGAAGCCATTATAAGACTCAAGTCCCATCACACAATGCAACGCAAACCGGAGGATAGAGTTTTTTCCTTATAATGGCCAAAAATGCTGGATACATATAAAACAAATCATTTGATATTATTATTAGTGTTTATCTGTTTCAAAAACAATTTCAAACATAATGTATCAATCATAGACGACATATGTGCCCCATACCACTGTTTGTCTAACCCATAACGGACTTGTAAATGGACTGTTTGTCTGACATTGGATTTTGTTCTGTGCTGACTGATCTCTGTTAAATATATATCTGTTTGGCGGCGGAGAATTTATTCTCTTGCTTAACGCCCTTCTCTGAGACGTACGAGCTTAGAGGTTATGTATTGATAGAAATCAGTCGCATGGAGTGGATTGCCTGTGTGGCACGCCTAAGTGGCATATGACCAAGGCTTCTGTTGCAAAGAAAAGTCTTGTGATTGATGATCAAAGCATGGTCTGTGTGAGTAGCTTTGTGTATAATGTGAATTTGCGAGCCTCACACCCCGGTATGAGTCAAAAACGGGAGAAGGACCCAAGGAGTGCACGACGTTTCTTTCTAGCTATGGTGGTGTCAGTGACCTCACAGCCCTGGCATTTATATCTACTTTTCACCTGTGTGGTTGTTGGAATACGAGGCGCCTCGATTATAGGTCTGTAAGGACTGGGAAACGTGTGTTCAGGAATAATTAATCCTCAAAAGTAAGGGAGGACCGGCCTTGGAGGATCCAGGGATTGGTGTGTGCGGTCCGGAGGCATTTGCTAGAGTGTCTCGAATCGGAGAGGAGCTTGCCCCTTGCCTCGACTCATGAAGGAATCCAATTTCCAATACGAAATATGCGGACGTGATTGTATTACTTGTACGGCGACATAGTGGTATGGGTCATTTATGCTGCCTATGATTGATATTTATGATTGAAATCGCTTTTGAAACATATATGCACTAGTAATAATATCAAACACTTTTGTTTAATTCGTATGAAGCATTTTTGGCCATTATAAGGTAAAAACTCTATCCTCCGGCTTGCGTTGCATTGTGTGATGGGACCTGAGTCTTATAATGGCTTCATTTTATAAAAAGCATTGCGATGATTTAATCATTTACTTTATTTCATGCACTAGCACTCATTGGAGTAAACCCGTTCCGCGAAAGTGGCATAGTCCTTTGATTTTCCTTATTATTGTTGTTAATAAGTTAAGTAGATTTCTCATACCAGTCCCATGACTGACTCGTAGTTTGTTTCACCTTGCAAACTCGGGTGCCCTGATTTTCACATGGGCAGCCTAGTTACATGTTTCTGACGCACCTTTTGGCTCATGGCGAGGCTTGACTACAATGTGCTGACTTGGATTTTCTCCGCCATTTTTGTATCTTTACGTATGATTCCGCCTCAGGCGATGGCGACTGATTATGTATCATTGTGCACTAAGTTGTATCCTGTACTGTGCTTCTCTGATGTGATGATATCTATATGATTCCACTGTCATATGTGTTTAAATTATTCTAATTTCTGTTTATGCTGTTATATGTGATCTTTCTAATGGTGATTACTGTGTTATATTCCAATGATTATCCTTAACAACGTGTCACGGGGTTTTGGGATTGTCACATTATTCCTCATCCCATTTCTCCAATACAGGAGAGAGGCCTTCGTACAACCGAACAGTCAACAAGTACGTCCGAACAACCACCACTTTAACTCTTTCAAGGCAGCAACTCCAATCAAAGGCATTAGTAACCATCCATTCGATGTGAAGATTATCGGTTTTGCACCATCTTCATATCTTCGATTTCTAATCGTCGATCAATTATTTGAAATGAGAATTAACTCGACCTTTTCAAACAATTCACATATACATAAAATTTAAATAAATTCTTTCCGTGGTTAAATTATTTGACATCCACAATTCAGTTCATTAATATAATTTTCATGTCAAACACATCCAGCTATCAAAATATCTGATAAACCAAGTAAAATCGGTTTATTTTCATTCCATATCGTCTATAATATTTTATAACGATATATCGCTATTTTTATTTATATTAAAATAGCTCAATTTAATTAAATGACACTTCAGGCCATTACGCGGCCCTGGCACTGTTTTTCTTTAGTTTTGATTTACACATTTCTGAAAATCTGACCATTGGATCTTAAATAATTTTATATCGTCCAAACAGGACCCAATGGTTCCAGTTTTGGGAAAATCCGATGGTCGGATTTCTCGGTATAATCGTTTAAAATTACGAATCCAAAACACGAACTGCAGCATCGTTATTCATTTTATTTTAATTTATATTTATATACGTATATAAATATAATTCCTTCGAAGATTTATAAACCATTTTCACTTCATTAGCATGTTAAAAATAATATTTTTAACGAACAAATATTTATTTCAACACATGAATATTTTTAGTGATTCATATCTACAATAAAAATGTTAATTTTATTGTTCAAACAATTTATACAACACATTAATATTTTTAGCGACTCATATATATAATAAAAATGTGATTTTTATTGTTCTAGCATTTTATTCCACACATGAATATTTTTTTAACTTCACACATACAATAAAAATGTGATTTTTTTTGTTCTAACCATTTATTCAACATATGAGTATTTTTATTACTTCACACACATGATAAAAATGATATTTTTATCGTTCAAAGAATTTATTCAATACATGAATATTTTTATTACTTCACATACATTATAAAAATGATATTTTTATCGTTCAAAGAATTTATTCAACACATGAATATTTTTATTACTTCACGTATACAATAAAAATGTGATTTTATTGTTAAAACGTTTTATTTCAAACATGAATATTTTTAATGATTCATACATTCAATAAAAATGTGATTTTTATTGTCTAAACAATTTATTTCAAACATGAATATTTTATATACTTCACAGATACAATAAAAATGTGATTTTTAATGTCTAAACCATTTATTTCAAACACGAATATTTTACAACACATGAATATATTTCAACACATGAAAGTTTCAGAAAATTTCTGCATTACAACGGCAGGGTGGGTAGCAACGACACTATGTCCAGCATGGCTCCTCTTTTATTCTAGGCCTCACAGTGTCACAAGAGTTTCATTCCAATAAATTCACAATACATTCATTTTCACAACACAATGAATTTACCACAAACACAACCAATTTTGTTGCAACCACAATCAACCATTCACAGTCACAACCAAATTTCACACAGCAATTCAATCAAGTTGTCCATGGTCTGTAGACGACGGGTGTCGGGATGTGACGAGATGGAATTTCGCTCGGTCCGAACCTGTCGCTAAACCGATCTAGGCCGTTCGAAACGCCCTATCGTTTGAGAACAGGACAAAACAGAACGCATGCAGAAGAACATTTCATTGTATATTACAACAATGCATCAGATTACAAGAATATACAGAGTATAAATGAATAAATATTACACAGAAATATCAGAGATTTAAATTACATTTAAATACATCGCAGCGGAAAAATAATACAATACACAACTAGAATGAGATATACGGATACAAAGCTTTCCGGATATCGTTCCAGCTGTAAACCAGGATCCTGTGAATATAAATCTGCAAAATCAAAACTACTAGCTGCCCGTGTCAAAATAAGGGCACCCAGAGTTTAGGTTAAAATAATAAACTCCAGGTCAGTCATGGGACTGGTGTGAGAACTAAAACAGTTAATCTTTATTTTAAAGTTAGGTAAATCAAGGGACCACGCCGTATAACACGGAACGGGTTTCCTCCCAAGAATACCAGTGCATAAAACAAACAGCGCAATGCTAAATAAAGAAAAATGAAGCTGTTATAAGACCCAGGTCCCATCACACAATGCAACGCAGCCGAGGATAGGGTTTTCCCTTATAACAGCCAAAGAATGCTTGATACGTTTAAACCAAATCATTTGATACTACTATAAGTGCATAGTGTATAAAACAACTTCAAATCATAAGTATCAATCATAGGCGGCATGAGCGCCCCATCCCACTATGTCACCATACCAGGTTCTACAAATAAAACCGCAAATGTCACGTATTTGGAAATTGGATTTCCGTCTATGAACCGAGGCAAAAGATAGTCCTCAACCGATTCGAGACTGTCTAGCCCGAGCCTCAGGCAAGTACTCTGTCAAGCCTTTGGATCGTCAGGGCCGGTCCACCGATGTGGATTAAAATGCCTGAACACTACGTTTCCCCGCCCTTTGGGGCGTAAATGAGACAACTAAATGACTCCATCGGTTCGAGAACGACCGATCAATCCGAGGCGCCTCGCAACAGCAACAACCACATAAGTCAAACTCGTCAGGGCGTGTAAAACCACTGACGCCACTTCTAACTAGAAAGAAACGCATGCCCTCCCTGAGGTCCTCTCCCGTTTTTGGTTCACAACCGGGGTGCGAAACTCGCGAAGCAAACGTTACACAAAGCTGTGCCACACAGGCTGTGCTTTGATCATCACCACAAGACTTTGCTTTTCAACAGAAGCCTCGATCAATTGCCACTTAGGCATGCCACACAGGCAATTCACTCTATGTGTTTGATATCCATCAGTATATAACCCCTGAGCTCGTACGTCTCAGAGAAGGGCGTTAAGCAAGAGAATAAATTCTCCGCCGCCAAACAGATATATATTTAATAGAAATCAATCACACAGACTAAAATCCAATGTAAGACACACAGTCCATTTACAAGTCCGTTCTGGGGCTGAACGAAACCGGAGGCACCTAGTACCTCGCATCTCCATCGATCTCCAAGTACGTCTGGACGATCACAAACTGTTTCCATCTTCTTGGGTGTACAGCCCAATCAAGATCATCAGTAATCACCCAAACGACGTGAAGACTTCCGGTCTTCGACCACCGTCTTCATCTTCGACACCACGTCGAATCAGTTATTCAGAATGGGATAAACCCGGTCTTTCTGAATAACTCGCGTATATATTATAAAAGTGTTACACAAACACAACATACGCCTCATTCCAATTCAGAATATTCTTTTATTCGAATATTCCTATACTTTGGGAAAAGTTCCCATTAATTTTATCCAAGATAAATTCTTTAAATTTATTCTTTAATCTCCTTTGAATATCAATTCAAACTAGTCGGGATTAGCGAACCACACCAAAGTAATCATTTATTTTATTTCCCAATCCCAACCTATTCATCCCATGAAGTAAAACTGGTAGTACTTCATATCTAACACCACAGTGTTATCGGTAATTCAATTACCATTTCACGTTCAAATCTAATTAAAGATTTAACTATCGCCTGGAGTAAAACTGGTGATACTCCATTCTCGATCTTTTCAATCTAATTAAAGATTCATTAAAACTCCACTTAGTTTTAATCGTTATCTGGGTTAAAGAATCAGTGTCATTTAAAACACGATTCACGATAAACCCAAAATCACCTTCCATTAATTATCGGGTTAAAGAACAAGTGTTATTTAAAACACTGTTCACGATAAACCCAAAAATCAATACCAATTCAATTCCAATTAAATATCATTTAATTGGTACACTTCATTAAATCTAAACAAAAAGATTTAATCTTTTCTCAACTGGGTTCAAGAACAGTGTTAGTGAAGACACCATTCACGACAAACCCAAATCACATTTGATATTCAATATAAGGCTCTGAATAGAAAATATACCGGCTTATATTCAATATCAAATTCTACGACTAACAAATATCGCATTGGAAATAACGATATATATATATATATATATATCTTTCAAATTTCCATAACAACGCCTGTATAATCACGAATTCTAACATCGAAATATTCCGAAGACAATTTCGATTCAAATCCATTCCAATGCAATCATTGGAAATTTTGGTTATTTTCAAAACCATTTCAAATTCAATTTATTTATTTAAAAATAAATAGAATTATAATTCTAGTTCAAAACTAGTTCATTTCGATAAAAATCTATTTTTATCTTTTCAAATATGGAGTTTTTCATCCCAAATCTTCACAAATCATTTCTTATGATTTTACACAAATTATTACTATTTTTAATAATTTTATCAAGGCCCGTACAGTCGATTTCCACCAATGGCCATCGAACTGCACTTACAACGACCTTTTTCGAATTTGATTTGGACATAATTCCAAATCCAACCGTTAGATTTCAAATTTCTAACATTCGCTAGAAAGCTCTTTTCGATACGAACCCAACGGTTCCGGTTTTAGGAGAATCCGACGGTCGGATCTCCCGCAATGTCCGTTTGAAATAAATGGTCGAAATTCACGAACTGCCGCGGCGCGGCGGGTTCTATTCAGGCCATTATATTATATATATAATATATATAATATATATTTCGTCGATTTCTATTTAAAACGAATTATATAAATAGTTTGGAATTCGTTTCAAAATCTATTTCAACTTCCATTTCAATTCAAAGCAAAATTGAATTCTTCTTTATAGATTCGTTTCAAAATTCATTTCTATTCAATTCAAATTTCAATTCAATTTGAATTCATTTCAATTCGCTTTCAATTCAATTTGAATTCGTTTTCAATTCAATTCATTTCAAAATATTTCAATTCAATTCACTTTGAATTCGTTTTCAATTCAATTCATTTTGAATTCGTTTTCAATTCAATTCATTTTGAATTCGTTTTCAATTTAATTCACTTTGAATTCGTTTTCAATTCAATTCATTTCGAAATCGTTTTCAATTCAATTCATTTCGAAATCGTTTTCAATTCAATTCATTTTGAATTCGTTTCAATTCAATTCATTTCGAAACCGTTTAAAATTGATATAAATATCGTTCACGTCAAAATGGCGTCAATCTAATCAACACGGCTTCATAAATTTCTATTTTCAAATATTCTATTTCAAATATTTCTATTTCAAATATTTCTATTTCTAAACTGGAATGAGGCCCAATCAATTACCATATAAAATTAATTATATGGATTTTCATACAACACATGTATATAATAGCATTGAAAAATAATCAACCATAAACCAAAGTGCACTACACCGTATAAGCATCCAATAAAGATATCTAACGCTTATAACAGCATGTCAATCAATCGATCGACATATTTAATCAATCAGGATGAGTGAACTTCAAATTTCATCCTAACACCCGTGTGGGGTTTCAAACAATCAAACACATATTTTATTTGTGCTGTTGGGCGATGTGTAAAATTTATCGTCCCAATCAATATCAGTCAAATCAGTGTACATAAACAAACCGTCTGGTTTGTAAATGAATATTTTATTTTATTCACATTCACGTTAAAAACTATATTTTTAACGACAAAATATTTATTCCAACACATGAATTTTCTTTTCAGTTCATTTATTCAATAAATGACATTTTTATTTTTCTAACATATTTTAGAAAATTTCGGCGGCATAACGGCACGATACTAGAAACGGGACAAGGCCTAGCCTTATCCCCGGTCTAGTGAAGGCCCACGCCATTCACACATCAATCAAATCAATTCATTTCACCACACAATTCAATTTCAATCAAATAATCCAACTAATCTACGCAACCAAACAAACAAGTCCATGGTCTGTGGACGATTGTGTCGGGTGCTACTAAGCACCGTCTGCATCCTAGTATATATATATAACTAGAAAATGAAATTGAAAGGTGAGAAATTCTCACATATAGCTATCCAGCTCCACGGCTCTTCATTTGCAGAAGTCTACG
Source organism: Allium sativum (assembly GCA_030737875.1). Lineage (NCBI taxonomy): Eukaryota > Viridiplantae > Streptophyta > Magnoliopsida > Asparagales > Amaryllidaceae > Allium > Allium sativum. Next base: position 116,771,367 of record CM060923.1, read on the forward strand.
TCGTCATCGCATCTTCGTTGCTGTAACCATTACATATGTAAAAATCACATTTTTACTTCGTTATTCAATATATAAAAATCGAATTTTTACTTCGAAGTTCAATATATAAAAATTCTATTTTTCTTTCGAAGTTCAATATATAAAAATTCTATTTTTCTTTCGAAGTTCAATATATAAAAATCATATTTTTACTATGATGTTCAATATATAAAAATCATATTTTTATTTCGAAGTTCAATATATAAAAATCATATTTTTATTTCGATGCCATATAGATAAAAATTCCATTTCAAAAAAAAAATATAGACTTCGCCTTTATAAAAACAAAGATTCCACCTTTTCAAATAAAAAGTTTTCGCCTTTTCTAATAAAAAGCTTTCGCCTTTTCTAATAAAAAGTTTTCGCCTTTTCTAATAAAAAGTTTTCGCCTTTTCTAATAAAAAGCTTTCGCCTTTATAAATATCAATCACTTCTATTATGATATGCTAGTATCTATAAAAATCATTTCTCTTACCTCATTAAAAATATAATCTTTTTATAACCAAACATATATAAACTTTACTTTATTAAAAATCGTCTTTCATAAAATAAAAATCATATATTTATATTTTTTTTTCATCTTCCTTACATAAAATTTATACATAAAAAAAACTGATTTCTAGAACTAATTTCGTTAAATAAAAATAAACAAAAACTCACTTTTTAACTCGTTAGGAATTCCCGGCTGTTATCCTCACTTCGAGGTGCTCCGGTGAGTGCGCACTTGAATGGACGGGGACTGGAGCTCGCTGCCGAAGGGGGAAAAGGGTTTTCCGTGCGCTTGGAGGTGGACGGGGTGCTCATGGAGGTGCTGAGGTGACGCAGGGGTCTGGGGGATGTCGTCTCCGGTCGTTGACGGTCGGAGTGGGGCCCGGGGACGGTGTCGCGGCGGTTCTGGGTGAATTTGGGGCTCGATTTGGGGTTGGGGACTCTAGGGCTCGCGTGGGGAGGGAGGAGGCTAGGGGAAGGGGGTGCGGTGGCCCACCTGGTCGGCGGTGCTCGTGGTAGGGTTCCGCGATGGTGAACGGCGTTTTTTTTTTCTTTCAGAATGAACGGAGGAGAGAGAGGGAAAGGAGGGGGTTAAAGAGGGAAAGGGTATTTTTATATTTTATTTATTTAATATTTAATTAACCCAAAAAGCAACTTTTACCTTCGACCCCTAAACGAGACCCACCGCCTGTCGTCCATAGCGTTTTACCCCTATCTCGAACACAATGGGATATGTATCATAGGCCAATTCGATTGTTACGATCAGTTTCCATTAAATCTACATTTAAATCACTATATTGAATTTTAAACGTACATTTCAAATTACCGGGGTCACATACTAACTAGAAAAATTCCAGAAAAATATTTTCTAGCTTCGTATTGACGATACGGTCCTAACAAAACTAGTTTCGTCGAATTCTGACACCGTTTGAAAAATGGCCAATTTCTAGTCGATTAAAATCAACTGAAACTGGTCAAACACGTTTTCCTTTGCCACGCTCACATATTGATTCTAAAAATTATGAAATTTAAAATCTAGCAATAATTTGACATCACGGACCCAACAAAACTGGTTTCGTCGAAATCCGAGGTCATTTGCGAAATGACCATTTTTAAGGGCCTGAATTCCATAGCGACTATTCAGAATTTTCAACTGGACATATCTTTTGATTCCCGCTACGAACTTTTAATTTTTCGGATTCGTTGGAAAGATATTCACTATTAGATTCCATTATTTTTGGTTTCACTAAAATCCGGATTGTTTTGCACCCGGTACATTCAATTGAAGTTTGAAATCGAATTATCGAACTACCGCGCCATTTTCAATTCTATTTATAATTATATATAAATATTTATATTCTAACGACGACGCGTATAATATATACGTTCGAATTCTATTCAAAATAGATTTTTCGTCGATATTATTTAAAATAATTCATTTTAAATAATCAAAATTCGCTAAAATTGCCAAAATAAAATTTTCAAACTGGCCCGCATTTTACGGGTTGTTACAATCTCCCCCACTTAAAACTTTTCGTCCCCGAAAAGGAACAGAGTCGAAAGTGGTTTGATTATTCAGCTCTACGTTCGATCTGGCTTTCATTCTCCAACTCTTTAGTTTCTGAGAATTTTCTAAATTTCAAAAATTTGGCTAACACCCTAAATTTTCGAAAAATTTCGCCATAACCTCCCCTGCACCGGGAGCATCGGGGAATTTCAAATAGGTTCCCCGGTCCTTCAGATCTCAAAAAGAAAAAGAAAAAGCCAAGCGGCTAGCCAATAGGCTCACAAAATCATCATCACCCAAACAAAACAAGAAATTATGTAGTAAACATGTACCTATTTGTCGAGCAAACAAATTTTATTCTCTGCTCTAGCCTCCTTGCTATGACCTGTTCAATGATATACATGTATATGCAAGCAGATGCGACCAATTTTCAATACAATTCAATATTTGATTCAATTAGGCTAAATGGTTCAAAATTAGCAAACCAATAAACAAACATCAATCAATTAGTGAATTTAACGCTTCAAATTGATAATTTTGATACATATACAAAAATCATGTTTTTGATGCCAAATCACAACAATAGGCCCTATCTCATTTTTGTTCTCACACCAGTCTAATGGAAATATATAGGAACCTCACTTTCGTCACTCGAATATAAACACTGATGATGAGGCCTCATCATCTGAATCATCTCCGGGCGACTAGAGTGTGATGCTATATCTATCCAATATATTAAAACTTTGAATATACGTTTGCAAGGCGTATATGCAAATTCTTTATATACTGGACTGTCCAAATCCATACAAATAAATAATCAAATACGAATAGTTGATTTAGATTTTCAAAACAAAAATTGTTTTCATTTGAAAAATATACTCTTCACACTCGTTCTAGGATACTTCTGATCCCATCTCTAACGAGTCATTCCCATTGGATATTACTAATCCAATATCTGATGAATTCTTTCGTATGGTTCTAATGTGCCTTGTTCTCTGAGCTTTGTAAACCAAAGCTCTGATACCAACTGTGACGAGATGGAATTTCGCTCGGTCCGAACCAGTCGCTAAACCGATCTAGGCCGTTCGAAATGCCCTATCGTTTGAGAACAGGACAAAACAGAACGCATGCAGAAGAACATTTCATTGTATATTACAACAATGCATCAGATTACAAGAATATACAGAGTATAAATGAATAAATATTACACAGAAATATCAGAGATTTAAATTACATTTAAATACATCGTAGCGGAAAAATAATACAATACACAACTAGAATGAGATATACGGATACAAAGCTTTCCGGATATCGTTCCAGCTTTAAACCAGGATCCTGTGAATATAAATCTGCAAAACCAAAACTACTAGCTGCCCGTGTCAAAATAAGGGCACCCAGAGTTTAGGTTAAAACAATAAACTCCAGGTCAGTCATGGGACTGGTGTGAGAACTAAAACAGTTAATCTTTATTTTAAAGTTAGGTAAATCAAGGGACCACGCCGTATAACACGGAACGGGTTTCCTCCCAAGAATACCAGTGCATAAAACAAACAGCGCAATGCTAAATAAAGAAAAATGAAGCTGTTATAAGACCCAGGTCCCATCACACAATGCAACGCAGCCGAGGATAGGGTTTTCCCTTATAACAGCCAAAGAATGCTTGATACGTTTAAACCAAATCATTTGATACTACTATAAGTGCATAGTGTATAAAACAACTTCAAATCATAAGTATCAATCATAGGCGGCATGAGCGCCCCATCCCACTATGTCACCATACTAGGTTCTACAAATAAAACCGGAAATGTCACGTATTTGGAAATTGGATTTCCGTCTATGAACCGAGGCAAAAGATAGTCCTCAACCGATTCGAGACTGTCTAGCCCGAGCCTCAGGCAAGTACTCTGTCAAGCCTTTGGATCGTCAGGGTCGGTCCACCGATGTGGATTAAAATGCCTGAACACTACGTTTCCCCGCCCTTTGGGGCGTAAATGAGCCAACTAAATGACTCCATCGGTTCGAGAACGACCGATCAATCCGAGGCGCCTCGCAACAGCAACAACCACATAAGTCAAACTCGTCAGGGCGTGTAAAACCACAGACGCCACTTCTAACTAGAAAGAAACGCATGCCCTCCCTGAGGTCCTCTCCCGTTTTTGGTTAGCAACCGGGGTGCGAAACTCGCGAAGCAAACGTTACACAAAGCTGTGCCACACAGGCTGTGCTTTGATCATCACCACAAGACTTTGCTTTTCAACAGAAGCCTCGATCAATTGCCACTTAGGCATGCCACACAGGCAATTCACTCTATGTGTTTGATATCCACCAGTATATAACCCCTGAGCTCGTACGTCTCAGAGAAGGGCGTTAAGCAAGAGAATAAATTCTCCGCCGCCAAACAGATATATATTTAATAGAAATCAATCACACAGACTAAAATCCAATGTCAGACACACAGTCCATTTACAAGTCCGTTCTGGGGCTGAACGAAACCGGAGGCACCTAGTACCTCGCATCTCCATCGATCTCCAAGTACGTCTGGACGATCACAAACTGTTTCCATCTTCTTGGGTGTACAGCCCAATCAAGATCATCAGTAATCACCCAAACGACGTGAAGACTTCCGGTCTTTGACCACCGTCTTCATCTTCGACACCACGTCGAATCAGTTATTCAGAATGGGATAAACCCGGTCTTTCTGAATAACTCGCGTATATATTATAAAAGTGTTACACAAACACAACATACGCCTCATTCCAATTCAGAATATTCTTTTATTCGAATATTCCTATACTTTGGGAAAAGTTCCCATTAATTTTATCCAAGATAAATTCTTTAAATTTATTCTTTAATCTCCTTTGAATATCAATTCAAACTAGTCGGGATTAGCGAACCACACCGAAGTAATCATTTATTTTATTTCCCAATCCCAACCTATTCATCCCATGAAGTAAAACTGGTAGTACTTCATATCTAACACCACAGTGTTATCGGTAATTCAATTACCATTTCACGTTCAAATCTAATTAAAGATTTAACTATCGCCTGGAGTAAAACTGGTGATACTCCATTCTCGATCTTTTCAATCTAATTAAAGATTCATTAAAACTCCACTTAGTTTTAATCGTTATCTGGGTTAAAGAATCAGTGTCATTTAAAACACGATTCACGATAAACCCAAAATCACCTTCCATTAATTATCGGGTTAAAGAACAAGTGTTATTTAAAACACTGTTCACGATAAACCCAAAAATCAATACCAATTCAATTCCAATTAAATATCATTTAATTGGTACACTTCATTAAATCTAAACAAAAAGATTTAATCTTTTCTCAACTGGGTTCAAGAACAGTGTTAGTGAAGACACCATTCACGACAAACCCAAATCACATTTGATATTCAATACAAGGCTCTGAATAGAAAATATACCGGCTTATATTCAATATCAAATTCTACGACTAACAAATATCGCATTGGAAATAACGATATATATATATATATATCTTTCAAATTTCCATAACAACGCCTGTATAATCACGAATTCTAACATCGAAATATTCCGAAGACAATTTCGATTCAAATCCATTCCAATGCAATCGTTGGAAATTTTGGTTATTTTCAAAACCATTTCAAATTCAATTTATTTATTTAAAAATAAATAGAATTATAATTCTAGTTCAAAACTAGTTCATTTCGATAAAAATCTATTTTTATCTTTTCAAATATGGAGTTTTTCATCCCAAATCTTCACAAATCATTTCTTATGATTTTACACAAATTATTACTATTTTTAATAATTTTATCAAGGCCCGTACAGTCGATTTCCACCAATGGCCATCGAACTGCACTTACAACGACCTGTTTCGAATTTGATTTGGACATAATTCCAAATCCAACCGTTAGATTTCAAATTTCTAACATTCGCTAGAAAGCTCTTTTCGATACGAACCCAACGGTTCTGGTTTTAGGAGAATCCGACGGTCGGATCTCCCGCAATGTCCGTTTGAAATAAATGGTCGAAATTCACGAACTGCCGCGGCGCGGCGCGTTCTATTCAGGCCATTATATTATATATATTATATATATAATATATATTTCGTCGATTTCTATTTAAAACGAATTATATATATAGTTTGGAATTCGTTTCAAAATCTATTTCAACTTCCATTTCAATTCAAAGCAAAATTGAATTCTTCTTTATAGATTCGTTTCAAAATTCATTTCTATTCAATTCAAATTTCAATTCAATTTGAATTCATTTCAATTCGCTTTCAATTCAATTTGAATTCGTTTTCAATTCAATTCATTTCAAAATATTTCAATTCAATTCACTTTGAATTCGTTTTCAATTCAATTCATTTTGAATTCGTTTTCAATTCAATTCATTTTGAATTCGTTTTCAATTCAATTCACTTTGAATTCGTTTTCAATTCAATTCATTTCGAAATCGTTTTCAATTCAATTCATTTCGAAATCGTTTTCAATTCAATTCATTTTGAATTCGTTTCAATTCAATTCATTTCGAAACCGTTTAAAATTGATATAAATATCGTTCACGTCAAAATGGCGTCAATCTAATCAACACGGCTTCATAAATTTCTATTTTCAAATATTCTATTTCAAATATTTCTATTTCAAATATTTCTATTTCTAAACTGGAATGAGGCCCAATCAATTACCATATAAAATTAATTATATGGATTTTCATACAACACATGTATATAATAGCATTGAAAAATAATCAACCATCAACCAAAGTGCACTACACTGTATAAGCATCCAATAAAGATATCTAACGCTTATAACAGCATGTCAATCAATCGATCGACATATTTAATCAATCAGGATGAGTGAACTTCAAATTTCATCCTAACACCCGTGTGGGGTTTCAAACAATCAAACACATATTTTATTTGTGCTGTTGGGCGATGTGTAAAATTTATCGTCCCAATTAATATCAGTCAAATCAGTGTACATAAACAAACCGTCTGGTTTGTAAATGAATATTTTATTTTATTCACATTCACGTTAAAAACTATATTTTTAACGACAAAATATTTATTCCAACACATGAATTTTCTTTTCAGTTCATTTATTCAATAAATGACATTTTTATTTTTCTAACATATTTTAGAAAATTTCGGCGGCATAATGGCACGATACTAGAAACGGGACAAGGCCTAGCCTTATCCCCGGTCTAGTGAAGGCCCACGCCATTCACACATCAATCAAATCAATTCATTTCACCACACAATTCAATTTCAATCAAATAATCCAACTAATCTACGCAACCAAACAAACAAGTCCATGGTCTGTGGACGATTGTGTCGGGTGCTACTAAGCACCGTCTGCATCCTAGTATATATATATAACTAGAAAATGAAATTGAAAGGTGAGAAATTCTCACATATAGCTATCCAGCTCCACGGCTCTTCATTTGCAGAAGTCTTCGTCGTCATCGCATCTTCGTTGCTGTAACCACTACATATGTAAAAATCACATTTTTACTTCGTTATTCAATATATAAAAATCGAATTTTTACTTCGAAGTTCAATATATAAAAATTCTATTTTTCTTTCGAAGTTCAATATATAAAAATTCTATTTTTCTTTCGAAGTTCAATATATAAAAATCATATTTTTACTATGATGTTCAATATATAAAAATCATATTTTTATTTCGAAGTTCAATATATAAAAATCATATTTTTATTTCGATGCCATATAGATAAAAATTCCATTTCAAAAAAAAATATAGACTTCGCCTTTATAAAAACAAAGATTCCACCTTTTCAAATAAAAAGTTTTCGCCTTTTCTAATAAAAAGCTTTCGCCTTTTCTAATAAAAAGTTTTCGCCTTTTCTAATAAAAAGTTTTCGCCTTTTCTAATAAAAAGCTTTCGCCTTTATAAATATCAATCACTTCTATTATGATATGCTAGTATCTATAAAAATCATTTCTCTTACCTCATTAAAAATATAATCTTTTTATAACCAAACATATATAAACTTTACTTTATTAAAAATCGTCTTTCATAAAATAAAAATCATATATTTATATTATTTTTTTCATCTTCCTTATATAAAATTTATACATAAAAAAAACTGATTTCTAGAACTAATTTCGTTAAATAAAAATAAACAAAAACTCACTTTTTAACTCGTTAGGAATTCCCGGCTGTTATCCTCACTTCGAGGTGCTCCGGTGAGTGCGCACTTGACTGGACGGGGACTGGAGCTCGCTGCCGAAGGGGGAAAAGGGTTTTCCGCGCGCTTGGAGGTGGACGGGGTGCTCATGGAGGTGCTGAGGTGACGCAAGGGTCTGGGGGATGTCGTCTCCGGTCGTTGACGGTCGGAGTGGGGCCCGGGGATGGTGTCGCGGCGGTTCTGGGTGAATTTGGGGCTCGATTTGGGGGTTGGGGACTCTAGGGCTCGCGTGGGGAGGGAGGAGGCTAGGGGAAGGGGGTGCGGTGGCCCACCTGGGCGGCGGTGCTCGTGGTAGGGTTCCGCGATGGTGAACGGCGTTTTTTTTTCTTTCAGAATGAACGGAGGAGAGAGAGGGAAATGAGGGGGTTAAAGAGGGAAAGGGTATTTTTATATTTTATTTATTTAATATTTAATTAACCCAAAAAACAACTTTTACCTTCGACCCCTAAACGAGACCCACCGCCTGTCGTCCATAGCGTTTTACCCCCATCTCGAACACAATGGGATATGTATCATAGGCCAATTCGATTGTTACGATCAGTTTCCGTTAAATCTACATTTAAATCACTATATTGAATTTTAAACGTACATTTCAAATTACCGGGGTCACATACTAACTAGAAAAATTCCAGAAAAATATTTTCTAGCTTCGTATTGACGATACGGTCCTAACAAAACTAGTTTCGTCGAATTCTGACACCGTTTGAAAAATGGCCAATTTCCAGTCGATTAAAATCAACTGAAACTGGTCAAACACGTTTTCCTTTGCCACGCTCACATATTGATTCTAAAAATTATGAAATTTAAAATCTAGCAATAATTTGACATCACGGACCCAACAAAACTGGTTTCGTCGAAATCCGAGGTCATTTGCAAAATGACCATTTTTAAGGGCCTGAATTCCATAGCGACTATTCAGAATTTTCAACTGGACATATCTTTTGATTCCCGCTACGAACTTTTAATTTTTCGGATTCGTTGGAAAGATATTCACTATTAGATTCCATTATTTTTGGTTTCACTAAAATCCGGATTGTTTTCCACCCGGTACATTCAATTGAAGTTTGAAATCGAATTATCGAACTACCGCGCCATTTTCAATTCTATTTATAATTATATATAAATATTTATATTCTAACGACGACGCGTATAATATATACGTTCGAATTCTATTCAAAATAGATTTTTCGTCGATATTATTTAAAATAATTCATTTTAAATAATCAAAATTCGCTAAAATTGCCAAAATAAAATTTTCAAACTGGCCCGCATTTTACGGGTTGTTACACGGGAGCTACTAAACTCCGTCTACAACCTAATATATTTTTCCAATTTTAATAGAATTTAGAAACCTCAAATTGCTTTCCACGCCTTCTAAAATTGTAGATAGCTTCAAAAAAATTTGGTCACTTCTAGAATGTAAAAGACATCGTCACGAGTCTAATGTCTCTTGTTTCACTAGATTTCGACCAAAAACGAGAAAGATATGATTTTTATTCTAAAATCACAATTCTTAACACTTTTATATGTTGAAAACAGTTTAACATGTTTAAATTGTATACCTTCAACTTAGATTCAAAACTAGGTCTTGAAATTTCGTACGATCCGTAGCACCTGAGGATGATCAGACCAGACCACATCCTCCAGCTCCGAAAACCACCGTGGAACCCACCCTCGACGAACTCGGACTCGAGATGGAGGAGAAAATGGCTGCAACGCAGCATGATGTCGGAGCGATGAACTCAGCGAACTACCACACAAGAAATTATGGCACTGGTATGGATTTGAAGATCGAGAGGAGATCTACAAAATCTTCAACAGAAGCACTTAATTTTGTTGTGTGGATTTGGAGTTACGGAGGAGAGAAGGTCAGAAGAGGTTCCGCCGTTCGAATGAGAGGGTATGGGTTTATTTTCCTGGAATGAGAAAGTGGAAGGAGAATTCTGATTGGACCATGGATTTATATTTTAATTTTTTATTTCTTTAGTTCGGAAAATACACAATAATCCATACAAACTCCAATTCAAACCCAATGATTGTCGCCCCCAGCTAAATACCCCCATTTCGGATACAATGGAATATGTTTTGTAAGCCCATTCGACTGTTTCAATCAGTTATTCTTCAAATTAAAACATAAAACATTCAATTTTAGATTTGAACGTACATTTTAATTTACTGGGGCCACATAAGGATTCCAAAAATTTCCGAAAAATAAACTGGCTATGTTGGAACGATACAGTCCCAACAAAACTGATTTCGTCGAATTTGGAGACCATTTGAAAAATGGTCATTTTCTGGTTGATCCAATTTGCACTATATTTGCAAAACACGTTTTCTTTTGCCATGCTCACATATTAATTCCAAAAATTATGGAATTTTAAACCTAGCAATAAATTGACATTCCGAATCCAACCAAAGTGGTTTCGTCGAAAACTGAGGTTGTTTGTAGAACGGATATTTTAAGGGCTTTATTATTATTTAAAAATCCAATTTTTGAATTCTCACCAAATTTCTGTCAAAATTACCCGAAATAAAAATTTTAAATTGGTTCTGATTTTCTGGGTTGTTACACTGTTATCCCATGACCTAAGTTCAAGTATGGATGGCTTCAATTTTTTTAAACTAGTGCCTTCGATTTGCCCTGGGCCGACACTGAATGAACACATAAATGACAAATATGTGGCTATTATATCATTGTTCCTTTTGCTAAACTGATTTTATTTTTCGATTAAACGTGTAAGATCAATCAAATTCTGACAAAACATATCGTATATATTCCAATCAATTAAATTAAATACTTCATTTTCAAGCTTGGCATGAATAATTGTGCAACTAACTTATTTAACAACCCACGAATAATCATGTCCTCATTATCATTAAGCAAATTTACAACTGACTACTGAACAATATTAATTTAAAAATTTTAAGTTTGCAAAATATTTGTTTTACTGAACATTATACTTAGTTTAATAAGTTGTTTGATGGACATTTACTTATTTTATCTAATATTCTCTTCATAGTTGCAGATATTGACTATTGTTGGATGTTAGACAATTATGTTGGTTTATTCCTTTTTCGAATAATTTTTTTAGATTATTATGCCTGGGTTCCTTTATGTATCAACTTTCTAGGCTAACAATGAATAACCACCAAACATATTTCTACCTACATATCATAAAGTAAGAGATAATATTTCAACTTCACTTGCTAAAAAGGTTTTCTTTAAAATTATTAACAATTATTTCACAATGTGCCGCGGTTATATAGTTTAATTGTTTGTTATTGACTAACTACTTTAGAGTTAATTCTATGTTATTTATTTTTATTAAATTAAATCTACCGAGTTCTTACATTATGGGCAACTTACAATGAAATCAATTCAAGTGCAAAATATGATGGAGTTATTATACCTATGTATGAGCATTCACTTATTGTGCTGAAGGCATATATAAGCACATGTATAAGTATATTTTTGCCATGTTTATATATTTAATACACTGTAGATTTTGTATTCTTGCTCGATAGAGCTATTACAAATAAAAATTATACGTGTATGATCGAATGAGTAAAGGTAGTAATTTCATCTTAGCACTTAAATTCTTTTCTCACACTCGTTTTTTGCATTAACAGGCCCTACATATGTGCTTTTGTAATAAATTGCCCACTGAATTTAAGGGATATCTTATTTTGGCTCTTCATTATAGATGCAACAAGTAAGGTGAGCGTTGATGGAAAATTCAAAAATATTTACCAATAAATTTTCTGTTTTTTTATTATATGCAAAGTACAAATAATTGTCTGCCATGGTTTATTTTTATACACGCTACAACAAAAACACCATATTACAACTTTAATTTTACAACTATGCGAAAAACACAGTTGTAATAAATGTTTTTTTACAACTGTGCAAAATGCACTGTTGTAATAAATGTTTTTTACAACTATGAAAAATCACTGTTGTAATAAACATATATATCATAACTTTTCTTTTTTGTCTGTTGTAATAACTAATATATACTAATTAATTTCTGATAATTAATAGTTAAATTAGAAAGTTGTTTAAACTTATTTTTAGTAACTCTTTTTTCTATTTCTTACATTAGAGACCTATTAAATATTAATAACAACCAATATTTAACAATTAGTAATATTAACATTTAAGAATAATTCATATTCAATAATAAATTTACAAATTAATACCAATTACCATTAATTACTATTAGATTAGATAAAAACCGCTTAATTGATGATTAATAAATAATAGTTACTTTTTAAAAATTACTATTAAATATTTAATAGTATATAATCAATAACATTTACATAATAATTAATTTTTAATAGTTGGTATTGAATTATAACTTTGGAAAAAAGGTAATAATTAATAATAACTATTATTAATCAGTAATATTTAATATTTTAGTAAAAATCAATTCTCAAGAAATTCATATTATATTTATATTTAATATAAAATTTTACTTATTAATTCTAAATTATAATTTTTAGTTCTCTAAGTTTGGGTGAAAACATAATTGTAACCAATGGAAAACTGTCAGTACCATTTAAATTTTTGATTGTACTGCAAATCTTCTTGATTTTCACAGTTAAAGTTCAAATTTGTTTTTACTTAATATTTTTGGGTATCACAGCAGCTTCAATTATATGTTATTTTGAATGGTTAGCATGAGAATTTCTCTTATTTTTTCACATTATTTCTTGATGATCTGTATGTCTCGCTTATTTCAGTTTTTCTTTGACCGTGAATACCAAACCATTTGGCAAAATATACAAACAAAATCAAGCTATGTGCATTGGAATTTTTGTCTCCAAACGCAAAAATTTGGCTCCAAAACAAAAAATATTGGCTTTAACATTTCGTTCCTTCCCAAGGTTTTCAATTACAGCTGTCCCCTCTTTTTTTCTGTCACGTTTCCTCCTCCATCGGCATTAAAGAAAGAGACGCTCCCCCAAATTACAGCTTCGAACCCAAACCTTCACCCGATCCCTTCGCTTTCTTGAGATCCAGCCTTCCTTTCTCTTCGCGCGACCAGATCCGACCTTCACTCGATCTCTACTCACGGTGTAATCTTTCATCTCTGTCTTCTGACTTTATTCGCGACTCCAGCTCCTCTCTCGCTCCATCTCAGATTGTTGTTCGCGATTTCATCGTTAATTGTGGATCAAGTGAGAGGATCCGCCTCTCCCGACAACCAAAGGGTACTTTTTACTAAATGTTTTCATGGATTGATGGGTCCAATTTCGTACTCTGCTAATGTTATCTTTTATATGTCTTAGGGTGAAATCGATTGTTTTGAAATTATTATAACTCTAAATGTTGGTATAATACTTGATGTTTTCTTGCTACTTTAATTTTCTCATTTAACTTACTGTGTTAGTTGCTTGTCCTGTAATTGAATATGAACCTAAAATTTCCTGAATTAACGAGCTTAAGGACGCTGAAATTTATTTTATGTCAAACTAGAAATATTAGGGTGAAATATGGTTACTAGATTTATACTGTTATATGTTGGTTTGCTGTAGGGGGACCGAAATTAAAGAAACTATTATATGTTATTTGTTACCCATTCACGAGCTTCTATTTGCAAGTTCGCATGCTAAGCCATTTACAGGAACAGTTTCATTGCATAAGATTCATGTATTTGATGAAACTAAATGTGTGCTTATAATGTAGCAATTGTGTACTACACAACACCATTTTAAAAGAATGCCAACTGACAGTAAATTTTGGTTGCTTTTAAGTTCTAACAAATGACATTTAGTGGAATTATCCAAAGTGAGATTTAGCTCTATTCACTTGAATATACAAGTTTGAAATCTAAAACCAAATTTAGGAATAGTAACATAATTCATAATGTATTTTATCACAACGTCTTATAATTACAGGTTTTGCCAGGACTGGATCAAGGGATTCTAGGAGGTGTGGAGTGCCTCCAATGCACATTGGTAAGATTTAATTTGCTTACACTAATATATTTGCTTTTTGTGTAGTATATTTCATGAATTTTGCGGTGAAAAACTCAGGAGGAAAGCAGAAGCTTATGATACCTCCATTGTTAGCATATGGACCTGAGCATGTCGGATACTTTAAAGGTGAAGCTTAATTGTGTTATTTCCCAATTTCTTTCTTACAGTTACCTACACTATTGTATAATCTCATATTTGTATCATATTTACGAAATCCATGCATTTTATTTGTAGGTGATTGCAATATCCCTACCAATGCAACACTTCTCTATGATATGTTCTCCCTCTTCTTACCTGAGGATTGCGATGTTAAGAAGCGAATTTATGAAGATCAACAATCCTATATTAACATGTGTAAAATTCTATGACTGGTAACTGGATTGGATGTTGGAGCATAAAGACTTGGTGTGTGTAAGTGTGTATGTATATTTGTACGAAAGTGTGTATGTAACTGAGTGTATTGAGTGATCAGTTTGTAGAGAGGAATGTATGTATTGTTATGACTGTATTATGTAAAAGCGAGTTGTACGATAGTGGATCAAAAAGTTGTACTAATTCAAATATTGAAATAAAATATTTAATTGATTATTTCAGTTCAGAGTAGTATCATTTTATTCAATATAAATATTTATATTTATTTTTATATGAAATGTAATGTATAACGAAACAAAAATCATACTGTTATAATTAGTTGTAGAAGGAATTACTACAACGGTGAAAAAAAAGTTGTAATATGTATTACAACAATAGTGCAAAAAAGTTGTAATATGTATTACTACAACGGTGGAAAAGAGTTGTAAAATATACATTTCACAACGGTGTCGCAACGGTGTATAAAAGTTGTAAAAGATTTTAGTCTATTACAACTTCTTAATAGACGACGGTGGCTCCACCATTGTAAAAAGTCTTTTACAAGTGTTTTCCACCGTTGTAATATGGTCAATTTGTTGTAGTGACAAGAACATGCTTTAAAGTTATTCATAGACACTTATATATGCTAACATATGATGCACAAATAACTTATATGATTGTTGTTTTTCCAATTACATCGAGTTGCAAATATATTGCAGGACTATGTTTCATATGAAAATGGAAATAATAGGTTCTTGATTTTCACATAAGTAGTTACCTTAAGTGGATGTAGTTGAAGTGCTAAATATAATGGTGGTTATGTACTAATATACTTGCTAAAACATATGTGGTGTGCATTCCATGCATGGTTGATTTAATCATTCTTTTTTTCTTGATGATGAATGCATCCTGGAAAAACACTGGGATAAAATCTGAATAGAGAACATTGTATATTTAGAAATATGTATACATGTCACATGCATTAATTTTAAACTAAGCGCTACAAAAAATATACCATATTACAGTGTTGCAAAAACGTTGTAAAAAGTTTTTACAACGGTGGAGCCACCGTCTTCTATTAAGAAGTTGTAATATACTAAAATCTTTTACAACTTTTTTGTATAGTTGCGGAACCATTGTGAAATGTATATTTTACAACTATTTTCCACCATTGTAATAAGTTTTATTACAACTATTATGCACCATTGTTGTTATAATTTTTACAACTTTTTATAACTGTTGTCATATATTATAATTATTATTTTACGATTATAATATATCCACAGATTATATACATATTACTGACAAAGAAATTCATTTCAGAACATACTATCTTCAAAACTTAAGATATCAGACAAACTAAAAACATGAACCAAAACAATTTATTAATATTTTCAAACTCTCATCAATTTTTTTTACATAATATGCTTACAAAACACAATACATACAGTCCAACACTTCAACATGGTACACAAGATCAATGTTATCAATCAAAGATGATTTTTGAGTGCCAACAACTCTCTACTCCAATCATCAAATTCTAGTTTTCTTATGCACGTTCAATGAATGCATTTCGCAGAGTGGCCCTCCTGATTTTTGTATTTCCAGATAAACAGGAACTCCTTCTGATTTCAAAATTGATGGCGATAGCTGCGTAACCTAATAATTATGAACAAAATTATACACCAACAAACAAATCTTGCGGTGAATTGCTAATGAAGAAGAATTTGACTAGACCTATTTCTAACATAAATAATCAATAACAAGAAGGGGAGTGCAAAAAAATTCTTACCAAGTCATGCAGTAAAGTAGGATGCTCTTTAAAAAGTTTGGGTAGATGTTTTCTCGTGACGTGCTCGAATTCACAAGCATAACTGCCTGGAACTCCATACCAGATAAGTTAGATTTACATTATCAGATAAGTTATATTTACAAACAAATTATACCGGAAAACTTGAATATTATAATGAATACATTAAGTATTAAATTAACAGTTCGGGTGATTAAGTGGATCATAAAGAGTACGGTGTTAAGTTGTAAGCTAATTACAGCTATCTAAATATGTGTGTGTGTGTGTATATATATATATATATATATGCAGCAAAAAAATTTTGCGAAAGTAGGAATGGAGGATGCAAGAAAAAACCTCAAGCTTTTGTTGTTGCTATTGGATTTAAAGGTATGATATCGACGCTTTTCCATTATATTTCTTGCTCTCTTCACTGTGTTGTTCCGTTTTGGTTCTCCAAATTATCAGAACTCTGTTAAGAAAAACAAACCATGAACAACTTCAAAGTTGTGCAGATGCTTATAATCAAGACCTGTCAAGAACAAAAGATAAAAGACATAACCACTTTTCAAAGTAAGAAATTCAATCTAGTAAATCTTGTCATAGCCCGCTTGATCAAATAGCACTGCATTGTTCACCTTCTCCTTTTGCTTCCCATTACTCCACTTCTACTGGTTTTTAATAGCCACAAAATTAATCAGTTCACAAAATGGATCCGCATAATAGTCAGACGAAATCCACGATTATTCTCCAAAAATTAGATCATTACCTTCTTCTTTAGCTTTCAACCTCCAGATTTCGCTGGTTTTGATGGAGGAGGAGCTTTCGAGTCTTTTTTGGGTGCTTGTTAAAATAACAATAATAAAAGGGTGGGAATCAAAATCAACAAGAAGATAAATCAGGTTTGTGTAGATAATTACAGTTAAACTTGCCATGGCTAGGAATACGAGAAGAAAAGGTAGAACAACGGCAGCTGCGTAAGTGATAGAAGCGCTGCAATTTATATGCTTAGGGTTTGGTTCAAGTTTATAACGTGTCGGTTTATTTAGAGAAGTTAAAAAAACTAGGCTTTAAATGGGTTAACATCAGGTTTCCTATGTATTACCGAAAAATATGTTTTTTTAATGCTGAAAAAAGAAAATAAATTAGATTAGACTGATTTCTCTATATGCATCTACATGAACTGATTTTCCAAATAAAAGAACTGATTATACAATGCTCGGATTTTGCATGCAAGCATAGGTTTTGCGGTTCATCAAAGAATTTGTATGAATATATTTTTACTATCAACGTAGAAATTTTGAGATGAGATCACTTAATCATGTTCAATTATATAAAAATATATAAAAAATAAAAAATGTCATAAAGCCTTTAATAATATCTCAACTTTGAACTTTTCATTTCAATATCACTTGCTAAGACGACCATGTTCGTCCATTAAAACATTACCAAACGATCAAATCTCTAAATACCACCATTTATTTTTCATTTACAATTGTTACCTCCAACTTTGACAAGTTTACAACAAATTTTTCATTTGCAATTATTGATTATTTAATAAAAAATAATAATAATAACAATTATTATTATTATAATTATTACTAATAAAAAAATAATAATAAATAATAATAATTATAATTATTGATTATTATTTAATTGTTAAAACTCTCACTTAATACAATAGGTAAGAGTAAAAAGTTGCAATAAGCATTTATTACAACTGTCACAAAAGAAAAGTTGTAAGAAATAAGTTTATTGCAACCTTTAGGAAATCATAGTTGTTAAAAACATGTTTATTATAACTTTCAGAAAATGATAGTTGTAATTTTTTTTTTATTAAAACAGTGCTTTTACCACTGCTGTAAAATTAAACTTGTAATATGGTGTTTTTGTTGTAGTGGAGATATAACAAGTGCTGCCGAACAAAAAAATTGAGGAAAATGACTGTCTATAATAGAGACAATCATTAACTATTGGAAATTCAAGTACCTAGGTGCAGTGCACTAGTTTGGATTGTATGTAACGACATTTAATTCTTTCATCTCTTGAAGAGTAGTGTACATGGGTAACTGCTTTGGATTGATTTATGCTTCTGTGAAGCTTAAGCTTGACTGATGTATTTACAAGGTCCTCATAACATTTTTTTTCCTTCCCCTAAACTTATATATATATATGTATGTATATATTTATATAAATGTTTGTATGTGTGCATATATATATGTCTGTATATATATATCCATATTTATTCATACAGTGGGTTATAAAAGAATTTTAATTATACTCGTTTGCATTTACCGTATTTGAATTATCGCTTTTTACTACTTAAATATGGTTGCTTCGTTCTTCTCAAATGTGTGGGTCTAATCAATTATTATTTCAACAGATTAAATATGGTTGTTGCCAGTTGCATACACTCACAATAATGGAGATGAGTTACTACATATACGTCTATTGGAGATTGGTTAATTTGGACGGTATATATAATTTACCATTGCATTGTAATTTGTTTCCAATTGTTTGACTTTGTTCTTTGAGTTTTTTTTTAAAAAAAATTAGATATGTAGAAATAGGTCTAAATATTATGAAACATACTACATATATATGTCTCTTGCCCTGAAGTCAAAATGCTTAATTATTGGGATACAGTTGTTGACCAATAAATGAATAATCTTAACAGCCTGACTAAACGATGTGCCTATAACAAGGTTTTCATTATATGAAAAAAAAATATGAAATAAAATTTATTCAAGAACTTGAGTTTTTTAGTTTTGCTTCCAAATAATAATGCGATGTAGTAGATTGGTGGTTTTTTCTTTAAAAACAATGATTTAGCATAAAAGTTGCAAGAGTAAATCTATTACATTAATAAATGTACTTCATCTCAATTTCTTTTGGCTTGATTAATAATATTTTCAATGGTTTAATTTTTATATATTTTTCTTGAAATACTGAAAATATAACAATGTGCAAAGCAATGATTCCCACTTGTTCAAATAAATAGTGCACCAAATTGATTTGTTATCATCTATCGTTATTTTATTCAGTGCCTATATTAAGTTAGTGTAACAAACCAACAATTTTAACGTTTAGATTATGAATTTAATTTAAATCTAATGTTGGAATGAACATTTATATTTGATATTTCATTTAAAAATTTAAAATCTATTTTATTTGAACTTCGGTTTTATAAAATATTATGTACGAATAAATGCTTTATATTTAAATATGACTGGCTTAGTTAAAATTAAATATGGCTGATTTAAATTAGATTTGTTGGAATATTTGAATTTGATTTTGAAAATTAAATTCAAATTATAACTTAGGAAATTAAAAGCAAATATATCTACTTGAACATGATTTTTGGAATATAAACATAAAGAAAACCTAATTTAAGAATTCAAAATTTAATTCATTTCTATTTTTTATATTGGGTGGGAATGACATCATCATATAAATGTTTGTGTGATAATTTGAAATTTAGACACCAACTGAAATGGATCTGTAAGAACACGTAACTTCCCCGTGAAGGAAAGCACGAATACTTTGAGAACAACACACAAAAGGACGCATACAAAAGAACATTTCATTGTTATTACAACAATTCCATCAGATACAAGAATATACAGAGTATAAATGAATAAATTACATTCAACAAATATCAGAGATTACAATAAATTACATAGCAGCGGAAAAATATACAAAACACAACTAGAAGTGATACACGGATACAGAGCTTTCCGAGCATCGTTCCAGCTGTACATCAGGACCCTGTGAATATAAATCTGCAAAATCAAAACTACTAGCTGCCCGTGCGGAAAATAGGGGCACCCAGAGTTTAGGTTAAAACAATAAACTCCAGGTCAGTAATGTGACTGGTGTGAGAACTAAAACAGTTATTTAAAACTTTACTTTAAAAGAGAGTAATTCAAGGGACCACGCCGTATAACACGGAACGGGTTTCCTCCCAAGAATACTAGTGCATATAACAAAACAACGCAATGCTCTTTAGAAAAATGAAGCTATTATAAGACCCAGGTCCCATCACACAATGCAACGCAAGCCGGAGGATAGGGTTTTCCCTTATAATAGCCAAACATGCTTGATACGTTTAAAACAAATCATTTGATACTATAATAAGTGTATAGTGTCAAAACAATTTCAATCATAAATATCAATCATAGACGGCATGGGTACCATATATCATGTCGCCATACTAGTTCTAGAATTAAAACCGCAATACACGTATTGGAAATTGGATTTCCGTCATCAGTCGAGGCAAGGGGCAAGCTCCTCTCCACGTTCGAGACACTCTAGCAAATGCCTCAGGACCCCACTATGATCCTTGGAATCGGCTGGGCCGGTCCTCTCTTACTTTTGAGGATTGGCAATTCCTGAACACACGTTTCCCGGTCCTTACAGACCTATATCCGAGGCGCCTCGTATCCAACAACCACACAGGTGAAAAGTATATAAATGTCAGGGCTGGTAGGTCACTGACACCACCCTAGCTAGAAAGAAACGTCGTGCTCTCCCAGCAGTCCATCTCCCGTTTTTGACTCATACCGAGGTGTGAGGCTCGCGAATTCACGTTATACACAAAGCTACACCACACAGGCCGTACTTTGATCATCAACCACAAGACTTTGCTTTTCAACAGAAGCCCTGATCAATTGCCACTTACGCGTGCCACACTGGCAATTCACTCCATGCGACTGATGTCCATCGATATACAACCTCTGAGCTCGTATGTCTCAGAGAAGGGCGTTAAGCAAGAGAATAAATTCTCCGTCGCCAAACAGATGTATATTTAATAGAGATCAATCAACACAGAATAAAATCCAATGTCAGACACACAATCCATTTACAAGTTCGTTCCGGGTCTGAACGAAACCGGAGGCACTTTCCTCGCATATCCATCCATCTCCAAGTACGTTTGGACGATCACCAACTGATTCCCTCATCCTGGGTGTACAGCCCAATCAAGATCATCAGTAATCACCCAAACGATGTGAAGACTTCCGGTCTTCAACCACTGTCTTCATCTTCGACATCTCGTCGAATCGATTATTCAGAATGGTATAAACCCGGCCTTTCTGAATAACCCACGTATATAATAAACGAATGTTACACAAACACAACAAACGCCTCATTCCAATTCAGAATATTCTTTTATTCACAAAAACACATTCTTAGGGAAATGTTCCCATTAATTTTATCCAAGATAAATTCTTCTAAATTTATTCTATAATCTTCCTTTGGATATCATTTCAAACTAGTCGGGATTAGCGAACCACACCGAAGTAATTATTTATTTTATTTCCCAATCCCAACCTATATATCCCATGGAGAAAACTGGCAACACTCCACATCTAACACCACGGTGTTATCGGTAAAATTAATTACCATTTCACGTTCAAATCTAATTAAAGATTTAACTATCGCTTTGGAGCAAAACTGGTGGTACTCCATTCTCGATCACCTTTTAGATTTGATAATTTAAATTATCAATTCACATTTTTAATCTAATTAAGGATTCATTAAATCATTAAAACTCCACTTAGTTTTAATCTTTTCAAAAATCAACATCTTGCCTTTAACTGGGTTAAAGAACCAATGTCATCTAAAACACGATTCACGATAAACCCAAATCACATTCTATTGTTAATTGGGTTAAAGAACAGATGTTGTTCAAAACACCGCTCACGATAAACCTAAAAACCAATTCAAATTCAAATTCAATTAAATATTATTTAATTGATACACTTCATTAAATCTAAATAGAAAGATTTAATCTTTTTCCCTATTGGGCTTAAGAACAGTGTTAATGAAGACACCATTCACGACAAACCCAAATCACATTTGATATTAAATACAAGGCTCTGAATAGAAAATATACCGGCTTATATTCAATATCAAATTCTGAAACCAACAAATATTGTATTGGAAATAACGATATAAAATATATCTTTCAAATTCCCATAACAATATCTGTACAGTCACGAAATCCAACATCGAAATATTCCGAAGATAATTTCGATTCAACTCCAGTCCAATTCACATATTGGGAATATTGATTATTTTTAATAATTTTATCAAGGCCCGTACAGTCGATTTCCATCAACGGCCATCGGACTACACTTACAGCGACCTTTTTCAAATTTGATTTGGACATAATTCCAAATTCAACCGTTAGATTTCAAATTTCTAATATTCATTGGAAAGCTCTTTTCGATACGAACCCAACGGTTCCAGTTTTAGGAGAATCCGACGGTCGGATCTCCCGCAATGTCAATTCGAAGTCAATGGTCGAAATTCACGAACTGCCGCGGCGCGGCGCGTTCTATTCAAGCCATTATATATATAATATATATATATATATATTATATATTTCGTCGATTTCCTTTTAAAACGTATTTTATAAATCGTTTTAACTTCGTTTTCAAAACCACTTCAACTCTATATTCAATTTCAAATCAAAATTGGATATTTCATATCATTACTATATAAATGATAATATTTTCAAAATGTTATATTTTGAAATCACTTCTTTTCTATATTCATTATAAAAATGAATATAATCGATAAAAATATCGTTCACGTCAAAATAGCGCAACTCTAATCAACACGGCTTTATATATTTCAAAAACTTCTTTATTCTATTCAACAAATGAATATTTATCCCATTCAACACATGAATCTATATTTCTTTCAACACACGACTAATCTCAACACATGAGTACTGTCAACACATCACTATTTTTGTTATGTAAAACATTTTATAAAACTATGGTATCTATCGTTTGATTTTTAATTAGACTTCTACTGGGAAGTAGTTCTAATTTTAAATATGATAAAGATGTAATTTCATTGTATAAAATATTTCACTCAACACATGAACATCGTCAACACATGACTGTTTTTATATTCAACACATGAATTTTCTTTTATAATATTCATTGTTGTCCCAATTGGAATGAGGCCCAATCAATCACCATATAACGTTAATTATATGGATTTCCATACAACACATGTATATAATAGCATTGATAAACAATCAACCATCAACCAAAGTGCACTACACTGTATAAGCATCAAATATAAATATCTAACGCTTATAACAGCCTGTCAATCAATCGATCAACATATTTAATCAATCAGGATGAGTGAACTTCAAATTCATCCCAACACCCGTGTGGGGTTTCAAACAATCAAACACAGATTTTATTTGTGCATTTGGGCGATGTGTAAAATTTATCGACCCAATCAATGTCAGTCAAATCAGTGTACATAAACAAACCATCCGGTTTGTAAATGAATATTTTATTTATTCACTTTCACGTTAAAAATTATATTTTTAACGATAATATATTCTATTTTAACACATGAATTTCTATTCATTTCATTTACACAATAAAAATGATATTTTTATTTTTCTAACATATTTTAGAAAATTTCGGCGGCATAACGGCACGATACTAGAAACGGGACGGGGCCTAGCCTTATCCCCGGTCTAGTGAAGGCCCACGCCATTCACATATCAATCCAATCCATTCATTTCACCAAACAATCAAATTCAAACCAAATAATCTAACCAACTACACAACCAAACAATTTAACAAACAAGCCATCCATGGTCTGTGGATGACGGGTGTCGGGTGCTACTAAACACCGTCTGCATCCTAGCATATATATATAACTAGAAAAAGAGATTTTGAGTGAGAAGTTCTCACCGACTAGCTAAACCAAACGCCACGACTCTTCTTATGTAGAAAATCTTGTCGTTCTCGCCTTTTATCACTTTCGTTGCCCGTAGCCACTACATGTATAAAAATCACATTTTTATATTGTTGCCATGTATATAAAAATCACATTTTTATATTGCAACTATATAGATAAAAATTCTATTTTTACAACGGTGTTCATATAATAAAGAATATATTTTTATATCGCCACTTATATAAAAATCACATCTTTGCTCCTTTTACATAATAAAGATCAAATCTTTAATACTTCTATAATGTAAAAATCATATTTTTATCATCTCTATAACATAAAAATCATATTTTTATTAACTTCATATGTCAAAAATCATAGAAGCTTTAAAGCGGAGAAAACTCACTTTTTTTCCTAACGCCTTTTCTGAACTGCTGAATTGTTGTTCGAGCTCCAGACTTCGCATACAAACTCAAATCTTCAATCCATCTTTTTTTCTAGTACAAGCACGCCATTCTGAACAACTTTCGCCTAAGGAACTTTTTGCTGAAAATGCTCCAATTCGCCAGAATTCGCGAAAGTACACGAATTTTGCCGCTTCCGGACAGCAGACTTTAAACGCGTTTTCCGGGCAGCTCCGAACTCCAAAACATGACTTCCATATAGCCAAATCGAAGAGAATTTCGTGCTCTACAACTTTGGTTTAGAGGGACTTTGGCCAAAAGCGCACCGTTTGGGAGTTATTGGCAAAATACGGTCAGAGACTTATTTGCAAAACGGGTAATTTTGGTGAAA
Source organism: Allium sativum (assembly GCA_030737875.1). Taxonomy (NCBI): domain Eukaryota; kingdom Viridiplantae; phylum Streptophyta; class Magnoliopsida; order Asparagales; family Amaryllidaceae; genus Allium; species Allium sativum. Next base: position 116,796,238 of record CM060923.1, read on the forward strand.
ATGGGTTTTTGGGTGTAGCGGGGCCCACGGCCGGAATTTAGGGGGCTGGAGGGGGGGCGCCGGCCTGATGGACGTGGGGGAGGGTGTGGGTGGCGGTGGTGGGGCCCGTGGTGGCCGCGGTGGTGGTGGTTGGTGATTTGGGGCTTAGGGTTTGCAAATGGAGAGAGGAGGAGGAAGAGGAGGAGGAGGGGAGGAGGAGGAGGGGTGGGGCGGCTCGCCGGTGGCCGGTGGTGGCGCTGGTGGAGGAGGGCAGCAGCATGGTGGAGGAGCTCGCCATTAAAGAGAAAAGAGGAAGAAAAGAGGAAGAGAGAAAAGTGAGGAAGAAAAGGAAGTAAAAGTGTTTATATGCTAGATTCTCGCTTATCGTCCTAACACAAACGATCTCCGATGGCCGCGGATTTCGGATTTGAGATAGTAGACGTGAAGACGAGTCCAACGAAACAAGTTTCGTCGAATTCCGAGTTCGTTTGACCGTCCGTTAAAAATCACAAAAATGCTCAGATAAGCTCTAAAAATGCGATTTTGGCGCACCTTTTCTTCTCGCACGCTCACATGCTAACTCAAAAAATCAAGCCCTCTTGGATTTAACCATTATTAGATGATACGAATCTAGAAAAAAAGGTAGAATTGAATTCCGAGGTCGTATCAATAATGTTCCTTTGTAAAATGACTGCTCGTTTTACCCTGAACTGTTTCAGCTCGCACGGCCACATACTAACTCCGTTCGACGCGCCATTTGGAACTCGACAATGATTTGTCATTGTGAATCCATAAAAATTTATCTCGTCGAATTCTGAGCTCGTATGCAAAATTTCACTTTTTAAGGGCTATGTATTGTTAACCGAACAATTCCAGCCCATAGCCACTATTCCGGATATCGGAATATATCGAAGCTTATACTTTTCGGAGTTCTAAACGATATTTTGAACTCAATGGAAGTGGTTTCGAGTCCAAATTCATCCGTATGCAAAATATGACTTTTTGGGCCATGTATAATTTACATAGCGACTATTCTGAATTTTCAACTGGGCATAACTTTTGATTCCCGCTATGAAATTTTGATTTTTCTGATTCGTTGGAAAGATATCATCAATTAGATCCTAATGTTTTTGGTTTCACTAAAATCCGGATTGTTTTGCACCCGGTACATTCAATTGAAGTTTGAAATCGAATTATCGAACTACCGCGCCATTTTCAATTCCTTTTATAATTATATATAATTATTATATTCTAACGACGACGTATATAATATATACGTCGAATTATATTCAAAATAAATTTCTCGTCGTTTTTATTTAAAATAATCTATTTTAAATGTTCAAAATTCGTTAAAATTGCCAAAATAAAAAATTTAAACTGGCCCAGATTTTCGGGTTGTTACAATCTCCCCCACTTAAAACTTTTCGTCCCCGAAAAGGAACAAAGTTGAAAGTGGTTTGATCAATCAACTCTACGTTCGATCTGGTTTCCATTCTCCAACTTTTCAGTTTCTGAGAATTTTCAAAAATTTCAAAAATTTGGTTAACACCCGGAATTTTCGAAAAATTTCGCCATAACCTCCTTTGTACGGGGAGCACGGGAAAATCCCGAAATTGCCATACAGGCCTTCTGATCTCAAAACGAAAAAGAAAAAGCCAAGCGGCTAGCCAATCGGCTCATAAAATCATCATCACCCAAACAGAACAGTAAATTATAGTAAATATGTACCTATTTGTCGGGCAAACAAATTTTATTCTCTGCTCTAGCCTCCTTGCTATGACCTGTTCAATGTAAGTACATGTATATGCAAGCAAATGCGACCAATTTTCAATATAAGTCAATATTTGATTCAATTAGGCTAAATGGTTCAAAATTATCAATCAAATAAGCAAACAACACAAACATCAATCAATTAGTGAATTAACGTTTCAAATTCATAAATTTTGATATATATGCAAAAATCATGTTTTTGATGCCAATTCACAACAATGTGTTCTAGCTATATTAGTTTTGGTTCTCACACCAGTCTAATGGAAATATATAGAAAATCACACCTTCGTTACTCGAAAATAAATGCTGATGATGTTTCGAACCACCATCAGAACATCTCCGGGCTACTAGAGTGCGGTTCTATATCTATCCAGTATATTAAAACTTCGAATATACGTTCATGACGCGTATATGCAAAATCTTTATATAGCGGATTGTCCAAATTCAAAATAAATAAATATTCAAATACGTATACTCGAATTTAACTTTCAAACCAAAATTGTTTTCAATTGAAAAATATACTCTTCACACTCGTTCTAGGATACTACTGATCCTATCTCTAACGAGTAATTCTAACTGGATATTACTAATCCAATATCTGATGAATTCTTTCGTATGGTTCTAATGTGCCTTGTTCTCGAGCTCTGTAAACCAAAGCTCTGATACCAACTGTAAGAACCCGTAACTTCCCCGTGAAGGAAAGCACGAATACTTTGAGAACAACACACAAAAGGACGCATACGGAAGAACATTTCATTGTTATTACAACAATTCCATCAGATACAAGAATATACAGAGTATAAATGAATAAATTACATTCAACAAATATCAGAGATTACAATAAATTACATAGCAGCGGAAAAATATACAAAACACAACTAGAAGTGATACACGGATACAGAGCTTTCCGAGCATCGTTCCAGCTGTATATCAGGACCCTTTGAATATAAATCTGCAAAATCAAAACTACTAGCTGCCCGTGCGGAAAATAGGGGCACCCAGAGTTTAGGTTAAAACAATAAACTCCAGGTCAGTAATGTGACTGGTGTGAGAACTAAAACAGTTATTTAAAACTTTACTTTAAAAGAGAGTAATTCAAGGGACCACGCCGTATAACACGGAACGGGTTTCCTCCCAAGAATACTAGTGCATATAACAAAACAGCGCAATGCTCTTTAGAAAAATGAAGCTATTATAAGACCTAGGTCCCATCACACAATGCAACGCAAGCCGGAGGATAGGGTTTTCCCTTATAATAGCCAAACATGCTTGATACGTTTAAAACAAATCATTTGATACTATAATAAGTGTATAGTGTCAAAACAATTTCAATCATAAATATCAATCATAGACGGCATGGGTACCATATATCATGTCGCCATACTAGTTCTACAATTAAAACCGCAATACACGTATTGGAAATTGGATTTCCGTCATGAGTCGAGGCAAGGGGCAAGCTCCTCTCCGCGTTCGAGACACTCTAGCAAATGCCTCAGGACCCCACTATGATCCTTGGAATCGGCTGGGCCGGTCCTCTCTTACTTTTGAGGATTGGCAATTCCTGAACACACGTTTCCCGGTCCTTACAGACCTATATCCGAGGCGCCTCATATCCAACAACCACACAGGTGAAAAGTATATAAATGTCAGGGCTAGTAGGTCACTGACACCACCCTAGCTAGAAAGAAACGTCGTGCTCTCCCAGCGGTCCATCTCCCGTTTTTGACTCATACCGAGGTGTGAGGCTCGCGAATTCACGTTATACACAAAGCTACACCACACAGGCCGTGCTTTGATCATCAACCACAAGACTTTGCTTTTCAACAGAAGCCCTGATCAATTGCCACTTACGCGTGCCACACTGGCAATTCACTCCATGCGACTGATGTCCATCGATATACAACCTCTGAGCTCGTATGTCTCAGAGAAGGGCGTTAAGCAAGAGAATAAATTCTCCGTTGCCAAACAGATGTATATTTAATAGAGATCAATCAACACAGAATAAAATCCAATGTCAGACACACAATCCATTTACAAGTTCGTTCCGGGTCTGAACGAAACCGGAGGCACTTTCCTCGCATATCCATCCATCTCCAAGTACGTTTGGACGATCACCAACTGATTCCCTCATCCTGGGTGTACAGCCCAATCAAGATCATCAGTAATCACCCAAACGATGTGAAGACTTCCGGTCTTCAACGACTGTCTTCATCTTCGACATCTCGTCGAATCGATTATTCAGAATGGGTATAAACCCGGCCTTTCTGAATAACCCACGTATATAATAAACGAATGTTACACAAACACAACAAACGCCTCATTCCAATTCAGAATATTCTTTTATTCACAAAAACACATTCTTAGGGAAATGTTCCCATTAATTTTATCCAAGATAAATTCTTCTAAATTTATTCTATAATCTTCCTTTGGATATCATTTCAAACTAGTCGGGATTAGCGAACCACACCGAAGTAATTATTTATTTTATTTCCCAATCCCAACCTATATATCCCATGGAGAAAACTGGCAACACTCCACATCTAACACCACGGTGTTATCGGTAAAATTAATTACCATTTCACGTTCAAATCTAATTAAAGATTTAACTATCGCTTTGGAGCAAAACTGGTGGTACTCCATTCTCGATCACCTTTTAGATTTGATAATTTAAATTATCAATTCACATTTTTAATCTAATTAAGGATTCATTAAAACTCCACTTAGTTTTAATCTTTTCAAAAATCAACATCTTGCCTTTAACTGGGTTAAAGAACCAATGTCATCTAAAACACGATTCACGATAAACCCAAATCACATTCTATTGTTAATTGGGTTAAAGAACAGGTGTTGTTCAAAACACCGCTCACGATAAACCTAAAAACCAATTCAAATTCAAATTCAATTAAATATTATTTAATTGATACACTTCATTAAATCTAAATAGAAAGATTTAATCTTTTTCCCTATTGGGCTTAAGAACAGTGTTAATGAAGACACCATTCACGACAAACCCAAATCACATTTGATATTAAATACAAGGCTCTGAATAGAAAATATACCGGCTTATATTCAATATCAAATTCTGAAACCAACAAATATTGTATTGGAAATAACGATATAAAATATATCTTTCAAATTCCCATAACAATATCTGTACAGTCACGAAATCCAACATCGAAATATTCCGAAGATAATTTCGATTCAACTCCAGTCCAATTCACATATTGGGAATATTGATTATTTTTAATAATTTTATCAAGGCCCGTACAGTCGATTTCCATCAACGCCATCGGACTACACTTATAGCGACCTTTTTCAAATTTGATTTGGACATAATTCCAAATTCAACCGTTAGATTTCAAATTTCTAATATTCATTGGAAAGCTCTTTTCGATACGAACCCAACGGTTCCGGTTTTAGGAGAATCCGACGGTCGGATCTCCCGCAATGTCAATTCGAAGTCAATGGTCGAAATTCACGAACTGCCGCGGCGCGGCGCGTTCTATTCAAGCCATTATATATATAATATATATGTATATATATATTATATATTTCGTCGATTTCCTTTTAAAACATATTTTATAAATCGTTTTAACTTCGTTTTCAAAACCACTTCAACTCTATATTCAATTTCAAATCAAAATTGGATATTTCATATCATTACTATATAAATGATAATATTTTCAAAATGTTATATTTTGAAATCACTTCTTTTCTATATTCATTATAAAAATGAATATAATCGATAAAAATATCGTTCACGTCAAAATAGCGCAACTCTAATCAACACGGCTTTATATATTTCAAAAACTTCTTTATTCTATTCAACAAATGAATATTTATCCCATTCAACACATGAATCTATATTTCTTTCAACACACGACTAATCTCAACACATGAGTACTGTCAACACATCACTATTTTTGTTATGTAAAACATTTTATAAAACTATGGTATCTATCGTTTGATTTTTAATTAGACTTCTACTGGGAAGTAGTTCTAATTTTAAATATGATAAAGATGTAATTTCATTGTATAAAATATTTCACTCAACACATGAACATCGTCAACACATGACTGTTTTTATATTCAACACATGAATTTTCTTTTATAATATTCATTGTTGTCCCAATTGGAATGAGGCCCAATCAATCACCATATAACGTTAATTATATGGATTTCCATACAACACATGTATATAATAGCATTGATAAACAATCAACCATCAACCAAAGTGCACTACACTGTATAAGCATCAAATATAAATATCTAACGCTTATAACAGCCTGTCAATCAATCGATCAACATATTTAATCAATCAGGATGAGTGAACTTCAAATTCATCCCAACACCCGTGTGGGGTTTCAAACAATCAAACACAGATTTTATTTGTGCATTTGGGCGATGTGTAAAATTTATCGACCCAATCAATGTCAGTCAAATCAGTGTACATAAACAAACCATCCGGTTTGTAAATGAATATTTTATTTATTCACTTTCACGTTAAAAATTATATTTTTAACGATAATATATTCTATTTTAACACATGAATTTCTATTCATTTCATTTACACAATAAAAATGATATTTTTATTTTTCTAACATATTTTAGAAAATTTCGGCGGCATAACGGCACGATACTAGAAACGGGACGGGGCCTAGCCTTATCCCCGGTCTAGTGAAGGCCCACGCCATTCACATATCAATCCAATCCATTCATTTCACCAAACAATCAAATTCAAACCAAATAATCTAACCAACTACACAACCAAACAATTTAACAAACAAGCCATCCATGGTCTGTGGATGACGGGTGTCGGGTGCTACTAAACACCGTCTGCATCCTAGCATATATATATAACTAGAAAAAGAGATTTTGAGTGAGAAGTTCTCACCGACTAGCTAAACCAAACGCCACGACTCTTCTTATGTAGAAAATCTTGTCGTTCTCGCCTTTTATCACTTTCGTTGCCCGTAGCCACTACATGTATAAAAATCACATTTTTATATTGTTGCCATGTATATAAAAATCACATTTTTATATTGCTGCTATATAGATAAAAATTCTATTTTTACAACGGTGTTCATATAATAAAGAATATATTTTTATATCGCCACTTATATAAAAATCACATCTTTGCTCCTTTTACATAATAAAGATCAAATCTTTAATACTTCTATAATGTAAAAATCATATTTTTATCATCTCTATAACATAAAAATCATATTTTTATTAACTTCATATGTCAAAAATCATAGAAGCTTTAAAGCGGAGAAAACTCACTTTTTTTCCTAACGCCTTTTCTGAACTGCTGAATTGTTGTTCGAGCTCCAGACTTCGCATACAAACTCAAATCTTCAATCCAACCTTTTATCTAGCACAAGCACGCCATTCTGAACAACTTTCGCCTAAGGAACTTTTTGCTGAAAATGCTCCAATTCGCCAGAATTCGCGAAAGTACACGAATTTTGCCGCTTCCGGACAGCAGACTTTAAACGCGTTTTACGGGCAGCTCCGAACTCCAAAACATGACTTCCATATAGCAAAATCGAAGAGAATTTCGTGCTCTACAACTTTGGTCTAGAGGGACTTTGGCCAAAAGCGCACCGTTTGGGAGTTATTGGCAAAATACAGTCAGAGACTTATTTGCAAAACGGGTAATTTTGGTGAAAATGGGTTTTTGGGTGTAGCGGGGCCCACGGCCGGAATTTAGGGGGCTGGAGGGGGGGCGCCGGCCTGATGGACGTGGGGGAGGGTGTGGGTGGCGGTGGTGGGGCCCGTGGTGGCCGCGGTGGTGGTGGTTGGTGATTTGGGGCTTAGGGTTTGCAAATGGAGAGAGGAGGGGAGGAGGAGGAGGGGTGGGGCGGCTCGCCGGAGGCCGGTGGTGGCGCTGGTGGAGGAGGGCAGCGGCATGGTGGAGGAGCTCGCCATTAAAGAGAAAAGAGGAAGAAAAGAGGAAGAGAGAAAAGTGAGGAAGAAAAGGAAGTAAAAGTGTTTATATGCTAGATTCTCGCGTATCGTCCGAACACAAACGATCTCCGATGGCCGCGGATTTCGGATATGAGATAGTAGACGTGAAGACGAGTCCAACGAAACAAGTTTCGTCGAATTCCGAGTTCGTTTGACCGTCCGTTAACAATCACAAAAATGCTCAGATAAGCTCTAAAAATGCGATTTTGGCGCACCTTTTCTTCTCGCACGCTCACATGCTAACTCAAAAAATCAAGCCCTCTTGGATTTAACCATTATTAGATGATACGAATCTAGAAAAAAAGGTAGAATTGAATTCCGAGGTCGTATCAATAATGTTCCTTTGTAAAATGACTGCTCGTTTTACCCTGAACTGTTTCAGCTCGCACGGCCACATACTAACTCCGTTCGACGCGCCATTTGGAACTCGACAATGATTTGTCATTGTGAATCCATAAAAATTTATCTCGTCGAATTCTGAGCTCGTATGCAAAATTTCACTTTTTAAGGGCTATGTATTGTTAACCGAACAATTCCAGCCCATAGCCACTATTCCGGATATCGGAATATATCGAAGCTTATACTTTTCGGAGTTCTAAACGATATTTTGAACTCAATGGAAGTGGTTTCGAGTCCAAATTCATCCGTATGCAAAATATGACTTTTTGGGCCATGTATAATTTACATAGCGACTATTCTGAATTTTCAACTGGGCATAACTTTTGATTCCCGCTATGAAATTTTGATTTTTCTGATTCGTTGGAAAGATATCATCAATTAGATCCTAATGTTTTTGGTTTCACTAAAATCCGGATTGTTTTGCACCCGGTACATTCAATTGAAGTTTGAAATCGAATTATCGAACTACCGCGCCATTTTCAATTCCTTTTATAATTATATATAATTATTATATTCTAACGACGACGTATATAATATATACGTCGAATTATATTCAAAATAAATTTCTCGTCGTTTTTATTTAAAATAATCTATTTTAAATGTTCAAAATTCGTTAAAATTGCCAAAATAAAAAATTTAAACTGGCCCAGATTTTCGGGTTGTTACAGGATCAGTATTGTAACGACCTGCCTTTTTGACCGCTTCAAGTCGGTAATTAAACCAACTCGAACCGTTCACAAAGACAGATAGTTATTTAGCTTATCAGGTTTAAACGAAATAAACACAGAATCACATAACAGGATAATTGCAGCGGAAAATTTTTTATACCGAATATCAGAGTTTTACAAAATTTTACATACAGCAGAAGATTTATAAAATAAACATGAATTAAAAAAAATACACTTTCATTCGAGTGCGCGCCGTATGCGTCTTCATGTTCCTCTCCAGTTTGCTAGCTGAAAACTTCTAAAATCTGCAACGCTCGTATCTGACCCGAGCGTATTGCATAAGAAAAACACAACAAACACTCGGATCAGGATTAACTTCGTTCAAATAAGTTAACTTCAATAAAAACTGAAATATAATAGTTAATAAATTTGAAGTTACCAAACGCAAGATTTTTCATCGAATATTCTCAGCCAAATGCATTCAAGTTTCTACCGATAAATAGTGTGGCATATGGTTTACATTTACCACTTAAAAGTGCAACATATATTCAGTTTCAATGAAACAAGCAAGGGGCATGTGTTTAAATGATTACATATAGCAAAACATGCATTCCAGATTCAATAAATGGTAAGGAAAACATATGAGCCAAAATTTATTCAAGTCTACCCTCTTTAGCGAAACCATATCATTCAATTTCATGACAGAAATACATATATATGCGAGCTATAGGGATTCCTATAACTTCAAATTAAGACGGTAGTGTTCTTTAGGTCTGAGTTTACCTAGGTGAAATTTTTTGGTGTTCATATACATAAAACTTATGTTTACATAGTGTGAACAAATGCATGTTTCCAGTTTGTGTTGAACAGTTACGGTGTATGAACGTGTATCAACAATTATGTAGCCTTTTAAAAGTGCAGCCCATTTCAAATTCACCCCTTTTTAAAATGTTGCAACCATACCAAAGTCAAGTGCAACAAAACCAATATGTAATCCATACGTGCAGCAAATACAAATATATGTGAGGTCATGCAAAGATAAGGTATCCAACGAGTAGCAAGGCACAACATCATTTTATACCACAAATCATGGTTTGTCTGCCCTTAAACCACAGGTATGCATTCATAAAAATTTGGCTATCCAATATGTCCTACATGAAACTTATTAGTTTAAATTTATCAACCTAAGATACTATGGCAATTTAACACAAATATGCAAAAATCACCAGGCTGCATCATAATATGTAATGAACTAAAGTAGATGGGTGCACTGCTCAGTCATAAAGCAACATCAATATAACAACTAAAATTGTACAGAACACAATATGAATACCCTCTATTTAAAAGACAACCAACTTCATTTGCACTAAACTTAGGGAAAAAAATGTTATCAAGTTTCTATAATGTTTTTTCATCAACAGGAAACTTAAAAGGGAGCCACAATAAAAAGTGAATGAACAGGGTACAGTTTGAACCGTAACCATTAAAAGTTCCTGCAACTAGCCAAATATGTGATGCAGCGGGATATATACATATGTGCAAGGTGGTTCCTAGGATATATGCAAATTTGAACCAACAAATAGTGATTATATGGAAGTTGTAATAACCACAACAATGTCAAATGAAAACAACCAGTATAGTCATATACTAATGACAGAAATGCTGAAGTAAACCAGCCAACGAAATGGACCCAAACAACTATTCTACTTTGGTTCTTATTGAAATTAAATTATTTGCAAACTAATTAATCAATCGTGAGCGAACTCACCTCAAAACGCGAAGAAAAAGGAGCAATGACGGAGTTGAACGATGCACAGACCCGGCTTCAGTCGGAGCTGGAACAAGACGGTGCACTAAATGGAAACAGCTTTAGATGGTAGGAGGCGGTTCCGGTTGATGGCGCAAGATGCGGTCTTCACGGTGGTGATGGATGCGCTTGCGGCGGCATCGACTTGAGGAAGGACGGTTCGATTCTAGGCAATTCATTTGGCTGAGGAACAAAACAAAGGCATAGTTTGGATTTTAAGGGTGGCGAAGGAGGCGACAAAAGGTGGAGTTCGTCACAAAGCCAAGCGATTACGGTGGCTTGGAGCTGACAATTGAACGGTGGCCAAGGAAGTCGATTTTCGATTTAGGGATTCTAAGATTTAGGGAAGGAGAATGAATTTGGGGAAGCTGCCTTTTTTTAATATATACACACAGATGAAGTAGTGGCATCCGGATTAAATACACAAGTGGGAAAACGCATAGAATTTTGAAAGAGTATTTGGCTTGGGAACAGAAGAGCCCAAAGTACGTTTTGGCTTGGGTAATTAGAAAAGGTGGCATCGGCAAAGCCAATAAATGAAACGCATGGTAATTAATGAAAATATTGAATGCATGAATACAAAATTAACGAAAGGGGAGGGGAGCAAGCATAACCAAAAATAACATGGTGTGAAGGCAAAAGGTTTTCAAAGTTGTTGTTATAATAATGTAGAACGCAAGTCTAGGAATATGTACATTGGCAGCATGTTTCTTTCTTTTGTTAAATTTCTTTTCTTTAAATGATGATGCATGCGTTCCATGCATGGTTTGAATTAAATGTATAAAATAAGCTGATTTCAATGGATATTTAATTTAATTTAATTTTTTTCCATGAATGTATTTAATATTAAAAGGAAAGCATTTATGTTATATTAAACATTTTATACTATATATAATATTGCAAGGAATAGAAAAAGAACGTAGAGAAAAGGGTAGGTAATTCAAATGATTCACTTTCCTTTATTTCATTTATTAAACGAACGAACGTGACCGGATTCACAGAAAGGGACGTCATTAATTTCGAAGATACCATAGACTTATATTACTGGTTCAAACTAGGTGTGACGTTTCCAATCCAAATGTTTACCCTTTCAAATGCTTGTTTATTTAATTAATTTTATCTTTCTCTTCCTAATGTATTTAATGTGTAATTAATGTTTACCGTTTCATACGCTTGTTTCCAATTCTGGTAGACTTTAAATATGTATTTAATGTTTTCAAATCCAAATGTTAACGATTTAAATTATTTGACTTTTTCTTTATGCTGCAAATGAACAAAATTTCGTATGTTACTACGGAAATTCTTTCATTTATATTAAATTGAACGTATTCTTAATATCAAATTTGCTTAATTAATTTAACTGTAAAATTTTACATAATATTTCGAGTAACTGCACCATTTATATCGTACATTATTAAAATCGTCGAAACTTCCATTATTAATGTTTAATTTAAATTTACTTAAATTAAACAAACATATGTATTTTCATGTACAGAATTAAAGTTTGAATTTAAATTCTAACGCCAACCGTTTCAATATTATTACGGTTATTATTTCACGATTGACAACTATCTTTCCATTTATAAATAATACTTCAAAGTTAATAATTCCAAAAAAATTAATAATTGTTTCCATTGTACTAAATCATCATTCATCTAATCATAAATTGCTATTTATTAGAAATAAATTTGAAATCGTTTGTTAATAATATCCTAAAATTTATTTTCAAACCATTTTAAATTCAAGGATTAAATTCTATTAATTAAATTTAATTAATTCAATAATCTAACGATCTAAATTTTCGGGATGTTACATTCTCCCTCACTTAGAACTTTTCGTCCTCGAAAAGGAAAGTAGTAAAGAACTAGTAATTTAACGATATATAATTCATTCACTTATCAACCTCAATTGCTTGTTAAGTACGAAATTATGCTTCCAATTAGTTAAACATAAATCATTCCATTAGTTCTTTTCCCTTTCTGGAGACAAAAATTAGTATTTTGATTTATTTCAAAGCTGTGAACTTGCAAAACATTTAAAAATCTCTTTCTTAGTTTATCATGTTGAAGTGATAAAATGCTAAAATTTCTTGTTATTGATTTTTTTATTTAACGTCAAAATACTTTATAACTAGAAGGCTTAACAAGTTTATTTTCGTTCTTAAAAATTTTAGAAATACGTTGATCAGACGCACGACTAAAAAATTTCAAGTACTCAATATATTTGTTTCTACTTCCAGTGAAAATACTTTAAACTTTTAAAAAATAGATATGGAAAATATATTCCCCCATAGATCGCGGACACGCGGCAGTTACGCTACTATCCCAGTAGAATCGCTTGTGCCCGTAGGTATCACACCCCATCGAATTTCGCCATGGTTGTTGACATAGATCGCAGTTACGCGGCGGTTACGCCACTATCCCAGTGGAATCGCTTGTAACTGTAGGCATCTTGCCCCTCGAATTACGCTATGAAACATCAAGTGAATATAAATAAATCAAAGTGACCCCACCGTGCGGGATTCCAGTACGTGTTCCTACCGAGTAGGACCCCGATTTCCAGTGGACACCCCGTGCGGAGTTCCAACGCAACCCTATCGAGTAGGATCACGATTTTCGATAGAAAGTACTTTCCATATCTTCGACTTTTAAACAAATAATACTACATATGGTATTTTTTATTTCGTACATCGCATATATCGTGCTTATATAAAATTCCATTTACATAAGTTTTTCTTCCTTTCCAATTGGGGTTCGTTCAAATCAGTAATATCAAATTCACCACATACTTATATAACTTCCAATTTTATATAAGAATCAAATTGTTCAATATCGAATCTTTGCCGATTTTTTTAGTCATAGCTTTCAAAACTATTTCATTTCCACACTTATATAAACATAAGATTATCAATTTCCAAATTCTAACATTTTAGAATTTACCGTTTGGATTTGTTTCATGTTCGAATAACATTTGTTCTTGATATTTTCAAATATCTCTCATAAATCATTTTTCACATAACTCAACAGGTAAATGTCAACATAACTCGTACGAATTCCATTTTATCAAGTCGCAGTATTGAGTTTGATGTACTTACATAATTATCTGTAAGATTTTTCAATTTCATGAAGTAAGTTCATTTATAAATGTTATTTCCATATCTTCATTTCAAAACATACATACTATATATAATACTACATATATCACACTTACATAAATATCAGTTACACAAGATTTCCTTTTCAACATCATGTTTAATATAAATTCCATTATTTAAGACTATTATGTCAATCAATTATCTTACAAATCAATGGTTTTCGAATTAATATCATACCTATATAAGTTTCAAGAATTTCATTTTAAACATTTATCAAAATAACTTAAGTATTTCTCGACGTCTCAATCAGAATCATATGAATATCCCACTTTCGAAACTCGAAAACTAAATAATGGTGATGTTGCAAGAATCACCAGGATCATTTTTAAGCGGCTAAAGTGTGACTTCATATCCATCTAGTACATATTTGACTTCGTACATACGTTAGCTACGCGTATATTCAACATCTTATATACTCAATAGTCTAACCTTGACGTCGAATAAAATACTCAAATTTCTATTTTATAAGATACATCATTTCCAAATATATAAGACAACACAATGTATTTCAAAACAATTTATAAATTTCAAAATAAGTTTGTTTCAAAATTTACTGATTTCAAAACGCTTCCGCTGCGCTACTCTTTCGTAATATTAGTATCAAAACAATCATATTAAATGATTTATTTAATTCCAAAATAATCTATATTTTCAAAATACGCTTTCATTACAGTGATTCCAGTGACAATTCATATTAAACACCATAAGCTAAGCTTTGTATAACCAAAGCTCTTATACCAACTGTAACGGCCCTAGGCTTTGCAACCATCAGGCAGTGGGCTAACCTCCCACCGTGACATACAGTGATACCTCAGAACTAATTTTACGGCCAGCCTCTCGACTGCAACAACCAACCCAATCTTCCCATTGGGATGTGTAGGGGTAAGAGTCTCCTGCTTGCCACCAAACAACCAAGCGAGAACCCCCTATCACATTCTCTAACCACCTCTGATACCAACTGTAACGACCTGCCTTTTTGACCGCTTCAAGTCGGTAATTAAACCAACTCGAACCGTTCACAAAGACAGATAGTTATTTAGCTTATCAGGTTTAAACGAAATAAACACAGAATCACATAACAGGATAATTGCAGCGGAAAATATTTTATACCGAATATCAGAGTTTAACAAAATTTCACATACAGCGGAAGATTTATAAAATAAACATGAATTAAAAAAAAACACTTTCATTCGAGCGCGCGCCGTATGCGTCTTCACGTTCCTCTCCAGTTTGCTAGCTGAAAACTTCTAAAATCTGCAACGCTCGTATCTGACCCGAGCGTATTGCATATGAAAAACACAACAAACACTCGGATCAGGATTAACTTCGTTCAAATAAGTTAACTTCAATAAAAACTGAAATATAATAGTTAATAAATTTGAAGTTACCAAACGCAAGATTTTTCATCGAATATTCTCAGCCAAATGCATTCAAGTTTTTACCGATAAATAGTGTGGCATATGGTTTACATTTACCACTTAAAAGTGCAACATATATTCAGTTTCAATGAAACAAGCAAGGTGCATGTGTTTAAATGATTACATATAGCAAAACATGCATTCCAGATTCAATAAATGGTAAGGAAAATATATGAGCCAAAATTTATTCAAGTCTACCCTCTTTAGCGGAACCATATCATTCAATTTCATGACAGAAATACATATATATGTGAGCTATGGGGATTCCTATACCTTCAGATTAAGACGGTAGTGTTCTTTAGGTCTGAGTTTACCTAGGTGAAATTTTTTGGTGTTCATATACATAAAACTTATGTTTACATAGTGTGAACAAATGCATGTTTCCAGTTTGTGTTGAACAGTTACGGTGTATGAACGTGTATCAACAATTATGTAGTCTTTTAAAAGTGCAGCCCATTTCAAATTCACCTCTTTTTAAAATGTTGCAACCATACCAAAGTCAAGTGCAACAAAACCAATATGTAATCCATACGTGCAGCAAATACAAATATAGGTGAGGTCATGCAAAGATAAGGTATCCAACGAGTAGCAAGGCACAACATCATTTTATACCACAAATCATGGTTTGTCTGCCCTTAAACTACAGGTATGCATTCATAAAAATTTGGCTGTCCAATATGTCCTACATGAAACTTATTAGTTTAAATTTATCAACCTAAGATACTATGGCAATTTAACACAAATATGCAAAAATCACCAGGCAGCATCATAATATGTAATCAACTAAAGTAGATGGGTGCACTGCTCAGTCATAAAGCAACATCAATATAACAACTAAAATTGTACAGAACACAATATGAATACCCTCTATTTAAAAGACAACCAACTTCATTTGCACTAAACTTAGGAAAAAAATGTTATCAAGTTGCTATAATGTTTTTTCATCAACAGGAAACTTAAAAGGGAGCCACAATAAACAGTGAATGAACAGGGTACAGTTTGAACCGTAACCATTTAAAGTTCCAGCAACTAGCAAAATATGTGATGCAGTGGGATATATACATATGTGCAAGGTGGTTCCTAGGATATATGCAAATTTGAACCAACAAATAGCGATTATATGGCAGCTGTAATAACCACAACAATGTCAAATGAAACCAATAGTATAGTCATATACTAATGACAGAAATGCTGAAGTAAACCAGCCAACGAAATGGACCCAAATAACTATTCTACTTTGGTTCTTATTGAAATTAAATTATTTGCAAACTAATTAATCAATCGCGAGCGAACTCACCTCAAAACACGAAGAAAAAGGAGCAATGACGGAGTTGAACGATGCGCAGACCCGGCTTCAGTCGGAGCTGGAACAAGACGGCGCACTAAATGGAAACAGCTTTAGATGGTAGGAGGCGGTTCCGGTTGATGGCGCAAGATGCGGTCTTCACGGTGGTGATGGATGCGCTTGCGGCGGCATCGACTTGAGGAAGGACGGTTCGATTCTAGGCAATTCATTTGGCTAAGGAACAAAACAAAGGCATAGTTTGGATTTCAAGGGTGGCGAAGGAGGCGACAAAAGGTGGAGTTCGTGACAAAGCCAAGCGATTACGGTGGCTTGGAGCTGACAATTGAACGGTGGCCAAGGAAATCGATTTTCGATTTAGGGATCCTAAGATTTAGGGAAGGAGAATGAATTTGGGGAAGCTGCCTTTTTTTTAATATATACACATAGATGAAGTAGTGGCATCCGGATTAAATACACAAGTGGGAAAACGCATAGAATTTTGAAAGAGTATTTGGCTTAGGAAAAGAAGAGCCCAAAGTACGTTTTGGCTTGGGTAATTAGAAAAGGTGGCATCGGCAAAGCCAATAAATGAAACGCATGGTAATTAATGAAAATATTGAATGCATGAATACAAAATTAACGAAAGGGGAGGGGAGCAAGCATAACCAAAAATAACATGGTGTGAAGGCAAAAGGTTTTCAAAGTTGTTATAATAATGTAGAACGCAAGTCTAGGAATATGTACGTTGGCAGCATGTTTCTTTCTTTTGTTAAATTTCTTTTCTTTAAATGATGATGCATGCGTTCCATGCATGGTTTGAATTAAATGTATAAAATAAGGTGATTTCAATGGATATTTAATTTAATTTAATTTTTTTTCCATGAATGTATTTAATATTAAAAGGAAAGCATTTATGTTATATTAAACATTTTATACTATATATAATATTGCAAGGAATAGAAAAAGAATGTAGAGAAAAGGGTAGGTAATTCAAATGATTCACTTTCCTTTATTTCATTTATTAAACGAACGAACGTGACCGGATTCACAGAAAGGGACGGCATTAATTTCGAAGATACCATAGACTTATATTACTGGTTCAAACTAGGTGTGACGTTTCCAATCCAAATGTTTACCCTTTCAAATGCTTGTTTATTTAATTAATTTTATCTTTCTCTTCCTAATGTATTTAATGTGTATTTAATGTTTACCGTTTCATACGCTTGTTTCCAATTCTGGTAGACTTTAAATATGTATTTAATGTTTTCAAATCCAAATGTTAACGGTTTAAATTATTTGACTTTTTCTTTATGCTGCAATTGAACAAAATTTCGTATGTTACTACGGAAATTCTTTCATTTATATTAAATTGAACGTATTCTTAATATCAAATTTTCTTAATTAATTTAACTGCAAAATTTTACATAATATTTCGAGTAACTGCACCATTTAAATCATACATTATTAAAATCATCGAAACTTCCATTATTAATGTTTATTTTAAATTTACTTAAATTAAACAAACATATGTATTTTCATGTACGGAATTAAAGTTTGAATTTAAATTCTAACGCCAACCGTTTCAATATTATTACGGTTATTATTTCAAGATTGACAACTATCTTTCCATTTATAAATAATACTTCAAAGTTAATAATTCCACAAAATTAAATAATTGTTTCCATTGTACTAAATCATCATTCATCTAATCATAAATTGCTATTTATTAGAAATAAATTTGAATTCGTTTGTTAATAATATCCTAAAATTTATTTTCAAACCATTTTAAATTCAAGGATTAAATTCTATTAATTAAATTCAATTAATTCAATAATTAAACAATCTAAATTTTCGGGATGTGACAAGTATTTATGCACATGATTGGTTAGTGGTAAATGATGATATAATAAATGCGCATGCAATTCATAATTTTGTCGGAAATGACCTTTATTATTTAAGTACAAAAGTACCATTTTTTGATCTCCCCTAAATATTTTCCAGAAGATCAATTTAATTTTTTAAATCAAATTTAAAAGTCAACATCAATTGCAGAACTTTTGGTGTTCTACATTGACACTACGATATCTTACGCCGATCCTGCGATTTCCAATACCAGGACTAGGGCTTGATTCAGAAATCCTTAAATTTTCACTATGATGTCTTACGCCAACCCTAGGATTTCCAGCACAAGGACTAAGCCCTTCTTTAGAAATCCCGCTTTTACAACATTTAGTACATATGCTTCTACGTTGTGAATCTTTAAATTCATAGCTTTCAAGGCTTTTGAATCGACATATGTGAGCATAGTTTATATCAGTAGAGCAAGTTCCTTTAGATAAAACAAATTGTGACCCACGTACACTTGCATCTACCAACATTGAAGAATTCAATCATGTATTTTTCAAGAAGAAGAAAAGGTGATAATTAGATAAATACACATACAGAACAATGAAAAGAAGATCGGGAAGTATAGACGTTATAAGTTGAAAATGTTGGACACAACTTAATTGACAAGGTACTACCATACTATATCCATAAAGAATAAGGAAAAATTAAATAATAATAATAATAATAATAATAGTAATAATACTAACGCATAGAAGGATAAAAAAGAGGATAAATGTGGAAGAGCTCATTGTTTTTTACCACTTTGAGAGTTATAAAAAGGCTATTGAGACCTATTGAAGATTAAAAATTGTTTTGACTTATATAGTAATATTCGTAGCTGATCGAATAAATTAACATATCTTATTAATTCATTTGCTAAGAATATATTTCAAATGAATTATTAATTAGTTATGTGAATAAACAATTTAAGCTAATGAACCTAATAAATACTAAGTATTCTCAATAGCAATTAATCTTTCAAGTGAACAAGTAATCATTTATATAAATTTTTAATTAAATAAATTAATGAAAAAATTAAATACCTATTCTTGTCTAAAAATATTAAAATACAAATTCACTAAACTTTTTTATCCTCTATATATTTGTATTATTATTGTTATTACAATTTATATCTTACATAAAAGCTAAACCGAGAATAATTAATAATTTGATATGTTTCTCTATCATGATTATTTGGATAAGCAATCGACATCATCCGATAAGCAAACCACATCCACCAACATAGTCTACCTCATAACAACCCAAATTAATTATATAATATGCAGAATTCCATGGCGACTATTCGAAATTTTAATTTGGACATAACTTACAATTTATAAAATGAAATCTCAATTTCTTACATTCGTTAGAAAGATATTATTAGTTATATCCTAATGTTTCTTGTTTCATCCAATTCTGATTTATAATGAAGTATTTATGCTCAATCGAAAAAAAATCTAATTTTCAAACTACCACGGCATTTCAAGCTCGTTTCACAATTAATAAAAATTTATCTGCTCATACATGGCTTTAAATAAATTTTAAGTCGTTTATTGTAACGACCTAGCATTTTGATCGCTCCAAGACGGTATTTAAACTAACTCAGAATGTTCAAAATGACAGTAGTTATTTAGCTTAGCGGGTTTAACAGAACAAACATAGAATCACAGTACAATAATAATAGCATCGAAATAAATTTTTTATATACATATCAAAGTTTATACAAATTATTCGTTACAGCAAAAAAAAGAATAATGTTACATTAATTTAAAAAAGACAAAGTTTACGGTTTTGTCGAGCGCGCGCCGCGTATGCATCATGCGTCTTCACGTTCCTCTCTTGTTTTATGAGCTGAATATCCTTAAATCCGGAACACTCGTATCTGACTCGAGCGTTCCATGAAAAACTTAAAACACTCGAGTCAGGATTAATCATTTGTTCAAGTAAATTAATTTCAGTAGAAACTGAATATAATAATATAAATCCAAACTAGTGTTTAAAGTTACAAGACCCTTAATATAAGCAGCCTATTCACGGTCCAAGTAGGGTGTTCAACATGGGGTTTCAAAGTGTGTACAAACATGCCATTTACACATATAACAAGACATATATGCATAGTGTGACACCCCGAATTTTTAACGACACTAAAGAGGACAAATTAAATAATAATTAATTTAATATTCAGAATTGAGTGAAATGGGTTACCCCAATGCATTCGTCTCGGAATTCTGCTTGAGATAGAGTCCGAGTTTGCATAAAACGGAAAACGTATGAAGAAGTTACGAATGATAGAAATACGGCAGAAAAAGAAGAAATTTCCGGCGCACTTGACAAGTGCGCCAATGTATTTTTACACTAGCGCACCTGTAAAGTGCACGCACAATAGTTTTTTTTGGGTATTTGGGCCTTTTCCCAAGTGGGAGGGGATCCGTGACCAGATTTACCCTAGGGCTTATGTTTCAATCGGTTCCAGATGGTTCTGCAACTATAAATACATGGCCATTTCACATATTTCCTAATTAGAAGTCATGGCGGCCAAACTGCGGATTGTGCACTGAATTAGGATCTCTCATCTTCTTTTAAAGCTTATCAAATTCTGAGATTCAAACATAGACTAAGCACCTTTTCTATCATTTTAGTAATCCAATCACAGTGAATTCTAGTTGCTTTTAGGTTTAGATAAATAATAGTGAAACTATGAAAGACTGTGATGTGGATACGATTGTAGACTTTAAATTTATGTTATTGGTAGATCTCATGCTATATTATGATAGATATATTTCTTTGGATCCAATTCAATTGTTCTATTATATTATCATTATGGATCTTGGGTTGTAACTTTTATGATATGATATGATGCAGATGTATGTAGATCTGTTCTATGTGATCTAAAATTATCATATTAGATCTGTCCTATGTGATCTAAAATTTTCACCATATGATTCATGTTAGATCTATCCTATGTGATTTAAAATTGTCAGTTTATGATCATGTTTTATGCTTGATCCACTTTATGATCATGTTTTATGCTAGATCAACTTTATGATCATGTTTAATGCTAGATCTATTTTATGATCATATCTTATGCTATGATAAATCTATCTCTCGAGATCCAATTCAATTGTGATGGTCTTAGTACGTTATTTTCGTTACATTTGGATAGATCAAAATCATTTATGTGAACCATGAACATATGCCACCTTGAATTGATTAGGATTGGGTCCACACCTTTATCTTAATTGTAACCTCTATGGTGTGGATTTGGGTAGATCGATTTATAAACCTGTAGATCTAAACCTTTATTTATCATTAGACATGTCCGTTCACTTTATTATCATACTAGTATGTTTATGCCAATATATGTTGAAACTATCACCGCTATCATATTCCCTTTTCCATTGTTATAGCTAGACTACTTATTAGCCTAGATGCCGCCAAAATAGTGCGAATATGTTAGTGAAGGAAAAGGGGAAAAAGGGATTTATAATTGGCATGTAATCTTTAAATGAATTGATAAGTAATTCTAGTTATTGGGTAAAATAGGTATTGACACCTATAAAAGGAAAGGAATTAATTGGTAAATTAATTAAAAATTGCATAGTTTGAATATGAACATTTATGGACACGCTGTTCAAATTATTGGGAAAAATATGTATTGACACCCAAAAAGGGAAAGGTTTAATTACTTGATTTATTAATTAAAAATGGACTGTTTAGTAATTACAATTAGGAATTGTAATTGTACTTATGACATGAGGTTAGTTTACATTAGTGGTGGAAGTCTGCCTGGACCTGACCGGCATATCCAACAGCCACTACTGTTGGACCTAATGTGGGAGGTCTAAGTACGCATATACGAATCGGGATTAGACACAAGGTTAGGCCCAACTATGGAATAAGACTGCCCAGACCCGACCGGCATATCCAGTATCCATATGTTGTACGCCTATTGTGGGAGGTCTAGCCTATTATAAATCATAAATGGACATGGCAATGAATCATACTACTTAACCTAATCTAATACATAAGGGATTGTATGAATATGAACTAAAGATAGGGTTAAGTAAAAAAATGCTTAGATTAGTGGGAGGGTTAAGTACATCTTGGGTAGGTGGGTAATATTAATATATATAGGCCCACAAACTTAATCGTTAAATAAACACGCTTGAATCAGTAGGAGGTTTAAATACATCTTCGGTTGGTGGGTAATATTTGTATATATAGGCCCACAAATTTAACCTGCCGGGATTATGTAATTAAAGACATCGTTAGGTAAACATAACCAGTGGAAAACCTAGTAGTGGGGATGCAAAACAATGGGGATAGCTTGCATCATCTTGTGTGGGACCCATTTTAGTCAGTAACCCTTAAATAAGTATCAAACGAGTACTTCGAACTACGTCGGAGTGGGGCGCGCTTACTGAGCTGATTGTAATAGATCCAAATGTGGAGGCTGTGTTGACGGCGTGATCCAGCGGGTTCATGTGCGTGCATGACTCCGCCTGCTGGGGAAGATAAAACGTTGTGACATCAGTAAATATGGTTGTGCACATCCTAGAAATGAAGGGTGGCCATTTTTGGGAGTGACACACCCTACTGTGCGGCCATCACTGGGTATCTACGGAATAGGGAGCCGATCGATTGGGGGTAGTAAATAGGGTACATCTAGCCCTATCTGTTTCTGTGGGGTACCTGTGTTTCTGTCTGGGCTAACACCCATTATTTCTGTTTAGGTACCAGTTCTGTTTGGGTTAAAACCCGTTACCAGAGTACACCTAAAACTACCATTATGTTTCTATTGGGATCATCCTATTTTTGTTAAGCAATTGGGGTATATGTAATCTTATTACATATCTGTTATACTAGTATTGGTGCAGAACAAGGAAAGTATTAAGAAGCGCTATTAATTCTATCCTGTTGTCCTGTTTACCTTGTTATGCCTGCCATTTATGTAGTGATTTCCCTTTTCCACTTTATATGACTATCATGTCACTTTTATTTATTTACTGGCTAAAAATAACTAGACTTGTCAGACTTATTGTCTGACCCTTTTTGTTTCTCCTTCTTTCTTTCGTTCTGCCCCCCGAGGTTCTCAAGGGAGGCAATTCTCAGGCTTAGTCAGGATTCTGCTATCATCTTGCTTGGAGCTTCTAGATGTATTGCTCAAGGTTCTATCTTTGCTACTATGGCTTATTATTTGGGGATTATGCTTTCTTTATTATTGTACTCTGGTATTTAAAGTACAAGACAGAAGTCTTAATGATGAACATAGTTTATGTATTTTCAGACATATGTTGTAACCACGCTTTATGATTAGTAAAAGTTGTTTTTTTTCCGCTGCAAAAATTTTATATCTGTCTTGTAATGTTTCTATTCTGTTTACTAAAACGCTTCACAAAACTTAATGCATTCCCTTTGTGAGTTACATTAATGGACGTGGGGTGTCACACTTGGTATCAAAACTGAAGGTTACCAGATTGGATAAAGTTTTTGAAAATTATTTTCAAAAAAGGTTTTAAAAGAAAGCATTTTCAAAAGAAAAGCCTGTTTTGAAAAACATATTCAACAAAGCCATATGTAATATCTCCCCTTGATTCCTTTTTCCTTTTTTTATCGAGGGAACCGATTCTTCTCAAAAGGTGTCCCCATTCCGGCATGATGTCTTAGGCATGTTTAGCACATGTCGAAAGGCAATGAAGTGCCTAACCTCCATCCGTAGCCGTAGTGGTTTCACCTGCGGTTAATTTTTTCGAGCTTCGTAAGGATTAACGTGCGATGGAGGCAACTTTCGAAATACTTGTTAGCTTGTTACACAAACGTGGGTAAAAAGGAGTATAACGAATTTAGGGCAAAGGAGAACAGCCTAAGGATGAGAAAAAGGTATGGCCTAAGAAAGGACAGCAACAACAATGGAAGAAGGGCAGAAAAAAATGAAAATGACAAGGCTAAGGATAAGGCGAAGTGCCATAGTTATGGGCGAGAGGGTCACTTGGCCAAGGGCTGTAGGAAAAGGAAGAATGCTTGCTTCGTTTGTGGAGAGGTTGGACACTATTCTGGGGGAGTGCCCAAGGAGGCAAGGGCAAAATCAAAGAACAAGAACCTTTGGACGGCTAGCGAATGCTCTCGTGGCTAGTGCACCATATATAGGTAGGAAAGTTTCCATGGATTGGAACTCTTTTCATTCAGGCGCATTCACATTCGTTCATACCTAGATCTGTAGTTGAAACTCTGCACTTAAGTACTAGTAAGGAAGTGGATCTCGTTGTTGTCTCAAACCCCATCGGTGGTTCGGTTCATTTATCCGTGATTTGTCGGGGTTTGAGAATATCTGTGTTAGGCGTCAAATTTGAATGCGACGCATGTGCACTCGGGTTTATGGGCTATGGGTTGATTCTAGGGATAGGTTGGTTTACCACATATGGTGCCATTCTGGGTGGTGAGAGGAGGGTCGTTAAGCAGCCTCGAAATTTTTTGTGACCCACAAGGGTCTTTCATGCTAAGTTTCCTAGAGTCTCTTGAGGCATCGATCGATGCTCTGCGATCATCACTAGTAGTCCGTGAATATCTTGATGTCTTAGACGATGTTCGAGGATTACCCCCGAGGCACGAGATTGATTTTCGTATATACCTGGTGGACAATGCAAAGCCAGTTGCATTACTTGTGCACCATATGGCTGCTAAAAGAAAAGAGGGAACTTGATAAGCAAGTGGCGGGGCTACTTGAGAAGAGGTTTGATAGGTGAACCAGGATGGTAAACCTATTGAAGACAGTCCTTGAGGAAGCCCATCATTCTAAGGTGACTATTAATCCAAGTGGCGATAAAATGTATAGAGTTCAAGGTAGTGGGGCCAAATTTGCGAAAGGAAGTGAAAATGAAGAAGGAAGCAATGATTGGATGAGTTCCGACTTGCATACTTGGATCGGAGGTTAAGAAGCCATGCAAACGAGAAGTCAAGTTGGTGAAGGTCCAGTGGGGAGACAATCAAGAAGATGCAACTTGGGATACTGAAGACAAGATTTTTACGCTTCGTACCATTTCCTTTTCAAGGGAATGTTCTTAACTTCTCTTCCAAAAGCCGCATTTGCTTCTATCATATGAGTATATCCTATCAATCGAATCTTCGACCTTTTGGTAGGAAATCCCATGATTGTAAACATGTGTTTAAGGCATGTTACGTTTGATGGTTGCAAGTGTTTGCTAGTGATTGCCTGTGGATGGATATACACACACATTAGGCACTAAGATCGGCTCAATCACTCTCATACTGCATATGGATGTGTGTGCATTTTCTTTTCTTTTACGTATGGAAATGGATGAGCCAGCATATGGGTGTTGCATTTGGATGAATGAGTACGCACGCGTGTAGAGCTTATATGTTATAATAGGCTTATTTGCATACATATTGGATTCATGGCACTGACATACATTGCATTAAGGAGGTCAACTGAATCAGTAGACCGCCTGATTTTCGCATTAGTTTTGGGATATATACAAAGACTTTTGCATATTTTCATGAAAGCGTTAAAAATTCTTAAGGACAATGGATGCCAGTGATTGATGGCTGACTTGATGGATGATGGATGGTAGGATATGCATTCTTCTCAACTTAGAGATTTCGAGGACGAAATCCTTTGAGTGGGGGAGAATGTAACCACCCGAATTTTTAATGACATTAAAGAGGAAAAATTAAAGAATAATTAATTTAATATTTAGAATTAAGTGAAATGGGTAACGCCATTGCGTTTGTCTTGGAATTCTGCTAGAGATAGAGTCCGAGTTTGCGTAAAACGAACAACGTATGAAGAAGTTATGGATGATAGAAGTTTGGCAGAAAAAGCGGAAATTTCCGGCGATCTTGACAAGTGCGCCCATGTATTTTTACACTGGCGCACCTATAAAGTGCGCCCAAAAGAGTTTTTTCTGGTATTTGGGCCTTTTCCCAAGTGGGAGGTGACCCGCGACCTGATTTACCCTAGGGCTTATGTCGCAATCGGTTCTAGATGGTTCTGCAGCTATAAATATATGGCCATTTCACATATTTCCTGATTAGAAGTCATGGTGGCCAAACTATGCCGGATTCTGGACTGAATTAGGATCTCTCATCATCTTCTAAAGCTTATCAAATTCTGAGATTCAAACATAGACTCAGTACCTTATCTATCATTTTAGCAATCCAATCACAGTGAGTTCAAGTTGCTTTTAGGTTTAGATAAATAATAGTGAAACTATGAAAGACTGTGATGTGGATACGATTGTAGACTTTAAATTTATTTTATTGGTAGATCTCATGCTATATTATGATAGATCTATTTCTTTGGTTCCAATTCAATTGTTCTACTATGTTATCATTATGGATCTTGGGTTGTAACTTTTATGATAAGCTATGATGCGGATGTATGTAGATTAGTTCTATGTGATCTAAAATTATCATGTTAGATCTAACCTATGTGATCTAAAATTTTCACCTTATGATTCATGTTAAATCTACCCTATGTGATTTAAAATTGTCACTTTATGATCATGTTTTATGCTAGATCCAATTTATGATCATGTTTTATGCTAGATCCACTTTATGATCATGTTTTATGCTAGATCTATTTTATGATCATATCTTATGCGATGATAGACCTATCTTTCGAGATCCAATTCAATTGTGATTGTCCTTGTATGTTATTTTTGTTTCATTTGGATAGGTCAAATCATTTATGTGAACCATGGACATATGCCACCTTGAATTGATTAGGATTGGGTCCACACCTTTATCTTAATTGTAACCTCTATGATGTGGATTTGGGTATATCTATTTATAAACCTGTAGATCTAAACCTTTATTTATGATTAGATATAATTTAATCTATTAGATCTAGAGCATGTGGACATTTTTATGTAGATCTAAAGTAATATTTATGTTAGATCCCGTTATGATGATGATTACACATTCGTGACAATATGTATGTTCACCTTGATATGATGTTAATTAGATGTCCATTCACTTTGTTATCATACTAGTATGTTTATGACAACATACGTTGAAACTATCACCGCTATCATATTTCCTTTTTCATTGTTATGGCTAGACTACTTATTAGCCTAGATGCCGCCAAAATACGTGCGAACATGTTAGTGAAGGAAATGGGGGAGAAGCGATTTATAATTGGCATGTAATCTCTAAATGAATTGATATGTAATTCAAATTATTGGGTAAAATTGGTATTGACACCTATAAATGGAAAGGATTAATTAATTGGCAAATTAATTAAAAATGGCATAATTTGAATATGAACATTTATGGACATGTAATTCAAATTATTGGGAAAAATATGTATTGACACCCCAAAAGGGAAAGGTTTAATTAATTGATTAATTAATTAAAAATGGAATGTTTAGTAATTACAATTAGGAATTATAATTGTACTTATGACATGAGGTTAGGTTACATTACTGGTGGAAGTCTGCCCAGACCGGACCGGCATATCCAGCAGCCACTATTGTTGAGCCTAATGTGGGAGGTCTAAGTACGCGTATACGAATTGGGTTAAGACACGAGGTTAGGCCCAACTGTGGAATAAGACTGCCCAGACCTGACTGGCATATCCCGCATCCACATGTTGTAGGCCTAATGTGGAAGGTCTGGCCCATTATAAACCATAAATGGACATGGTAATGAATCATAAAGATAGGGTTAAATAAAACATTCTTGGATCAGTGGGAGGGTTAAGTACATCTTGGGTAGGTCGGTAATATTAATATATGTAGGCCCACAAACTTAACCGTTAAATAAACGTGCTTGAATCAGTTGGAGTGTCAAGTACATCTTGGGTTGGTGGGTAATATTTATATATATAGGCCCACAAACTTAACTTGTCGGGGTTATGTAAATAAATACATTGTTAGGTAAACATAACTAGTGGAAAACCTAGTAGTGGGGATGAAAGACAAAGGGTAGAGCTTGCATCATCTTTTGTGGGACCCATTTCGGTCAATAGCCCTTAAATAGGTATCAAACGGGTACTCCGAACTAGGTCGGAGTGGGGCACACTTACTGAGCTGATTGTAAGATATCCAAACATGGAGGCGGTGTTGACGGCGCGTTCCAACGGGGACATGTGCATGCATGACTCCGCCTGATGGGGAAGATAAGACGTTGTGTGTAAGGACCCGTAACTTCCCCGGTAAGGAAAGAACGAATCACCTTGAGGACAACACACATAGGAACGCAAACGGAAGAAAATTTCATTGTTTATTACAACAATTACATCAGATAACAAGAATATACAGAGTATGAATAAATATTACATAGAAAATATCAATGATTTAAATTACATTTAAATACATCGCAGCGGAAAATAATACAAAGCCCAACTAGAAGTAATACACAAATACAGAGCTTTCCGAGTATCGTTCCAACTGTAAACCATTATCTTGTGAATATAAATATGGAAAATCAAAACTACTAGTTGCCCGTGTCATAAAAAAGGGCACCCAGAGTTTAGGTTAAAACAATAAACTCCAGGTCAGTCATGTGAGTGGTGTGAGAACTAAAACAATTATTTAAAACTTTACTTTAAATCAGATATGTCAATGGACCATGCCATATAACACGGAACGGGTTTCCTCCCAAGAATACCAGTGCATATAACAAAACAGTGCAATGCTTTTTGGAAAAATGAAGCTATTATAAGACCCAGGTCCTATCACACAATGCAACGTAAGCCGGGGGATAGGGTTTTCCCTTATAATAGCCAAACATGCTTGGTACGTTTAAAAAAAACCATTTGATACTATTATAAGTGCATAATGTATAAAAAAACTTCAAATAATAAGTATCAATCATAGACGGCATGGGTACCATAGATCATGTCGCTATACTAGGCTCTACAATCAAAACCGCAAATGTCACGTATTGGAAGTTGGGTTTCCATCTGTGAACCAAGGCAAGGCGCAATCCTACCGTTTCGAGACTCTCTAGCCCGAGCTTTAGGACTCAGCTGCAACTTTACCAAGGCAACGTGCAGGGCCAGTCCACCAATGTGGATTAAACTTAAACCCTGAACATGCGTTTTCCCCGCCCTTTGGGTGTAAATGAGCCAAATAACTCCATCGGCTCTACACAGTCACCGATATATCCAAGGCGCCTCGCAATCCAACGACCACACAGGTGAAAATAATATAAATGTCAGGGCTGGTAGGTCACTGACACCACCCTAGTTAGAAGGAAATGCATGCTCTCCCTGCTGTCCTCTCCCGTTTCTGGTTCACAAACGGGTTGTGAGGCTCGCGAATCATCGTTACACAAAGCTATGCCACACAAGCGGTGCTTTGATCATCAACCACAAGACTTTGCTTTTCAACAAAAGCCTTGATCATTTGCCACTTAGGAATACCACACAGGCATTTCACTCCATGCGATTGATATCCATCAATATATAACCCCTGAGCTCGTACATCTCAGAGAATGGCGTTAAGCAAGAGAATAAATTCTCCGCCGCCAAACAGATATATATTTAATAGAAATCAATCATACAGAATAAAATCCAATGTCAGACACACAGTCCATTTACAAGTTCGTTCTGGGTCTGAACGAAACCGGAGGCACCTTGTACCTCACATATCCATCGATCTCCAAGTACGTCTGGACGATCACCAACTGATCCCCTCCTCTTAGGTGTACAGCCCAATCAAGATCATCAGTAATCACCCAAAAGATGGGAAGACCTCCGGTCTTCGACCACCGTATTCATCCTCGACACATCGCCGAGTCAGTTATCTAGAATGGGATAAACCCTGTCTTTCTGAATAACTCGCATATATAATAAACAAGTGTTACACACACACAACATACGCCTCATTCCAATTCAGAATATTCTTTTATTCAAATATTCTTATACTTTATGAATGGTTCCCATTAATTTTATCAAAGATAAAATCTTTAAATTTATTCTTTAATCTTCTTTTGAATATCAATTCAAACTAGTCGGGATTAGCGAACCACACCGAAGTAATCATTTGTTTTATTTCCCAATCGAAACCTATTCATCCCGTGAAGTAAAACTGGTCATACTTCATATCTAACACTACGGTGTTATCGGTAAATTCAGTTACCATTTCACGTTCAAATCTAATTAAAGATTTAACTATCGCCTGGAGCAAAACTGGTGATACTCCCTTTTCGATCATTTCAATATAATTAAAGATTCATTAAAACTCCACTTTGTTTTAATCTTCCCAAAAATCAATATTTCGTCTTTAACTGGGTTAAAGAACCAATGTCATTTAAAACCCGGTTCACGATAAACCCAAGATCACATTCTATTCAATTCCAATTAATTACCATTTAATTGGTATACATCAATAAATCTAAATAAAAAGATTTAATCTTTTTCTCAACTAGGCTTAAGAACAGTGTTAATGAAGACACCATTCACGACCAACCCAAGTCCCAATTGATATTAAATACAGGGCTATGAATAAAAAATATATCGGCTTATATTCAATATCAAATTCTATGACCTAAAAATATCATATTGGAAATAACGATATAAATATATCTTTCAAATTTCCATAACAATATCTGTATAATCACGAAATCCAACATCGGAATATTCCGAAGACAATCTCGATTTAAATCCATTTCAATTCAGTTATTGGAAATTCTGGTTACGTTTAAAACCCCTTTCAAATTCAATTTATTTATTACAAAAATAAATTGATTTTAACTCTAGTTCAAAACTAGTTCATTTCGATAAAAATCTATTTTTATCTTTTCAAATATGGAATTTTTCATCCAAATTCTTCCCAAATCATTTCTTATGATTTTACAAAAATTATTACTATTTTAAATAATTTTATCAAGGCCCGTACGGTCGATTTCCATCAATGGCCATCGAACTGCACTTACAGCGACCTTTTCCAAATTTGATTTGGACATAATTCCAAATACAACTGTTAGATTTCAAATCTCTAATATTCGTTAGTAAGGTTTTTCGATACGAACCCAACGGTTCCGGTTTTAAGAGAATCCGATGGTCGGATTCCTGATAATGTCCACTCGAAGTCAATGGTCGAAATTCGCGAACTGCTGCAGCGCGGCGCGTTCTATTCAGGCCATTATATATATATATAATATATATATATATATATTTCGTTGATTTCCTTTCAAAACTTATTTTATAAATCGTTTTAAATTCGTTTTCAAAACGATTTCAACTTCATATTCAATTCCTAATCAAAATTGAATATTCCATATCATTAATCTATAAATGATAATATTTTCAAAACGTTATATTTTGAAATCACTTCCTTTTCTATATTCATTATAAAAATGAATAAAATCGATATAAATATCGTTCGCGTCAAAATAGCGCAAATCTAATCAACACGGTTTTATATATTTCAATAACTTCGTTATTCTATTCAACAAATGAATATTTTCTTTATTCAACATATGAATCTATACTTCTTTCAACACATGAATATTCTCAACACATGAGTATCGTCAACACATGACTATTTTGTTATTTAATATATTTCATAAAATTATGATTTTATATCGTTTAATTCTTAATCAGACTCTAACCGTAAATTAGTAAGAGAACGATTCCCTAAATATTAACCCCGAAGGCCGAAACCAACATCAGATCAATACCCAGGAAACCATTCATCTTAACTGATTTCCAGTTAGTTTCTAATTTCATATTTGATAAAGATGAGAATTTTATTGTTAAAATATTTTACTCAACACATGATAAGTTTCAACACATGAATATTCTCAATACATGAGTATTTATTCTATTCAACACATGAATTTTCTTTCATTCAACACCGGAATTTTCATTTTATAATATTCTTTATTTTCCAAATTGGAATGAGGCCCAATCAATTACCATATAATATTAATTAAATGGATTCCATACAACACATGTATATAATAACAACGATAAATAATCAACCATCATCCAGAGTGCATTCTACACTGTATAAGCATCAAATATAAATATTCATAGTTTATAACAGCCTGTCAATCAATCGATCGACATACAGCTAATTATTGGGATTAGATTATGTCCAATTTCATCACAACACCCATGTGGGGTTTCAAACAATCAAACACAGATTTTAATTGTGCAGTTGGGCGATATGTAAAATTTATCATCCTAGTCAATATCAGTCAAATCGGTGTACATAAACAAATCGTTCGATTTGTAAATGAATATTTATTTGATTTCAACACATGAATATATATTTGATTTCAACACATGAATATATATTTGATTTTGAACACAGGAATACATATTTGATTTCAACACATGAATACATATTTGATTTCAACACATGAATATATATTTGATTTCAACACATGAATATATATTTTACATCACAACCAACAGTCAATTTTCACAACACAAACTATCACACAAGCCGTCCGTGGTCTGTGGACGAAGGGGAGCAGTTTATATATGCAGTTATAAAATAAATAACTGAACAAAAAAATTTAGTGAGGAGTTCTCACAATGATCGGTTTTAATTCCTGAATTTTTGAACTATTCGGATTAGAAATTTCCTGAAATTCTGATTTGCTCTATTTTGGTTCTGGTTGGTTCCATGCTTAGCTCTCGTTGAGACGAACCCAATGCAACTGAAATCACTTGATTCCGTGCTCGTATGAAAAAGTTACAATATTTTAAAGGTTAATAACTTAATTATATATTTAAATATAATTAAATTTTTCCTTAAATACTTTTCATTCGCTAATCCTTCTTCATGTTTTAACTCAGAACTATTGTACCCAAACCCTCGTTGAACACAACCCGCCGCCGCTCTTGTAGCTGATCGGAGGCCCATCGGAGCAGCTCACGAGAAGTGCCTCTAGCCGCCGCCCCCATACCCTGTTGTCGCCTAACTCAAACTCCTAGGGAGGCGTGGAAACCAGCGCGAACGGTCGACCTTTAGGGGAGGAAATCGAGCACCATAGTTGATGAAAATCGATCACACCAGTCTCGAATGGAAGATCTCAAAATGGGCAATAATTTCGTTTTAATTTCATCTTCAAATTCGCAAGTACCCGGGAGAAAAATTGATGCAAAGATCCAATAGTTTCAGCCGTGAATGACTGAGTGGCGGCTAGGGTTTTGGACCCTCCCCCTTTATTGAAGATTTATTTTATTTTAATATTATTTAATTTCCTTTTGATTTGAAAATAGTTGTTTGTTCATACTAACTTCAAATCAAACCCAACGACTGTTGCCACTAGCCAAATACCCCCATTCCGAACACAATGGGATATGTCTCGTAAGCCAATTCGACTATTACGATCAGTTTTTCTTTAAATTAAAATATAAAACAATATATATTTAATTTTAACGTACATTTTAATTTACTGGGGCCACATACTATCTCTAAAAATTCCAGAAAATTTATTTCTAGCTTTGTATTGACGATATGGTCCTCACAAAACTTATTTCGTCAAATTCTGAGACCGTTTAAAAAATAGACATTTTCTGGTCGATCCAATTTAACTTAAATCAAACAAACACATTTTCCTTTGCCGCGCTCACATATTAAATTCAAAAATTATGGAATTTGAAACCTACCAATAATTTGACATCCCAAATCCAACAAAAGTGGTTTCATCGAAAACAGAGGTTGTTTGCAAAATGGCTATTTTCAAGGCCTTTATATATATTAAAAAATATATAAATTCCACAGTGACTTTTCTGAATTTTAAACTGGACATATCTTACACTCTATAAAGTAAAATCTCAGTTTCTTATATCCGTTAGAAAGATATGATTAAACAAATTCAAATATTTATGGTTTCGTTCAATTCCAACTAAAAACGAATTCTGTATATTCATTTGAAATTCGAAATCGAATTTTCAAACTACCGCGCAATTTAAGGCTCGTTATATAATTAAAATAAATTTATTCATTTTAACTTCATCGAAAATATATTTTTCGTCGTTATTATTTGAAATAATTCATTTTAAATACTCAAAATTCACTAAAATCGTCAAAATAAAAGTTTTAAATTGGCTTAGATTTCCGGGTTATTACACTGTGACATCGGTAAATATGGTTGTGCACATCCAAAAAATGAAGGGTTGCCCCTTTAGGAAGTGATATATCCTACTGTGGGGCCAGCACAGGGTATCTACGGAATAGGGAGCCGATTTATTGGGGGTAGTAAATAGGGTACATCTAGTCCTGTCTGTTTTTGTGGGGTACCTATGTTTCTGTCTGGGCTAACACCCGTTATTTCTGTTTAGGTACCAGTTCTGTTTGGGTTAAAACCCGTTACTAGAGTACACCTAAAACTACCATTATGTTTCTTCTGGGTTCATCCTGTTTTTGTTAAGCAATTGGGGAATATGTAATCCAATTACATATCTGTTATACTAGGATTGGTGTAGAACAAGGAAAGTATTAAGAAGCGCTATCTATTTATCATGTTGTCCTATTTACCTTGTTATGCCTGCCATTTACGTAGTGATCTCCCTTATCCACTTTATATGCCTATCATGTTACTTTTATTTATCTACTGGTTAAAAGTAACTAGATTCGCCAGACTTATTATCTGACTCTTTTTGTTTCTCCATCTTTCTTCCGTTACCCCCCTCCCCCTAAGTTCTCAAGGAAGGGAATTCTCATGCTTAGTCAGGATTTTTCTATCATCTTGCTTGGAGCTTCTAGATATATTGCTCAAGGTTCTATCTTTGCTACTATGACTTATAATTTGGGGATTATGCTTTCTTTATTATTGTACTCTGATATTTAAAATACAAGACATAAGTTTTAATGATGAACATAATTTATTATTTTCTGACATACGGTGTAACTATGCTTTATGATTAATAAAAGTTGTTTTTATTCCCCGGCAAAATTTTTATATCTGACTTATAATGTTTTTGATCTGTTTACTAAAACGCTTCACCAAACTTAATGCATTCCCTTTTTGATTTACACTAACGGGCGTGGGGTGTCGGTTCGGCAAAAGTGATGGTGATATAAGGTGTTTACAGGTAGCCTCATGCATTTCAAAATTAAGTAAGTGGTTTCATCATTATGTATAGATAGCTGCTAAAAATTTCTAAACCAATGTTCCAAAACATTCAAAATTACATGCCATGCAGGTTGCCTGCATTTATTAAGTTGTATAGGGAGAGTAAACTTCAAAGTGAACATGGCAACAATATGCAAACAGTGGCCAAAGAAACTTACTGTCCACTCATGTGGACTGAATGAAAAAAATGCGCTAACAGAGTAAATACATTAGACAACACAAGTTTGAAAGGATAACAATTACACAACAATCTATGTACATGAAAACAACCCATTAGCATAGGTCCAAAAGACCTGTGCATTTACTAACACATCTCTTCCGCAGTATTTCTTTTAATCCTATTCCACATACCCACCACCATTTCATATGAATTTTGCATCAGTTGTCTTATGTTATTTAGCTTCTTGCACTAATACTAAGTGACCTATGCTTATATTACTACATAGTTATGAAGGATATGTAAGTTGTGCTTTCATGGTCTTTTCACAATAACAGAAAAGTGTTCTTTGTCACGTTTTCTGTCATGTGACGATCTAGATGATTTAAATGCTTATGATAATGTAGCGCAGTTGAATACAGAATTAAACCATCAATTTAAGATGCGACGTGTGCATATAAATGAGAGGCATGTAAAATAAGAAGGGATTTAGGACTTATAAAATAGGGAAGCATAGAGCACAAAGGTGCAAATTTCACATGCAAATACATAAAAATACATACATAATTTTTGACCCAAAGGACAAAATACATAGAACAAGGCAACACGCATGTATGTATGTGGTATATTTGTAGTCTGGTTATTAATAGCCCAAAGGTAGTAGTTCCAGATTTCAAACCATCACATATTAAGGATATTAACGTCATAAATTTTTAGTTTAACCGAAATAAAATTTTCTTGAATCAAACATTAATCGTGAGAAAAATCTCAGCTTTAACCACAGAGAAAACGCAGACAATGGCTTTTTGAAAGGAAGGCAACATTCACGGCTTGACTGATATTTCATTCTGTGCTTACTGTTCGAATAAGGAAACTTTATGAAGGAGGCTCGAGCACGGTCTGCAAAGATGGATTAACCAGAGATGGGCTTCACTACCGATCCTTTCTTCCAATTTTTTTTGTAACCTGCGCATGCAGGTTTTGGTAGAGGAAACAAATCTGGATGGGCACCAGCATTCAGACGAGCATGGGTTGCTTGGCGGTTACGGTGCCAGCGGCTGGTGATCGATGGTGGAAGTGAGCGGATTTGGGAAGGGGCAGAGAGGAAATGGTTTCGTGGTTTGCCGCGGTGATGGGAACAACGATGAAGGCTGCGGTGTTCACGTGCGATGGATAGAGCGAGCGACGGTCAAGAAGGAGATGAAAGAGGAGCGAATTTGTTTTCTGGTGGAAGCCATACCGGTGAATTTGGGAACAAATTATTTTTGGGGAAAATAATGGAAATTTGCAGACCGATTTTTGAGGGAATCAAATAAGAAGGAGACATTGGAAGAAAAGGGATACCATCATAAAGGGATACTGACACGCGGAGAAATCTCAGAACGCAGCATACACGTGTTGAACGAATGATTATAACAAAGAAAAATGTTTAAAAAAAAATCCCAATTTAAACAAGTGGGAAATTAAACAAATAATTTCCTAGAATTTGAATTTCCACTTATAAAAATCAAATCAAACTAAGTTAAATATCTATATTCCAAATTCAACTTAAATGAATTTACAATCAAATTCAAATCTAAAACTATAAAAAAAATCTTAATAAAAGTTTGACTTCAAAATAAAATTTCTAACACGTATAAAATTAATTAAATCTACATCAATTAAAATAAATCAAAATTTAGAATTTTCTAACAATACGTATTAGTTGGTCAAAAATATTACTAACAATTAAATAAACCAAACGTTTATATCAAGTATACAAAATTAAATTTACACTTACAAAATATATTTAAACTATAATAAACTATATTAGATTTTGAATTAAAAACAAAATTTAATTTCTTAAATAACAAAACCAAATCAATTTCATATTTTAAAACGTTAAAAATCATGGTTCATTACAATCTCCCCCCTAAAAGCTTTTCGTCCGCGAAAAGGAGAGATTGTAAATTTCAAATTAAAGTATGAACAATTTCATTGACTTAAAATCCCATTCCATTTTCAATTCGTTTGAAATTTGCAATTTTTTTTCATATTGAATCATACTTTCTTCGGGATTTACAAAACTAAAATCATTTTGAAATTTCAAATATTTTACAATAGATGACATAAAACCTTTATGTCCCAAGTCGAGAGGTTTCTCCCAGCGACAATATCACGAGGCACGACCTACGTTCGCATCGATATCGAATAATGATGTCTCTCCAGACCCCGGAGCAGACCATCATCAATCAAGGGTTTACACCCACGTCATACCTTTCTTTAGTCACGGGTTACTTGAATTTTAGTAACGAATCATTTCATTTCATATCCCGGTTAAAACATTTCGATATCATAATTTGCAAATACTTTCAAATCGTATAATTGTCATTTCTAAACACTTTAAAATAATGGGATTTCTAATTATCGATATTTTTTTATGTTTACAAAGCAATTTACAAACCATTTCAATATATAAACCATATCGAGTGTCATACCAAGAAATTCAAGTCATTTTGGAACATTCAAGACATGGTATTTCAAACAACTACACAAAAGATAATATTTTTCAAGAGATTCAAAAATTTCCCTTTCGAATTTACTTTCGAAGCCATTTGCACAATTATAAGATTTTATTCATTTCAATTTCAGATATTTAAATCTCATCTGAAAAGTACACTATTCTAATTTTGGAAATCCCTCGAAACAATTTATTTCGAAAATATTTTCACGATTCACTGTGCTACTCTGATTTAGTATATACACATCAACAAATTTAACTTCCCAAAATATTCTAAAACATTAAAAATCGTCAAAATTTCAAAAATCACATTCTCAAATATTTTTTTATTTTTTTTGCAAAATCCACTTGTCCATAGATTTATTGAAGTAATGCAAGGGATTCAAAGATCAGATTGGACAATTTCAAAAACTCAAGCACGAATGGTTCGAATCGATAAGCGAAAATGTAATGGTTGGTCGAGGCTAAACAAACATAACTAGCAGAGAGACAAAATTTATGTTTTCAGACACTCATTCAAGTCCAATTTTTAATCCAATTTAGTTTCAAATTTATCTTAATTCATTTGTGCATTCAATACACACATTACAACCAAACGAGTACATTATTTTATCTAAATTTCGCTTATCTATTTGAGTTTGCATTACCTTATCCAAAATATTTTATTAGAATTATTCAAACATTTTTAAATGACTATTTAAATGGTTTTAAGTATTTTTTGACGTTTAAATCAGAACCATACAGTTATTTTCGAAACTCGAAAATAGATATCTGATGATGTTCGAACTATCATCAGAATCAACCTCAAGCGACTAGAGTGTGATTCTATATCAGTCTAGTACGCATAAGACTTTGTACATACGCTGGCCAGGTGTATATTCAAAATCCGTATATACTTAACAGTCCAACTTCGACGTCGATAAAACACTCAAACTCTTATCATAAATTTTATTTCCAAAATAATTCCACTTTTCAAAACAATTTATTTAACTTCAAAATAATTTATATTTTCAAAATACGCTCTCTCTATAACAATTCTTGTGCCAATTTCACTCATTCTAGGATTTCGCTATCCTATCTCTAATGAGTTTTTAAACCAGATAAGCTAAGCTTTGTCAAACCAAAGCTCTGATACCAACTGTAACGACCGGGCATTTTGACCGCTCTAAGTCGGTATTTAAACCAACTCAGAATATTCAAAACGACTGGTAGTTATTTAGCTAAGCGGGTTTAACAAAACAAACACAGAATCACAGTACAATAATAATTGCAGCGGAATAAATTTTTATATACATATCAGAGTTTATACGAATTATTCGGTACAATGGAAAAAAAATCTATACTGTTACATGAATTTTAAAAAGATAAAGCTTTATGGTTTTGTCGAGCGCGCGCCACGTATGCATCATTCTTCATCACATGTCCCCCAGTTTTTCGAGTTGAATATCCTTAAACTGGAACACTTGTATCTGACCCGAGCGTTCCATGAAAAACATACAACACTCGAGTCAGGATTAATCATTTGTTCAAGTAAATTAATTTAAATAGAAACTGAATATAATAATATAAACCCAAACTAGTGTTTAAAGTTACAAGACCCTTAATATAAGCAGCCTATTCAAGGTCCAAGTAAGGTGTTCAACATGGAGTTTCAAAGCGTGTACATACATGCCATTTACACATATAACAAGACATATATGCATGGTCAAATAAGAGGTTTAGCATGGGTGATGGTGATACAAGGTGTTCACACATGGCCTCATGCATTTCAAAATTAAATAAGTGATTTCATCATTATGCATAGATAACTACTAAAAATTTCTAAACCTATGTTCCAAAACATTCAAATTTACATGTCATCCAGGTTGCTTACATTTAATAAGTTGTATAGGGGAGTAAACTTCAAAGTGAACATGGCAACAGTAAAATAAATGCAAACAGTGGCCAAAGAAACTTACTGTCCACTCATGTGGACTGAATGAACAAAATGCGCTAACAAAGAAAATACATTAGACAACACAAGTTTGAAAGGATTACAATTACACAACAATCTACATACATGAAAACAACCCATTAGCACAGGTCCAAAAGACCTACGCATTTACTAACACATCTCTTCCGCGGTATTTCTTTTAATCCTATTCCATACACCCGGTACCAGTTTATATGAATTTTGCATCAATTATCTTATGTTATTTAGCTTCTTGCACTAATACTAAGTGACCTTTGCTTATATTGTTACTTAGTTATGAAGGACATGTTATCTGTGCTTTCATGCTCTTTTCACAATAACAGAAAAGTGTTCTTTGTCAAGTTTTCTGAAACGACCCGGATTTCCGTACATTTTGAGTCGACTAATAACACTACACATCCAACCCAAATTGCATAGAAATACGAATCATTATTAGAAAGAAGTTAGAGGATGAGAAATAGAAAGAAAGAAATATCATAACAGAAGAAAAATGAAGATAACAAACTCACAGCGGAACAAATAAAATAAATTAGATAACATAAACTTGAACTAAAATTTAGTAACTTTATATACATACCATCATCAGAGCACAACAGTTATCTCTGGAATAGTTATAAACACCTATTTCCAGATACATAAACAGTACACAGTGGAAATATGATAGTCTATAGCTAACTGGTGAAGCCTCCTGCTTCGAGCTACTACAAGTGAATCTGAAAAATCCCAACTACTTGACTGCCTGTACAAATTTGGGCACCCAAGAGTTTAGAGAAAAACAAACAAAATAAACTCTGGGTCAGCCATAAGACTGGTGTGAGTGAACTCCAACCATTGGTTTGACTTTTAAAGATCCTTTTGAAAGAAATGATAATCGTAAGACCGATCCACACATAAAAAAAGATGGTTTTTACCTTACGATAACCAAAAAATATTTTTGATATCAAATCCAATGATATTATAATAATGTCTACATCAAATAAATAGAATCTAGCGGAACGCTTGCATCTCACGTTCCATATATAATATAAAATCGAAAACCGCAGAGCGCTTATTAGAGATTGGATTTCCAACATGACAAGGTATGGGACCACCTGCCGATAGTGTATCTCTAGAGACGAATACACTCGGTTCAACAAGAACGTCTTGCAACCCGGCCCACACATGACCGACCACTCATTTCCCTTGAGTGTATCGAATGTATATCACCAACGGTTGGGATCGGCAACCGTCTCCCAAAAGGAAAAGCATCGATAGATTAAAGAACAAATGGAATTTCTCTAGATAGGTGATTATACATCCTAATGGGTGCGACCCACATAGCTATGCTGCCTGCCGGATTTTTGTCAAATCCCGGGCTGTGAGGCTTGAGGTTTGAATTATCTTCTAGAACATATGGCCACCATTCACTTTGAATGCCACATCGTCAGATCCATCGAAAATCAATAATTGATTCCCACGAAAATACTCAGTTTGTGAGGCTAAAGAAGTTTCTCTTCTGTGCCACCAACTTCGTACGTTTGAAGGAATCAACATACGTAACCCCTTTGGAAATACTTTATCAGACACTCGTCCATACAAGTTGTCCTGGGTTTGGAAAAACCGAAGGCACCGTTCTATTAATCCATTTTGGGCAATTTCTATCTATGATTAACCGAACACCCCTAGCATTTTACTCCGTCCTCAATTATCTTCAGCATACGTTGGTACGTAATGCTTATACCAATACAGAGTGGTTTTCAGATATTAAATCTGATCCCGGTCTCTCTATATTGATAACGAAGGTATAATATAAATCAAAACTTTGATAGTTTGTGATTTAACTATCAAAGAACATCCATACAATCAACGGTCCTATTTCCCCTTTGGAAATTTCTACCGGTCAAGCATCAAACAACACTGGCCCCTTTTTATTTAATTTCTTATTAAATTATCATTTCCAACTCCCTTTCCTTAGTTCCTTATTTTTGTTTGGGGAATACATTCAAATTCTTTAAATTTATGCGATGTTATAAAACATCGTTATAATAACTCCAAACCCAAATCATTTATTAGCTAACCATATTGCTTAACCAAGTTTCACCATCGAACCTTAAACATTCCTCCATCGATCATGAAGTCAATCAAGTTGGGGTATAGTTACCCCTCAGACCTTAATTGAACAACATTCTCAACTTTGAAACAGTTAAAGCTAACAACTTTAAACAAACCATTGCTTACGCAACTCTCGAATTCAATCTAAGAACACATTCCCTTTTCGGAAAATCACTGATTATAACGGTAGCGTTATAATCGGTGTTAACAAATATTTAATTTATAAAACATTACTTTTAACAATAGCGTTACAATCGCTGTGTAGTGTTATAGAACATTTATCATAGCGTTAAGATCGCTACAAAACAGTTATTATAGCGACAACATTAAAATTTGCTATCTAGATTTACCAAAACATTTATTTTAACAACAGCGTTAAAATCTTTGTTTAGATTTACAATACCTTATCATACGGCAGCATTATAATCGATGTTTGGATTTACAAAACATTTATTATAATCATTTCATTTAGATCACTCCATTGGTTCTAAAAATCAATTCTATATTCTTTCCTCGACTAACCTCTCACGTTTCCTTACTTCGAAAACATTATCAAATTCTCGAATCTTTTGGATAAACAAAACCCCTTCATTGATATTCACCTTCACTTAATCTTTTTTTTTCTTAAGTAACTTTTATTCAAAACAAAACCCTTGGTTTTTATTTCTTTCCATATCATTCGTATACGAAACTGAATTTTTATTACAGCAAATCCATTTATCCCATCTCAAAACATAAATTTATTTGGTATAACGTAACTTAGATTCAATATCACCACCAGAGTCCATTAAGCCTTTTCCTTTATAAATTTCGAACAGCTTCCTTCGATACCAAATGCTTTACTTAATTAAATTATTAAGTAAATGTTTTATTTAAAACTATCATTCTATTAAGTTCAAATCTATTTCCAAATATTGGTCTCAAACTGATTTCCACTTTCCCATATAAATTCATATTTGGATTTATATTTCATTGTATCCAACGATAACTAATTTACTTAA
Source organism: Allium sativum (assembly GCA_030737875.1). Lineage (NCBI taxonomy): Eukaryota > Viridiplantae > Streptophyta > Magnoliopsida > Asparagales > Amaryllidaceae > Allium > Allium sativum. The sequence continues at coordinate 116,839,357 of CM060923.1, forward strand.
TTTATATGCTCGTTTAAAATTAACTTCTTGTTTTACTAAAACAAGTTTCTACCTTTTAACTATACTCAAAATAACACTTCAATCTTTTTGGCAAAATATATTTTCTTTTTTAAAATCTCAAATTTCATTTTCTATTCGAGAATATTTACGGTATTTAAATACCAAAATTCTAGGGCCAGGGTAGCTCAAACACAACACAGTCAATCACTGACAATATATGTCACACCACACATCAAAAATCAAGAAAAAAAGTAATATAAATATTGAGGAACCCAGTTGGGTCCCTTCAACCTGTTTCCCTGCATCCACAGATGTTAATCAGCATTAATAATATTATTTCACATCAATAGATCAATGATGTAAACATATCAACCAATTTTATCAACTATTTAACCAAGCAACCATCACACAGTATAAAATAAATTAAAAAAAACTCATTTATATAAAAATATAAACGAGTCAGAGTTAGTGAGTTTACTCACCTCGGTTCGGAGTTGACGATTCTGCTTTCACTTCGATTTAAATTCAAATAGGCGTTAAATTCTTCTACAAAGTGCCAATAACTTCATCCTCGACCACATTAGCTTCACAACGTAAGTCTCGTCATTACAATTCCACCGTAACCATTTTCGTTTGATTATGTCGACATATGTTTGAGTTATAACGGTTATATCCTTATATGATTTACACTATATATATATTGATTAATTATATAACTATTAAGTCTTAATTACTGTATTAATTATGACATTCCATGATTAGACGTGGTGATAATCCTTTCTCCCTAGTGATTCGAACACAACAACTTCCTTCACATCTTGCCATTAAAACCCGCAACACCTGTACATCACCTCGTGAACGCTGACTTTTCCTCCTTCATTTACTTCATTAATCACAAACACCACCATCTTCCCTGACATGAACCCCTCCGTAAATAATTTTCCTTCTCGTTCAACCATTCAAAAAAAAAGAAAAAAAAACGATGTTCTTTAAACCCGTCAACCATTCACCCTACGTCGCCGGAGGCATTGCCTCTGCCATAGCTCGTCGTCGTGGCCCCACCCAGCGTCGTCGTGCCCTTCCCCGTCCACCAGACCTCCCCCGTGTCACCTCTCTTCGAACCATCCCCAAACCGAACCTTCCCCGAGCCCTATCCCCAATCGAACCCCCTAGCGCAGCCACCTCCGCACCCCTTTGGCCTCGCCACTACCCGCCACCACCGGCAACACCCTCTCTGCAACCCCCCTCGCCCACAGACGGTGTTTAGTAGCACCCGACACCCGTCGTCCACAGACCATGGACGACTTGTATGCTTGTTTGATGTGTTGTGAAATTTGTTTGTGATATTGATTTAAAATCGATAATAAAATGTAGATGGTTATAATAAATTAATTATCGTTAAAAATATGAATTTTTAACGTGAATGTGAATAAATAAATATTCATTTACAAACCGGACGGTTTGTTTATGTACACCTATTTGAAGGATATTGATTGGGATGATAAATTTTACACGTCGCCCAACTGCACCAATGATATTCAGTGTTTGTTGGTTTGAAACCCCACATAGGTGTTGGGATGATATCTGGCGTACACTAATCCCAATTATTTAATTATATGTCGATCGATTGGTCGACAGGCTGTGTAAGCATTAATTATTTATATTTGATGCTTATGCAGTTGTGTGGTGCACTTTGGATGATGGTTAATTGTTTATCGTTGCTATTATATGCATGTGTTGTACAGAATCCATATAATTAACATTATATGGTAATTGATTGGACCTCGTTCCAATTGGGAAAATAAAGAATATTTGAATAGAAAAATAGTCATGTGTTGACGATGCTCATGTGTTGAGAATATTCATGTGTTGAAACTATTCATGTGTTGAGTAAAATATTTTAACAATAAAATTTACATCTTTATCATATTTAAAATTCGAAACTACTTCACGGTGGAGTCTGATTAAAAATCAAATGATATATACCATAATTTTATAAAATATATTACAAAACAAAAATAGTCGTGTGTTGACAGTACTCATGTGTTGAGATTAGTCATGTGCTGAAAGAAATATATATTCATGTGTTGAATAGAAATATAGATTCATTTGTTGAATAGAATAGCGAATTTATTGAAATATATAAAGCCGCGTTGATTAGAGTTGCGCCATTTTGACGTGAGCGATATTTATATCGATTATATTCGTTTTTATAATGAATATAGAAAAGGAATTGATTTCAAAATATAACGTTTGGAAATATTATCATATGTATATCAATGATGTGGAATATTCAATTTTGATTCGAAATTGAATATGAAGTTGAAATCGTTTTGAAAACGAATTTAAAACAATTTATAAAATACGTTTTAAAAGGTAATCGACGAAATATATATAATATATATATTATATATATTATGGCCAGAATAGAACGCGCCGCGGCAGTTCGTGAATTTCGACCATTGACTTCGAATTGACATTGCGGGAGATCCGACCGTCGGATTCTCCTAAAACCGGAATCGTTGGTTTCGTATCTAAAAGAGCTTTCCAATGAATATTAGAAATTTGAAATCTAACAGTTGGATTTGGACTTATGTCCAAATCAAATTTGGAAAAGGTAGCTGTAAGTGCAGTTCGATGGCCATGGATGGAAATCGACTGTACGGGCCTTGATAAAATTATTAAAAGTATTAATAATTTGTGTAAAATCATAATATGTGAATTGGAAAGAACTGGGATGAAAAACTCCATATTTAAAAAGATAAAAATAGATTTTAATTGAAATGAACTAGTTTTGAACTAGAATTAAAATCAATTTATTTTTGAAATAAATAAATTGAATTTGAAACGGTTTTGAAAATAACTAGGATTTTCAATATATAAAGTGGAAATGGATTTGAATCGACATTGGCTTTGGAATATTTCGATGTTGAATTTCGTGATTATACAGATATTGTTATGGAAATTTGAAAGATATGTTTATATCGTTATTTCCAATACAATATTTGTTGGTCGTAGAATTTGATGTTGAATATAAGCCAATATATCTTCTATTCAGAGCATTGTATTTAATATCAAATGTGATTTGGGTTTGACATGAATGGTGTCTTCATTAACACTGTTCTTTAGCCCAGTAGAGAAAAAGATTAAATATTTCTATTTAGATTTAATGAAGTGTACCAATTAAGTAATGTTTAATTGGAATTGAATTTGAATGTGATTTTGGGTTTATCGTGAACCGTGTTTTAGACGACATTGGTTATTTAACCCAGTTAAAGACAGGATATTGATTTTTGAAAAGATTAAAACTAATTGGTGTTTTCATGAATCTTAAATTAGAGTGAAATGTGAATTGATAATTAAAATTATCAAATCCGAAAGGTGATCGAGAATGGAGTACCACCTGTTTTGCTCCAAAGCGATAGTTAAATCTTTAATTAGATTTGAATGTGAAATGGTAATTAATTTTACCGATAACACCATGGTGTTAGATATGGGGTATTACCAGTTTTGCTCCAGGGATGAATAGGTTGGGATTGGGAAATAAAATAAATAATTACTTCGGTGTGGTTAGCTAATCCTGACTAGTTTGAAATGATATCCAAAGGAAGATTAAAGAATAAATTTAGAAGAATTTATCTTTGATAAAATTAATAGGAACCTTTCCCTGGAAATGTGATTTTATGAATAAAAGAATTTCTGAATTGGAATGAGGCGTTTGTTGTGTTTGTGTAACATTTGTTTATTATATACGTGGGTTATTCAGAAAGGCCGGGTTTATACCCATTCTGAATAACTGATTCGGCGATAAGTCGAAGATGAAGACAGTGGTTGAAGACTGGAAGTCTTCACATTGTTTGGGTGATTACTGATGATCTTGATTGGGCTGTACACCCAAGATGAGGGAATCGGTTGGTGATCGTCCAGACGTACTTGGAGATCGATGGATATGCGAGTAAAGTGCCTCCGGTTTCGTTCAGACCGAGAACGAACTTGTAAATGGACTGTGTGTCTGACATTGGATTTTATTCTATGTTGATTGATCTCTATTAAATATGCATCTGTTTTGTGGCGGAGAATTTATTCTTTTGCTTAACGCCCTTCTCTGAGATGTACGGGCTTAGAGCTTGTATATCGATGGACATCAGTTGCATGGAGTGAATTGCCTATGTGGCACGCCTATGCGGCAAATGATCAAGGCTTTTGTTGAATAGCAAAGTCTTGAGTTTGATGATCAAAGCACGACCTGTGTGGCACAGCTTTGTGTATAGTGTGAATTCGTGAGCCTCACACCTCGGTATGAGCCAAAAAAGGGATAAGGACCCAAGGAGTGCACGGCGTTTCTTTCTAGCTAGTGGTGGTGTCAGTGCTTAAACTGGATGACATTTATATATACTTTTCACCTGTGTGGTTGTTGGAATGCGAGGCGCCTCGGATATAGGTCTGTTAGGACCGGGAAATGTGTGTTCAGGAATTGCCAATCCTCAAAAGTAAGAGAGGACCGGCCTTGGAGGTTCCAAAGGATCATAGTGGGGTCCTAAGACATTTGCTAGAGTGTCTCGAATCGGAGAGGAGCTTGCCCCTAGCCTTGACTCGTGACGGAAATCCAATTTCCAATACGTGATATTGCGGTTTTATTTGTAGAGCCTAGTATGGCGATATGATAGATGGTACCCACGCTGCCTATGATTGATATTTATGATTTGAATTGTTTTGACACTATACACTTATAATAGTATCAAATGATTTGTTTTAAACGTACCAAGCATGTTTGGCTATTATAAGGGAAAACCATATCCTTCGGCTTGCGTTGCATTGTGTGATGGGACCTGGGTCTTATAATAGCTTCGTTTTTCGAAAAAGCATTACGCTGTTTTGTTATATGCACTGTGTTCTTGGGAGGAAACCCGTTCCATGTTATATGGCGTGGTCCCTTGAATTACTCTCTTTTAAAGTAAAGTTTTAAATAACTGTTTTAGTTCTCACACCAGTCACATGATTGACCCGGAGTTTATTATTTTAACCTAAACTCTGGGTGCCCCTATTTTCTACACGGGCAGCCAGTAGTTTTGGTTTTGCATATTTATATTTATAGGATCCTGATTTATAGCTGGAACGATACTCGGAAAGCTCTGTATCCGTGTATTACTTCTAGTTGTGTTTTGTATAATTTTCCGCTGCGATGTATTTAGATGTAATTTAAATCTCTGATATTTCTCTGTAATATTCATTTATACTCTGTATATCCTTGTATTTTGATGGAATTTTTGTAATAAACAATAAAATGTTCTTCTGTTTGCGTTCTATTTTGTCTTGTCCTCAACGCAATCCGTGCTTTCCTTCACGGGGAAGTTCGGGTCGTGTCAGTTTGGTATCAGAGCTTTGGTTTACAGAGCTCGAGAACAAGACACAATAGAACCGAACGAAAGAATTCATCAGAGATTGGATTAGAAAAATCCAATTAGAATGACTCGTTAGAGATAGGATCAGTAGTAACCTAGAACGAGTGTGAAGAGTATATTTTTCAAATGAAAACAACATTGTTTTGAAAATTAAATTCAATTGTACGTATTTGAATATTTATTTATATTGATTTTGGACAATCCAATATATATAGATTTTGCATATATGTGTCATGAACGTATATTCGAAGTTTTAATATACTGGATAGATATAGAATCACACTCTAGTCGCCCGGACATGATTCTGATGATGGCGCGCCATCACCAGTATTTATTTTCGTGTTTCGAAGGTGTGATATCTACATATTTTTATCAGACTGCTGTGAGAACCAAAACTTATATAGATAGATTTATTTTTGTGATTTGGCATCAAAAACATGATTTTCTGTATATGTATCAAAATTCTGAATTTGAAACGTTAATCCACTAATTATTTGATATTTGTGTTGTTTGTTTATTTGTTTGATAATTTTGAACCATTATGCCTAATTGTATCAAATATTGAACTGTAAAGAAAATTATTTGCAATTTCATGCATGTACATATATATGTGTGAACAGGTCATAGCAAGGAGGCTAGAGCAGAGAATAAAATTGTTTGCCCGATAAATAGGTACATGTTTACATAAATTACTGTTTTGTTTGGGTGATGATGATTTTATGAGCTGATTGGCAAGCCGCTTGGCATTTTCTTTTTCTTTTTGATTGAAGAAGGCCATGGGAGGCTATATGAAATATCCTGAAGTCCCTGGTGTAGGGGAGGTTATGGCGAAATTTTTCAGAAATTTAGAGTGTTAGCCAAATTTTTGAAAAATTTGAAAAGTTCTTAGAAACTGAAAAGTTGAAGAACTTAAGCCGTAATGAAAATAACAAAATTTGAGTGGATTAGTTAAACAACTTTCGGCTTCGTTCCTTTTTGGGGATGAAAAGTTTTAAGTGGGGGAGATCGTAATAACCGGGAAATGCGAGCCAATTTAAAAATTTTATTTTTGCAATTTTGATGAATTTTGAATATTTAAAATGGAATATTTTAAATAATATCGACGAGAAATTTATTTTTTTATATAATTAGAACGTATATATTTATATAGATCGCCGTTAGAATATAAATATTTTATTTTAATTATAAATTGAATTGAAAATGGCACGGTAGTTCGATAATTCGATTTCAAAATTCAACTGAATGTACCGAGTGCAAAACAAACTGTATTTTAATGAAACCAAAAATATTAGAATCTAATTGAGAATATCTTTCCAACGAATCTGAAAAATCAAAATTTCATAGCGGGAATCAAAAGATACGCCCAATTGAAAATTCTGAATATTCGCTATGGAATTCAGGCCCTTAAAAAATGGAAATTTTGCAAACGACCTCGGATTTCGACGAAACCACTTTTGTTGGCCCTGTGATGTCAAGTTATTGCTAGGTTTCAAATTTCATAATTTTTTGAATCAATATGTGAGCGTGGCGAAGGAAAACGCGTTTGACCAGTTTTAGTTGATTTTAATCGACTGGAATATGGCCATTTTTCAAACGGTCTCAGAATTCGACGAAACTTGTTTTGTTAGGACCGTATCGTAAATACGAAGCTAGAAAATATTTTTGGGAATTTTTAGAGTTCGTATATGGCCCCGGTAAATTGAAATATGCTTTCAAATTCAATATATAGAGTTATATGTTGATTTTGACGAAAATTGATCGAAACGATCGAATCAGCCAACGATACATATCCCATTGTGTTCGGAATAAGGGTAATTAGCTATGCACGACAGGCGGTGGGTCTCGTTTCGAGGTCAGAAAAAAAGTACCTTTTTGAAATTAATTAAAATAATATATATTATATAAACCCCCCCCTTTTTCTTTCTCGTTCAACTATTCAGAAAAAGGGAATAAAAACCGATGTTCTTCAAACCCATCACCTATCCACCACACGTCGCCGGAGGCGTTGCCTCCGCCACAGCTCGTCGCCGCAGCCCCACCCAGCGCCGTCGTGCCCTTCCCCGTCCACCAGACCTTCCCCGTCCACCAGACCTCCCCCGTGTCTCCTCTCTTTGAACCATCCCCAAACCGAACCTTCCCCAAGCCCTAACCCCAATCGAACCCCCTAGCGCAGCCACCTCCGCACCCCTTTGGCCTCGCCACCATCCGCCGCCACCGGCAACACCCTCTACCGCAACATCCCCTTCTCCAATCCGCCGGGAACCCCTCGCACCATAGAAAAATTCGATTTTTTACCTGAAAGCAAGGTAAGTTTTTAACTTCATTTTTTTAATTTACTTATATATTAGAAATATGATTTTTTTTATTATATAACCTTGTTTAAGAAGTGATTTTCATAAATGAATATAAAATTTATATTGTATTTGAATCTGAGGCTAGCATTGATTTTAAATGAAGAAAACCTTAGATTTTATTTACATGAAAGCTTTGATTTTTATGTTAATAAAGTTTTGATTTTTAATGTTAATAAAAATTTGGTCTTTATGTTAATAAAGATTAGATTTTTAGTTATATAAAGTAGTGGATTTTTATATATTTCATAACCTAATAAAGCTGTGATTATTAAAATGCAAACGAAGTGGTAAAGTTACGATTTTTATATATATAACGAAATAAAAATCTGATTTCATTATACGTACATTGATATGAAAATTTGATTTTTATCCATATAGCGTTGAAATAAGAATGTGATTTTTAATGTGAATAGCGTGACAAAGATTATGTTGGGAGTATGGGCAAATCCATATGTTCAAAGATTCAAAAATAAAACTGGTGGAGTTTGGATTAGCTGTCAGTGAGAACTTCTCACTTTAAATTTTCTTTTCTAGTATAAATTATATACTGGGATGCAGACAGTGTTTAGTAGCACCCGACACCCGTCGTCCACAGACCATGGAAGGCTTGTATGCTTGTTTGATGTGTTGTGAAATTTGTTTGTGATATTGATGTAAAATCGATAATAAAATGTGGATGGTTGAAATAAATTAATTATCATTAGAAATATAATTTTTAACGTGAATGTTTATAAATAAATATTCATTTACAAACTGGACGGTTTGTTTATGTACACCTATTTGAAGGATATTGATTGGGATGATAAATTTTACACCCAACTGCACCAATGATATTCAGTGTTTGTTGGTTTGAAACCCCACACGGGTGTTGGGATGATATTTGGCGTACACTAATCCCAATTATTTAATTGTATGTTGATCGATTGGTCGACAGGCTGTGTAAGAATTAATTATTCATATTTGATGCTTATGCAGTTGTGTGGTGCACTTTGGATGATGGTTGATTGTTTATCGTTGCTATTATATACATGTGTTGTATGGAATCCATATAATTAACATTATATGGTAATTGATTGGGCCTCGTTCCAATTGGGAAAATAAAGAATATTTGAATAGAAAAATAGTCATGTGTTGACGATGCTCATGTGTTGAGAATATTCATGTGTTGAAACTATTCATGTGTTGAGTAAAATATTTTAACAATAAAATTTAGATCTTTATCATATTTAAAATTAGAAACTACTTCACGGTGGAGTCTGATTAAAAATCAAACGATAGATACCATAATGTTATAAAATATATTACATAACAAAAATAGTCGTGTGTTGACAGTACTCATGTGTTGAGATTAGTCAGGTGTTGAAAGAAATATATATTCGTGTGTTGAACAGAAATATAGATTCATTTGTTGAATAGAATAACGAATTTATTGGAATATATAAAGCCGTGTTGATTAGAGTTGCGCCATCTTGACATGAGCGATATTTATATCGATTATATTCGTTTTTATAATGAATATAGAAAAGGAATTGATTTCAAAATATAACGTTTTGGAAATATTATCATTTGTATATCGATGATGTAGAGTATACAATTTCGATTCGAAATTGAATATGAGGTTGAAATCGTTTCGAAAACGAATTTAAAACGATTTAAAAAATACGTTGTAAAAGGAAATCAACGAAATATATATAATATATATATTATATAATGGACTGAATAGAATGCGCCGCGCCGCGGCAGTTCGTGAATTTCGACCATTGACTTCGAATTGACGTTGCGGGAGATTCGACCATCGGATTCTCCTAAAGCTAGAACCGTTGGGTTCGTATCGAAAAGAGCTTTCCAATGAATATTAGAAATTTGAAACCTAACGGTTGGATTTGCTATTATGTCCAAATCAAATTTGGAAAAGGTAGCTGTAAGTGCAGTTCGTTGGCCGTTGATGGAAATCGACTGTACGGGCCTTGATAAAATTATTAAAAATATTAATAATTTGTGTAAAATCATAATTGTGAATTGGAAAGAACTGGGATGAAAAAAATCCATATTTGAAAAGATAAAATTAGATTTTTATCGAAATGAACTAGTTTTGAATTAGAATTAAAATCAATTTATTTTTGAAATAAACAAATTGAATTTGAAATGGTTTTGAAAATAACCAGGATTTTCAATATATAAAGTGGAAATGGATTTGAATCGAAATTGGCTTTGGAATATTTCGATGTTGAATTTCGTGATTATACAGATATTGTTATGGAAATTTGAAAGATATATTTATATCGTTATTTCCCATACGATATTTGTTGCTCGTAGAATTTGATATTGAATATAAGCCGATATATCTTCTATTCAGAGCCTTGTATTTAATATCAAATGTGATTTGGGTTTGTCGTGAATGGTGTCTTCATTAACACTGTTCTTAAGCCCAATAGAGAAAAAGATTAAATCTTTCTATTTAGATTTAATGAAGTGTACCAATTAAGTAATGTTTAATTAGAATTGAATTTGAATGTGACTTTGGGTTTATCTTGAACTGTGTTTTAGATGACATTGGTTCTTTAACCCAGTTAAAGACAGGATATTGATTTTTGAAAAGATAAAAACTAAGTGGAGTTTTAACGAATCTTTAATTAGACTGAAATGTGAATTGATGATTTAAATTATCAAATCTGAAAGGTGATCGAGAATGAAGTACCACCAGATTTTCTCCAAAGAGATGGTTAAATCTTTAATTAGATTTGAACGTGAAATGGTAATTAATTTTACCGATAACACCGTAGTGTTATATATGGAGTTTTACCAGTTTTGCTCCAGGGGATGAATAGGTTGGGATTGGGAAATAAAATAAATAATTACTTCGGTGTGGTTCGCTAATCCCGACTAGTTTGAAATGATATCCAAAGGAAGATTAAAGAATAAATTTAGAAGAATTTATCTTTGATAAAATTAATGCGAACCTTTCCCAAAGAATGTGATTTTTTGAATAAAAGAATATTCTGAAGTGGAATGAGGCATTTGTTGTGTTTGTGTAACATTTGTTTATTATATACGTGGGTTATTCAGAAAGGCCGGGTTTATACCTATTCAGAATAACCTCGGCGATAAGTCGAAGATGAAGACGGTGGTTGAAGACCAGAAGTCTTCACATCATTTGGGTGAATACTGATTTTCTTGATTGGGTTGTACACCCAAGATGAGGGAATCAGTTGGTGATCGTCCAGACGTACTTGGAGATTGATGGATATGCGAGGAAAGTGCCTCCGGTTTCGTTCAGACCCAGAACGAACTTGTAAATGGACTGTGTGTCTAAAATTGGATTTTGTTCTATGTTGATTGATCTCTATTAAATATACATCTGTTTGGCGGCGGAGAATTTATTCTTTTGCTTAACGCCCTTCTCTGAGACGTATGAGCTTAGAGGTTGTATATCGATGGACATCAGTCGCATGGAGTGAATTGCCTATGTGGCACGCCAAAGTGGCAAATGATCAAGGATTCCGTTGAAAAGCAAAGTCTTGTGGTTGATGATCAAAGCATGGCCTGTGTAGCGCAGCTTTGTGTATAGCGTGAATTCGCGAGCCTCACACCTCGGTATGAGTCAAAAACGGGATAAGGACCCATGGAGTGCACGACTTTTCTTTCTAGCTAGTGGTGATGTCAGTGCTTAAACTGGCTGACATTTATATAAACTTTTCACCTGCGTGGTTATTGGAATGTGAGGCACCTCGGATATAAGCCTGTTAGGACTGGGAAACGTGTGTTAAGGAATTACCAATCCTCAAAAGTAAGAGAAGACCGGCCTTGGAGGTTCCAAAGGATCATAGTGGCGTCCTGAGACATTTGCTAGAGTGTCTCAAATCGGAGAGGAGCTTGCCCCTTGCCTCGACTCATGACGAAAATCCAATTTCCAATACGTGATATTGCAGTTTTATTTGTAGAGGCTAGTACAGATGGTACCCATGCCGCCTATGATTGATATTTATGATTTGAATTGTTTTGACACTATACACTTATAATAGTATCAAATGATTTGTTTTAAACGTACCAAGCATGTTTGGCTATTATAAGGACAAACCCTATCCTCCAGCTTGCATTGCATTGTGTCATGGGACCTGGGTCTTATAATAGCTTCATTTTTCGAAAAAGCATTGCGCTGTTTTGTTATATGCACTAGTGTTCTTGGGAGGAAACCCGTTCCGTGTTATACGGCGTGGTCCCGTGAATTACTCTCTTTTAAAGTAATGTTTTAAATAACTGTTTTAGTTCTCACACCAGTCACATGACTGACCTGGAGTTTATTGTTTTAACCTAAAATCTGGGTGCCCCTATTTTCTACACGGGCAGCTAGTAGTTTTGGTTTTGCAGATTTATATTCACAGGATCCTGATTTACAGCTGGAACGATACTCGGAAAGCTCTGTATCCGTGTATTACTTCTAGTTGTGTTTTGTATTATTTTCCGCTGCGATGTATTTAAATGTAATTTAAATCTCTGATATTTCTGTGTAATATTCATTTATACTCTGTACACCCTTGTATTCTGATGGAATTGTTGTAATAAACAATGAAATGTTCTTCTGTTTGCGTTCTATTTTGTCTTGGCCTTAACGCATTCCGTGCTTTCCTTCATGGGGAAGTTCGGGTCGTGTCAAAAAGGGCCTCAAAATCTAGGGTGTCTAATTAAAAGGGATACTGATTTTTTTTGTATTGGCCTTTTGAAGTGTGAAATACTTGTGCTCTAGTGGTGTTGCACATAACTTACTATCTCGCAACCTGAATTCAAGTATGGATGGCTTCAATATTTTTAAACTAGTGCCTTCGATTTTCCCAGGACCGGCGCTGGATGAACACATAAATGACAAATATGTGGCTGTTATATCATTGTTCCTTTTGAAAAATTGATTTTATTTTTCGATTAAATGTGTAAGATCAATCAAATTTAAACAAAAAATATCATATATAACTTCATTTTCTTATTTCACATGAATAATTATGCAACTAACTGAATTTAACAACCCATGAATAATCATGCCCTCGTTATCATTGGGCTAATTTACAACTAACAACTAAACAATATTAATTTAAAAATTTTAAGCTTGTAAAATATATGTTTTGCTAAACATTATATTGAGTTTAATAGTTTGTTTGACATTTATTTAGTTTATCTAATGCTCTCTTCATAGTTGTAGATATTGACTATTGTTGGATGTTAGATAATTATATTGGTTTATTCCTTTTTCGAATAAATTTTTTAGATTATTATGCCTAGGTTCCTTTATGTATCAACTTTCCAGGCTAATACTGAATAACCATTAAACATAATTTCTACCTACATATCATAAAGTAAGAGATAATATTTCAACTTCACTTGCTAAAAAGTTTCCTTTAAAATTATTAATAATTATTTCACAACGCACCACGATTATATATTTTATTGGTTTGTTATTCATTAATTACTTTAGAATTACTTCTATGTTATTTATTTTTATTAAATTATATCTACGTTCTTACATTATGGGAAATTCAAGTACAAAATTAAATTATATCTACCGAGTTCTTACATTATGGGCAGTTCAAGTACAAAATATGATGGAGTTATTATACCTATGTATGAGCATTCACTTATTGTGCTGAAGGTGTGTATAAGCACATGTATAAGTATATTTTTGCCATGTTGATATATTTAATACACTGTAGATTTTATAATCTTGCTCGATAGAGCCGTTACATATACAAATTATACGTGTGTATGATCCAATGAGTAAAGGTAGTAATTTCATCTTAGCACTTAAATACTTTTCTCACGTTCGCTTTTTGCATTAACAGGCCCCACATATGTGCTTTTGTTATAAATTGCCCACTGAATTTAAGGGATAATGTATTTTGGCTCTTCATTATAGATGCAACAAGTAAGGTGAGCGTTGATGAAAAATTCAAAAATATTTACCAATGAATTTTCTGTTTTTTATTATATGCAAGGTAAAATAATTGTCTGCTGTGGTTTATTTTTATACAAGATTATTCGTAGGCACTTATATATGCTAACATATGATGCACAAATAACTTATGTTATTATTATTTTTCCAATTATATAGAGTTGCTAATATATTGCAGGACTATGTTTCATATGAAAATGGAAATAATAGGTTCTTGATTTTTACATAAGTGGTTACCTTAAGTGGAAGTAGTTGAAGTGCAAAATATAATGGTTGTTATGTACTAATATACCTACTAAAACATAGGTGGTGTGCATGCCATGTAAGGTTGATTTAATCATTCTTTTTTTCTCGATGATGCATGCATCTTAGCATAACACTGGGACAAAATCCGAATAGAGAATATTGCATATTTAGAAATATGTATACATGTCACATGTATTAATTTTAAAATGAGATAGCACAAGTGTTGCCAAACATAAAAATGAGGATGATAATTGTCTAAGTGACGACCACGGATTTCTCCCGAACCTAATCGATCGCTAAATCGACCAAGACCGTTTAAAACCCGAGTACATTAACTTCGATAAAAGTAAATTTTTAGTCATTATTATTTAAAATAAATTATTCTAAATATTCAAAATTCATTAAAATTTCTAAAATAAATTTTTTAAATTGGTTCCAAAATTCCGGGTTGTCACAATCTCTCCCACTTAAAATCTTTTCGTTCTCGAAAAGGAACGAAGCTAAAAGTTGTTTAATTAACCAACTCAACTTTCATTCTTTATTGTTTCCAATAATTTTTTATTAGTTGAACTAATAATCGCACAACACAATCATCAATCAATTAGTTGATTATCTTAACATATATATATATATATATATATATATGTATGTATATATATATAACTTTTGTATATTAAAAAATCATATTTTCTAAAATCAGATTATATATATAATCACAAATACGTTAATTATAAACTAGTCACACTCAACTCATTCTAGGGCCTTTCTAACCCCATCTCAAACGAGTTTTCTCATTCTAGGATACTACTGATCCTATCTCTAATGAGTATTCTTCTATAGGACATTACTAATCCTACCTATGATGAGTCTTTTGTTCAGTATTAATGAGTTGTACCCCAAAGATTTGAGCTAACCAGAGCTTTGATACCAATTGTAATGACTACGGATTTCGCCGGACCTAATCAATTCCTAAATCGACCAAGACCGTCCAAAACACGAGTATGTTAACTTCGATAAAAATAAATTTTTAATCGTTATTATTTAAAATAAATCATTTTAAATATTCAAAATTCATTAAAATTTCTAAAATAAATTTTTTAAATTGGTTCCAAAATTCCGGGTTGTTACAGTCTATAATAGAGACAATCGTCAACTATAAGAAACTCGTGTAGCTAAGCGCAGTGCACTGGTTTGCATTGTATGTAACGACATTTATTACTTTCATGTCGTGAAGAGTAAAGTACATGGGAAAATGCTTTGGATTGATTTATGCTTCTGTGAAGCTTAAGCTTGACTGATGTATTCACAAGGTCCTCATAACGTTTTTTTCCTTCCCCTAAACTTATATATATGTATGTATATATTTTTGTATAAATGTATGTAAGTATGTGTGTGTGTGTATATATATATATATGTGTATATATACCCATATTTATTCAGATAGTGGGTTATAAAAGAATTTTAATTATACTCATTTGCATCTACCATATTCGAATTATCGCTTTTTACTGCTTCAATATGGTTGCTTTGTTCTACTCAAATGTGTGGGTTTAATCAATTATTATTTCAATAGATTAAATATGGTTGTTGCCAGTTGCATACACTCACAATAATGGAGATGGGTTACTGCATATACGTCTATTGGAGATTGGTTAATTTGGGTGGTATATATAATTTACCCTTGCGTTGTATTTTTTTCTAATTGTTTGACTTTGCACTTTGAGTATATTTTTTTTCTAAAAAAAAATTAGATTCTAGAAATAGGTCTAAATATTATGCAACATACTACATATACATGTCTCTTGCCCTGAAGTCAAAATGCTTATATATTGGGACACAGTTGTTGGCCGATAAATGAATATTGTTCGTTTAAGTGGCATATTGTACATTTATACCTTTAATCTTAACAGCCTGACTAAATGATGTGCCTATAACAAGGTTTTCATTACATGAAAAAAAATTATGGAATAAAATTTATTCAAGAACTTGAGTTTTTTAGTTTTGCTTCCAAATACTAACACGATGAAGTAGATTGGTAGTTTTTTTCTTTAAAAACAATGATTTTAGCACAAAAGTTGCAAGAGTAAATCTATTACATTAATAAACGTACTTCATCTCAATTTCTTTTGGCTTGATTAATAATATTTTCAATGGTTTAATTTTTATAAATTTTTTTTGAAATACGGAAAATATAACCATGTGCGAAGCAGTGGTCCCCAATTGTTTAAATAAAAAGTGCACCAAATTGATTTGTTATCATCTATCATTATTGTGTTAGTAAAATGATGTATATATATAATACTAATAGTAACTTAGCTTGAGTGCCTATACTAAGTTAGTATAACAAACCAAAAAATTTAACGTTTAAAATATGAATTTAATTTAAATCTAATGTTGGAATGAACAATTATATTTGAGATTTCATTTACAAATTTAAAATATATTTTATTTGAACTTGGATTTTATAAAATATTAAGTATTAATAAATGTTTTTCATTTAAATATGACTGGTTTAGTTAAAATCAAATATAGCTAATTTAAATCAAATTTGTTGGAATATTTGAATTTGATTTTCAAAATTAAATTTGAATTATTACTTAAGAAATTAAAAGCGAATATATCTACTTGAACTTAATATTTGGAATATAAACTTAATGAAAACCAAATTTAATAATTCAAAATTTAATTCATTTTTATTTTTTATATTGGGTGAGAATGACATCATCATATATGTGTTTGTGTGATAATTTGAAATTTAGACACCAACTGTAAATGGATCAGCATACATGCAGATGAATGGTTAGCGGTAAATGATGATATAATAAATGCACATGCAATTCATAATTTTTTCAGAAATGACCTTTATTACTTAAGTACAAAAGTACCATTTTTTGATCTCCCTTAAATATTTTCTAGAAGATCCATATAATTTTTTGAATCAAATTTCAAAGTCAACATCAATTGCAGAACTTTTGGTGGCCTGCATTAACACTACGATATCTTACGCCGACCCTACGATTTCCAATACCAGGACTCGGGCTTGATTCAGAAATCCCCACATTTTCACTGTGATATCTTACGCCAACCTTAGGATTTCCATCACCAGGACTAGGGCATTCTTTAGAAATCTCTCCTTTACAACATTTAGTACATATGCTTCTACGTTGTAAATCTTTAAATTCCCAGCTTTCAAGGCTTTCGAATCGACATATGTGAGCACAGTTTATATCAGTAGAGCAGGTTCCTTTAGATAAAAAAAATTGTGACCCACGTACACTTGCATCTACCAACATTAAAGAATTCAATCCTGCATTTTTCAATAAGAAGAAAAGGAGATAATTAGATCAATATACATATAAAACAATGAAAAGAAAATTGGGAAGTGTAGACGTTATAAGTTGAAAATGATGGACACGACTTAATTGATAAGACACTACCATAGTATATTCATAAAGAAAAAGGAAAAATTAAATAATAATAATAATACCAACGCATAGAAGGATAAAAAAGAGGATAAATGTGGAAGAGCTCATTCTTTTTGACCACTTTCAAGAATTATAAAAAGGCTATTGAGACCTAGTGAAGATTAAAAATTGCTTTGACTTATATAGTAGTATTCAAAGCTGATTGAATAAATTTACATATCTTATTAATTCATTTGCTAAGATTATATTTCAAATGAATTATTTATTAGGTAGGTGAATAAACAATTTAAGCCAATGAACCTAATAAATACTAAATATTCTCAATAGCAATTAATCTTTTAAGCGAACAAGTAATCATTTATACAAATTATTAATTAAATTAATTAATGAACAAATTAAATACCTATTCTTTGCCTAATAATATTAAAATACAAATTCACTAGTCATTTTTTATCTTCTATATATTTGTATTATTATTGTTATTACAATATATCTTACATAAACGCTAAACCGAGAATAATTAAAATATTAATAATTTGATTTGTTTCTCTATCATGATTATTTGGATAAGAAATCGGCACCATCCGATGAACTAACCACATCCACCAACATGGTCTACCTCATGAAAACCCAAATTAAATATATAGTATACATAATTCCATAGCGACTATTCGAAAATTTAATTTGGACATAACTTACAATTAATAAAAGGAAATCTCAATATCTTACATTCGTTAGAAAGATATTATTAGTTATATCCTAATGTTTTTTCATCCAATTCTTATATATAATGAATTCTTTATACTTAATTGAAAAAATAATCGAATTTTCAAATAACCGTCCTATTTCAAGCTCATTTTACAGTTAATAAAAAGTTCATACCTAACTTTAAATAAATTTTAAGTCATTTATTATCAAAATAAATCATCTAAAATATTTAATTTTCATTAAATTAAATAAAAAATAAATTTCAAACTGGTTCTAAAAATACGGTTTGTTACAGGGGAAAAGGAAAGCAGCCTCAAAGTCTAGGGTTTCTAATTAAAAGGTATGCTGATTTTTTGTGTTTGCCTTTTCACTACAACCGAGATTAGCGACAGATTTTTAGCAGCGTAAAATTCCGTCGCTAATTAGCGGCGGATTTCCGTGGGCTTTGTAAGAGAAAATATTATGGATTTTATATGTCATCTTATTATAAATTATTACCGTCGAATACTAATTCCGTCGCTAAATCAATGGAAATTACAGCTCTTTACCGTCGTATAATATTTGACGCTAAATTCCGCTGCTAATAGAGTCGGATTACCATCGACATAATTTTGAAGCTATTTTCCGACAGTTTTCCAAGATATTTGAAACAAACATTTATATTTTTTATTTATTAAATGTTTTAAATTTGTGTTATTACTTAGTAATTAATTAGTAAATTTAAATTTTAAATAATTAATGTTAATAATACATTAGTAATTAATAATAAATAATAACTATTAGAAGTAAATAAAATTCAATAGTTAATGCTGTTTTTTTGGAAAATTAATGTTGATTAATTATTAATTACTATATAATATAAATAAGAGGTAATAGTAATTAATAAAATACATTGTGCAATTTATTTTGTCCTTTAAAAAAATTTGCAATTTGAATGTGTTTATATTTTGTCCTTTAAAAAAATTTGGTAAGTAAATAAATGTGCAAAGTTTTAATTAGATGTAGAAGTTAATATATTAAAAATGGAATAAACTTGCATAAAAAGAAATAATGTAACTTAAAATTTGAATGAAAATAAATGGCTTATAATTGAGGAGAAAGAAAGGGAACATATTAATGAGGCAATTGAGACATGTTATGGGAAGAAGCAAATATTGGATTTAAATGAGAAAAAAAAAGTCCATATGGTTAAGAATTATTTAAAAACAAAAAAATTGCATTCATGGAAGCAACAAATAAGGATGTTATGAAATGGAGCAATTAAAATACAGAAGTAGGAATTTCAAAAAAGCGACAAACTTCAATCGAAGAATGGACATTAATTCCTGCCAAAATGACAATCTGTTAAAGTAGGAATGTTTGAAAGACTTTTTTTAAATTAGCAAAAAAAATCTTTAATGGGAAACCATGGAAAATGATTCTAATAGTTCTTGAAACATACAACCAATTATTTTGTTAAAGTGGAATTCTAAAACAAAAAGTGTGCACATTTTGATAGATAATTTTAAATCATGAAATTTTCCGATTTGAAATGGAATTTTTAGAAACATAAATATTTTTTTGAAAACTTTGGAAATTTACCATCATTTGAATTAGAAAAGTTGGAAATGTAATGTAATTTTAAGAAAAAAGGGTAAATTCTTCATAAATCAAACAATGAATGACATTAATTGTGAATTAATGGCTACAAAAGTATACATTTGTTAGCTTCTAAAATTTGAAATTTATGGATTAAATGTTTTCAACTTTCCCTTATTTCACTCTTCTATGTTATACATAATAAATTTAGAAAGTTTTTTTTTACTTTTTAGCAGTTACAATGAGGAAAGTGAAACTAATTTGAAGATCTAGGTGATATAAGCGAAAAATGTAAAAATGACTAATAGGATAAGTAAAGAAGATATACTCATATAAATAAGTGTAGAATGATTGTTGGAATTTAGTTAGTAATAAAATTTTTAATTTTCCTCCAGTAATAAAGGGAATTGAGATAAGTAATGGGAGTAAGACAAAAGTTGTCGTTGATTGCTCTAAATATTTTATTCAAGTAATTTATGACTGCAAACTGTATTATGAAAGGCACCTTTAATATTCAAATAAATTAGAAATAAATAATTTATAAACAAATTGAATGTTTTCTTTTTGAAACATTATTTTGAAAAAGCATTTATTTCATACATCAAATAAATGCTGAAAAAGATAATCTTTTTGGTGCTATTAAGTATTTTTTTCATTTTGCTTTTAATATTTAATAGATTAATTTACTTGGTCATATAAGATAATTCTTTACTTGGTCATATAAGTATATAATAGTTATTATAAATTGATTAATAACTACAATTAATTAGTGTTTAATATTTAATAAATTTTCTATTAATTAATTACAATTCGAATGTAAAAGAGGTACTTTTGTGAATTAATTTTGGCTTAGGTCATCAGTATTCCAAATGCAAATGTACACCATTATATTAGAGATGTGTTGAAATTTTGGCTCCACACGTATACAGGTTTTGGCTCCAATATCTTAAATCCAAATGTATACAGGTGTTGGCTCCACACGTTGAAATTTTGGCTCCAACTGATAAATTTTTGGCTCCAATATCTTAAATTTTAACAAGCCCCAAAACAATTTATCAAAAGACACAAAAAACATCGGAGCTTTTATTGCTGTTAATGGCGATTGGGTCCATACCACTTTCTTCCAATTTCCATCCTCCCTCCCTCTAAAATCGCGTTTTCACTTCGTTTTCGTGTCTCATCCACCCATCCTCGGCTTTCCGATTTACTACCTTCACTCAGCTTTCGCCATCACGGGGATTAAAAACATCGACCCCTCTTTTCAATCCACTTCCAGATCTGCTCTTTCTCGCCGAGATCTACACCTGTGAAACTTTTTTCTTCTTTCGCTTATTTCTGAACTCCCACAACCTAACTAACCTTTAACATGCAGTATGCCTCATGACCCCGCTTTGTCTTCCGACAGCACTCACTATAACTGCAACGTTTGGCCTCTCAGCATAGGCTGACCGTAGCTTTTTCATTGGTTTGAATTGGAGTTTCTTCGACAAGCTGCGGAGTTTGTTGTTGTTTTTCAGGTAAGCTTTGTAATTTGACAGTAGTGTGTTTAGTTGGGCTGTAATACGCTTTCATTATATTATTGGCTTGTGCTATAATTGAGTGTCTTAGGACTTGTGTTTTTAAGCTATTTAATTATTGTGGTTGTGCCAGTATTCGCTGGAGTTTGGTTTTTTGTTACGTTCAAAAGTTTAGATCTTGGTTTTAAAAAAAAGCTTAGGATATTCTGGCAACCTGTTGTTTACATCGCTTAAAACCATCTGTTGAGTAGTTTACAAATGTTACCCTTTTGCAATACTTATTTAAGTATACTAGCAATACCTGCTCTCTCTTGTTTTATTTTCTATTTTGTTGTTACTTTATTTTAGGAGAGCTTGAGATGGCCTTCTAGTCTAATTAATACTCAGGGAAGTTTCTAAGTCATTGCTAAAATAATGTTGTTACTTTATTTAAGTATTCAAAATTAAGAATATACCCAGGGAAGTTGTTGTAAAGCTTGGGATGGTCTTCCAGTCTAATTAATTTCAGTTCCATGAGGTGCGTATCTGCTTTGTTTATTTATGTTTCTTTTGTTGGAATAACAATGGAGTAGATGTTGTTTTGTGTGGTTTGTGAACTAACTCAAACAGTGGACTATCTTGATGCAATAACCGATACTTGGGTTTAGTTTCACCTTTTGTTATTCCATATGCATATTTATCTAAACCTTTTCGACGAATGACAATTTGTTTTAGGTTTGCAATCTTTTTATTATTTTGTACGATGTATATTCAGTCTGCAATAAAAAAAATTCATTGATTTGGGAATTATGCACAGGTAGTTACACTTTATTTTCAGAGTTACATGAACAAAATAAAGATCGTTTTGGCAGTGAACAACCTTTCAGTTCCTGATCCTCATCAGCTTTTGGATGATTTGCAACAATCTCTTAAAGAAACAACAGATGTTAATTTACGTTGAGTAGGGTATATCCTTGAAAAAAAAGTGAAGTATATACGTGGACGGTCGAAAAGAAATGGTAGGGATTATAAGGAATGAGTTTGAGGTGAAGGAAGGTTGTGAATAGTGAAGTAGTATATTTGTTCTGATGAATTGATGATGTTGATTTTCTTGTTATAACATATGTAAATTAACGGAGTAGAATAAGATTAGAAAATGTTCTATTTGAAAAAAATGTAATGTTGAATGTTTATTATGAGATGCGTGATTAATATAATACCTTGATTATAAGATGTGTATGTCGATATTAATTAGGATTGTGTATTGAATGGAACATAAATTATGAGTGTGTTAGTGTGTGTGTGTATAGAGGCAGATCAGAAGGGGAATAGCAACGGATTACCAATAAAAAAAGTGAGGTTCAGTTTACTTCAATTTATTTTCCGTCGCTAATCCCTTGGCAATTAGTAAGGGTTTAACAATGCCTTTTATAAATAATAATTTATTATAAATTACTTATCCGTCGGTAAATAAATTAAAATAAAATTATTAAATAAAATTATATTTTAGTTATAAAAATAGTAAAATGATGGAAAACTGTCGGAAAACTCATGCTATATTCCGTTGTAAAATCTGACACAAATACCGTCAAGGTTTTTACCGGCCAAATCATTTTGTTGGAAATCTGTCGCTAATGCCTGTTTAGCGACGGATTAGAAGTGGATTTTGCCGCTGCTAATTGCGATTTTTCTTGTAGTGTTTGAAGTGTGAAATTCTTGTGGTCTAGTGGTCTTGCACATAACTTGTTTTCCCGCGACCTGATTTCAAGTATGGATGGCTTCAAATTTTTTTAAACTAGTGCCTTCGATTTGCCTAGATCCGGCACTGGATGAACATAGAAATGACAAATTTGTGGCTGTTATATCATTGTTCCTTTCGCAAAATTGATTTTACTTCCTGACTAAATGTACAAGATCAATCAAGTTCTAACAAAAAATACCATATATATTCCAATCATACTTCATTTTCATGTTTGGCATGAATAATTGTGCAACTAACTGAATGTAAGAACCCACGAATAATCATGCCCTCATTATCATTGGGCTAATTTACAACTGATAACAGAACAATATTAATTTAAAAATTTAAAGTTTGCAAATTATTTGTTTTGCTGAACATTATACTGAGTTTAATAAGTTGTTTAATAGACATTTACTTAGTTTATCTAATGTTCTCTTCATAGTTGTAGATATTGACTATTGCAGGACGTTAGACAATTATGTTGGTTTATTCCTTTCTCGAATTTTTTTTTTAGATTATTATGCCTGTGTTCCTTTATGTATCAACTTTCCAGGTTAACACTGAATAACCATTAAACATAATTTCTACCTACATATCGTAAAGTAAGAGATAATATTCCAACTTCACTTGCTAAAAAAGTTTGCTTCAAAATTATTAACAATTATTTCACAATGTACCACGGTTATATAGTTTAATTGTTTGTTATTCATTAACTACTTTAGAGTTACTTCTATGTTATTTATTTTTATTAAATAAGATCTACCAAGTTCTTACATTATGGGCAACTTACACTGAAATCAATTCAAGTGCAAAATATGATGGAGTTATTATACCTATGTATGAGCATTCACTTATTGTGCTGAAGGCATGTTTAAGCATATGTATAAGTATATTATTTCCATGTTGATATATTTAATACACTGTAGATTTTATAATCTTTCTCGATAGAGCCGTAACAAATAAAAATTATACGTTTGTATGATCGAATGAGTAAAGATAGTAATTTCATCGTAGCACTTAAATTCTTTTCTCACATTCGCTTTTTGCATTAACAGGCCCCATATATGTGTTTTTGTTATAAATTGCCCACTGAATTTAAGGGATATTGTATTTTGGTTCTACATTATAGATGCCATAAGTAAGGTGAGCGTTGATGAAAAATTCAAAAAAATTTACCAATAAATTTTTTGTTTTTTTTATTATATGCAAAGTAGAAATAATTGTCTGCCATGGTTTATTTTTATACAAAAACATGCTTTAAAGTCATTCATAGACACTTATATATGCTAACATATGATGCACAAATAACTTATGTGATTGTTATTTTTTCAATTACATTGAGTTGCTAATATATTGCAGGACTATGTTTCATATGAAAATGGAAATAATAGTTTCTTGATTTTCACATAAGTGGTCACCTTAAGTGGAAGTAGTTGAAGTGCTAAATATAACGGTGGTTATGTACTAATATACCTGCTAAAACATAGGTGGTTTGCATGCATGCTATGTATGGTTGATTTAATCATTCTTTTTTTCTTGATGACGCAGCCTGGCATAACATTGGGATAAAATCCGAATAGAGAACACTGTATATTTATAAATATGTATACTTGTCACATGCATTAATTTTAAACTGAGATGGCACAAGTGTTGCCGAACAAAAAATGGGGATGATGATTGTCTATAATAGAGACAATCGTCAACTATTCGAAACTTGAGTCGCTAGGTGCAGTACACTGGTTTGCATTGTATGTAACAACATTTAATTCTTTCATCTGTTGAAAAGTAGAGTACATGGGTAAATGCTTTGGATTGATTTATGCTTCTATGAAGCTTAAGCTTGACTGATGTATTTACAAGGTCCTCATAACATTTTTTTCCCTTCCCCTAAACTTATATATATATGTATGTACATATTTATATAAGTGTATGTGTGTGTGTGTGTGTGTATATATATATATATGTATGTGTGTGTGTACATATATATATCCATGTTTATTCAGACAGTGGGTTATAAAAGAATTTTAATTGTACTCATTTGCATTTACCATATTTGAATTATCGCTTTTTACTGCTTAAATATAGTTGCTTCGTTCTGCTCAAATGTTTGGGTCTAATCAATTATTATTTCAATAGATTAAATATGGTTGTTGCCAGTTGCATACACTCACAATAATGGAGATGTGTTACCGCGTATACATCTATTGGAGATTGGTTAATTTGGGTGGTATACATAATTTACCATTGCATTGTAATTTTTTCCAATTGTTTGACTTTGTACTTTGAGTTTTTAAAAAAAAAATTAGATATCTAGAAATAGGTCTAAATATTATGAAACATACTACATATATATGTCTCTTGCCTTGAAGTCAAAATGTTTATTATTGGGACACAGTTGTTGGCCGATAAATGAATATTGTTCATTTAAGTGGCATATTGTACATTTATATCTTTAGTCTTAACAGCCTGACTAAATGATGTGCATATAGGAAGGTTTTCATTATGTGAAAAAAAATTATGGAATAAAATTTATTCAAGAACTTGAGTTTATTTGTTTTGCTTCCAAATACTAACACGATGTAGTAGATTGGTGGTTTTTTTCTTTAAAAACAATGATTTTAGCACAAAAGTTGCAAGAGTAAATCTAATAAATTAATAAATGTACTTCATCTCAATTTATTTTGGCTTGATTAATAATATTTTCAATGGTTTAAAATTTATATATTTTTCTTTAAATACGGAAAATATAACCATGTGCAAAGCACTGGTTCCCAGTTGTTTAAATAATAAGTGCACCAAATTGATTTGTTATCTTCTATCATTATTGTGTTAGTAAAATGATATATATACATATATATACATATATATATATATATATATATATATATAACAGTAATAATAACTTAGTTTCAGTGCCTATATTAAGTTAGTGTAACAAACCAACAATTTTAACGTTTAAAATATGAATTTAATTTAAATCTAATGTTGGAATGAACAATTATATTTGAGATTTCGTTTAAAAATTTAAAATCTATTTTATTCTAACTTGGATTTAATAAAATATTAAGTATGAATAAATGTTTTTATTTAAATATGATTGGTTTAGTTAAAATCAAATATAGCTAATTTAAATCAAATTTGTTGGAATATTTGAATTTGATTTTGAAAATTAAATTTGAAATATAACTTAAGAAATTAAAAGCTAATATATCTACTTGAACTTGATATTTGGAATATAAACTTAAAGAAAACCTAATTTAAGAATTCATAATTTAATTCATTTTTATTTTTTATATTGGGTGGGAATGACATCATCATATATGTGTTTGTGTGATAATTTGAAATTTAGACACCAACTGTAAATGGATCAGCATATATGCACATGAATGGTTAGTGGTAAATGATGATATAATAAATGCACATGCAATTCATAATTTTGTCATAAATGACCTTTATTATTTAAGTAAAAAAGTACCATTTTTTGATCTCCCTTAAATATTTTCCAGAAGATCCATCTAATTTTTTGAATCAAATTTCAAAGTCAACATCAATTGCAGAACTTTTGGTGGCCTGCATTGACACTACGATATCTTACGCCGACCCTACGATTTCCAATACCAGGACTCGGGCTTGATTCAGAAATCCATACATTTTCACTATGATATCTTACGCCAACCCTAGGATTTCCATCACCAGGACTAGGGCCTTCTTTAGAAATCTCTCTTTTACAACATTTAGTACATATGCTTCTACGTTGTAAATCTTTAAATTCCCAGCTTTCAAGGCTTTCGAATCGAAATATGTGAGCAAAGTTTATATCAGTAGAGCAAGTCCCTTTAGATAAAAAAATTTGTGACCCACGTACACTTGCATCTACCAACATTAAAGAATTTTATCCCGCATTTTTCAATAAGAAGAAAAGGAGACAATTAGATCAATATACATACCAAATAATGAAAATAAAATCGGGAAGTATAGACGTTATAAGTTGAAAATGATGGACACAGCGTAATTGACAAGATCCTACCATAGTATATTCATAAAGAAAAAGGAGAAATTAAATAATAATAATAATAATACCAACGCATAGAAGGATAAAAAAGAGGATAAATGTGGAAGGGCTCATTCTTTCTGACCACTTTCAAGTATTATAAAAAGGCTCTTGAGACCTATGATGATTAAAAATTGTTTTGACTTATATAGTTGTAATAACCCAGAAAAAGTGAACCAATTTAAAATTTTTAAATCTGGTTATTACCAAAGAATTTGAATAGTTGAAATAGCATATTTCAATAAAATAAAGAATTGGGTATAGTATGGCAGTTTGAAATTTTCAATACAAACTTTGTCTGACTGTACCGGGTGGAAAATATAGCGGATTTTAGCGAAACTGAAAATATTTAAATCTGTTTATGAATACCTTTCTAACGAATCTGAAAAATCAAAGTTTCATAGCGGGAATCAAAAGTTATGGCCAAATGAATTTTCAGAACGGTCGCTATATAACATATATAGCCCTTGAAAATTGATATTTTGCATACGACCTCGGAATTCGACGAAACCACTTTTGTTGGGTCCGGGATGTCAAATATTTGCTAAGTTTCAAGTTTCATAATTTTTGAAGCTAGTATGTGAGCGGGGCAAAAGAAAATGTGATTGGTCAATTTTTGTTAAAATGGGTCGACCTAAAAATGGCCGTTTTTCAAAAGAGCTCAGAATTCGACGAAACTAGTTTTGTTAGGACCGTATCGTCAAAACAAAGCTAGATTTATTTTTCTGGAATTTTTCGATTCAGTTTGTGGCCCTGGCAAATTGAAATGTACGTTCAAATTAAATATCGAATGTTTTATATTTTAATTTGAAAATTAACTGACTGTAGCAGTAAAATTGGCCAACGAAACATATCCCATTGTGTCCGGAATGGGGGTATTTAGCTAGGGGCGACAGTCGTTGGGTTTGATTTCGAGTCCGTTTGTGAAAACACTATTTAAAATTTCCTATATAGCTTCGACCAATAGGAATTGTTCTTTTAAAAAAAAATCGAAAAAAACCCTAGCCGCCTGCGATTTGAACGACGCACGAAGCTCGAAGCTTCCCATCGCTTTGGCCGCCGCCACAGCCCGTTTCGCCTCCTCCTCTAGTTGAGGATTCTGATCGCCTCCGCCTCCTCTTTAAATCCGACCAAGCCTCGCCTCAAACCATCGACTGTACGCGTCGAATTTCGAGGAGGAAGTCGTCCCCTTTGGAGCGCCTCCGCGACTCGCAGGAGCCACCGAGTTCATCGCCACCACCGTCGATCGGAAGGTGGTTCGCAGCCCTTCGACACCGTGTAGCCTGATCGTAGCAACGAGGTACGGTTTTGGTTTAAAATCAAAACCTAGTTTTGAAGATTTGAAAACCTTTCTGATTTAAATTTCTGAAATGAAAATAACCCTTTTAAGTGTTGCAAAACTTTGAAAAATCATATCTTTTTCGTTCATTAACGAAATTCGATGAAACAGGAGACGCCGTGACCGCAAGGAGGCTCTCTACATTCTAGAAGAAGCCGCGGATTTTTCTGATCTTCCTACGATTTTTAGCACTGCAATAACCAATGTGAGGAATCTAAACTAATTGTGTGAATGAAATCGCGTTGTATAAATTATATAAGCAAAGTGTAAATTATATACGCATGGTATACCTCATGTACATGTGTTGTATAAGTTATATTAGCGATGTATAAATTATACAAGCGTTGTATGAAACATATATGCATTGAATTGTGATGAAAAGCAAGTGAATTATAATATTATATATATATATATATACTCCCCTCGTCCACAGACCATGGACGCTATTTATTGCTTGTGATTGACGTGATATTATATGGTATGACGAATGGTTGGAAATAATTGTTTGTGGTTGATATTACGGTTGAAAAATACCTTTGTGGTTGAAAAATACCTTTGTGGTTGAAAAATACCCTCTTGTGGTTGAAACAAATTAGAATAGGATTGTGGAATTGAAAATAAAACATGCCACCTGCGTGCGAACTAGATGCATGATCCCCATTGTCAAAAACCGCGAGGTTTTAAGGTAGAGCGAGGAGCCGTACTAGGGACGGTCCCAGTTTTAACTACCCAGCCGTTATGCTGCCGAAATTTTCCGAAATTCATGTGTTGAATATTATTTGAATTTAAACAAATAGCTTTAGTGATAAAAGTCGCATTTTTATATATATACAAACCATAGCGAATATTCATGTGTTGAGTTGCAATTCATTCGTTGAGTTGAAATTCATGTGTTGAATATTATTTGAATTTAAACAAATAGCTTTAGCGATAAAAGTCACATTTTTATATATATACAAACCATAGCGAATATTCATGTGTTGAGTTGCAATTCATTCGTTGAGTTGAAATTCATGTGTTGAATATTATTTGAATTTAAACAAATAGCTTTAGCGATAAAAGTCACATTTATATATATATACAAACCATTGCGAATATTCATGTGTTGAGTTGAAATTCATGTGTTGAATATTATTTGAATTTAAACAAATAGCTTTAGCGATAAAAGTCACATTTTTATATATATACAAACCATAGCGAATATTCATGTGTTGAGTTGCAATTCATTTGTTGAGTTGAAATTCATGTGTTGAATATTATTTGAATTTAAACAAATAGCTTTAGCGATAAAGTCACATTTTTATATATATACAAACTATATAGAATATTCATGTGTTGAATTGAAATTCGTTCGTCGATTTGAAATTCATGTGTTGAATGTTATCGTATTTTAAAATAAAATGAATAGACAATAAAAACTACATTTTTATTGTGAATATGAAATGTTAAAAACATTCACGTGTTGAATAAATATTTTTGACGATAAAAATATTTCTTTTATCATGTATATGCTTTGATAAAAATATACACGTGTTGAAATAAATAATAGTTCGCTTGAAATATTATTATTAGCTTTGTTCTGCATATATATACATGTGTTGAACAGGAAAAATGGATTAGCTGTAGAGTAAAGAAATTATTTGCGTGCCCGACAAATAGGTAAACCTTGATGAGTTGGCTGCGCAATTTTATTTTTATATCAACTCCTGTGAATGTCATTGGATGCGGAGTGCTGGTTATTCTGTGTGAAAAAATAAATATCGCCATAGGATAGTAACAATTAATTTTGAACTACACTACATGGCATACTTCTTGACGATAGGCCTACTTCATCATATTCCACATAAGCAATTGCAGCTTGTGTGACGAGGTGGAAGATTTACCATACGAGCAAGAGGCTTGTATAGCGATGACTATATACTACAGGTCGAACTGATGACAGATATGGACTATATAAAATATAACGAAAAATTGCCAGATTAATAAAAACCCCACACGGGTCTGGAGTTGACAATAATCACGTCTCTCTAGTTATTAGATACGGCACATGGACTATTTATTTCCACACGGAAACGGGGTGACGGGAATTTATTCTCTGGAGTGATTATCTATACATGCTCCCCCGTAAACACCAGAATATATCACTATAAATATGTGGATGCTTTTTAGGATATACTGGGTACCTAATACGGCCCAATAAATTTCCAAACCCCTCCCCGTACAAAGGAGGTTATGGCGAAATTTTTCGAAATATTAAGGCGTTAGAGAAATATTTGAAGTGAAAACGAAGTTGAAAATATAGAATGAACTATAGTTGAATTATGGAATGAACAAAATTAATATAATTAAAAGGAATAGAGGCTGTGCAGTTCGTGTTTCAGAATCGTAATTTGAAACGATTAGTACGAGGAATCCGACCATCGGATTTTCCCGAAACCGCAACCGCTGGGTTCGCCTTGGAAATATCTTCCCACCGGCTCCAACCTTGCAAAAATCCAACGGTTGGATTGTCCGGAATGTTTAATTCAAATCTGGAAAAAAACAGCGTCGGAATCGTTTATATTTATATATAAATATAAATATAATTAAATTAAATCGAATAACGACGCTGCAGTTCGAATTTCGAAACCGTAACTTCAAACGACTAGTGTGGAAGATCCGACCGTCGGATTTTCACAAAACTGGAACCGTTGGGTTCGCTTTGGGAATATCTTCTCACTGATATAGACTTTGTAGAAATCCAACGGTTAGATTTTCCGATATGTGTAAAACAAATTAGGGGAAAAACAGCGCCAGTGCCACGGCACAACCTGAAATGTCGTTTAATTAAATATGGCCATTTTTATATAAATAAAAATTGCGAAAAATCGTTATAAAATATTATAAGCAACATAGATTTCCAATAAACCAATTGGGTTTGAATTGTTTGATATTTGATGGTTGTATGTGCTTAACACGAAAATAACACTAAAGAACTGAAAGATGGATGTCGAATAATATAACCGTGGAAAGAATCGATTTAAATTCTAATGACGTGAATTATTTGAAAAGGCCGAGCTAACCCTCATTTCAAATAATTTATCGAGCGATTCGAATTGGAAAATGCAAAGACGATTCAAGAACGACGATCTTCGTATCGGTTGGATGGGCACTACTGAGGTTCCTGACCGGAGTAGCTACCGGAAAGGTACGGAAGTAGTAGCCGTCTGAACGCATGTGTTGATTGGACGGATATACGAGGAATTGACGCCTCCGGTTTCGTTCAGACCCAGAATGGACTTGTAAATGGACTGTGTGTCAGACATTGGATTTTGTTCTATACGGATTGATTTCTGTTAAATATATATCTGTTTGGCGGCGGAGAATTTATTCTTTAGCTTAACGCCCTTCTCTTAGACATACGAGCTCAGAGGTTATATATAGATGGAAATCAATCGTATGGAGTGGACTGCCTATGTGGCAAGCCAAGATGCGGTGATCAAGGCTTCTGTTGCAAAGCAAAGTCTTGTGGATGATGATCAAAGCACGGTCTACGTGGCCTAGCTTTGTGTATTTCGTAGATTCGTGAGCCTCACACCCCGGTATGAGTTAAAAACGGGATACGAACCGCTTGGAGAGCACGACGTTTCTTTCTAGCTATGGTGGTGTCAGTGACTTACCAGCCCTGACATTTATATCTACTTTTCACCTTTGTGGTTGTTGGAATGCGAGGCGCCTCGATTATAGGTCTGTAAGAACCGGGAAACGTGTGTTCAGGAATTGCCAATCCTCAAACGTAAGAGAGGACCGGCCCAGCCGAATCCAGGGGTTACCCAGAGTGTGTAGTCCCGAGGCATTTGCTAGAATGTCTCGAAGCGGAGAGGAGCTTGCCCCTTGCCTCGACTCATGACGGAAATAAAATTTCCAATACGAGATAACGGATTCGATTGTAACTTATATATGGCGACATAGTGGCATGGGACGCTCATGTCGCCTATGATTGATATTTATGATACTACTCACTTTTGAAATATATATGCACTAGTAATAATATCAAATGATTTTGCTTTATACGTATCAAGCATATTTGGCCATTATAAGGTAAAACTCTATCCTCCGGCTTGCGTTGCATTGTATGATGGGACTTGAGTCTTATAATGGCTTCATTCTTTTTAAAAGCATTGCGTTGTTTTAAAAGAATTTACTTTGTTTTAAATGCACTAGCAATCACTGGAGTAAACCCGTTCCACGAAAGTGGCGTGGTCCTATGATTTGCTATTACTATTGTTTAACTATTAAATAGATTCCTCATACCAGTCCCCATGACTGACTCGTTGTTTGTTTCACTTTGCAAACGTGGGGGCCCTTATTTTCACATGGGCAACCTAGTTCACAGGTGACAGGTTGTTTTTGGCTCTACACTGTTGCATAGAGTGCATTTTTGGCTCTTGGCGAGGCTGACTTCTCCGAGATGACTTTGACATTTTCCGCCATTATTGTACTTATGTTATGATTCCGCCACGGGCGATGCAGACTGATTTACTTTCTGTATTTCTTATTGTATGTATATGTACCGCCTTCGGCGATGTAGACTGATACCCTTATTATGTCTCACTGCATGTATGTATTCCGCCTCTGGCGATGATGACTGATCACTTCCCTTTTATTTACTAAGTTATATCCCACACTATGTTATTCTGATGTTATTACATGCTGTGATTCTGCTGTCATATCCATGTAAAATTATTCTATTTATTGTTTCTGCTGTTATCTGTACTCTGCTATGATTATTAATGTGTTATATTCAAATGATTATCCTTAATACCGCCCCTCGGATTTTGGGATCGTCACAGTTGGTATCAGAGCTTTGGTTAACCTTAGTTCCGGGATCTAACACATTAAACACCTCGTCAGAATAGGATCAGTAGTGTTCTAAGGCGAGTAGCTCATTAGAGATAGGATTAGCAATGTCCTAGAATGAGCCAAGCAGATTAGCAAAACAATTTGATCAGTACATCATCATTATCTTTCCTTATGTTCCCCGCTTTATCATATATGAAATTATCAAATCTGTGAGCTTGACTCTTTCCTTTCTTATACAGTACTCTTTCTAGTGGCTACACGAGCAGCAGCAGCTAGAGGAGGCCGTGGAGGCCGAGCAGGAGGATGGGGGAATATCCCCGTAGCTGTGGGAGGCCCTATTATTCAGCCACCAGCACCCGAGGACTTCGAGCTAGACAGAGTGGCGAAGAGGTATAGGAACCTTGGGGGAAAACCCTTTTCTGGCACGGGTACAGTGACAGAAGCTATTGCTTGGTTGAAGACCTGTGAGAAAATCTTTGAAGGCATGGGTTTGGGAACCAACAACAAAGCAAGACTACGTATTTGGCTCCTACAAGAGGAAGGAGAGTTGTGGTGGGATGCCATCACCTCAGAAGATGCAACAGGTACTGTCAGAACCTGGGAGCAATTCAAAACCATGTTCAACGAGAAGTTTGTACCTGAACAGGCTTTAGAGAGGATGCGAGAGCAGTTTGCTAATCTCCAGCAAGGAGATCTCTCTATCCAGGACTACCTCAACAAATTCACCCAGTTGTCGCGCTACGCCCCAGAGCTCATTATGATTAACAAAGCAAAGAACAAGAGATTTATATTTGAGCTAAAGCGCAAGTACCATGAGAGAGCTATGAGTAACATCAAACTCTCCTTCTCAGAATTGGTAGAAATGGCTTGCAATTATGAAGATATGGATGAAAGGCACGCCAACCAAGACCGCGCCAAAAGCCAAGCTAGATATAAGCGCAAGGCTTCAGCAGATCAACCCGAGTCTAGCATTACAGCGGCCGCTACTCAGAAACCTGGAAAGATCCCCAAAGGAAATTGCTACAACTGCGGAAAGCCAGGTCATTTTTCTAATGTGTGCAAAGCCTCGAGGAAGCCAAAGGCAAATCCAGACTCAGCTGAATGCTACAACTGCCATAAGAAAGGGCACTATAGAAGGAATTGTCCTCTGAAGCAGAATGCACAAGTGGCTCATGTGTATGACGGGGAGGCCCCGCCAGCTACCACCGATGGATCAGGTAAACCCGACGTCTTGGGAGGTACCCTTACCATTAAAAATATTCCTGTTTCTGTACTTTTTGATACTGGTGCATCACGTAGCTTCATTTCTGGTAACCTTGTTCACAAGTTAAAATTGAAACGAAGAAAGCTTAAAGAACCAATTAAAGTTCGAAACCCTATAGGAGGTTCTGTTAGACTCAGTATATATTATAGATTACCTATTTCCTTTTCTCGATACCGATTTCCTTTTGATTCGATTGTCATGGACCTTTCCGAATTTGATATTATACTGGGGCTGGACTGGTTGACAAAATATAAGGCCGAAGTAAGATGTGCCGAAAGAATCGTTAAAGTCGAAACGAAGCTTGGACCTATATATATACCATGCCATGGCTCAGAAATTAATAGAACAGAATTTTGGTCTTCTTTAGAAGTTATTCCCTCTTCAATTGAAAAGGTACCGGTCATTAAAAACTATGCAGATGTGTTTGAAGAAGTAGAAAACTTGCCGCCGCAAAGGGAAATTGAATTTAGAATAGATCTAATTCCTAACGCCCGACCAGTAGTACATCCAATTAGAAGAATGGCCCCGAAAGAAAAAGAAGAGCTAGGTAGCCAAACCCGAGAATTGCTTTGGAAAGGTCTGATTAGACCAAGCTTTTCAGCCTGGGGAGCAGCTGTAGTATTTGTCCCGAAATCAGACGGTACTCTAAGACTTTGTGTTGATTACCGAGATCTCAATAAGCAGACACTGAAGAACAAATATCCCTTGCCACGTATTGATGATCTGTTAGACCAATTAAATGGAGCAACAATATTCTCCAGAATGGACCTAGCTACAGGTTTCCACCAATTACGTATAGCCGAAGGTTGTGTTCCTTTGACAGCCTTTAGGGGTCCCGATTTATTCTACAAATGGTTAGTAATGCCGTTCGGCTTGTGTAACGCTCCGGCATACTTCGTCGATCTTATGAACAGAGTGTTCTGTGGTGTATTGAATAAATTTGTTCTAGTCTTCATCGATGACATTTTAATCTACTCCAAGTCGGAAGACGAGAATGCAAAACATTTAGAACAAGTGTTGAAAATTCTAAGGAGAAATGTCTTAAAAGCTAAATTTTCTAAGTGTGTCTTCTGGCAGGATGAAGTTAAGTTCTTAGGCCATGTCGTATCAAAAGTAGGGATTGCTGTAGACCCAAGAAAAATTACAGCGATTCAAAACTGGAAACAACCAACTACCCCCACAGAAGTCCGAAGTTCCTTGGATTGGCTAGTTACTATTTGGAAATTCGTTCAGGATTTTTCAAAGATATCTGGTGTATTGACAAAGCTTACAAAGAAGCATGAGAAATTCAAATGGACTCCCGAATGTGAAGAAGCATTCCAGGAGCTGAAACTGAAGTTGACAACCGCTCCAGTATTGACAATTAAAGAAGGCAACCAAGACTTGACTGTATGGACAGACGCTTCTATTAGAGGGCTAGGCTCAGTGTTAATGCAAAAAGGCCAAGTGGTCGCTTATGCCAGCCGTCAACTGAAGCCGCATGAAAGAAATTATGCAACTCATGATCTTGAGTTATTAGCTATCGTGTTTGCTTTAAGAATCTGGAGGCATTATTTATTGGGCGAAAAGTTCGAACTATTTACCGATCATCAATCCTTGAAATATCTATTCACTCAGAAAGATCTAAACTTGAGACAACAACGTTGGTTTGAATTCCTTGCAGCATACGATTTTGAAATTCTATACACTCCGGGGAAGGCCAATGTTGTCGCAGATGCGCTCAGCAGAAAGATTGAAATCATCGCCAGTTTTATCATTACTTCTTCCTTAAAATATAAGATTACTATTCTACAGAAAGACGATGAATTCATTAAAAGGATTAGCCAGCGGATCCAGGAAGGAAAACCATCAGATTTTAGCCTTGATAGTCAAGGGGTCCTAAGATTACGAGGGCGAATTTGTGTGCCAGGAATTCCTGAGCTCAGAAGAGAAATACTTGATGAATGCCACAAGTCCAAATTAAGTATCCATCCAGGTGTGAGCAAAATGTATAACGTTATCAAACGCACCTTTTGGTGGAAGGCAATGAAAAGAGATATTTCATTATATGTTAGTAGATGCCCCACTTGTCAGCTAGTTAAGAGCGATCAGCAGAAATTGGCTGGACTATTACAACCACTAGAAATTCCAGGATGGAAGTGGGAGCAAATTTCGATGGATTTCATTATTGGCTTGCCCCAAACTAGGAAAGGAAACGACAATATATGGGTAATCGTAGATCGCTTCACGAAGGCTGCCCATTTCATACCTGTCCGATCCAACAGAACGGCTCAAAGTCTAGCACAGATTTACTTCAAAGAAATAGTTAAACTACATGGGATGCCGCTCAATATAGTCAGTGATAGAGATACCCTATTTACTAGCAAATTCTGGAAAGCATTCCAGACAGAATTGGGATCCAAATTGAATCTAAGCACCGCTTATCACCCACAGACAGATGGCCAAACTGAGCGGGTAAATAGAATTCTAGAAGACTTACTACGGGCTTGCTTTATTGATTTTGGAGGCTCATGGGAAGATCACTTACATTTAGCCGAATTCTCTTATAACAATAGCTATCAAGCAAGTTTGGGAATGTCCCCATTTGAAGCATTATACGGTAGACCGTGCAAATATCCCGCATGTTGGGTAGAACCTGGCAACAGACTTGTGTTAGGGCCCGATATGATTAAAGAAGCATCGTTTAAAGTCGATTTCATTAAGAAGCGATTGAAAACCGCACAAAGCCGACAGAAGAGTTATGCTGATGCGAGAAGAAGAGATTTATCCTTTGCCGTCGGCGATTATGTTTATTTAAGAGTTTCTCCAATGCGAGGAGTAATCAGATTTGGCAAGACTGGGAAGTTGGCACCGAGATTTATTGGTCCCTTTCCTATACTTGAACGGATTGGAACTCTTGCATATAGAATTTCATTACCTGATTGGTTGCCTGGTGTACATGATGTGTTCCATGTGTCTCAACTCAGAAAACATGTTCATGATCCAGATCTTGTTGTGGAAGAAGCAGCGCAACAGGATAT
Organism: Allium sativum; assembly: GCA_030737875.1. Lineage (NCBI taxonomy): Eukaryota > Viridiplantae > Streptophyta > Magnoliopsida > Asparagales > Amaryllidaceae > Allium > Allium sativum. The sequence continues at coordinate 116,876,761 of CM060923.1, forward strand.
TGACATAACTCCAGAATTAACACTCAGAAGAGAGCCATTAAAGATAGTTGGCACAGAAACTAGAGAGCTAAGGAGCAAAAAGATTCATTTATTCAAAGTGCAGTGGAGTAGTGATCTTAGAGACTGTACTTGGGAGACTGAGAAAAGCATTAAACAAGCCTATCCCAAATGCAGAGTAGACATCTCTGACTAACTCCGGTGTAAGGTACCTTTACAATACTTTGCATTTACATTTTATTTCCTACTTAGCTGTTATTTCCTTTTCGAGGACGAAAAGTTTTAAGTGGGGGAGATTGTAATAACCCGGAAAAAGTGAACCATTTTAAAAATTTTAAATCTGGTTATTACCAAAGAATTTGAATAGTTGAAATAGCATATTTCAATAAAATAAAGAATTGGGTATAGTATGGCAGTTTTAAATTTTCAATACAAACTTTGTCTGACTATACCGGGTGGAAAATACAGCGGATTTTAGCGAAACTGAAAATATTTAAATCTATTTATGAATTCCTTTCTAACGAATCTGAAAAATCGAAGTTTCATAGCGGGAATCAAAAGTTATGGCCAAATAAATTTTCAGAAAGGTCGCTATATAGCATATATAGCCCTTGAAAATTGATATTTTGCATACGACCTCGGAATTCGACGAAACCACATTTGTTGGGTCCGGGATGTCAAATAATTGCTAAGTTTCAAATTTCATAATTTTTGAAGCTAGTATGTGAGCGGGGCAAAAGAAAATGTGATTGGTCAATTTCTATTAAAATGGGTCGACCTAAAAATGGTCGTTTTTCAAACGAGCTCAGAATTCGACGAAACTGGTTTTGTTAGGACCGTATCGTCAAAACAAAGCTAGATTTATTTTTCTGGAATTTTTCGATTCAGTTTGTGGCCCTGGCAAATTGAAATGTACGTTCAAATTAAATATCGAATGTTTTATATTTTAATTTGAAAAATAACTGACTGTAACAGTCAAATTGGCCAATGAAACATATCCCATTGTGTCCGGAATGGTGGTATTTAGCGAGGGGCGATAGTGGTTGGGTTTGATTTCGAGTCCGTTTGTGAAAATACTATTTAAAATTTCCTATATAGCTTCGACCAATAGGAATTTTTCTTTAAAAAAAATCGAAAAAAACCCTTGCCGCCAGCGATTTGAACGACGCACGAAGCTCGAATCTTCCCATCTCTTTTGCCGCTGCCACAGCTCGTTTCGCCGCCTCCTCCAGTTGAGGATTCTGATCGCCTCCGCCTACTCTTTAAATCCGACCAAGCCTCGCCTCAAACCATCGATTGTACGCGTCGAATTTCGAGGAGGAAGTCGCCCCCTTTGGAGCGCCGCCGTGACTCGCAGGAGCCACCGAGTTCATCGCAACCACCGTCGATCGGAAGGTGGTTCGTAGCCCTTCGACACCGTGTAGCCTGATCGGAGCAACGCGGTACGGTTTTGGTTTAAAATCAAAACCTAGTTTTGAAGCTTTGAAAACCTTTCTGATTTAAATTTCTGAAATGAAAATAACACTTTTAAGTGTTGCAAAACTTTGAAAAATCATATCTTTTTCGTTCGTTAACGAAATTCGATGAAACAGGAGACACCATGACCGCAAGGAGGCTCTCTACATTCTAGAAGAAGCCGCGGATTTTTCTGATCTTCCTGCGATTTTTAGCACTGCAATAACCAATGTGAGGAATTTAAACTAATTGTGTGAATGAAATCGCGTTGTATAAATTATATAAGCGAAGTGTAAATTATATACACATTGTATACCTCATGTACATGTGTTGTATAAGTTATATTAGCGATGTATAAATTATACAAGCGTTGTATGAAACATATATGCTTTGAATTGTGATGAAATGAAAGTGAATTATAATATTATATATATATATACTCCCCTCGCCCACAGACCATGGACGATATTTATTGCTTGTGATTGACGTGATATTATATGATATGACTAATGGTTGGAAATAGTTGTTTGTGGTTGATATTATGGTTGAAAAATACCTTTGTGGTTGAAAAATACCTTTGTGGTTGAAAAATACCCTCTTGTGTTTGAAAAAAATTAGAATAGGATTGTGGAATTGAGAATAAAACATGCCGCCTGCGTGCGAACTAGATGCATGATCCCCATTGTCAAAAACCTCAAGGTTTTAAGGTAGAGCGAGGAGCCGTACTAGGGACGGTCCCGGTTTTAACTACCCTGCCGTTATGCTGCCGAAATTTTCTGAAATTCATGCGTTGAATATTATTTGAATTTAAACAAATAGCTTTAGCGATAAAAGTCACATTTTTATATATATACAAACCATAGCGAATATTCATGTGTTGAGTTGCAATTCATTCGTTGAGTTGAAATTCACGTGCTGAATATTATTTGAATTCAAACAAATAGCTTTAGCGATAAAAGTCACATTTTTATATATATACAAACCATAGCGAATATTCATGTGTTGAGTTGCAATTCATTCGTTGAGTTGAAATTCATGTGTTGAATATTATTTGAATTTAAACAAATAGCTTTAGCGATAAAAGTCACATTTTTATATATATACAAACCATAGCGAATATTCATGTGTTGAGTTGCAATTCATTCGTTGAGTTGAAATTCATGTGTTGAATATTATTTGAATTTAAACAAATAGCTTTAGCGATAAAAGTCACATTTTTATATATATACATACCGTAGCGAATATTCATGTGTTGAGTTGCAATTCATTCGTTGAGTTGAAATTCATGTGTTGAATATTATTTGAATTTAAACAAATAGCTTTAACGATAAAAGTCACATTTTTATATATATACAAACTATATAGAATATTCATGTGTTGAATTGAAATTCGTTCGTCGATTTGAAATTCATGTGTTGAATGTTATCGTATTTTAAAATAAAATGAAAAGACAATAAAAACTACATTTTTATTGTGAATATGAAATGTTAAAAACATTCACGTGTTGAATAAATATTTTTGACGATTAAATTATTTCTTTTATCATGTATATGCTTTGATAAAAATACACACGTGTTGAAATAAATAATAGTTCGCTTGAAATATTATTATTAGCTTTGTTCTGCATATATATACATGTGTTGAACAGGAAAAATGGATTAGCTGTAGAGTAAAGAAATTATTTGCGTGCCCGACAAATAGGTAAACCTTGATGAGTTGGCTGCGCAATTTTATTTTTATATCAACTCCTGTGAATGCCATTGGATGCGGAGTGCTGGTTATTCTGTGTGAAATAATAAATATCGCCATAGGATAGTATCAATTAATTTTGAACTACACTACATGGCTTACTTCTTGATGATAGGCATACTTCATCATATTCCACATAAGCAATTGGAGCTTGTGTGACGAGGTGGAAGATTTACCATACGAGCAAGAGGCTTGTATGGCGATGACTATATACTACAGGTCGAACTGATAACTGATATGGACTATATAAAATATAACGATAAATTGCCAGATTAATAAAAACCCCATACGGGTCTGGAGTTGACAATAATCACGTCTCTCTAGTTATTAGTTACGGCACATGGACTATTTATTTCCACACGGAAACGGGGTGACGGGAATTTATTCTCTGGAGTGATTATCTATACGTGCTCCCCCGTAAACACCAGAATATATCACTATAAATATGTAGATGCTTTTTAGGATTTATTGGGTACCTAATACGGCCCCATAAATTTCCAAACCCCTCCCCGTACAAAGGAGGTTATGGTGAAATTTTTCGAAATATTAAGGCGTTAGAAAAATATTTGAAGTGAAAACGAAGTTGAAAATATAGAATGAACTATAGTTGAATTATGGAATGAACTATTTTTATATATATATAAAAATAAATATAATTAAAAGGAATAGAGGCCGTGCAGTTCGTGTTTCAGAATCGTAATTTGAAATGATTAGTACGTGGAATCCGACCATCGGATTTTCCCGAAACCGCAACCGCTGGGTTCGCCTTGGAAATATCTTCCCAACGGCACCAACCTTGCAAAAATCCAATGGTTGGATTGTCCGGAATGTTTTAATTCAAATCTGAAGAAAAACAGCGCCGGAATCGTTTATATTTATATATAAATCGAAATATAATTAAATTAAATCGAATAACGATGCTGCAGTTCGAATTTCGAAACCGTAACTTCAAACGACTAGTGTGGAAGATCCGACCGTCGGATTTTCACGAAACTGGAACTGTTGGGTTCGCTTTGGGAATATTTTCCCACTGATATAGACTTTGTAGAAATCCAACGGTTAGATTTTCCGATATGTGTAAAACAAATTAGGGGAAAAACCGCGCCAGTGCCACGGCACGACCTGAAACGTCGTTTAATTAAATATGGCCATTTTTAAATAAATAAAAATGGCGAAAAATCGTTATAAAATATTATAAGCAACATAGATTTCCAATAAACCAATTGGGTTTGAATTGTTTGATATTTGATGGTTGTATGTGCTTAACATGAAAATAACTCTAAAGAACTGAAAGATGGATGTCGAATAATATAACCATGGAAAGAATCGATTTAAATTCTAATGACGTGAATTATTTGAAAAGGCCGAGCTAACCCTCTTTTCAAATAATTTATCGAGCGATTCGAATTGGAAAATGCAAAGACGATTCAAGACCGACGATGTTCGTATCGGTTGGATGGGCGCTACTGAGGTTCCTGACCGGAGTAGCTACCAGAAAGGGACGGAAGTAGTAGCCATCTAAACGCATGTGTTGATTGGACGGATATACGAGGAATTGACGCCTCCGGTTTCGTTCAGACCCACAACGGACTTGTTAATGGACTGTGTGTATGGCATTGGATTTTGTTCTATACGGATTGATCTCTGTTAAATATATATTTGTTTAGCGGCGGAGAATTTATTCTTTAGCTTAACGCCCTTCTCTGAGACATACGAGCACAGAGGTTATATATAGATGGAAATCAATCGTATGGAGTGGACTGCCTATGTGGCATGCCAAGATGCGGTGATCAAGGCTTCTGTTGCAAAGCAAAGTCTTGTGGATGATGATCAAAGCACGGTCTACGTGGCCTAGCTTTGTGTATTTCGTAGATTCGCGAGCCTCACACCCCGATATGAGTTAAAAACGGGATACGGACCGCTGGGAGAGCACGACGTTTCTTTCTAGCTATGGTGGTGTCATTGACTTACGAGCCCTGACATTTATATCTACTTTTCACCTTTGTGGTTGTTGGAATGCGAGGCACCTCGATTATAGGTCTGCAAGGACCGGGAAACGTGTGTTCAGGAATTGCCAATCCTCAAACGTAAGAGAGGACCGGCCCAGCCGAATCCAGGGGTTAACCAGAGTGTGTAGTCCCGAGGCATTTGCTAGAATGTCTCGAAGCGGAGAGGAGCTTGCCCATTGCCTCGACTCATGACGGAAATCCAATTTCCAATATGAGATAACGGATTCGATTATAACTTGTATATGGCGACATAGTGGCATGGGACGCTCATGTCGCCTATTATTGATATTTATGATACTACTCACTTTTGAAACATATATGCACTAGTAATAATATCAAATGATTTTGCTTTATACGTATCAAGCATATTTGGCCATTATAAGGTAAAACTCTATCCTCCGGCTTGCGTTGCATTGTATGATGGGACTTGAGTCTTATAATGGCTTCATTCTTTTTAAAAGCATTGCATTGTTTTAAAAGAATTTACTTTGTTTTAAATGCACTAGCAATCACTGGAGTAAACCCGTTCCGCGAAAGTGGTGTGGTCCTATAATTTGCTATTACTATTGTTTAACTATTAAAAAGATTCCACATACCAGTCCCCATGACTGACTCGTTTTTTGTTTCACTTTGCAAACGCGGGTACCCTTATTTTTACACGGGCAGCCTAGTTCACAGGTGACAGGTTGTTTTTGGCTCTGCACTATTGCATAGAGTGCATTTTTGGCTCTTGGTGAGGATGACTTCTCCGAGATGACTTTGACATTTTCCGCCATTATTGTACTTATGTTATGATTCCGCCACGGGCGATGGAGACTGATTTACTTTCTGTATTTCTTATTGTATGTATATGTACCGCCTTCGGCGATGTAGACTGATACCCTGTTATGTCTCACTGCATGTATGTATTCCACCTCTGGCGATGATGACTGATCACTTCCCTTTTATTTACTAAGTTATATCCCATGCTACGCTATTCTGATGTTATTACATGCTGTGATTCCGCTGTCATATCCATGTAAAATTATTCTATTTATTGTTTCTACTGTTATCTGTACTCTGCTATGATGATTAATGTGTTATATTCCAATGATTATCCTTAATACCTCCCCTAGGATTTTGGGATCGTCACAATAGTAATATGCGAAGCTGATCTAATAAATTAACATATCTTATTAATTTATTTGATAAGAATATATTTCCAATGAATTATTAATTAGGTAGGTGAGTAAACAATTTAAGCTAATGGGCATAATAAATACTAAATATTCACAATAGCAATAAATCCTTTAAGTGAACAAGTAATCATTTATATAAATTTTTAATTAAATAAATTAATGAACAAATTAAATACCTATTCTTGTCTAATAATATTAAAATACAAATTCGCTAGTCTTTTTTTATCCTCTATATATTTGTATTAGTATTGTTATTACAATTTATCTTACATAAACGCTACACCGGGAATAATTAATAATTTGATATGTTTTTCTATCATGATTATTTAGATAAGCAATCGACACCATCCGATGAGCAAACCACTTCCACCAACATGGTCTACCTCTTGACAACCCAAATTAAATATATAGTATACAGAATTCCATAGCGAATATTCGAAATTTTAATTTGGACATAACTTACAATTTATAAAATGAAATCTCAATTTCTTACATTCGTTAGAAAGATATTATTAGTTATATCCTAATGTTTTTTGTTTCATCCAGTTCCTATTTATAATGAATTCTTTATACTCAATTGAAACAAAAATCGAGTTTTCAAACTACCGCGCCATTTCAAGCTCGTTTTAAAACTAATTAAAAAATTTATGCTCATACCTGGCTTTAAATAAATTTTAAGTCGTATATTCTCAAAATAAATCATCTAAAATACTAAATTGTCATTAAAATAAATTAAAAATAAATTTTAAATCAGTTCCATGAATACAGGTTGTTAAAGCGGAAGAGGAAAAGGGCCTCAAAGTCTAGGGTTTCTAATTAAAAGGGATACTGATTTTTTGTATTGGTATTTTGAAGTGTGACATACTTGTGGTCTAGTGGTATTGCAAATAACTTGTTACGACGACCCAAACCCCCATGCAACAGTGGCAAGGATAATCAGTGGAATATAACACATAAACAAATAACAGCAGAATAGAAATATAGCATTACACCAGATATTGTACATCAAATTACACTGGAAATAATATCAACATCAGAGTTACACATCATGATAGGATCATACTTAGTACAGGATACTGTTTCAGCTTAATATAAAATGTCTGTAGTGGAATCAAACATAATATACATAATAGCGACTGAAATAGTACAATTGAAATGATAAAGTCCGTTTCTAGCTCCATAGCTAACCAAAATGAGCCTGCTAAAACCTAAATACTAGGTTGCCCGTGTAGAAAATAGGGGCACCCGAGTTTGCAAAGTGAAACAAACTATGAGTCAGTCATGGGACTGGTATGAGAAATCTTACTTAACCTATTTAATAATAAGGTCAATCATAGGATCATGCTGCCAACACGGAACGGGTTTACTCCTTGGATTGCCAGTGCATGAAATAAAGTAAATCAAGAAAGTCAACGCAATGCTTTTTAGAAAAATGAAGCCATTATAAGACTCAAGTCCCATCACACAATGCAACGCAAACCGGAGGATAGTGTTTTTTCCTTATAATGGCCAAAAATGCTGGATACGTTTAAAACAAATCATTTGATATTATTATTAGTGTTTATCTGTTTCAAAAACAATTTCAAACATAATGTATCAATCATAGACGACATATGTGCCCCATACCACTATGTCGCCATACTAGGCTCTACAATCAAAACCGAACATGTCGTATTGCAAGTTGGATTTCCATCGTGAACCAAGGCAAGGGATCGTCCTTACCGAATTCGAGACAATCTAGCCCATGTCTCAGGATAAGTACTCTGTCAAGCCCTTAGGAGCACCAGGGCCGGTCCACACGTACGTTAGTGGACTGGTTATTACAGAACAATACGTTTCCTCGCCCTATGGGGCGTAAATCCATCCATTGGCCCCGTAGTGACCGATATATCCGAGGTACCTCGCTTTCCATCATCCACATAAGTAAAAATGTCTAAGCTCCATACCATGACACCACTTTTAGCTAGATGGAAATGCATGTCCTCCCTGGGGTCGTTCTCTCATTTATGGTTCACACCGAGATGTGAGGCTCGTGAATAAACGCTATACACAAAGCTATGCTATTTAAAGTTGTGCTTTGATCATCAACCACAAGGCTCTGCTTTTCAACAAAAGCCATGATCATTGCATCTCAGCATGCCACACTGGCAATTCACGCCATGCAACTGATGTCTATCGATATATAACCTCTGAGCTCGTATGTCTTACCGAAGGTGTTAAGATAGAGAATAAATTCTCCTCCACCAAATAGATGTATATTTAATAGAGATCAATCAACACAGAATAAAATCCAATGTTAGACAGATAGTCTATTTACAAGTCAGTTTTGGGTCTGAACGAAACCGGAGGCACCTTATTTGTAATAACCCGGATAATACGGGCCAATTAAAATTGTTTAAATTGGTGATTTCAAAGAAATTTGAACAATTGAAATATAATATTTCAATAAAATAGTGAATTAGAAATAGTGAGTCAGTATGAAAATTTGAATTCAAACTTTGACTGACTGTTCAGGGTGGAGAATACAACGGATTTTAACGAAACCAAAAATATTCAAATCTGTTAGTCAATACCTTTCTAACAAATCTGAAAAATCGAAGTTTCATAACGGGAATCAAAAGTTATGGCCGAATGAATTTTCAGAATGGTCGCTATATAAAATATATAGCCCTGGAAAATTGATATTTTGCATACGACCTCGGAATTCGACGAAACCACTTTTGTTGGGTCCGGGATGTCAAATTATTGCTAGGTTTCAAATTTCATAATTTTTGAAGCTAGTATGTGATCGTGGCAAAAGAAATTGTGTTTGGTCAATTTCTGTTAAATTGGATCGACCAGAAAATGGCCATTTTTCAAACGATCTCAGAATTCGACGAAACTAGTTTTGTTGGGATAGTAGCGTCAAAACATAGCTAGATTTATTTTTCTGGAATATTTCGAATCAGTTTGTGGCCCTGGAAAATTGAAATGTACGTTCAAAGTTAAAAATTAAATGTTTTATACTTTAATTTGAAAAATAAATGACTGTAACAGTCGAATTGGCCAATGAAACATATCCCATTGTGTCCGAGATGGGGGTATTTAGCTGGGGACGACAGTCGTTGGGTTTAAAAGTAGTTCGTTAGAGAAAACACTATTTAAAAATATAATATATATATCGGCCAATAAGATTTTTTCTTTCATAATTAAAAAAATAAAAAAAACCCAAACCCTCGAATCAACGGCGAAACCCGTTCCCCCCTTCTCTCCTCCGCCGCCGCCGCTACAGCCACTTCCACCCAACGCCACCACCGTCGTTCGACGCGTCTCCGCCCCCTCGTCAGATCCAACCCACCCATGACCTCACTCGAAGCCTCCTCCGCCTAAATCGAGGCCAGAAAGCCCGCCACTTCCTGGTGCCTTCGATGACGATCCCGACCACCGAGCGCCACCAAACCACCACCGACTGGACCCCCTCTCGAAGCTCTTCCACGTCCAACCCACCGATCGTCCCCTCGTGCCTCGGTTCTCGCGAAAACCGCAAACCTAGTTCTGAACCATTTTGAAAGGTGAGTTCTTTTTGATGTTTGCACTTTGAAAAATCATATCTTTTTTGTGTGTTGATGAAATTCAATGAAACAGGAAACATCAGGACCGGAAGGAAGCTCTCTACCACATAGAAGAAGCCACGGATTTTTCTGAGTCATCTACGATTTTTAGCACTCCGCAAACCAATGTGAGAAATCTAAATTAAAAGAATTTGAATGGAAAATGTCGTGTATAAATTATATAAGCGAAATATAAACTGCACACGTGTTGTATACCTCATGTACATGCGTAGTGTAAGCTATATAAGCGAAGTATGAATTATACATGCATAGAATAATTGATATATGTGTTGAAATGCAAGTGAAATATAGCAATAATATATATATTTATATATATATATACTCCCCTCGTCCACAAACCATGGACGATATTTATTGTTGTGAATTGATGTGAAATATTGGATGAAAAATACGAATGGTTGAATAATTGTTTGTGGTCTATATTGTTTGGTTGTGGTTGAAAAATAACCATTGGTGATTGAAATGAATTGGAAATATTTATGGAAATAAAATTAAAACATGCCGCCTGCATGCGAATTAGATGCATGAATCCCTATTGTCAAAAACCGCGAGGTTTTAAGGTAGAGCGAGGAGCCGTACTAGGGACGGTGCCAGTGTTAACTACCCTGCCATTATGCTACCGAAATTTTGAATAATCTTTATGTGTTAGAATAATTTTCATATGTTGAAATTATTTTCATGCGTTGAAATTAAAGTCATATGTTGAAACTATATCCATGTATGGAAATGTTCATGTGTTGAAAAGTGATGTGTGAAAATTAAATTCATTTGTGAATGAATGAAGTGTTTAAACAATAAAAATCACATTTTTATAATATATATGCAGTATGAAAAATATTCGCCGTATACATAAATAGTTTCAAAAATAAAAATTCTATCTTTCTTATATGAACAACATAAATAAAATATCCATGTGTGGAAATGCTCATGTGTTGAGAAGTGTGTGTAGTGGAAAAGTTCATGTGTTGAATAAAAAGATCGAACAATAAAAATTACATTTTTATTGAAACTATGAAGTGTTGAAAACATCCATTTGTCGAATAAATACTTTAAATGATAAAAATATCATTTTTATCATATATGTGATATGCTAGAGATATGCGGACGTTGAAATAAATATTGGTGAAGAGATATTATTTTTAACATGCATAGGAACTAAATAAAATAGCCATATGTTGAAATCTATTTTAGTTCGCCAAATTATCATCTTTGAAATGTAAAGTGTTAAAAATAGCCACTTGTTCAAATAAATGTGCATGAGTTGAAATATACATTAATTATCTAATGATATGATTTTAGCCTATGCATGCAACATTAGAATGAATGGTGTTTTTAAACCAAAGTAAATCAAATATGAAGTTGAATGGAAAATGATAAGTGATAAAAATTGTATATACGTACCTGCATATTTATTGAACAGGTTATAGCAAAGGGGCTAGAGAAGAGGAATAAAATTTTGTGCCCGACAAATAGGTACACATTTACTATTTGTTTGGGTGATGATTTTATGAGCCTGTTGGCTAGCCGCTTGGCTTTTTCTTTTTCTTTTTGACATGAGACGCCCGTGTGGCTATTTGGGAATTTTCCCAGCCCCTCCCGTACAAAGGAGGTTATGGCGAAATTTTCCAAAATTTAAAGGCGTTAGTGAAATAATTGAAGTGAAAACGATACAGGAATTTTTGAATGAACTATATTTATATAAATATATAATTATAAATAAAATTAAAACGAAACGTGGCCGTGCAGTTCGTGTTTTGAAACCGTGATTTCAAATGACTAGTGCGAGAAATCCGACCATTGGATTTTCCCGAAACCGCAACCGTTGGGTTCACCTTGGAAATATCTTTCCAACGACACCAACTTTGTGAAGATCCGACGGTTGGATTGTCTGGAATGTTTAATTCAAATCTGAAGAAAAACAGCGCCAGAAACGATTATATTTATATATTTTTATATATATAAATATAATTAAATTAAATCGAATAACGACGCTGCAGTTCGAAAATTGAAATCGTAACTTCAGATGGCTAGTGTGGAAGATCCGACCGTCGGACTTTCCCAAAACTGAAATCATTGGATTCGTTTTGAAATGACCTTCCTAATGATATAAAATTTGTGAAGATCCAACGGTTAGATTTTCAGATATGTGTAAAACAAAATTAGTGAAAAGCAGCGCCAGTGCATCGACCCGACCTGAAATGTCGTTTAATTAAATATGGCCATTTTAAATCAAATAAAAATGGTGATATATCATTATAAAATACTATAGACGATATAGAGTGGAAATAAACCAATTTCGTTGTGTTTGCTTGATATGTGATGGTTGAATGTATTTAACATGAGAATTATAACTAAAGAACTGAAATGTGAATGTTGAATAATCCAACCATGTGATTAATGGATTTGAAAATCTAAATATACGTGGATTATTTGAAAAGCCCGAGTTCATCTCATTTCAAATAGTCGATCGACGTTGAGAAGTCGAAGAGTCAAAGACGGTTGAAGACCGACGATCTTCACATTGGATGGATGGGCGCTACTGATGCTCGTGATTGGAGTAGCTACCATGAAGGAACTGAAGTAGTAGCCGTCCAAACATACGGTTGATTGTACGGATATGCGAGGAATTGGTGCCTCCGGTTTCGTTCAGACCCAGAACGGACTTGTAAATGGACTGTGTGTCTGACATTGGATTTTGTTCTGTGCTGATTGATCTCTGTTAAATATATATCTGTTTGGCAGCGGATAATTTATTCTCTTGCTTAACGCCCTTCTCTGAGACGTACGAGCTCAGAGGTTATGTATTGATAGAAATCAGTCGCATGGAGTGGATTGCCTGTGTGGCACGCCTAAGTGGCATATGATCAAGGCTTCTGTTGCAAAGCAAAGTCTTGTGGTTGATGATCAAAGCATGGTCTGTGTGACGTAGCTTTGTGTATAACGTGAATTCGCGAGCCTCACACCCCGGTATGAGTCAAAAACGGGAGAAGGACCCAAGGAGTTCACGACGTTTCTTTCTAGCTATGGTGGTGTCAGTGACCTCCCAGCCCTGACATTTATATCTACTTTTAACCTGTGTGGTTGTTGGAATAAGAGGGGCCTCGATTATAGGTCTGTAAGGACTGGGAAACGTGTGTTCAGGAATAATTAATCCTCAAAAGTAAGGGAGGACCGGCCTTGGAGGATCCAGGGATTGGTGTGTGCGGTCCCGAGGCATTTGCTAGAGTGTCTCGAATCGGAGAGGAGCTTGCCCCTTGCCTCGACTCATGAAGGAATCCAATTTCCAATACGAAATATGCGGACGTGATTGTATTACTTGTACGGCGACATAGTGGTATGGGTCATTTATGCCGCCTATGATTGATATTTATGATTGAAATCGCTTTTGAAACATATATGCACTAGTAATAATATCAAACACTTTTGTTTAATTCGTATGAAGTATTTTTGGCCATTATAAGATAAAAACTCTATCCTCCGGCTTGCGTTGCATTGTTTGATGGGACCTGAGTCTTATAATGGCTTCATTTTATAAAAAGCATTGCGATGATTTAATCATTTACTTTATTTCATGCACTAGCACTCATTGGAGTAAACCCATTCTGCGAAAGTGGCGTGGTCCTTTGATTTGCCTTATTATTGTTGTTAATAAGTTAAGTAGATTTCTCATACCAGTCCCATGACTGACTCGTAGTTTGTTTCACCTTGCAAACTCGGGTGCCCTCATTTTCACACGGGCAGCCTAGTTACATGTTTCTAACGCACCTTTTGGCTCATGGCGAGGCTTGACTACACCGTGCTGACTTGGATTTTCTCCACCATTATTGTATCTTTATGTATGATTCCGCCTCAGGCGATGGTGACTGATTATGTATCATTATGCACTAAGTTGTATCTTGTACTGTGCTTCTCTGATGTGATGATATCTAAATGATTCCGCTGTCATATGTGTGTAAATTATTCTAATTTCTGTTTATGCTATTATATGTGATCTTTCTGATGATGATTAATGTGTTATATTCCAATGATTATCCTTAACAACGTTTCACGGGGTTTTGGGATCGTCACATTATTCCTCATCCCATATCTCCAATACAGGAGAGAGGCCTTCGTACAACCGAACAGTCAACAAGTACGTCCGAACAACCAACACTGTAACTCTTTCAAGGCAGCAACTCCAATCAAAGGCATTAGTAACCATCCATTCGATGTGAAGATTATCGGTTTTGCACCGTCTTCATATCTTCGATTTCTAATCGTCGATCAATTATTTGAAATGAGAATTAACTCGACCTTTTCAAACAATTCACATATACATAAAATTTAAATAAATTCTTTCCATGGTTAAATTATTTGACATCCACAATTCAGTTCATTAATATAATTTTCATGTCAAACACATCCATCTTTCAAAATATCTGATAAACCAAGTAAAATCGGTTTATTTTCATTCCATATCGTCTATAATATTTTATAACGATATATCGCTATTTTTATTTATATTAAAATAGCTCAATTTAATTAAACGACGCTTCAGGCCATTACGCGGCCCTGGCACTGTTTTTCTTTAGATTTGATTTACACATTTCTGAAAATCTGACCATTGGATCTTAACAAAATTTATATCGTCCAAACAGGACCCAATGGTTCCAGTTTTGGGAAAATCCGATGGTCAGATTTCTCGGTATAATCGTTTAAAATTACGAATCCAAAACGCGAACTGCAGCATCATTATTCATTTTATTTTAATTTATATTTATATACGTGTATAAATATAATTCCTTCGAAGATTTCTAAACCATTTTCACTTCATTAGCGTGTTAAAAATAATATTTTTAACGAACAAATATTTATTTCAACACATGAATATTTTTAGTGATTCATATCTATAATAAAAATGTTAATTTTATTGTTCAAACAATTTATTCAACACATTAGTATTTTTAGCGACTCATATATATAATAAAAATGTGATTTTTATTGTTCTAGCATTTTATTCCGCACATGAATATTTTTTTAACTTCACACATACAATAAAAATGTGATTTTTTTGCTCTAACCATTTATTCAACATATGAATATTTTTATTACTTCACATACATGATAAAAATGATATTTTTATCGTTCAAAGAATTTATTCAACACATGAATATTTTTATTACTTCACATACATGATAAAAATGATATTTTTATCGTTCAAAGAATTTATTCAACACATGAATATTTTTATTACTTCACATATACAATAAAAATGTGATTTTATTGTTAAAACAATTTATTTCAAACATGAATATTTTTAATGATTCATATATTCAATAAAAATGTGATTTTTATTGTCTAAACAATTTATTTCAAACATGAATATTTTATATACTTCACAGATACAATAAAAGTGTGATTTTTAATGTCTAAACCATTTATTTCAAACACGAATATTTTACAACACATGAATATATTTCAACACATGAAAGTTTCAGAAAATTTCGGCATTACAACGGCAGGGTGGGTAGCAACGACACTGTGTCCAGCATGGCTCCTCTTTTATTCTAGGCCTCGCAGTGTCACAAGAGTTTCATTCCAATAAATTCACAATACAATCATTTTCACAACACAATGAATTTACCACAAACACAACTAATTTTGTTGCAACCACAATCAACCATTCACAGTCACAACCAAATTTCACACAGCACTTCAATCAAGTCGTCCATGGTCTGTGGACGACGGGTGTCGGGAGCTACTAAACTCCGTCTACAACCTAATATATTTTTCCAATTTTAATAGAATTTAGAAACCTCAATTTGCTTTCCACACCTTCTAAAATTGTAGATAGCTCCAAAAAAAATTGGTCACTTCTAGAATGTAAAAGACATCGTCACGAGTCTAATGTCTCTTGTTTCACTAGATTTCGACCAAAAACGAGAAAGATATGATTTTTATTCTAAAATCACAATTCTCAACACTTTTATATGTTGAAAACAGTTTAACATATTTAAACTGTATACCTTCAACTTAGATTCAAAACTAGGTCTTGAAATTTCGTACGATCCGTAGCACCTGAGGATGATCAGACCAGACCACGTCCTCCAGCTCCGAAAACCACCGTAGACACCACCCTCGACGAACTCGGACTCGAGATGGAGGAGAAAATGGCTGCGACGCAGCATGATTTCGGAGCGATGAACTGAGCGAACTACCACACAAGAAATTATGGCACTGGTATGGATTTGAAGATCGAGAGGAGATCTACAAAATCTTCAACAGAAGCACTTAATTTTGTTGTGTTGATTTGGAGTTACGGAGGAGAGAAGGTCAGAAGAGGTTCCGCCGTTCGAATGAGAGGGTATGGGTTTATTTTCCTGGAATGAGAAAGTGGAAGGAGAATTCTGATTGGACCATGGATTTATAAGTTAATTTTTTATTTCTTTAGTTCGGAAAATACACACTAATCCATACGAACTCCAATTCAAAACAATGATTGTCGCCCCCAGCTAAATACCCCCATTTCGGATACAACGGAATATGTTTTGTAAGCCCATTCGACTGTTTCAGTCAGTTATTCTTCAAATTAAAACATAAAACATTCAATTTTAGATTTGAATGTACATTTTAATTTACTGGGGCCACATAAGGATTCCAAAATTTCCGAAAAATAAACTGGCTATGTTGGGACGATACAGTCCCAACAAAACTGATTTCGTCGAATTTGGAGACCATTTGAAAAATGGTCGTTTTCTGGTCTATCCAATTTGCACTATATTTGCAAAACACGTTTTCTTTTGCCATGCTCACATATTAATTCCAAAAATTATGTAATTTTAAACCTAGCAATAAATTGACATTCCGAATCCAACCAAAGTGGTTTCGTCAAAAACTGAGGTTGTTTGTAGAACGGATATTTTAAGGGCTTTATTATAATTTAAAAATCCAGTTTTTGAATTCTCACCAAAATTCTGTCAAAATTACCCGAAATAAAAATTTTAAATTGGTTCTGATTTTCTGGGTTGTTACACTGTTATCCCATGACCTGAGTTCAAGTATGGATGGCTTCAATTTTTTTAAACTAGTGCCTTCGATTTGCCCTGGGCCGACACTGAATGAACACATAAATGAAAAATATGTGGCTGTTATATCATTGTTCCTTTTGCAAAACTGATTTTATTTTTCGATTAAACGTGTAAGATCAATCAAATTATGACAAAAAATATCGTATATATTCCAATCAATTAAATTAAATACTTCATTTTCAAGCTTGGCATGAATAATTGTGCAACTAACTGATTTAACAACCCACGAATAATCATGTCCTCATTATCATTAAGCAAATTTACAACTGACTACTGAACAATATTAATTTAAAAAATTTAAGTTCGCAAAATATTTGTTTTACTGAACATTATACTGAGTTTTATAAGTTGTTTGATGGACATTTACTTAGTTTATCTAATGTTCTCTTCATAGTTGCAAATATTGACTATTGTTGGATGTTAGACAATTATGTTGGTTTATTCCTTTTTCGAATAAGTTTTTTAGATTATTATGCCTGGGTTCCTTTATGTATCAACTTTCTAGGCTAACAATGAATAACCATCAAACATATTTTAACCTACATATCATAAAGTAAGAGATAATATTTCAACTTCACTTGCTAAAAAGGTTTGCTTTAAAATTATTAACAATTATTTCACAATGTGCCGCGGTTATATAGTTTAATTGTTTGTTATTGACTAACTACTTTAGAGTTACTTCTATGTTATTTATTTTTATTAAATTAAATCTACCGAGTTTTTACATTATGGGCAACTTACAATGAAATCAATTCAAGTGCAAAATATGATGGAGTTATTATACCTATGTATGAGCATTCACTTATTGTGCTGAAGGCATATATAAGCACATGTATAAGTATATTTTGCCATGTTTATATATTTAATACACTGTAGATTTTGTATTCTTGCTCGATAGAGCCGTTACAAATAAAAATTATACGTGTATGATCGAATGAGTAAGGGTAGTAATTTCATCTTAGCACTTAAATTCTTTTCTCACACTCGTTTTTTGCATTAACAGACCCTACATATGTGCTTTTGTAATAAACTGCCCACTGAATTTAAGGGATATCTTATTTTGGCTCCTCATTATAGATGCAAAAAGTAAGGTGAGCGTTGATGGAAAATTCAAAAATATTTAACAATAAATTTTCTGTTTTTTTATTATATGCAAAGTACAAATAATTGTCTGCCATGGTTTATTTTTATACATGCTACAAAAAAAACACCATATTACAACTTTAATTTTACAACTATGGGAAAAACACAGTTGTAATAAATGTTTTTTTACAACTGTGCAAAATGCACTGTTGTAATAAATGTTTTTTACAACTGTGAAAAATCACTATTGTAATAAACATATATATCACAACTTTTCTTTTTTGTCTGTTGTAATAACTGATATATACTAATTAATTTCTGATAATTAATAGTTAAATTAGAAAGTTATTTAAACTTATTTTTAGTAACTCTTTTTTCTATTTCTTATATTAGAGACCTATTAAATATTAATAACAACCAATATTTAACAATTAGTAATATTAACATTTAAGAATAATTCATATTCAATAATAAATTTACAAATTAATACCAATTACCATTAATTAGTATTAGATTAGATAAAAACCGCTTAATTGATGATTAATAAATAATAGTTACTTTTTAAAAATTACTATTAAATATTTAATAGTATATAATCAATAACATTTACATAATAATTAATTTTTAATAGTTGGTATTCAATTATAACTTTGGAAAAAAGGTAATAATTAATAATAACAATTATTAATCAGTAATATTTAATATTTTAGTAAAAATCAATTCTCAAGAAATTCATATTATATTTATATTTAATATAAAATTTTACTTATTAATTCTAAATTATAATTTTTAGTTCTCTAAGTTTGGGTGAAATCATAATTGTAACCGCTGGAAAACTGTCAGTACCATTTAAATTTTTGATTGTACTGCAAATCTTCTTGATTTTCACAGTTAAAGTTCAAATTTGGTTTTACTTAATATTTTTGGGTATCACAGCAGCTTCAGTTATATGTTATTTTGAATGGTTAGCATGAGAATTTCTCTTATTTTTTCACATTATTTCTTGATGATCTGTATGTCTCGCTTATTTCAGTTTTTCTTTGACCGTAAATACCAAATCATTTGGCAAAATATAAAAACAAAATCAAGCTATGTGCATTGGAATTTTTGGCTCCAAACGCAAAAATTTGGCTCCAAAACAAAAAATATTGCCTTTAACATTTCGTTCCTTCCCAAGGTTTTCAATTACAGTTGTCCCCTCTTTCTTTCTGTCACGTTTCCTCCTCCATCGGCATTAAAGAAAGAGACGCTCCCTCAAATTTCAGCTTCGAACCCTAACCTTCACCCGATCCCTTCGCTTTCTTGAGATCCAGCCTTCCTTTCTCTTCGCGCGACCAGATCCGACCTTCACTCGATCTCTACTCACGGTGTAATCTTTCATCTCTGGCTTCTGACTTTATTCGCGACTCCAGATCCTCTGTCGCTCCATCTCAGATTGTTGTTCGCGATTTCATCGTTGATTATGGAGTACCACCAGTTTTGCTCCAGGCGATAGTTAAATCTTTAATTAGATTTGAACGTGAAATGGTAATTGAATTCACCGATAAAACCGTGGTGTTAGATATGAAGTATAACCAGTTTTACTTCATGGGATGAATAGGTTGGGATTGGGAAATTAAAACAAATGATTACTTCGGTAAGGTTCGTTAATCCCGACTAGTTGAATCGAAATTCAAAAGGATAGATTAAAGAATAAATATAAAGAATTTATCTTGGATAAAATTAATGGGAACCTTTCCCTATGAATGTGAAATTTAGAAACTAACTGTCGGTTAGCCAAGCAGAATGGTTTTCTGGATATTGATCTGATGTTGGTTTCGGCCTTCGGGGTTAATATTTGGGGAATTATTCTCTTGATTAATTTACGGTTAGTGACTGATGAATTGGAATGAGGCGTATGTTGTATTTGTGTAACACTTATTTATAATATACGCGAGTTATTCGGAAAGACCGGGTTTATCCCATTCTGAATAATTGATATGACGATAAGTCGAAGATGAAGACGGTGGTCGAAGACCGGAAGTCTTCACGTCGTTTGGGTGATTACTGATGATCTTGATTGGGCTGTACACCCAAGAAGATGGAAACCGTTGGTGATCATCCAGACGTACTTGGAGATCGATGGATATGTGGGGTACTAGGTGCCTCCGGTTTCGTTCAGACCCAGAACGGACTTGTAAATGGACTGTGTGTCTGACATCGGATTCCATTCTCTGTGACTGATATCGGTTGCATAGAATAGTTTGCCTGTGTAGCATGCTAAGATGCAAATGATCAAGGCTTCTGTTGAAAAGCAAAGCCTTGTGGTGATGATCAAAGCACAGCCTGTGTGGCACAGCATTGAGTAACGTGAATTCGCGAGCCTCACACCCCAGTATGAACCAGAAACGGGAGAAAGGACCTCAGGGAGGGCCTACGTTTCCTCCTAGCTAAAAGTGGCGTCAGTGGTTTTACACGCACTGATGAGTTTGACTTACGTGGTTGTTGCTGTTGCGAGGCGCCTCAGTAAGATCGGACGATCCGGGTCCGTTGGAGTCATTCGTTGGCTCGCTTACGCCCCAAAGGGCGGCGAAACGTAGTGCTCAGGCATTTTAATCCACTCCGTGTTGACCGGCCCTGACGATCCAAGGGTCGATGCGTTCTGATCCTGAGACTCGGGCTAGGCAGTCTCGAATTCGGTAAGGACTATCTTTTGCCTTGGTTCATGACGGAAATCCAGTTTCCAAATACGTGATCTTGCGGTTTTAGTTGTAATCCTATATATGGCGACATAGTGGGATGGGGCGCTCATGCCGCCTATGATTGATACTTATGATTTGAAGTTGTTTTATACACTATGCACTGACTATAGTATCAAATGATTTGTTTTAAAACATATCAAGCATTCTTTGGCTGTTATAAGGGAAAACCCTATCCCCCGGCTTGCGTTGCATTGTGTGATAGCACCTGGGTCTTATAACAGCTTCATTTTTCTCTATTTAGCATTGCGCTGTTCGTCTTATGCACTGGTATTCTTGGGAGAAAACCCGTTCCGTGTTATACGGCGTGGTCCCTTGATTTACCTAACTTTAAAAATAAAGATCAATAACTGTTTTAGTTCTCACACCAGTCACATGACTGACCTGGAGTTTATTGTTTTAACCAAAACTCTGGGTGCCCTTATTTTGACACGGGCAGCTAGTAGTTTTGGTTTTGCAGATTTATATTCACAGGATCCTGGTACAGCTGGAACGATATACGGAAAGCTTTGTATCCGTATATCTCCTTCTAGTTGTGTATTGTATTATTTTCCGCTGCGATGTATTTAAATGTAATTTAAATCTCTGATATTTCTATGTAATATTTATTTGTTTATACTCTGTATATTCTTGTAATCTGATGCATTGTTGTAATACACAATGAAACGTTCTTTTATATGCGTTCTGTTGTGGCTTGTTCTCGAACTATCCGCTCTTTCCTTTACGGGGAAGTTTCGGGTTTTTACAGTTGGTATCAGAGCTTTGGTTTACAAAGCTCAGAGAACAAGGCACATTAGAACCATACGAAAGAATTCATCAGATATTGGATTAGTAATATCCAATGGGAATGACTCATTAGAAATGGGATCAGTAGTATCCTAGAACGAGTGTGAAGAGTATATTTTTTAAGTAAAAACAAGTTTTGTTTTGAAATTTAAATTAGCTATTCGTATTTGATTATTTATTCTATATTGATGTGGACAATCCAGTATATATAGATTTTGCATATGCGCCTTGCAAACGGGTATTCGAAGTTTTAATATACTGGATAGTTATAGAATCACACTCTAGTCACCCGGGGATGATCCTGGTGATGGTGCATCATCATCAGCATTCATGTTTGAGTGACGAAAGTGGACTTTCTATATATTTCCTATTGACTGGCGTGAGAACCAAAAAAATTAGATAAGGCCTATTGTTGTGATTTGGAATCAAAAACATGATTTTTGTATATGTATCAAAATTATGAATTTGAGACTCTAATTCACTAATTGATTGATGTTTGTGTTGTCTGTTTATTTGGTTGATAATTTTGAACCATTTAGCCTAATTGAACCAAATATTGAATTATATTGAAAATTGGTTGCGTTTGCTTGCATATACTTGTACTTACCTTGAACAGGTCATAGCAAGGAGGCTAGAGCAGAGAATAAAATTTGTTTGCCCGACAAATAGGTACATGTTTGCTATATAATTTACTATTTTGTTTGGGTGATGATGATTTTATGAGCCTATTGGCTAGCCGCTTGGCTTTTTCTTTTTCTTTTTGAGATCTGAAGGACCGGGGAAGCTATTTGAGATTTCCCGATGCTCCCATTGCAGGGGAGGTTATGGAGAAATTTTTCGAAAATTTAGGGTGTTAGCCAAATTTTTGAAATTTTTGAAAATTCTCAGAAACTAAAAAGTTGGAGAATGGAAGCTAGATCTAACGTAGAGTTGATTAATCAAACCACTTTCGACTTTGTTCCTTTTCGGGGACGAAAAGTTTTAAGTGGGGGAGATTGTAACAACCCGAAAATCTGGGCCAGTTTAAAATTTTTATTTTGGCAATTTTAGCGAATTTTGATTATTTAAAATGAATTATTTTAAATAATATCGACGAGAAATTTATTTTGAATATATTTAGAACGTGTATATTATATACGTCGTCGTTAGAATATAAATAATTATATATAATTATAAATAGAATTGAAAATGGCGCGGTAGTTCGATAATTCGATTTCAAACTTCAGTTGAATGTACCGGGTGCAAAACAATCCAGAATTTAGTGAAACCAAAAACATTAGGATCTAATTGATGATATCTTTCCAACGAATCCGAAAAATCGAAATTTCATAGCGGGTATCAAAAGATATGTCCAGTTGAAAATTCTGAATAGTCGCTATGGAATTCGGGCCCTTAAAAATGGGAATTTTGCAAATGACCTCGGATTTCGACGAAACCACTTTTGTTGGGTCCGCAGTGTCAAGTTATTGCTAGATTTCAATTTTCATAATTTTTCGAATCAATATGTGAGCGTGGCAAAGGAAAAGGCGTTTGACCGGTTTCAGTTGATTTTAATCGACTAGAAGTTGGTCATTTTTCAAACGGTCTCGGAATTCGACGAAACTAGTTTTGTTAGGACCGTATCATCAATACGAAGCTAGAAAATATTTTTCTGGAATTTTTTGAGTTAGTATGTGACCCCGGTAATTTGAAATGTACGTTTAAAATTCAATATAGCAATTTAAATGTAAATTCAACGGAAACTGATCGTATCGTCCGAATCAACCTACGATACATATCCCATTGTGTTCGGAATGGGGGTAATTAGCTAGGGGCGACATTTGTTGGGTTCGATTTGGGATTCGAAAGAAAAAGTAACATTTAGAAATTTAAAAGCAAATAAAGTATATAATATTATATTGGGCTAAGCCCGTTTACCTCTTCCACTAGCACCCCCCCCCCCTTGTCAAAAATCAGAAATTGAAAAAGGAAAAAAATACGAACGAAACCCGTCGTTCGAGACCGCCACCGCTCCTCCAGGCGGAGCGCCACCGCCCTCCGATCTCGCGGCCCCCTTCTCCGCCCTCGTCGATCTCCACCCCCCTCCTCTGCTCGCCTCGAACCCTAAAACCCCCCCTCCCCTCCTTCGATCGACGCAAGCACCCAGACCCCCCTCCTTTTAATCGTGCCGCCGCACAGACCCTACACCCCCCCACTCCATCGCCTACCCCTCCGAGCTCCGACGCCTCCAACCTCCAAATCCGAAAAGCAGTGAAGGGATCGAGAGGAGCTCAGGGATTTCGGTCCAGGAATTGAAGACGACGGCTTAGAGGCCTTAATGACGTGATTAGTGTGTTGAATAGGTAATTAATTAGTTTAATTTCTTTTAAATGTTTTATTTATGTAATTTAAAAGTTTGAAAGGCTATAACTTTTTGTTTGTAAATGAGGATTCACATTTGTTTAAAAATATAATTTTTAAATGGGAAAACATTGAAAAGGTCGTATTTTTAACATTGAAAAGGTCGTATTTTTAACATTGAAAAGATCGTATTTCTAACAATGAAAAGATCGTATTTTTTTTGGGAAAAAGCTATGATAGCGAAGTAAAAATTCGATTTTTATATATTGAATAGCATAGGAAAAATTCGATTTTTAAATGTAGAAAGCGATTATAAAAATATGATTTTTAAATTGAAAGTGAATATATAAAAATGTGAATTTTATTTTAAAGACATCAAAATATAAAAATGTGTGATTTTTATATATGTAGTGAATACGGGCAACGAAGGTGACATAGATGCAATAACGATGAAGATTTCTATCAAAGCAGAGTCAAGATGATTGGATAGCTATCGGTGAGAACTTCTCACCTTTCAATTTAATTTTTCTAGTTATATATATACTAGGATGCAGACGGTGCTTAGTAGCACCCGACACCCGTCATCCACAGACCATGGATGACTTGTTTGTTAAATTGTTTGGTTGTGTAGTTGGTTAGATTATTTGATTGAAATTTGAATTGGTTGGTGAAATGAAATTGATTTGATTGATGTGTGAATGGCGTGGGCCTTCACTAGACCGGGGATAAGGCTAGGCCTTGTCCCGTTTCTAGTATCGTGCCGTTGTGCAGCCGAAATTTTCTAAAATAAATTAGAAAAATAAAAATATCATTTTATTTAAAGAATGAACTGAATAGAAATTCATAAGTGAATAAAATAGTTTGATCGTTAAAAATATATTTTTTAACGTGAATGTAAATAAATAAATATTCATTTACAAACCGGACGGTTTGTTTATGTACACCTATTTGAAAGACATTGATTGGGACGATAAATTTCACACATCGCCCAACTGCACCAATAAAATCTGTGTTTGATTGTTTGAAACCCTACACGGGTGTTGGAATGAAATTTGAAGTTCACTCATCCTGATTGATTAAATATGTCGATCGATTGATTGACAGGCTGTTATAAGCGTTAGATATCTATATTTGATGCTTATACAGTGTAGTGCACTTTGGTTGATGGTTGATTATTTTTCAATGCTATTATATACATGTGTTGTATGAAAATCCATATAATTAATTTTATATGGTGATTGATTGGGCCTCATTCCAATTTAGAAAATAAAGAATATTATAACATAAAAGTTCATGTGTTGACTGTACTCATTCGTTGAGATTAGTCATGTGTTGAACGAAATATTTTAATAATAAAATTTGCATCTTTATCAATATAAAATAAAGGTTCATGTGTTGACTGTACTCATCCGTTGAGATTAGTCGTGTGTTGAACGAAATAATTTAACAAAAATTGTCACACGTGGACAGTACTCATTCGTTGAGATTAGTCGTGTGTTGACAAAAATAAATATTCATTTGTTGAATAGAATATTTGAAAATTGAAATATATGAAGCCGTGTTGGTTAGATTGACGCCATTTTGACGCGAACGATATTTATATCGATTTTATTCATTTCGAAATGAATTGAATTGAAAACCATTTCGAAATAAATTGAATTGAAAACGATTTCGAAATGAATTGAATTGAAATTTGAATTGAATAGAAATGAATTTTAAAACGAATTTATAAAGAAGAATTCAATTTTGCTTTGGATTGAAATGGAAGTAGAAATTGTTTTTGAAACGAATTTAAAACTATTTATATAATTCGTTTTAAATAGAAATCGACGAAATATATATTATATATATTATATATATAATATAATGGCCTGAATAGAACGCGCCTCGCCGCGGCAGTTCGCGAATTTCGACCATTTATTTCAAACGGACATTACGGGAGATCCGACCGTCGGATTCTCCTAAAACCTGAACCGTTGGGTTCGTATCGAAAAGAGCTTTCTAACGAATATTAGAAATTTGAAATCTAACGGTTGGATTTGGAATTATGTCCAAATCAAATTTGAAAAAGGTCGCTGTAAGTGCAGTTCGATGGCCGTTGATGGAAATCGACTGTACTGGCCTTGATAAAATTAGTAAAAATAATAATAATTTGTGTAAAATCATAAGAAATGATTTAGAAAGAATTGGGATGAAAAACTCCATATTTGAAAAGATAAAAATAGATTTTTGTCGAAATGAACTAGTTTTTGAACTAGAATTATAATTCTATTTATTTTAAAATAAATAAATTGAATTTGAAATGGTTTTAAAAATAACCAGAATTTCCAATGATTGCATTGGAATGGATTTGAATCGAATTTGTCTTTGGAATATTTCGATGTTGGAATTCGTGATTATACAGATGTTGTTATGGAAATTTGAAAGATATATATTTATATCGTTATTTCCAATACGGCATTTGTTAGTCGTAGGATTTGATATTGAATATAAGCCGATATATTTTCTATTCAGAGCCTCGTATTGAATATCAAATGTGATTTGGGTTTGTCGTGAATGGTGTCTCCACTAACACTGTTCATGAACCAAGTTGAGAAAAGATTAAAATTTTTATTTAGATTTAATGAAGTGTACCAATTAAATAATATTTAATTGGAATTGAATTGATATTGATTTTTGGGTTTATCGTGGACAGTGTTTTAAATAACAATTGTTCTTTAACCCGATAATTAATGAATGTGATTTTGGGGTTTATCGTGAACTGTGTTTTAAATGACACTGATTCTTTAACCCAGTTAAAGATTAAAACTAAGTGGAGTTTTAATGAATCTTTAATTAGATTGAAAAGATCGAAAATGGAGTACCACCAGTTTTGCTCCAGGCGATAGTTAAATCTTTAATTAGATTTGAACGTGAAATGGTAATTGAATTCACCGATAACACCGTGGTGTTAGATATGAAGTATAACCAGTTTTACTTCATGGGATGAATAGGTTGGAATTGGGAAATTAAAACAAATGATTACTTCGGTAAGGTTCGTTAATCCTGACTAGTTGAATCGAAATTCAAAAGGATAGATTAAAGAATAAATATAAAGAATTTATCTTGGATAAAATTAATGGGATCCTTTCCCTATGAATGTGAAATTTAGAAACTAACTGTCGGTTAGCCAAGCAGAATGGTTTTCTGGATATTGATCTGATGTTGGTTTCGGCCTTCGGGGTTAATATTTGGGGAATTATTCTCTTGATTAATTTACGGTTAGTGACTGATGAATTGGAATGAGGCGTATGTTGTATTTGTGTAACACTTATTTATAATATACGCGAGTTATTCGGAAAGACCGGGTTTATCCCATTCTGAATAATTGATACGACGATAAGTCGAAGATGAAGACGGTGGTCGAAGACCGGAAGTCTTCACGTCGTTTGGGTGATTACTGATGATCTTGATTGGGTTGTACACCCAAGAAGATGGAAACCGTTGGTGATCATCCAGACGTACTTGGAGATCGATGGATATGTGGGGTACTAGGTGCCTCCGGTTTCGTTCAGACCCAGAACGGACTTGTAAATGGACTGTGTGTCTGTCATCGGATTCCATTCTCTGTGACGGATATCGGTTGCATAGAATGGTTTACCTGTGTAGCATGCTAAGATGCAAATGATCAAGGCTTCTGTTGAAAAGCAAAGCCTTGTGGTGATGATCAAAGCACAGCCTGTGTGGCACAGCTTTGAGTAACGTGAATTCGCGAGCCTCACACCCTGGTATGAACCAGAAACGGGAGAAAGGACCTCAGGGAGGGCCTACGTTTCCTCCTAGCCAAAAGTGGCGTCAGTGGTTTTACACGCCCTGACGAGTTTGACTTATGTGGTTGTTGCTGTTGCGAGGCGCCTCGGTTAGATCGGACGATCCGGGTCCGATGGAGTCATTCGTTGGCTCGCTTACGCCCCAAAGGGCGGCGAAACGTAGTGCTTAGGCATTTTAATCCACTCCGTGTGGACCGGCCCTGACGATCCAAGGGTCGATGCGTTCTGATCCTGAGACTCGGGCTAGGCAGTCTCGAATTCGGTAAGGACTATCTTTTGCCTTGGTTCATGACGGAAATCCAATTTCCAAATACGTGATCTTGCGGTTTTAGTTGTAATCCTATATATGGCGACATAGTGGGATGGGGCGCTCATGCCGCCTATGATTGATACTTATGATTTGAAGTTGTTTTATACACTATGCACTGACTATAGTATCAAATGATTTGTTTTAAAACGTATCAAGCATTCTTTGGCTGTTATAAGGGAAAACCCTATCCCCCGGCTTGCGTTGCATTGTGTGATAGGACCTGGGTCTTATAACAGCTTCATTTTTCTCTATTTAGCATTGCTCTGTTCGTCTTATGCACTGGTATTCTTGGGAGAAAACCCGTTCCGTGTTATACGGCGTGGACCCTTGATTTACCTAACTTTAAAAATAAAGATCAATAACTGTTTTAGTTCTCACACCAGTCACATGACTGACCTGGAGTTTATTGTTTTAACCTAAACTCTGGGTGCCCTTATTTTGACACGGGCAGCTAGTAGTTTTGGTTTTGCAGATTTATATTCACAGGATCCTGGTACAGCTGGAACGATATCCGGAAAGCTTTGTATCCGTATATCTCCTTCTAGTTGTGTATTGTATTATTTTCCGCTGCGATGTATTTAAATGTAATTTAAATCTCTGATATTTCTATGTAATATTTATTTGTTTATACTCTGTATATTCTTGTAATCTGATGCATTGTTGTAATACACAATGAAACGTTCTTTTATATGCGTTCTGTTGTGGCTTGTTCTCGAACTATCCGCTCTTTCCTTTACGGGGAAGTTTCGGGTTTTTACAAAAACATCGACCCCTCTTTTCAATCCACTTCCAGATCTGCTCTTTCTCGCCAAGATCTACACCTGTGAAACTTTTTTCTTCTTTCGCTTATTTCTGAACTCCCACAACCTAACACACCTTTAACATGCAGTGTGCCTCATGACCCCGCTTTGTCTTCCGACAGCACTCACTATAACTGCAACGTTTGGCCTCTCAGCATAGGCTGACCGTTGCTTTTTCATTGGTTTGAATTGGAGTTTCTTCGACAAGCTGCTGAGTTTGTTGTTGTTTTTCAGGTAAGCTTCGTAATTTGACAGTAGTGTGTTTAGTTGGGCTGTAATATGCTTTCATTAGATTATTGGCTTGTGCTATAATTGCGTGTCTTATGTAACCCCCCACCTCCGCCAAGGTGGCTCTTGCAAGCACTCTGACTTTGGAGGGGCGTTTGAATCTGGTAAACATGCATAATGATATATCAAGGCAGAACAAGAACATATGTATATACGTAAACAGAGTAAATAAGATAAGTAAAACAGCGGAAGATTTCAAACTATTTCAAAACAAGTCTGGTACAACATAATGTCAACTTTCCAAATGCACAAGTCTAGATAAAAACAACATTACTGAAAAACTGAAATACATAAGTACTATCCCCAAAATAAGTGATAACCATAGCTAGCTTCATGTCAAGACCGTACATGAGCTAAAATCCCACAAGCAAGCGATCAGAAATCCAAGCTAAGCTCCAATATTCCCACCCTGAGAACCTGGGGGGGAGGGGGGGAAACGGAAGAAAAGAGGCGAAAGAAAAACAGGTCAGTCAAAAAGACTGAGTAAGCCCTACTACAATCAATGTAAACTGATAAAGTTAACTGGCATGAGTAGCAGGGATGAACATAAGGATATCAACATACTAGCATGATAATTAACTAACAAGGTAGATAAAGGTGTCATCGCATAATCAGGTTTAAGGTTTTTGCACCACAGGTGTACTCGCAAGCTAACATGACTTGAATAAACAAGTATTGATCCCTTGGCCCAAGCTTTGGCCCAATAACATGAAGTGACCCTAATACGAGGTCGAATAACATGAAGTGACCCTAATACGAGGTCCAACCAAACGGTCTAATCGATCGGCTCCCTAAGCCTAACTCGTCACGTGTTGGTGTCAATACGGCCCAAACATAATTGTAGTCAGACTGTGCCGGGTCTCCCGTCGGGTGTATCAAGCCCTAGGGTGTCAACCCCTGGACACCATAAACATAAGTGCACAGTCTCGATCTACTGGTACCCATGCTTGATTTCTCCAAATACGGACTACGTGCACGACCATAGTCCGTCCGGAACTACATCGGCGTACCACTCTGCCATCGTTTTTGGTCACTTACCTCAAGTCCAGTAATCGTGCCCCCACCCTAGCCTAGTCCCTAGGGTCTTAATGATACAAACTTGGGATTACTGCTGGAGTGGACCCCCATTGCTAGGATTTTCTAGTGGGTTAAGTACGGTTTAACCCTTTTACTAATCATGGATTAACTTGGTTAAGTGTAACGATGAGTTCACGACTTAACCCTGATTAATCTACCAAGCCCAAATTGGTTAAGTATTAAGTGGACCATGACTTAACCCTATTCATGAGGCATTAATTAATTTAATGTGCCTTAACCTCTCACATTAGACCTTGTTGTGGTTACTAGTTAAGCCGGGCGGGTCCGGGTAGCTTTACACCACAACTTGGTCTAACCTCGGGTTCAAGGTACAACATGACCAACTTCTCACATTGGGTCCTATTGTTTGTAGCAACTAGTTAAGCCGGTCGGTTCAGGGTAGTTTTACGCTACAAACTCAACCCAACCTCGAGTTGGTCACACTTATATTTTCTAAGTGTCATGTCCATCATGTTTCCAAAACATATTACAAGTTTTCAAGAATTTGGGTAGACCTAACTTAATAGGTAAATTCCCAATGGGTAGACCTAACTTAATAGGTAAATTCCCAATCTTATGTTTTTATGTCTTTTAAGTTTACCCAACCCCAAACGCAATCCCATCGCTTACATATCGCAATAGCGCATAAAGGATAGAAAGAGGGAACTTGGCATAATCATGACATAAAGGTGTTGAAGCCACAAGTTTAACATGGTGGCATATGAAATGTACATATGTTCATATACTTGCATATTACATTTTTAGGCCTCAAAAGCATGCATAAAACCAAACTTAGCATATTGGTGACACATGGTGATAAATGACATGTAGAAATGGCCATAAGTTCGCATTTAGCCTCACATGCAAGTTATCATAAGAGATATGATAACTTACATGTTGCCAAAATGCAACCTTCAGCATAAAGCTTGAAGCTTTAAGCTCATAAACCCAAGATAAGCTTGCATAACATGATAACATGAATAAAATGATCAACCCAAACTTGCATAACATAACTTGCATATCATATGACAAACTTGCATATCAAACTTGCATAACATAACATGATAAACTTGCATATCATAACATATCAAACTTGCATAACATGACATAATAAACTTGCATATCATGGCAAACTTGCATATCATAATGATCAACCAAACTTGCATCATTCATTTAACTTTAGAGTTTAAATATGAAAGTAGAAAAGGGCTTACAATGCTTATGAAGACACAAAAATATATATAGATTGAGACAAAGCCCTTATGCAATCAAATAAACCCAAAATGCAAGCTCCAATAGAAAAACCCTTGAGCCAAAATGATCAAAACCCTTGCTTTATGATGTAAATATGGAAACTTGACTTGAATGCAAGCTAATGACACTCATACAAGCTTGTAAACACTTGTATGCATGGAAAATTTCTCATAGAAATAACTTAGAATTTTATGAAGAGAGTGGAGGCCATGAGAGGAATGATTTTGCCAAAGTTTAGTTGTAGGGTTGATTAATGATGATTTAGGGTTAGGTTAGGGGCTTATTTATAGAGATTAGGATTAGTTTCAACCTTAGGATTAAACCCTAGTTCCAATCTCAGCCCTCAAAACCGAATCTGTCCCCAAAACCTAACCAAGACCCCAAAATGGTGCACCAGGCAAAACTGCCCGGCTGAACCAAGTCGACAGCCAAGTCGACAGGGATGTCGACTTGGGTCCAACCAAGTCGACTCCCAAGTCGACAGGGCTGTCGACTTGGGTGCTCTGGCGGGAATTTTCCCGCCTGGCCCAATCTGACCCTTTTTCGAATTTTGAACCCGAAATTCGAAATCTGTTTTGAACTTGAAATTTTCTGAAAACTTCATTGGGCCTTAATCGGGTCATACGGACTCCGATTTTCGAAAACTTGGACACTATTTCGCGTATTTTTCCGAGACGAACGCAATGGCACAGCCCGTTTCCCTTGTTTCAGATTTATAAATTAAATTCTGCCTCGATTTATGTTATAAGAGGTTATTGAAAATACGGGTTGTTACATTCTCCCCTCCTTAAAGGATTTCGTCCCCGAAATCTTCAAGTTAGGAAGAACGTATCCTACCATCCAACATCCATCTACTCAAAACCTCATCCACGAGCAATCATTGTCCTTACAACATTGTAAATGTTGTATGAACATATGCAAAGGTGTGTGTATATGTACTTATCTAATGCAAATATCATCAATGCAAATTATGTTAGTGAAATGAATCCATATGTATGCAATTCCTAACATAATGTATAACATCTATATGTGTGCACATAACATACATCCATATGCAACATCCATTTGATAACACAAAATTTTTTGTCCATGAATAAGCATAAACACTCATGCATATGCAATATGAGGAGTGTGTGAGCCGATCTAGTGCCTAACGTGTATAATGCATCCACGAGTAACCACTTGCAAACACTTGCAACCACTTGCAAACATCAAGCATAACATGTTTCAAACACATGTTTCATCCAAAGGGTTTCTACCTAAGGTTCTCATGACAAGATTAACACGATAAGCTAGATAAACATGGATAGCAAAGAGAAAGATATGCTAACAAAGAAAAGAGATTGAGAGTGTACCCTCAAAAAGGAATGGATAAAGCCCACGCATCTTCTCCTCGGTTTCCCAAGTTGCGTCTTCTTCGGCTTCACCCCATTGAACCTTCACCAATTTGACCTCTCGATTCCTTAGCTTCTTGGTCTCCGTCCCCAAGATACGAATCGGAGCTCTCCTCAAGGTAGCCTCTTTCTCCACTTCCACATCTTTCAGAACACTTGGCTCAACAACCTCTGCTGATTCATGTAAACACTTTCGGAGATGCGAGACATGAAAAACATCGTGTACTCCGGCAAGCTTCTCGGGCAACTCCACTCTATAAGCCATCTGCCCGATCCTCTCTATAATAGGGAATGGTCCAACAAACCTCGGTGCTAACTTCCCAACGGCTCCAAATCGGACCACATTCCGCAAAGGAGAAACCTTCACGAAAACCATATCCCCAACATCAAACTCCAAATCAGTTCTTCGCTTATCAGCATAGGATTTCTGTCGGTCTTGGGCCGCTTTCATCCGTCTCCGAATCAACTCGACCTTTTCGGATGTATCTCTGATCATATCAGGCCCAAGTATAAGCTCATCTGTAGTCTCCCACCAACATGTAGGCGACTTGCACGGCCTCCCATATAAAGCTTCAAATGGTGCCATCCCTATGCTTGCCTGATAACTGTTATTATATGCAAACTCAACAAGAGGAAGATGGTCTTCCCAAGTACCACCAAAATCCAGAATACAAAGCCTCAACAGATCCTCGAGTACCCTATTCACCCTTTTGGTTTGACCGTCCGTCTGTGGGTGATAAGCCGTACTTAGATTCAACCTCGTGCCCATAGCTTCTTGCAAGCTATTCCAGAATTGACTTGTGAAGATTGGGTCACGGTCACTAACTATACTAGAAGGGACTCCTTGTAGTCTCACAATCTCACGAAGATATACAGACGCTAGCCAAGATGCGGTCCTCTTGCTCTTTACCGGAATGAAATGAGCACTCTTCGTAAGTCTATCCACAATAACCCAAATGCTCGTATTCCCTTTCCTTGACCTTGGTAGCCCATCGATAAAATCCATGGAAATACTCTCCCACTTCCATAGTGGAACGTCTAGACGATGCAATAGCCCACCGGGCTTCTTCGACTCGGCCTTAACTTGCTGGCAAATGATACATCTAGAGACAAACTCTGCCACATCCTTCTTCATCCCAGGCCAAAAGAAAATGCGCTTCATATCTTTATACATCTTATCTCCACCCGGATGTACAGTCAACTTAGAGCGATGCGCTTCCTCCAGAACTTTTCTTACTAAATCTTCTACCATTGGAACACATAACCTTCCGTCTCTCCTCAGCCAACCCTTGTCATCAATAGAATATCGAGCGAGATGACTAGACGCCTCTCCGCGAATCAGCTTATCCATAATCTCAACTATCTGAGGGTCTTCTCTCTGCGAAGCCCCAACTTGATCAAGAAGGGTAGGTCTGAGTTCCAGAGATGCTAAAGAACCGGTCATCGACTCAATCGCCAAAGAGAAATCAAAGGTTGCCACATACTCTAAATTCTTCATCTCAACGAATAGAGGACTCAGAGTCAACCTTTTTCTACTCAATGCATCTGCTACCACATTCCCCTTGCCAAGGGTATAAGCTTTCTCAAAATCGTAGGACGCCAAGAATTCCATCCATCTTTGTTGCCTCAGATTCAGATCCTTCTGAGAAAAGAGATACTTCAATGACTTGTGATCGGTATAAAGCTCAAATCTTTCTCCCAGAAGATAATGGCGCCAAGCCTTGAGTGCATATACTATTGCTGCCAACTCTAAGTCATGAGTGGGATAATTCTTCTCATGCACTTTGAGTTGTCTACCGCCAAAGCATATCACTCTTCCTTCTTGCATCAGAATAGCTCCTAACCCCGTGCCACATGCATCGGTGTATACTGTAAATAACTTCCCTCCATCGGGCAAAGCTAGAACAGGTGCTGATGTGAGAGCTCTCTTGAGCTTCTGAAAAGCAAGCTCGCATTCTATGCTCCAAGCAAAAACTAAATTCTTCTTCGTCAATTTAGTGAGAGGAGCGGGAATCTTCGCGATGTCCTTGATGAACTTCCAGTAAAAGCCTGTAAGACCTAGAAAACTTCTCACTTCGGTTGCATTCCTTGGAGTCTTCCAATCCTGAACTGCAACTAACTTAGCGGGATCCACCAATAAGCCTTGCTTTGATACTATATGCCCAAGGAATCTAACTTCCCTTCTCCAAAAGTGACACTTGGAGAACTTGGCCTTCAACTGATGTGCTCTAAGCGTATCCATCACCTCCCCGAGATGCCTTGCGTGCTCTTCCTCATCCTTAGAGAAGATCAGAATATCATCTACGAAGACTACGACAAACTTGTTCAAGAACTACCTGAACACCCTGCTCATCAAGTCCCCGAAATATGCGGGTGCATTAGTCAAGCCGAACGGCATGACAAGCCATTCGAAGAATCCATCTGGCGTTCTGAACGCAGTCTTGTCTATACTATCTTCAGCTACCCTGAGCTGATGGAATCCAGTAGCAAGATCAAGCTGAGAGAAAACAGAAGCACCGATAAGCTGGTCAAAGAGATCATCAATCCTCGGTAATGGGTGTCTGTTCTTCTTAGTCAGCTTATTCAACTCTCGATAGTCAACACAAAGTCGGAGAGAACCATCTGCCTTGGTAGCAAATACCACAGGCGCTCCCCATTCAGATATACTTTGTCTAATGAAGTTCTTCTCAAGCAACTCCTTCACTTGCTTACTTAGCTCCCACCTTTCACGCGGAGCCATGTGCCGAACGGGCAAAGAAACCGGCTTTGCATTATCCACCAGATAAATGCGGAAATCAATCTCTCGCTTAGGGGGCAACCCCCTAACTTCATCGAAAACATCCGGATACTCTCGAACCACTCTCACAGACTGAAGAGTTCCCATTGACGAGTCGAGTGATTCAAGATAGCACAACATGACGGGACCTCTCGGATTACAAGAAATCTCTAGGGTGTTTCCGAGGCGAGTCACGAGCCTTACAACCCTATGCTCACAATCAAGGATGGCTCCATATCTGGACAACCAATCCATGCCCAATATCAATCTGTATCCCCTAAAACCAAGAACATAAGCACTACTCAAGAACTCTACACTCAGTATAGAGATCCTCAAATCCCCACATATCATAGACAGATGGGCGTAACCCCCAATAGGATTTGAGACACAGACGGGATCATCTACCAAGCTAGTACTAAGGTGCAAACTATCAACAAGATCAGATGAGATAAAGCTATGCGATGCACCAGAATCAAACAAGGTACGAACTGGAAAATTAGAAATATATACAAGGCTCTCAACAGAAATACTACCTCAATCGGGAACTGGAGCGGCATTGAGAGCATGAACTTGCCCTCCTGAAGGTCCAGCACGCTGAGTCTGACCCTGGCCTTGCCCTTGCTTCTTCGGGAAATCCTTACTGAAATGTCCAGTCTCACCGCAGAAAAAGCATTCACCGTTCTTCCTTTTCCTCTTCTTACAATCCTTAATAAGATGCCCAACTGAACCGCAATAATGGCACTTCCCCTTGTTGTTCTTGCCCTTGTTGTTGTTCCCCTTGTTGCCTTGACTCTTGTTCTTGTTCTTGTTCTGATTGCCTTGACTGCTCTGACCACTTTGATTACCCTGATTTGCTTTCCACTGGGAATCAGTCTTCTTGGCTTGAGTATCATTCATCTTGACCTCTTTCTTGACATCCCCCTGAAGTAACGCCATATCAACCAAGCTCTCAAACGTGGCCCCATGGGGAATATGTGACATAGCCAATCCCTGCAACGGCTCATTCAATCCTCTAGCAAAACGAAGAGCCTTCTTCTGAGGAGTATTCACCATATCCAAGCCAAAACGAGCTAACTGATTGAACTTGTTCACATATTCTTTGACAGACATATCTCCTTGTTTCAAAGTTATGAACCTCTCCATTTGCGGATTCTCCTCAGCAGAAGATAGAAACTTAAGCGCGAACCTTGCCCTGAAATCGGCCCAAGTCTCAACAGGCCTAGTACCATTGGTGACTTCCCACCAATAAGCGGCTTCATCCTTCATAAGCCAAACCGCCAACAAGATCTTCCTCTGATCGTCTAACCCAAAGATAGCAAATAAATCCTCGGTCTCTTTCAACCAATTTCTGGCCTCTACAAAAGTCTCAATGCCTTGAAAGTTCTTGCCACCCATTGCTTTGAAATCTTTGCAAGTCTTTGCGAAGTCAACTTGAGGATGCTGAGGGGGAGGAGGAAGAGGAACCTCAGCGACAGGAGGAGGAGGAACATTAACTACTGGAGGAGGAGGAGGAGGAACATCTGCGGGGCCGGCTTCGGTCGCCCTAGCCTCCAAAAGTCTCCTATACCAAACAGGTACGTGTACTCCCTCCGGAATAGCAAAGTTATCAGCCATACTGAAAACGAAGAAAAAGACAGATTCAGAATGGAGAAAAATGAAGGAATTTTGCTAATGGCTTTTTGGGGAATAGCCTTTAAAACAAACTAGACTTTTCTTTGGAAAATACTTTATACTTGGTTTTGAAAATAGTTTTCCAAAAGTTTTAAAAAACCTTTTTGTTCCTTCTCGTAAACCATATGCTCTGATACCAAATGTAACCCCCCACCTCCGCCAGGGTGGCTCTTGCAAGCACTCTGACTTTGGAGGGGCGTTTGAATCTGGTAAACATGCATAATGATATATCAAGGCAGAACAAGAACATATGTATATACGTAAACAGAGTAAATAAGATAAGTAAAACAGCGGAAGATTTCAAACTATTTCAAAACAAGTCTGGTACAACATAATGTCAACTTTCCAAATACACAAGTCTAGATAAAAACAACATTACTGAAAAACTGAAATACATAAGTACTATCCCCAAAATAAGAGATAACCATAGCTAGCTTCATGTCAAGACCGTACATGAGCTAAAATCCCACAAGCAAGCGATCAGAAATCCAAGCTAAGCTCCAATATTCCCACCCTGAGAACCGGGGGGGGGGGGGGAACGGAAGAAAAGAGGCGAAAGAAAAACAGGTCAGTCAAAAAGACTGAGTAAGCCCTACTACAATCAATGTAAACTGATAAAGTTAACTGGCATGAGAAGCAGGGATGAACATAAGGATATCAACATACTAGCATGATGATTAACTAACAAGGTAGATAAAGGTGTCATCGCATAATCAGGTTTAAGGTTTTTGCACCACAGGTGTACTAGCAAGCTAACATGACTTGAATAAACAAGTATTGATCCCTTGGCCCAAGCTTTGGCCCAATAACATGAAGTGACCCTAATACGAGGTCCAATAACATGAAGTGACCCTAATACGAGGTCCAACCAAATGGTCTAATCGATCGGCTCCCTAAGCCTAACTCGTCATGTGTTGGTGTCAATACGGCCCAAACATAATTGTAGTCAGACTGTGCCGGGTCTCCCGTCGGGTGTATCAAGCCCTAGGGTGTCAACCCCTGGACACCATAAACATAAGTGCACAGTCTCGATCTACTGGTACCCATGCTTGACTTCTCCAAATACGGACTGCGTGCATGACCATAGTCCGTCCGGAACTACATCGGCGTACCACTCTGCCGTCGTTTTTGGTCACTTACCTCAAGTCCAGTAATCGTGCCCCCACCCTAGCCTAGTCCCTAGGGTCTTAATGATACAAACTTGGGATTACTGCTGGAGTGGACCCCCATTGCTAGGATTTTCTAGTGGGTTAAGTACGGTTTAACCCTTTTACTAATCATGGATTAACTTGGTTAAGTGTAACGATGAGTTCACGACTTAACCCTGATTAATCTACCAAGCCCACATTGGTTAAGTATTAAGTGGACCATGACTTAACCCTAATCATGAGGCATTAATTAATTTAATGCGCCTTAACCTCTCACATTAGACCTTGTTGTGGTTACTAGTTAAGCCGGGCGGGTCCGGGTAGCTTTACACCACAACTTGGTCTAACCTCGGGTTCAAGGTACAACATGACCAACTTCTCACATTGGGTCCTATTGTTTGTAGCAACTAGTTAAGCCGGTCGGTTCCGGGTAGTTTTACACTACAAACTCAACCCAACCTCGAGTTGGTCACACTTATATTTTCTAAGTGTCATGTCCATCATGTTTCCAAAACATATTACAAGTTTTCAAGAATTTGGATAGACCTAACTTAATAGGTAAATTCCCAATGGGTAGACCTAACTTAATAGGTAAATTCCCAATCTTATGTTTTTATGTCTTTTAAGTTTACCCAACCCCAAATGCAATCCCATCGCTTACATATCGCAATAGCGCATAAAGGATAGAAAGAGGGAACTTGGCATAATCATGACATAAAGGTGTTGAAGCCACAAGTTTAAGATGGTGGCATATGAAATGTACATATGTTCATATACTTGCATATTACATTTTTAGGCCTCAAAAGCATGCATAAAACCAAACTTAGCATATTGGTGATACATGGTGATAAATGACATGTAGAAATGGCCATAAGTTCGCATTTAGCCTCACATGCAAGTTATCATAAGAGATATGATAACTTACATGTTGCCAAAATGCCACCTTTAGCATAAAGCTTGAAGCTTTAAGCTCATAAACCCATGATAAGCTTGCATAACATGATAACATGAACAAAATGATCAAACCAAACTTGCATAACATAACTTGCATATCGTATGACAAACTTGCATATCAAACTTGCATAACATAACATGATAAACTTGCATATCATAACATATCAAACTTGCATAACATGACATAATAAACTTGCATATCATGGCAAACTTGCATATCATAATGATCAACTAAACTTGCATCATTCATTTAACTTTAGAGTTTAAATAGGAAAGTAGAAAAGGGCTTACAATGCTTATGAAGACACAAAAATATATATAGATTGAGACAAAGCCCTTATGCAATCAAATAAACCCAAAATGCAAGCTCCAATAGAAAATCCCTTGAGCCAAAATGATCAAAACCCTTGCTTTATGATGTAAATATGGAAACTTGACTTGAATGCAAGCTAATGACACTTATACAAGCTTGAAAACACTTGTATGCATGGAAAATTTCTCATAGAAATAACTTAGAATTTTATGAAGAGAGTGGAGGCCATGAGAGGAATGATTTTGCCATAGTTTAGTTGTAGGGTTGATTAATGATGATTTAGGGTTAGGTTAGGGGCTTATTTATAGAGATTAGGATTAGTTTCAACCTTAGGATTAAACCCCAGTTCCAATCTCAGCCCTCAAAACCGAATCTGGCCCGAAAACCTAACCAAGACCCCAAAATGGTGCACCAGGCAAAACTGCCTGGCTGAACCAAGTCGACAGCCAAGTCGACAGGGCTGTCGACTTGGGTCCAACCAAGTCGACTCCCAAGTCGACAGGGCTGTCGACATGGGTGCTCTGGCGGGAATTTTCCCGCCTGGCCCAATCTGACCCTTTTTCGAATTTTGAACCCGAAATTCAAAATCTGTTTTGAACTTGAAATTTTCTGAAAACTTCATTGGGCCTTAATCGGGTCATACGGACTCCGATTTTCGAAAACTCGGACTCTATTTCGCGTATTTTTCCGAGACGAACGCAATGGCACAGCCCGTTTCCCTTGTTTCAGATTTATAAATTAAATTCTGCCTCGATTTATGTTATAACAGGTTATTGAAAATACGGGTTGTTACATCTTAGGACTTGTGTTTTAAAGCTATTTAATTGTTGTGGCTGCGCCAGTATTCGCTGGAGTTTGGTTTTTTGTTACGTTCAAAAGTTTAGATCTTGGTTTTAAAAAAAAGCTTAGGTTATTCTGGCAACTTGTTGTTTACATTGCTTAAAACCATCTGTTGAGTAGTTTACA
Organism: Allium sativum; assembly: GCA_030737875.1. Classification (NCBI taxonomy): domain Eukaryota; kingdom Viridiplantae; phylum Streptophyta; class Magnoliopsida; order Asparagales; family Amaryllidaceae; genus Allium; species Allium sativum. The sequence continues at coordinate 116,917,534 of CM060923.1, forward strand.
AATGTTACCCTTTTGCAATACTTATTTAAGTATACTAGCAATACCTGCTCTCTCTTGTTTTATTTTCTATTTTGTTGTTACTTTATTTTAGGAGAGCTTGAGATGGCCTTCTAGTCTAATTAATACTCAGGGAAGTTTCTAAATCATTGCTAAAATAATGTTGTTACTTTATTTAATTATTCAAAATTATGAATATACTCAGGGAAGTTGTTGTAAAGCTTGGGATGGTCTTCCAGTCTAATTAATTTCAGTTCCATGAGGTGCGTATCTGCTTTGTTTATTTATGTTTCTTTTGTTGGAATAACAATGGAGTAGATGTTGTTTTGTGTGGTTTGTGAACTAACTCAAACAGTGGACTATCTTGATGCAATAACTGCTACTTGGGTTTAGTTTCACCTTTTGTTATTCCATATGCATATTTATCTAAACCTTTTCGATGAATGACAATTTGTTTTGGGTTTGCAATGTTTTTATTATTTTGTACGATGTATATCCAGTCTGCAATAAAAAAAAAATTTGATTTGGGAATTATGCACAGGTAGTTACACTTTATTTTCAGAGTTACATGAACAAAATAATGATCGTTTTGGCAGTGGACAATCTTTCAGTTCCTGATCCTCATCAGCTCTTGGGTGATTTGCAACAATCTCTTAAAGAAACAACATATGTTAATTTACATTGAGTGGGGTATATCCTTGAAAAAAAAGGTGAAGTATATACGTGGACGGTCGAAAAGAAATGGCAGGGATTATAAGGAATGAGTTTGAGATGAAGGAAGGTTGTGAATAGTGAAGTAGTATATTTGTTCTAATGAATTGATGATGTTGATTTTCTTGTTATAACATATGTAAATTAACGGAGTAGAATAAGATTAGAAAATGTTCTATTTGAAAAAAATGTAATGTTGAATGTTTATTATGAGATGCGTGATTAATATAATACGTTGATTATAAGATGTGTATGTCGATATTAATTATGTTGTATTTACATTAGGATTGTGTATTGAATGGAACATAAATTATGAGTGTGTTAGTGTGTGTGTGTGTGTGTGTATAGGCAGATCAGAAGGGTAATAGCAGCGGATTACCAATAAAAAAAGTGAGGTTCAGTTTACTTCAATTTATTTTCCGTCGCTAATCCCTTGGCAATTAGTAAGGGTTTAACAACGCCTTTTATAAATAATAATTTATTATAAATTACTTATCCGTCGGTAAATAAATTAAAATAAAATTATTAAATAAAATTATATTTTAATTATAAAAATAGTAAAATGATGGAAAACTGTCGGAAAACTCATGCTATATTCCGTCGCAAAATCTGACACAAATACCGTCAAGGTTTTTACCGGCCAAATCATTTTGTTGGAAATCTATCGCTAATGCCTGTTTAGCGACGGATTAGAAGCGGATTTTGCCGCTGCTAATTGCGATTTTTCTTGTAGTGTTTGAAGTGTGAAATTCTTGTGGTCTAGTGGTCTTGCACATAACTTGTTTTCCCGCGACCTGAGTTCAAGTATGGATGGCTTCAATTTTTTTAAACTAGTGCCTTCGATTTGCCTAGATCCGGCACTGGATGAACATAGAAATGACAAATTTGTGGCTGTTATATCATTGTTCCTTTCGCAAAATTGATTTTACTTCCTGACTAAATGTACAAAATCAATCAAGTTCTAACAAAAAATATTGTATATATTCCAATCGTACTTCATTTTCATGTTTGGCATGAATAATTTTGCAACTAACTGAATTTAAGAACCCACGAATAATCATGCCCTCATTATCATTGGGCTAATTTACAACTGATAACTGAACAATATTAATTTAAAATTTTAAAGTTTGCAAAATATTTGTTTTGCTGAACATTATACCGAGTTTAATAAGTTGTTTGATAGACATTTACTTAGTTTATCTAATGTTCTCTTCATAGTTGTAGATATTGACTATTGCTGGACGTTAGACAATCATGTTGGTTTATTCCTTTTTCGAATAATTTTTTTAGATTATTATGCCTGGGTTCCTCTATGTATCAACTTTCCAGGCTAACACTGAATAACCATTAAACATAATTTCTACCTACATATCATAAAGTAAGAGATAATATTCCAACTTCACTTGCTAAAAAAGTTTGCTTCAAAATTATTAACAATTATTTCACAATGTACCACGGTTATATAGTTTAATTGTTTGTTATTCATTAACTACTTTAGAGTTACTTATATGTTATTTATTTTTATTAAATTAAATCTACCAAGTTCTTACATTATGGGCAACTTACACTGAAATCAATTCAAGTGCAAAATATGATGGAGTTATTATACCTATGTATGAGCATTCACTTATTGTGCTGAAGGCATGTTTAAGCATATGTATAAGTATATTATTTCCATGTTGATATATTTAATACACTATAGATTTTATAATCTTTCTCGATAGAGCCGTAACATATAAAAATTATACGTTTGTATGATCGAATGAGTAAAGATAGTAATTTCATCGTAGCACTTAAATTCTTTTCTCACATTCGCTTTTTGCATTAACAGGCCCCATATATGTGCTTTTGTTATAAATTGCCCACTGAATTTAAGGGATATTGTATTTTGGCTCTTCATTATAGATGCCACAAGTAAGGTGAGCGTTGATGAAAAATTCAAAAAATTTTCCCAATAAATTTTTTGTTTTTTTTATTATATGCAAAGTAGAAATAATTGTCTGCCATGGTTTATTTTTATACAAAAACATGCTTTAAAGTCATTCATAGACACTTATATATGCTAACATATGATGCACAAATAACTTATGTGATTGTTATTTTTCCAATTACATTGAGTTGGTAATATATTGCAGGACTATGTTTCATATGAAAATGGAAATAATAGGTTCTTGATTTTCACATAAGTGGTCACCTTAAGTGGAAGTAGTTGAAGTGCTAAGTATAATGGTGGTTATGTACTAATATACCTGCTAAAACATAGGTGGTTTGCATGCATGCTATGTATGGTTGATTTAATCATTCTTTTTTTCTTGATGATGCATCCTGGCATAACATTGGGATAAAATCCGAATAGAGAACACTGTATATTTATAAATATGTATACATGTCACATGCATTAATTTTAAACTGAGATGGCACAAGTGTTGCCGAACAAAAAATGAGGAAACAACGAGTTAGTCATGGGGACTGTTATGAGGAATCTATTTAACAGTTAAACAACAGTAATAGCAAATCATAGGACCACGCCACTTTCGCGGAACGGGTTTACTCCAGTGATTGCTAGTGCATTTAAAACAAAGTAAATTCTTTTGAAACAACGCAATGCTTTTAAAAAGAATGAAGCCATTATAAGACTCAGGTCCCATCACACAATGCAACGCAAGCCGGAGGATAGAGTTTTACCTTATAATTGCCAAATATGCTTGATACGTATAAAGCAAAATCAACTGATATTATTACTAGTGCATATATGTTTCAAAAGCGGATAGCATCATAAATATCAATCATAGGCGACAAGAGCGTCCCATGCCACTATGTCGCCATATATAAGTTACAATCGAATCCGTTATATCGTATTGGGAATTGGATTTCCGTCATGAGTCGAGGCAAGGGGCAAGCTCCTCTCCGCTTTGAGACATTCTAGCAAATGCCTCGGGGCTACACACTCTGGGTAACCCCTGGATCGGCTGGGCTGGTCCTCTCTTACGTTTGAGGATTGGCAATTCCTGAGCACACGTTTCCCGGTCCTTACAGAGTTATAATCGAGGAGCCTCGCATTCCAACAACCACATAGGTGAAAAATAGATATATATGTCAGGGCTGGTAAGTCACGGACACCACCATAGCTAGAAAGAAACGTCGTGCTCTCCCAGCGGCCCGTATCCCGTTTTTAACTCATACCGAGGTGTAAGGCTTGCGAATCCACGCTATACACAAAGCTAGGCCACGTAGACCGTGCTTTGATCATCATCCACAAGACTTTGCTTTGCAACAGAAGCCTTGATCACAGCATCTTGGCATGCCACATAGGCAGTCCACTCCATACGATTGATTTCCATTGATATATAACCCCTGAGCTCGTATGTCTCAGAGAAGGGCGTTAAGCAAAAGAATAAATTCTCCGCCACCAAACAGATATATATTTAACAGAGATCAATCAGTATAGAACAAAATCCAATGTCAGACACACAGTCCATTTACAAGTCCGTTCTGGGTCTGAACGAAACCGGAGGCGTCAAATTCCTCGTATATCCGTCCAATCAACACATACGTTCAGACGGCTACTACTTCCATCCCTTTCCGGTAGCTACTCCGGTCAGGAACCTCAATAGCGCACATCCAACCGATACGAAGATCATCGGTCTTGAATCGTCTTTTCATTTTCCAATTCGAATCGCTCGATAAATTATTTGAAATGAGGGTTAGCTCGGCCTTTTCAAATAATTCACGTCATTAAAATTTAAATCGATTCTTTCTATGGTTATATTATTCGACATCCATCTTTCAGTTCTTTAGTGTTATTTTCGTGTTAAGCACATACAACCATCAAATATCAAACAATTCAAGCCCAATTGGTTTATTTGCAATCTATGTTGCTTATAATATTTTATAACGATTTTTCGCCATTTTTATTTATTTAAAAATGGCCATATTTAATTAAACGACGTTTCAGGTCGTGCCGTGGCACTGGCGCAGTTTTTCTCCTAGTTTGTTTTACACATATCGAAAAATCTAACCGTTGGATTTCTACAAAGTCTATATCAGTGGGAAGATATTCCCAAAGCGAACCCAACGGTTACAATTTCGTGAGAATCCGACGGTCGGATCTTCCACACTAGTCGTTTGAAGTTACGGTTTGAAAATTCGAACTGCAGCGTCGTTATTCGATTTAATTTAAATATATTTATATTTATATATATAAATATAAACGATTTTGGCGCTGTTTTTCTTCAGATTTAAATTTAACATTCCGGACAATCCAACCGTTGGATTTTTACAAGGTTGGTGTCGTTGGAAAGATATTTCCAAGGCGAACCCAGTGGTTGCGGTTTCGGGAAAATCTGATGGTCGGATTTTTCGTGCTAATCGTTTCAAATTAAGATTCCGAAACACGAACTGCACGGCCTCTATTCCTTTTAATTATATTTATGTTTATATATATAAATATAGTTCAACCTATAATTCCAACTATAGCTCATTCTATATTTTCAACTTCGTTTTCACTTCAAATTTTTCACTAACGCCTTAATATTTTGAAAAATTTCGCCATAACCTCTTTTGTACGGGGAGGGGTTTGGAAATTTATTGGGCCGTATTAGGTACCCAATAAATCCTAAAAAGCATTCACATATTTATAGTGATATATTCTGGTGTTTACGGGGGAGCATGTATAGATAATCACTCCAGAGAATAAATTCTCGTCACCCCGTTTCCGTGTGGAAATAAATAGTCCATGTGCCGTATCTAATAACTAGAGCAACGTGATTATTGTCAACTCCAGACCCGTGTGGGGTTTTTATTAATCTGGCAATTTATCGTTATAATTTATATAGTCCATATCAGTCATCAGTTCAACCTGTAGTATATAGTCATCGCCATACAAGCATCTCGCTCGTATGGTAAATCTTCCACCTCGTCACACAAGTTCCAATTGCTTATGTGGAATATGATGAAGTATGCCTATCGTAAAGAAGTATGCCATGTAGTGTAGTTCAAAATTAATTGTTACTATCCTATGGCGATATTTATTATTTCACACAGAATAACCAGCACTCTGCATTCAATGGCATTCACAAGAGTTGATAAATAAATAAAATTGCACAGCCAACTCATCAAGGTTTACCTATTTGTCGGGCATGCAAATAATTTCTTTACTCTACAGCTAATCCATTTCCTGTTCAACACATGTATACATATGCAGAACAAAGCTAATAATAATATTTCTAGCGAACTATTATTTATTTCAACATGTGTGTATTTTTATCAAAGCATATACATGATAAAAGAAATATTTTTATCATCAAAAATATTTATTAAACACGTGAATGTTTTTAACACTCCATATTCATAATAAAAATATAGTTTTTATTGTCGAATTATTTTATTTTAAAATACGATAACATTCAACACATGAATTTCAAATCGACGAACGAATTGCTACTCAACACATGAATATTCTATATAGTTTGTATCTATATAAAAATGTGATTTGTATCGCTAAAGCTATTTGTTTAAATTCAAATAATATTCAACACATGAATTTCAACTCAACGAATGAATTGCAACTCAACACATGAATATTCGATACAGTTTGTATATATATAAAATGTGATTTTTATCGCTAAAGCTATTTGTTTAAATTCAAATAATATTCAACACATGAATTTCAACTCAATGAATGAATTGCAACTCAACACATGAATATTCGATACAGTTTGTATATAAATAAAAATGTGATTTTTATCGCTAAAGCTATTTGTTTAAATTCAAATAATATTCAACACATGAATTTCCACTCAATGAATGAATTGCAACTCAACACATGAATATTCGATACAGTTTGTATATATATAAAAACGTGATTTTTATCGCTAAAGCTATTTGTTTAAATTCAAATAATATTCAACACATGAATTTCAACTCAACAAATGAATTGCAACTCAACACATGAATATTCTATATAGCATATGTATATTTATTTCAACGAATGAAAATTATTCTAACACATGAATATTTCAGAAAATTTCGGCAGCATAACGGCAGGGTAGTTAAAACCGGGACCGTCCCTAGTACGGCTCCTCGCTCTACCTTAAAACCTCGCGGTTTTTGACAATGGGGATCATGCATCTAGTTCGCACGCAGGCGGCATGTTTTATTTTCAATTCCACAATCCTATTCTAATTTGTTTCAAACACAAGAGGGTATTTTCAACCACAAAGGTATTTTTCAACCATAATATCAACCACAAACAATTATTTCCAACCATTCGTCATACCATATAATATCACGTCAATCACAAGCAATAAATATCGTCCATGGTCTGTGGACGAGGGGAGTGTATATATATATATATATAATATAATAATTCACTTGCATTTCATCACAATTCAAAGCATATATGTTTCATTCAACGCTTGTATAATTTATGCATCGCTAATATAACTTATACAACACATGTACATGAGGTATACAATGCGTATATAATTTACACTTCGCTTATATAATTTATACAACACGTTTTCATTCACACAAATAGTTTAGATTCCTCAATTTGGTTATTGCTGTGCTAAAAATCGTAGGATGGTCAGAAAAATCCGCGGCTTCTTCTAGGATGTAGAGAGCCTCCTTGCGGTCACGGTGTCTCCTGTTTCATCAAATTTCGTTAAAGAACGAAAAAGATATTATTTTTCTAAGTTTTGCAACACTTAAAAGTGTTATTTTCATTTCAGAAATTTATATCGGAAAAGTTTTCAAAGCTTCAAAACTAGGTCTCGATTTTTAAGCCAAACCGTACCTCGTTGCTTTGATCAGACCTCACGGCGTCAGAGGGCTACGAATCACCTTCCGATCGGCGGTGGTGGCGATGGATTCGGTGGCTCCTGTGGGTCGCGGCGGCGCTACAAAGGGCGCGACATCCTAGTCGAAATTCGACGCGTACAGTTGATGGATTGAGGCGTGGCTTGGTCGGATTGATAGAGGAGGCGAAGGCGGTCAGAAGCTTCAACTGGCGGAGGCGGCGAAATCGACTGTGGCAGCGGCAAAATCGGTGGGAAGTCTCGTGCTTCGTGCGTCGTTCAATCGCTGGCGGCTAGGGTTTTTTCGAGTTTTTATTTTTATTTTTTTAAAAGAAAAAATCCTATTGGTCCGAGCTATATAGTAAATTTTAAATAGTGTTTTCTCAAACGAACTCCTTTTTAAACCCAACGACTGTCGCCCCCAGCTAAATACCCCCATTTCAGACACAATGGGATATGTTTCGTTGGCCAATTCGACTGTTACAGTCAGTTATTTTTCAAATTAAAATATAAAACATTCGATATTTAATTTAAACGTACATTTCAATTTGCCAGGGCCACAAACTGAATCGAAAAATTCCATAAAAATAAATCTAGCTTTGTTTTGACGATACGGTTCTAACAAAACCAGTTTCGTCCAATTCTGAGCTCGTTTGAAAAACGGCCATTTTTAGGTCGACCCATTTTAACAGAAATTGACCAATCACATTTTCTTTTGCCCCGCTCACATACTAGCTTCAAAAATTATGAAAGTCGAAACTTAGCAATAATTTGACATCCCGGACCCAACAAAAGTGGTTTCGTCGAATTCCGAGGTCGTATGCAAAATATCAATTTTCAAGGGCTATATATGCTATATAGCGACCTTCCCGAAAATTCATTTGGCCATAACTTTTGATTCCCGCTATGAAACTTCGATTTTTCGGATTCGTTAGAAAGGTATTCATAAACAGATTTAGATATTTTCAGTTTCGTTAAAATCCATTACATTTTCCACCCGGTACAGTCGGACCAAGTTTGTATTCAAAATTTCAACCTGCAATACCATACCAAATTCTATATTTTATTGAAATAGGCTATTTCAATTATTCAAATTCTTTGGTAATAACCTAATTTAAAAATTTTAAACTGGTTAACATTTTCCGGGTTATTACAATCTCCCCCACTTAAAACTTTTCGTCCTCGAAAAGGAAATTACAGCTAAGCAGGAAATAAAATGTAAATGCAAAGTATTATAAAGGTACCTTGCACCGGAGTTAGTCAGAGATGCCCACTCTGCATTTGGGATAGGCTTGTTTAATGCTTTCCTCGGTCTCCCAAGTACAGTCTCTAGGATCACTACTCCACTGCACTTTGACTAGATGAATCTTTTTCCTCCTTAGCTCTCTAGTTTCTTTGCCCACTATCTTTAATGGCTCTCTTCTGAGTGCTAATTCTGGAGTTATGTCAATATCATGTTGCGCTGCTTGTTCCACAACAAGATCTGTATCATGAACATGTTTTCTGAGTTGAGACACGTGGAACACATCATGTACACAAGGCAACCAATCAGTTAATGAAACCCTATATGCAAGAGTTCCAATCCGTTCAAGTATAGGAAAGGGACCAATAAACCTCGGTGCCAACTTCCCAGTCTTGCCAAATCTGATTACTCCCCGCATTGGAGAAACTCTTAAATAAACATAATCGCCAACTGCAAACTATATATCCCTTCTTCTCGCATCAGCATAACTTTTCTGTCGGCTCTGTGCGGTTTTCAATCGCTTCTTAATGAAATCGACTTTATCCGATGCTTCTTGAATCATATGGGGCCCTAACACAAGTCTGTTGTCAGGTTCTACACAACATGCGGGAGATCTGCACGGCCTACCGTATAATGCTTCAAATGGAGACATTCCCAAACTTGCTTGATAGCTATTGTTGTAAGAGAATTCTGCTAAATGTAAGTGATCTTCCCATGAGCCTCCGAAATCGATAACGCAAGCCCGCAGTAAGTCTTCTAGAATTCTATTCACCCGCTCGGTTTGGCGATCTGTCTGAGGGTCATAAGCGGTGCTTAGATTTAATTTGGTTCCTAATTCTATCTGGAATGCTTCCCAGAATTTGCTAGTAAACAGAGGATCTCTATCACTGACTATATTGAGCGGAACTCCATGTAGTTTAACTATTTCTTTGAAGTAAATCTGTGCTAGACTTTGAGCCGTTCTGTTGGATCGGACAGGTATGAAATGGGCAGTCTTCGTGAAGCGATCTACGATTACCCATATACTGCCGTTTCCTTTCTTAGTTCGAGGCAAGCCATCGATGAAATCCATCGAAATTTGCTCCCACTTCCATCCTGGAATTTCTAATGGTTGTAATAATCCAGCCAATTTCTGCTGATCGCTCTTAACTAGCTGGCAAGTGGAGCATCTGCTAACATATATTGAAATATCTCTTTTCATTGCCTTCCACCAGAATGTGCGCTTGATATCATTATACATTTTGCTCACACCGGGATGGATACTTAGTTTGGACTTGTGGCACTCATCCAGTATTTCTCTTCTGAGCTCTGGAATTCCAGGCACACAAATTCGCTCTTTTAATCTTAGGACCCCTTGGCTATCAAGGCTAAAATCTGAGGGTTTTCCTTCTCGGATCCGCTGGCTAATCCTTTTAATGAATTCATCGTCCTTCTGTAGAATAGTAATCTTATCTTCTAAGGAAGAAGTAATGATAAAACTGGCAATGATTTCATTCTTTCTGCTGAGAGCATCTGCGACAACATTGGCTTTCCCCGGAGTGTATAGAATTTCAAAATCGTATGCTGCAAGGAATTCTAACCAACGCTGTTGTCTCAAGTTTAGATCCTTCTGAGTGAACAGAAATTTCAAGGATTGCTGATCGGTGAATAGTTTGAACTTCTCGCCCAGTAAATAATGCCTCCAAATTCTTAAAGCAAACACGATGGCTAATAACTCAAGATCATGAGTTGCATAGTTTATTTCATGCGGCTTCAGCTGACGGTTGGCATAAGCGACCACTTGGCCTTTTTGCATTAACACTGCGCCTAGCCCTCTAATAGAAGCGTCTGTCCATACAGTCAAGTCTTGGTTACCTTCTATAATTGTCAATACTGGAGCGGTTGTCAACTTCAGTTTTAGCTCCTGGAAAGCTTCTTCACATTCGGGAGTCCATTTGAATTTCTCATGCTTCTTTGTAAGCTTTGTCAATACACCAGATATCTTTGAAAAATCCTGAACGAATTTCCGATAGTAACTAGCCAATCCAAGGAAACTTCGAACTTCTGTGGGGGTAGTAGGTTGTTTCCAGTTCTGAATCGCTGCAATTTTGCTTGGATCTATAGCAATCCCTTCCTTTTATATGACATGGCCTAGGAACTTAACTTCATCCTGCCAAAAGACACATTTAGAAAATTTAGCTTTTAAGACATTTCTCCTTAGAATTTTCAACACTTGTTCTACATGTTTTCCATGTTCGTCTTCCGACTTTGAGTAGATTAAAATGTCATCGATGAAGACTAGAACAAATTTATTCAACACACAATGGAACACTCTGTTCATAAGATCGACGAAGTATGCCGGAGCGTTACACAAGCCGAACGGCATTACTAACCATTCGTAGAATAAATCGGGACCCCTGAAGGCTGTTAAAGGAACACAGTCTTCGGCTATACGCTATTGGTGGAAACCTGTAGCTAGGTCCATTCTGGAGAATACTGTTGCTCCATTTAATTGATCTAACAGATCATCTACACGTGGCAAGGGATATTTGTTCTTCAGTGTCTGCTTATTGAGATCTCGGTAATCAACACAAAGTCTTAGAGTACCGTCTGATTTCGGGACAAATACTACTGCTGCTCCCCACGCTGAAAAGCTCGGTCTGATCAGACCTTTCCAAAGCAATTCTCGGGTTTGACTACCGAACTTTTCCTTTTCTTTCGGGGCCATTCTTCTAATTGGATGTACTACTGGTCGGGCGTTAGGAATTAGATCTATTCTAAATTCAATCTCTCTTTGCGGCGGTAAGTTTTCTACTTCTTCAAACACATCCGCATAGTTTTTAACGACCGGTATCTTTTCTATTGAAGGGGGAATAACTTCTAAAGAAGACCAAAATTCTGTTCTATTAATTTCTGAACCGAGACATGGTATAGTGATATGCCCCGATTTTGTTTCAACTTTCACGATTCTTTCGGCACATCTAACTTCGTCCTTATATTTTGTCAACCAGTCCAGCCCCAGTATAATATCATATTCGGAAAGGTCCATGACAATCGAATCAAAAGGAAATCAGTATCGAGAAAAGGAAATAGGTACTTTACAATATATACCGAGACTAACAGAACCTCCTATCGGGTTTTGAACTTTAATTGGTTCTCTAAGCTTTCTTCGTTTCAATTTTAACTTGTGAACAATTTTACCAGAAATGAAGCTACGTGATGCACCAGTATCAAAAAGTACATAAACAGGAATATTTTTAATGGTAAGGGTACCTCCCAAGATGTCGGGTTTACCTGATCCATCGATGGTAGCTGGCGGGGTCTTCCCGTCGTACACATGAGCCACTTGTGCATTCTGCTTCAGAGGACAGTTCCTGCTATATTGCCCCTTCTTATGGCAGTTGTAGCATTCGGCTGAGTCATTTGCCTTTGGTTTCCTCGGGGCTTTGCATACATTTGAAAAATGACCTGGCTTCCCGCAGTTGTAGCAATTTCCTTTCGGGATCTTTCCAGGTTTCTGAGTAGCGGCCGCTGTAATACTATACTCGGGTTGATCTGTGGAAGCCTTGCGCTTATTTCTAGCTTGGCTTTTGGCGCGGTCTTGGCTAGCGTGCCTTTCATCCATATCTTCATAATTGCAAGCCATTTCTACCAATTCTGAGAAGGAGAGTTTGATTTTGCTCATAGCTCTGTCATGGTACTTGCGCTTTAGCCCAAATATGAATCTCTTGTTCTTTGCTTTGTTGGTCATAATAAGCTCTGGAGCATAGCGCGACAACTGGGTGAATTTATTAAGGTAATCCTGAATAGAGAGATCTCCTTGCTGGAGATTAGCAAACTGCTCTCGCATCCTTTCTAGAGCCTGTTCAGGTACAAACTTCTCATTGAACATAGTTTTGAATTTCTCCCAGGTTCTGACAGTACCAGCTGCATCCTCTGAGGTAATGGCATCCCACCACAGCTCTGCTTCCTTCTGTAGGAGCCAAATACCAAGTCGTGCTTTGTTGTTGGTTACCATACCCATGCCTTCAAAGATTTTCTCACAGGTCTTCAACCAAGCTATAGCCTCGGTCACTGTACCAGTGCCAGTAAAGGGTTTTCCCCCAAGGTTCCTATACCTCTTCGCTACTTTGTCTAGCTCAAAGTCCTCGGGTGCTGGTGGCTGAACAATAGGGCCTTCCACAACTACGGGGATATTCCCCCGTCCTCCTGCTGCTCCTGTTCGGCCTCCACGGCCTCTTCTAGCTGCTGCTGCTCGTGTATCCATCTAAGAGAATACTGTATAAGCAAGAAAAGAGTCAAGCTCACAGATTTGATAATTTTCATAAATGATAAAGCAGGGGAATACAGGCAAAGATAATGATGATGTACTGATCAAATTGTTTTGCTAATCTGCTTAGCTCATTCTAGGATATTGCTAATCCTATCTCTAACGAGCTACTCGCATTAGAACACTACTGATTCTATTCTGACGAGGTGTTTAATGTGTTAGATCCCGGAACTAAGGTTAACCAAAGCTCTGATACCAACTGTGACGATCCCAAAATCCGAGGGGCGGTATTAAGGATAATCATTGGAATATAACACATTAATCATCAAAGCAGAGTACAGATAATAGCAGAAACAATAAATAGAATAATTTTACATGGATATGACAGCGGAATAACGACATGTAATAATATCAGAATAGCATAGCGTAGGATATAACTTAGTAAATAAAAAGGGAAGTGATCAGTCATCATCGCCAGAGGCGGAATACATACATGCAGTGAGACATAATAAGGGTATCAATCTACATCGCCGAAGGCGGTACATATACATACAATAAGAAATACGGAAAGTAAATCAGTCTGCATCGCCCGTGGCGGAATCATAATATAAGTACAGTAATGGCGGAAAATGTCAAAGTCATCTCTGTGAAGTCAGCCTCGCCATGAGCCAAAAATGCACTCTATGTAACAGTGCAGAGCCGAAAACAACCTATCACCTGTGAACTAGGTTGCCCGTGTGAAAATAAGGGCATCTGCGTTTGCAAAGTGAAACAAACAACGAGTCAGTCATGGGGACTGGTATGAGGAATCTATTTAACAGTTAAACAACAGTAATAGCAAATCATAGGACCACGCCACTTTCGCGGAACGGGTTTACTCCAGTGATTGCTAGTGCATTTAAAACAAAGTAAATTCTTTTAAAACAACGCAATGCTTTTAAAAAGAATGAAGCCATTATAAGACTCAGGTCCCATCACACAATGCAACGCAAGCCGGAGGATAGAGTTTTACCTTATAATGGCCAAATATGCTTGATACGTATAAAGCAAAATCAATTGATATTATTACTAGTGCATATATGTTTCAAAAGCGGATAGCATCATAAATATCAATCATAGGCGACATGAGCGTCCCATGCCACTATGTCGCCATATATAAGTTACAATCGAATCTGTTATATCGTATTGGGAATTGGATTTCCGTCAAGAGTCAAGGCAAGGGGCAAGCTCCTCTCCGCTTCGAGACATTCTAGCAAATGCCTCGGGACTACACACTCTGGGTAAACCCTGGATCGGTTGGGCTGGTCCTCTCTTACGTTTGAGGATTGGCAATTCCTGAGCACACGTTTCCCGGTCCTTACAGACCTATAATCGAGGCGCCTCGCATTCCAACAACCACATAGGTGAAAAATAGATATATATGTCAGGGCGGGTAAGTCACTGACACCACCATAGCTAGAAAGAAACGTCGTGCTCTCCCAGCACCCCGTATCCCGTTTTTAACTCATACCGAGGTGTGAGGCTCGCGAATCCACGCTATACACAAAGCTAGGCCACGTAGACCGTGCTTTGATCATCATCCACAAGACTTTGCTTTGCAACAGAAGCCTTGATCACCGCATCTTGGCATGCCACATAGGCAGTCCACTCCATACCATTGATTTCCATCGATATATAACCCTTGAGCTCGCATGTCTCAGAGAAGGGCGTTAAGCAAAAGAATAAATTCTCCGCCGCCAAACATATATATATTTAACAGAGATCAATCAGTATAGAACAAAATCCAATGTCAGACACACAGTCCATTTACAAGTCCGTTCTCGGTCTGAACAAAACTGGAGGCGTCAAATTCCTCGTATATCCGTCCAATCAACACATACGTTCAGACGGCTACTACTTCCGTCCCTTTCCGGTAGCTACTCCGGTCAGGAACCTCAGTAGCGCCCATCAAACCGATACGAAGATCGTCGTTCTTGAATCATCTTTGCATTTTCCAATTCGAATCGCTAGATAAATTATTTGAAATGAGGGTTAGCTCGGCCTTTTCAAATAATTCACGTCATTAAAATTTAAATCGATTCTTTCCATGGTTATATTATTCGACATCCATCTTTCAGTTCTTTAGTGTTATTTTCGTGTTAAGCACATACAACCATCAAATATCAAACAATTCAAGCCCAATTGGTTTATTTGCAATCTATGTTGCTTACAATATTTTATAACGATTTTTCGCCATTTTTATTTATTTAAAAATGGCCATATTTAATTAAACGACGTTTCAGGTCGTGCCGTGGCACTGGCGCTGTTTTTCTCCTAGTTTGTTTTACACATATCGGAAAATCTAATCGTTGGATTTCTACAAAGTCTATATCAGTGGGAAGATATTCCCAAAGCGAACCCAACGGTTCCAGTTTCGTGAGAATCCGACGGTCGGATCTTCCACACTAGTCGTTTGAAGTTACGGTTTCAAAATTCGAAATGCAGCGTCGTTATTCGATTTAATTTAAATATATTTATATTTATATATATAAAAACGATTCTGGCGCTGTTTTTCTTCAGATTTAAATTAAACATTCCGGACAATCCAACTGTTGGATTTTTACAAGATTGGTGCCTTTGGAAAGATATTTCCAAGGCGAACCCAGCGGTTGTGGTTTCGGGAAAATCCGATGGTCGGATTTTTCGTGCTAATCGTTTCAAATTACGATTCCGAAACACGAACTGCACGGCCTCTATTCCTTTTAATAATATTTATGTTTATATATATAAATATAGTTCATCCTATAATTCCAACTATAGCTCATTCTATATTTTCAACTTCGTTTTCACTTCAAATTTTTCACTAACGCCTTAATATTTCGAAAAATTTCGCAATAACCTCCTTTGTACGGGGAGGGGTTTGGAAATTTATTGGGCCGTGTTAGGTACCCAATAAATCCTAAAAAGCATTCACATATTTATAGTGATATATTCTGGTGTTTACGGGGGAGCATGTATAGATAATCACTCTAGAGAATGAATTCTCGTCACCCCGTTTCCGTGTGGAAATAAATAGTCCATGTGCCGTATCTAATAACTAGAGCGACGTGATTATTGTCAACTCCAGACCCATGTGGGGTTTTATTAATCTAGCAATTTATCGTTATAATTTATATAGTCCATATCAGTCATCAGTTCAACCTGTAGTATATAGTCATCGCCATACAAGCCTCTCGCTCGTATGGTAAATCTTCCACCTCGTCACACAAGCTCCAATTGCTTATGTGGAATATGATGAAGTATGCCTATCGTCAAGAAGTATGCCATGTAGTGTAGTTCAAAATTAATTGTTACTATTCTATGGCGATATTTATTATTTCACACAGAATAACCAGCACTCCGCATTCAATGGCATTCACAGGAGTTAATAAATAAATAAAATTGCGCAGCCAACTCATCAAGGTTTACCTATTTGTCGGGCACGCAAATAATTTCTTTACTCTACAGCTAATCCATTTCCTGTTCAACACATGTATACATATGCAGAACAAAGCTAATAATAATATTTCTAGCGAACTATTATTTATTTCAACACGTGTGTATTCTTATCTAAGCATATTCATGATAAAAGAAATATTTTTATCATCAAAAATATTTATTCAACACGTGAATGTTTTTAACACTCCATATTCACAATAAAAATATAGTTTTTATTGTCGAATTATTTTATTTTAAAATACGATAACATTCAACACATGAATTTCAAATCGACGAACGAATTGCAACTCAACACATGAATATTCTATATAGTTTGTATCTATATAAAAATGTGATTTTTATCGCTAAAGCTATTTGTTTAAATTCAAATAATATTCAACACATGAATTTCAACTCAACGAATGAATTGCAACTCAACACATGAATATTTGATATTGTTTGTATATATATAAAAATGTGAATTTTATCGCTAAAGCTATTTGTTTAAATTCAAATAATATTCAACACATGAATTTCAACTCAACGAATGAATTGCAACTCAACACATGAATATTCGATATAGTTTATATATATATATATATATATGTGATTTTTATCGCTAAAGCTATTTTTTTAAATTCAAATAATATTCAACACATGAATTTCAACTCAACAAATGAATTGCAACTCAACACATGAATATTCTATATAGCATATGTATATTTATTTCAACGAATGAAAATTATTCTAACACATGAATATTTCAGAAAATTTCGGCAGCATAACGGCAGGGTAGTTAAAACCGGGACCGTCCCTAGTACGGCTCCTCGCTCTACCTTAAAACCTCGCGGTTTTTGACAATGGGGATCATGCATCTAGTTCGCACGCAGGCGTCATGTTTTATTTTCAATTCCACAATCCTATTCTAATTTGTTTCAACCACAAGAGGGTATTTTCAACCACAAAGGTATTTTTCAACCATAATATCAACCACAAACAATTATTTCCAACCGTTCGTCATACCATATAATATCACGTCAATCACAAGCAATAAATATCGTCCATGGTCTGTGGACGAGGGGAGTATATATATATATATATAATAATTCACTTGCATTTCATCATAATTCAAAGCATATATGTTTCATTCAACGCTTGTATAATTTACGCATCGCTAATATAACTTATACAACACATGTACATGAGGTATACAATGCGTATATAATTTACACTTCGCTTATATAATTTATACAACACGTTTTCATTCACACAAATAGTTTAGATTTCTCACATTGGTTACTGCAGTGCTAAAAATCGTAGGAAGGTCAGAAAAATCCGCGGCTTCTTCTAGGATGTAGAGAGCCTCCTTGCGGTCTCGGTGTCTCCTGTTTCATCAAATTTCGTTAAAGAACGAAAAAGATATTATTTTTCTATGTTTTGCAACACTTAAAAGTGTTATTTTCATTTCAGAAATTTATATCAGAAAAGTTTTCAAAGCTTCAAAACTAGGTCTCGATTTTTAAGCCAAATCGTACCTCGTTGCTTCGATCAGACCTCACAGCGTCAGTGGGCTACGAATCACCTTCCGATCGGCGGTGGCGGCGATGGACTCGGTGGCTCCTGTGGGTCGCGGCGGTGCTCGAAAGGGCGCGACTTCCTGGTCGAAATTCGACGCGTACAGTTGATGGATTGAGACGTGGCTAGGTCGGATTGATAGAGGAGGCGAAGGCGGTCTGAAGCTTCAACTGGCGGAGGCGGCGAAATCGACTGTGGCGGTGGCAAAATCGGTGGGAATTCTCGTGCTTCGTGCGTCGTTCAATCGTAGCAGCTAGGGTTTTTTTCGAGTTTTTTTTAAAGAAAAAATCCTATTGGTTCGAGCTATATAGTAAATTTTAAATAGTGTTTTCTCAAACGAACTCCTTTTTAAACCCAACGACTGTCGCCCCTAGCTAAATACCCCCATTCCGGACACAATGGGATATATTTCGTTGGCCAATTCGACTGTTACAGTCAGTTATTTTTCAAATTAAAATATAAAACATTCGATATTTAATTTAAACGTACATTTCAATTTGCCAGGGCCACAAACTGAATCGAAAAATTCCAGAAAAATAAATCTAGCTTTGTTTTGATGATACAATTCTAACAAAACCAGTTTCGTCCAATTCTGAGCTCGTTTGAAAAACGGCCATTTTTAGGTCGACCCATTTTAACAGAAATTGACCAATCACATTTTCTTTTGCCCCGCTCACATACTAGCTTCAAAAATTATGAAATTTGAAACTTAGCAATAATTTGACATCCCGGACCCAACAAAAGTGGTTTCGTCGAATTCCGAGGTCGTATGCAAAATATCAATTTTCAAGGGCTATATATGCTATATAGCGACCTTCCCGAAAATTCATTTGGCCATAACTTTTGATTCCCGCTATGAAACTTCGATTTTTCAGATTCGTTAGAAAGGTATTCATAAATAGATTTAGATATTTTCAGTTTCGCTAAAATCCGTTACATTTTCCACCCGGTACAGTCGGACCAAGTTTGTATTCAAAATTTCAACCTGCAATACCATACCAAATTCTATATTTTATTGAAATAGGCTATTTCAATTATTCAAATTCTTTGGTAATAACCTAGTTTAAAAATTTTAAATTGTTTCACATTTTCCGGGTTATTACAATGATGATTGTCTATAATAGAGACAATCGTCAACTATTCGAAACTTGAGTCGCTAGGTGCAGTGCACTGGTTTGCATTGTATGTAGCAACATTTAATTCTTTCATATGTTGAAAAGTATAGTACATGGGTAAATGCTTTGGATTGATTTATGATTCTATGAAGCTTAAGCTTGACTGATGTATTTACAAGGTCCTCATAACATTTTTTTCCCTTCCCCTAAACTTGTATAAATGTATGTACATATTTATATAAGTGTATGTATGTATGTGTTTGTGTGTGTATATATATATGTATGTGTGTGTGTGTATATATATATATATATATCCATGTTTATTCAGATAGTGGGTTATAAAAGAATTTTAATTGTACTCATTTGCATTTACCATATTTGAATTATCGCTTTTTACTGCTTAAATATAGTTGCTTCGTTCTGCTCAAATGTGTGGGTCTAATCAATTATTATTTCAATAGATTAAATATGGTTGTTGCCAGTTGCATACACTCACAATAATGGAGATGTGTTACCGCGTATACATCTATTGGAGATTGGTTAATTTGGGTGGTATACATAATTTACCATTGCATTGTAATTTTTTCCAATTGTTTGACTTTGTACTTTGAGTTTTTTTTTTAAATTAGATATCTAAAAATAGGTCTAAATATTATGAAACATACTATATATATATGTCTCTTGCCCTGAAGTCAAAATGCTTAATTATTGGGACACAGTTGTTGGCCGATAAATGAATATTGTTCATTTAAGTGGCATATTGTACATTTATACCTTTAGTCTTAACAGCCTGACTAAATGATGTGCATATAGGAAGGTTTTCATTATGTGAAAAAAAATTATGGAATAAAATTTATTCAAGAACTTCATTTTTTTAGTTTTGCTTCCAAATACTAACACGATGTAGTAGATTGGTGGTTTTTTCTTTAAAAACAATGATTTTAGCACAAAAGTTGCAAGAGTAAATCTAATAAATTAATAAATGTACTTCATCTCAATTTATTTTGTCTTGATTAATAATATTTTCATTGGTTTAAAATTTATATTTTTTTAAATACGGAAAATATAACCATGTGCAAAGCACTGGTTCCCAGTTGTTTAAATTAAAAGTGCACCAAATTGATTTGTTATCTTCTATCATTATTGTGTTAGTAAAATGATATATATATATATATATATATATATAATAGTAACAATAACTTAGTTTCAGTGCCTATATTAAGTTAGTGTAACAAACCAACAATTTTAACGTTTAAAATATGAATTTAATTTAAATCTAATGTTGGGATGAACAATTATATTTGAGATTTCATTTAAAAATTTAAAATCTATTTTATTCTAACTTGGATTTAATAAAATATTAAGTATGAATAAATGTTTTTTATTTAAATATGACTGGTTTAGTTAAAATCAAATATAGCTAATTTAAATCAAATTTGTTGGAATATTTGAATTTGATTTTGAAAATTAAATTTGAAATATAACTTAAGAAATTAAAAGCTAATATATCTACTTGAACTTGATATTTGGAATATAAACTTAAAGAAAACCTAATTTAAGAATTCATAATTTAATTCATTTTTATTTTTTATATTGGTTGGGAATGACATCATCATATATGTGTTTGTGTGATAATTTGAAATTTAGACACCAACTGTAAATGGATCAGCTTATATGCACATGAATGGTTAGTGGTAAATGATGATATAATAAATACACATGCAATTCATAATTTTGTCAGAAATGACCTTTATTATTTAAGTACAAAAGTACCATTCTTTGATCTCCCTTAAATATTTTCCCGAAGACCCATCTAATTTTTTGAATCATATTTCAAAGTCAACATCAATTGCAGAACTTTTGGTGGCCTGCATTGACACTACGATATCTTACGCCGACCCTACGATTTCCAATACCAGGACTCGGGCTTGATTCAGAAATCCATACATTTTCACTATGATATCTTACGCCAACCATCAGATTTCCATCACCAGGACTAGGGCCTTCTTTAGAAATCTCTCTTTTACAACATTTAGTACATATGCTTCTACGTTGTAAATCTTTAAATTCCCAACTTTCAAGGCTTTCGAATCGACATATGTGAGCAAAGTTTATATCAGTAGAGCTAGTTCCTTTAGATATAAAAAACTGTGACCCACGTATACTTGCATCTTCCAACATTAAAGAATTTTATCCTGCATTTTTCAATAAGAAGAAAAGGAGACAATTAGATCAATACACATACCAAACAATGAAAAGAAAATTGGGAAGTACAGACGTTATAAGTTGAAAATGATGGACACAGCGTAATTGACAAGATACTACCATAGTATATTCATAAAGAAAAAGGAAAAATTAAATAATAATAATAATACCAACGCATAGAAGTGTAACGACCCAGGAAATCTGAACCAATTTAAAATTTTTAAATTGGCTAAACTAATGGATTTTAAATATTTAAAATAAATATTTTAAATAATGGCAATGAAAAGTGAGTATGAATCGACAATTGAAAAGGAATATAATTAATTATAATTATAAACAAGGCTTGAAAAGGCGCTGCAGTTTCAAAAATTGAATTCAAACTTTGTCGGACTGTACCGGGTGCAAAACAATCCGGATTTTAGTGAAACCAAAAATATTTAAATCTGTTAGTGAATACCTTTCTAACGAATCTGAAAAATCGAATTTTCATAGCGGAAAGAAAAAGTTATGGCCAAATGAATTTTCAGAAGGGTCGTTGTGGATTTTATATAGCCCGTGAAATTGGCCATTTTGCAAACGACCTCGGAGTTCGACGAAACCACTTTTGTTGGATCCGGGATGTGAAGTTATTGCTAGGTTTCAAATTTCATAATTTTTGAGGCTAGTATGTGAACGTGGTAAAGGAAAATGTGTTTTGGTCAATTACAGTTAAATTGGATCGACCAAAAATGGGCCTTTTTGCAAACGGTCTCAGAATTCGACGAAACTAGTTTTGTTGGGACCGTATCGTCAAAACATAGCTAGATTTATTTTTCTGGAATTTTTCGAATTAGTTTGTGGCCCTGGCAAATTGAAATGCACGTTCAAATCAAATATTGAATGTTTTATATTTTAAATTTGAAGGGAAACTGACTGAAACAGTCGAATGGGCCTATGAAACATATCCCATTGTGTTCGGAACGAGGGTAAAATGCTAGGGACGATAGTCGTTGGGCTTGGATTGGTGTTCGTGTGTGACGAGGGGTATTTTCAGATTTTAAAAAAAATTATAAATATAAGAAAAATTCTGATTGGTCAATTATTTTTCTCTCTCCCCGTTTCTCTCTCCCCGTTCTTCGTGTGCACGACGGATTTAATTCAGATCTTCCCGGCCTCTTTTCTCCTTCGTTTCTCAACGAAATCGGGTGTTCTTAGATCCATTTTGAAGCTCTCCGCACGCTCTTCAAATCAAGACAAGGTTTGAGATTTATCGTAGGGTATTGGGGTTGAATCACCTTCAAGAACCGCCGGACTTTGGAGCGCCGTCGTGGCCACTGGGCCCCACCGAGCTGGCCAATTCCCCCACGCGCGCGAAGCCCTCTCCTAGCCCTTCGACGCTGCACCACCCGATCGTCCTAATGCTACACGGTTTGCTCGAAAATTGGCGACCTAGTTTTGAACATTCCAACGAGGTATACGGCTTGTTTATTTTCAACTGATTTTAACACTTTAAAGCGTTGCAAAACTTTGAAAAATCGTATCTTTTTCGTTCGTTAACGAAGTACGATGAAACAGGAAACATCGTGACCGTTTGGACGTCTTCTACATTTTAGAAGAGATCGCATATTTTTCTAAGCCTTCTGCTATTTTTGGTGGAGTGGAACCCAATGTGAGATTTCTAATTTATAAACAATATGGAAACGATGATGTATAAATTATATAGCCGATGTATGAGTTATATAAGTGTTGTACACCTCTTGTATAAGTTGTACGTTCGATGTGTAAGTTATATATGCGTTGTAAAAATTATATATGTGTTGAAATATAAGTGAATTGATATATATATATATATATACCCCCCTCGTCCACAAACCATGGACGATATTTATTGATCGTGATTGGTGTGAAAATTGATTGATAGTGAATGGTTGTTTGGGATTGTTTGTGGTTGATATTGATTGATTGTGGTTGAAAAATACCCATTTGTGGTTGAGAAATACTTTGTTGAAACCACATAGGATTAGTTTGTGGAAATGAAATAAATATATACATGCCGCCTGCGTGCGAACTAGATGCATGATTCCCATTGTCAAAAACCGCAAGATTTTAAGGTAGAGCAAGGAGCCGTACTAGGGACGGTCCCGGTTTTAACTACCCTGCCGTTATGCTGCCGAAATTTTGAATAATATTCATGTGTTTGAATTATTTTCATTTGTTGAAACTATATTTATTCATTGATTAGAAAACCTTCATGTGTTGAATCGATATTCATTCGTTGATTAGAAATTCATATGTTGAATGTTATTCGTGTTTTAAATATAAAAATCACATTTTTATCTATATATAGAAACTATAGAAGACCTTCATGTGTTGAATCGATATTCATTCGTTGATTAGAAATTCATATGTTGAATGGTATTCGTGTTTTAAATATAAAATTCACATTTTTATCTATATATAGAAACTACAGAAGACCTTCATGTGTTGAATCGATATTCATTCGTTGATTAGAAATTCATGTGTTGAATGGTATTCCTGTTTTGAAATAAATTGTTTAATAATAAAAATCACCTTTTTATCACCTATATGAACTATATAAAATAATAGTGTTTTGAAATGAATTGTTTTACAAAAAAATCACATCTTTATTATATACATGAATCGTTGAAATGTGAAGTGTTAAAAATAGCAACTCGTTCAAATAAATATGCATGAGTCAAAATATTCATTAATTAGCTAATGATATGATTTTTTGCCTATGCACGCAACATTAGAATGAATGGTGTTTTTAAACCAAATGGAATCAAATATGAAGTTGAATGGAAAATGATAAATGATAAGAACTGTATATATGTACATGCATATTTATTGAACAGGTTATAGCAAAGGGGCTAGAGAAGAGGAATAAAATTTTGTGCCCGACAAATAGGTACACATTTACTATTTTGTTTGGGTGATGATTTTATGAGCCTGTTGGCTAGCCGCTTGGCCTTTTCTTTTTCTTTTTGATATGAGACGCCCGTGTGGCTATTTGGTAATTTTCCCAGCCCCTCCCGTACAAAGGAGGTTATGGCGAATTTTTCCGAAATTTAAAGGCGTTAGTGAAATATTTGAAGTGAAAACGATATAGGAATTTTTAAATGAACTATATTTATATAAATATATAAATATAAATAAAATTAAAACGAAACGTGGCCGTGCAATTCGTATTTTGAAACCGTGATTTCAAACGATTGTACCGGGAGATCCGACCATCGGATTTTCCTGAAACCGCAACCGTTGGGTTCGCCTTGGAAAAATCTTTCCAACGGCACCAACTTTGTAAAAATCCAACGGTTGGATTGTCTGGAATGTTTAATTCAAATCTGAAGAAAAACAGCGCCAGAAACGATTATATTTATATATATAAATATAATTATATTTAATCGAATAACGACGCTGCAGTTCGTATTTTGAAATCGAAACTTCAAACGATTGTACCGGGAGATCCGACCGTCGAATTTTCCCGAAACTGGAACCGTTGGATTCATTTTGAAAAGACCTTTCTAATGAAGTAAATTTTGTAAAGATCCAATGGTTAGATTTTCATATATGTATAAATCAAATCTGAAGAAAAACAGTGCCACGACCGCGTTATGGCCTGAAGCGTCGTTTTGAATAAATTGGCTCTTTTAAAATAAATAAAAATAGCGGTAAATCGTTATAAAATACCATAAACAATATGGAATGGAAATAAACTGAATTTGCTCGATTTATGTGGTATTTGATGGTTGAATGTGTTTGGTGTAACGACCCAGCGGTTTTCGTCCTCGAAAATCGACATAAATACCCTTTACCGTACTCATGCCGACCCTCCACACACCGAAACACTGGAACGTTTATTAGAAAGAATTTAGAGGGTGAGATAAGAAAGAAAGAAATATTAGAATAGAAGAAGAAGAAAAAAACACCACAACACAGAGTCTCACATCGCAGCGGAACAAAATATAATATAGAAACAACATTTATTGAGAGCTTTTGAAAATACTTACAATATCAGAGTACAACACCCATCTGGACAGTTTTGATAATCTGTCCTCATATATATATAATCTCACAGCGGAATATCATTCATCTGAACATCTTCAGCTCGTCTCCGGACTTCTCAGTATCTGATAACCTGAACCTGTACACCTCGGTCTAACCCGAGCATTTACAAAACACCGGGTCAGTCTGGTGGACCAGAGTGAGATAAACTCGCACAGCATTTAGAGTATCACACAACTTGATTTTAGAGTAAAAATCCTTTTGAAAGAAAAAGATAATCGTAAGACCGATCCACACATAAATACGGACGGTTTTTACCTTACGATGACCCAAAACAGTTTACGAAATCAATATCTTGATCTGATATTATGATAATGTCTAGATACAAATAATTAACAAATCTAGAGGAACGCTTGCATCTCACGCTCCCCGTATATAGTATACAATTGAAAACCGCGGGCGCTTATCAGATATTGGATTTCCAACTTGACAAGGTATGGGACCACCTTCCGCACGTGTATCTCTAGAGGCGAATACACTGGGTTCAACAAGAACATCTTGCAACCCGGCCCTCACATGACCGACCACTCATTTCGCTTGAGTGTATCGAATGTATATCACCGACGGTTGGACTCAAACCACCGTCTCCCGATAAGGGACAGCATCGAACATAGATTAAGAAGCAATAGGAATTTCTCTAGATAGGTGATCATACATCCTAATGGGAGCGACCCACATAGCCATGCTGCCTGCCCGATTTTTGTCATTTCCCGGTTGATGAGGCTTGAAGTCAGAGCACATCTGATCATTATACACTTTGAATGCCACATCGTCAGATCCGCCAGATCACACTTGATTGACGTCCACAAACATACTCTAGCTATCTGGCTAGAGAATAACCATTTCTCCGCCATCAACTATGGTACGTTTGGAGAAATCAACGCATGTAAATCCTTTTGGAAATACTCTGTCAGACATCCGTCCATACAAGTCATCCAGGAACAGGATGAACCGAAGGTACCCTCCTACTGCATCCAATATAGGAATCACCCCATGGATCAGTAGCGAGTAGTCCTTGCATTCCACAGATTACAACCACGACAGAACCCCAGAATATCTCCGGCGTGAATCAGAGATTGTAAGTGGTTCTTCCGCTTCATGAAGATCTATGGTCTTCACATGCTCCATCTCGATCGTCGCTTGATCTTCTTATACTTTCGTATTTGTTGGTTGGAATGGTTTTCGAATATACATTCGATCCCGGACTTTCCATACCAACAATCGTAAAGGTCAGACTTGATAGTCGGTTATTTAAATATCAAGTAAACATCCATGAAAACAAAAGAAATACATTCACTGGTCTAGTACTCAGCATCACTTGGCCTTTAAAGTCATCGCCCAATTTCCTTTTAATTCCATTACTAGGGAAATCTCATTTCCGTTATCTTGGAAATCTTATCGCACACTCTCGTCATTACCAACTAGTATTATCTTTGGGTCGTCCCGAAGTCGTTCAAGTTGGGGTATTTTAATTACCTCTCAGACCTTGACCAACCACGTTCTTACCTTCAGGTAAATACGAGTCATAATTTAAAAACCCGATATTAATATCTCAATTTCCATTTCCAAATCTCGTTTACCAAGCCCACTTTTAAATCTTCTTTTTGGTAAATCTCTTTCCAAATTCATTTGGTTTATCTTAATTTCCTTCTTAAGTATTTGAATTCAAAAACGACACTTAAACTCATATTCCATTTATAAACTCTTATAAAATTCCAGGTTTAACATAAACCATTTTCATCTTCGCCTCCCTTTACTTAATTCAAAACATTAAGTAAAAATTCCCTTTAGCCTATCGTATTCGGTTTGGAGCCCTTTATTTCTTTATAAAGAATCCGAGTTCCAATATATATACCTGTTCATCTTTTCAAACTTACTTGGTTAATTCAAACCATAACCATTTCTTTAAACCCTTTTGGTTTAATTCCTCTTTTTAAATTTATAAAATTAATTTAAATAACTCTTTTTAATCATTTACAATTAACCAAATATCTAGTCACCAGATAATTCCCTGTCCTTTATTTAAAGTCCTTATCGATTTAAGAATTTCATCTGATAAAACAAGTTTCCAATAAACTTTAAATAAATAATAATTTAATAACTTCCAATGTAAAAATCTTTCAAATCCAATTCCCGTTATAAAATATATTTATAACTTCAAATTTTATCGATTCACTGCTTATAAAAATCCATATTTTATAACTGTTTGACTTTTGGGTCCAGTGATGCTGATTACCCAACCAATTCCAGACATTGGTGAATATTAGAACAGATATGGAAATATGGTTTGACGACCATCAAAATCAATCATTCGTCATTCTTATAATGACCATCAATTCAAACAACAATCCATTCAACCAACTCAAACACGTTTTATAAACGTGATCAAACCAAGGAGTTACTTTGTTATGGGTCATCCCCAACAGTGTATATTTCTAAATTTAAACCATCGTTGATCGACAGTATATACACCTAACAGTCAACCACAAACAAGCAGAACACGCAAAAATAAAATACCCAGTTTATATAAAATATAAACTAGGAGGCTGAGTGAGTTTAACTCACCTGTATTTAGAATTGTCGATATCAGTCTGGTTCTACTCAATTAAACTGACGTTTTAATTCGAATAAAATTCCAGTCACTCCAGATTCGGACTGCGGCTGCTCCATCTCGAAGTGCTCGCCTCCACGGTCCCAACGCAACTGACCGTGCCTGAATCCGGGGTCGTATGAGTGAGAAAACATATTACGAATCTTTATAAATTAATTAAATAAAAATATGGATTATATATTTAATTTTAAAGTGGGCTTACCTCTTGATTACCGGCCCAACTAAAAGGACCCGACCCGCTTCCCATTAAAACCCTATTCCATCGTAACCCTCCCATTCATTTAGCCGCCTCCACGAAAATTGATCCCAAAACCAAAAATTAAAAACCCTAATCCCCCTTTTAATTCAGCAAAAATCGGAGATAACTGGCGTCGCAACCACCAATACATCGCCACGCTCCGATCTTCCTTCTACCTCTTCACTCGCTTGGCCTACTTCCACTCGATTCAACCCAGACCAAAAGCTAAGTCTTCTTTTTCCCAAATTAATTTATGTTTTCTTTTTTTTCTTCTTTTTTCTACTGTGGATTTGAAGTCGTTTTTCTCTTACTGTGTTCATCTAGTTTGTGGTGCGTGGTTATGTATTTATAGTAGAAAGGATTCAGCGATCTACGAATTGTTAAATCCTAGCTTAGATTTAGTTGAACCTAAACCCTAGCTGCTTTTCAGTCCTGCTTTGATCTGTTCGTGATGGTTTGCGTGATGTCTTATAACAGTGATGGATTTCATGTGTCTGTTTGCTTAGATCCTAGGTGCTATCCTTCTTGTTTTAGCTATGCCGTAAGATCGAACTTGTTCGTGATGGACTTGGTCTGCTTGTGATATTCGACAGTGAAAATGTGGATTTTATATTGGATTGCATGTTCTTGTTTGCTTAGATCCTTGAACTGTTTATACCTAGATTATGATGGACTGTGTGTGGTCAATTCAGTTATCAATATTTCAATAGCACCTTGTCTGAGATTTGGCATACAAATTGGTATTTTTATATACAGGAACATACCTAGCTGTTCATACTGGGTACCCTGTTGTTTCCTGTTAGGTTACACTTTGTTTACTCACATGTTTTGTTTGAGATTAATTATATATATATTCCTGTTCATATTGTCTTCTCATGGTAGCTGTTGAATTGTTATGTGTGTTTATATCTTCATGGATCGAGTGTTCTATGAATTGTTTATGTCGTATTGTCAATTCATATTAAATTTCAGTAGATTTTCTTTATATGATCGTACATTTCCTGTTTCGATTTACTGTTGAATTCCCTGTTTCTTTTCTTCTTTTTCTTTGATTTGAAATCTTTTCACTATACACCTATACCTATACATAGCTACTCATAGCTGTATTTACTTTTCCTCTCTCAGGTTGATTTGGTGGTGAGCAATGGAGACGGCAGCACCCTAAGCAGTGAAGATTCGGGTTGGATTTTCAGATTTGAATCTGCATTTTTATATTTGAATCTGCACACTCCCTGTACAATTTGTTTTGTATATTTACTTTGGGACTGATGTATATATTTTGGCCGAAAAGGTTTGCATAAAACTGTCTGATAAAATATATACTAACTGTTGTTATTTTATTTTCATTATACACTGTTTATTCACTATTAATATATGTTTCTTTTGCTGTTCTATTTACTGTAGAAGTTGATGTATAAATATATCAATGTATTTTATTCGTTTGATCTCCCTGTTCTACAATGTAGAAATATATGTCTGGTCTTTTCAGCCGTATTTGATGTGTAAAAACAAAATACATATCTGTTTTATGGTACAAGCTTATGTTCAGATTCTAATTCTATTCATATATATCCTTATTAAGTTAAAACCAACATATAACTCGGTGATGATTCACTTTGCATCCTAATGGTCATAAAGGTGATGCCTCCTGGTCCATATTATAGGTAAACCATATTGGTCATTCAAAAATTTAATCCCTTTAGTTTTCAACATAATACTCGATAATGATATAAAAGAAAAATTAAAACTATACTTGAGTTATACTTTCAGGTTGATATAAATAAATCTTCAAATGCTTGATTCCATACCATCTTATGAGGTACATCAATATTTAATTGAGAAAAACAAATGAAGTCATACAAGTCATTTTGTGCTAACAAATGCATGACTGACACAGCTGAACAAGAAACAGTAAATGATATTTCGTTGAGCGTGACCAAGCCTCAGTTGCTAACTTATTCTGAATGCAGTAGCGTCGTTGAACCCCTTTTTTTTTTTTAATTTATAAATATTAAAAAAAATCAAACTCCATTTTATATAAATAAATTTGATTAAAAATCCTTTATATTTCTAAAAATATATAAACGAATTTAAATATTCGAATTTAAATGGCCGAAAATTCTGGGACGTTACATTCTTCCCCCCTTAAAATAATTTCGTCCTCGAAATTGCAAAGTAAGAAGAATATTTCGAATCGAATTATTTTAAATTCATTACCTTTAAATTATCATCAAAATAAATCCAGATTCTAAAATTTTCGAGGATTCCGCCAACACCTCCTCTGCATGACTCTATCGACTACAACTGCTATTCTGGGCCTCAACTTCTTCGAAAAGAAAATTCAAATTCCCAATGGCAATCCACTTTATTGGAATCCCAATTTACTTAGCCATTAGATTTTCAAACCCCCAATTCATTCTCAAATTGATTTTACTTAGCCAGATTCAGTTTCTCATTCATATTCGATTCAATCGACAGATCAATTCAACTTTATTTCAAAATTCAAATTTGATTCCAAATCAAATCAACCATAACAAACAACAAACAAACACATTACTAGAATATAGAAAATAATTTCTTTTACCTGTATAGAAATATATCTTGGGTAAAATTATTTCATCTACCCTCTTTATAAAACAATATCGTGTCAATTCACTAGTTCAACGCTTCTCAACACTTGAACCAGTCAAATAACACGATACAAAACATTTGTAAATAAAATTTTACAAATACGCTCTCATATATATACACTCAAACTCAATCTAGGGTGTTGCTAACCCCATCTCTATTGAGTTACGCCACAGAGCCAAGGTTATTACTCAACCAATAGCTCTGATACCACTGTAACGACCCAGCGGTTTTCGGCCTCGAAAATCGACATAAATACCCTTTACCGTACTCATGCCGACCCTCCACACACCGAAACACTGGAACGTTTATTAGAAAGAATTTAGAGGGTGAGATAAGAAAGAAAGAAATATTAGAATAGAAGAAGAAGAAAAAACACCACAACACAGAGTCTCACATCGCAGCGGAACAAAATATAATATAGAAACAACATTTATTGAGAGCTTTTGAAAATACTTACAATATCAGAGTACAACACCCATCTGGACAGTTTTGATAATCTGTCCTCATATATATATAATCTCACAGCGGAATATCATTCATCTGAACATCTTCAGCTCGTCTCCGGACTTCTCAGTATCTGATAACCTAAACCTGTACACCTCGGTCTAACCCGAGCATTTACAAAACACCGGGTCAGTCTGGTGGACCAGAGTGAGATAAACTCGCACAGCATTTAGAGTATCACACAACTTGATTTTAGAGTAAAAGTCCTTTTGAAAGAAAAAGATAATCGTAAGACCGATCCACACATAAATACGGACGGTTTTTACCTTACGATGACCCAAAACAGTTTACGAAATCAATATCTTGATCTGATATTATGATAATGTCTAGATACAAATAATTAACAAATCTAGAGGAACGCTTGCATCTCACGCTCCCCGTATATAGTATACAATTGAAAACCGCGGGCGCTTATTGGATATTGGATTTCCAACTTGACAAGGTATGGGACCACCTTCCGCACGTGTATCTCTAGAGGCGAATACACTGGGTTCAACAAGAACATCTTGCAACCCGGCCCTCACATGACCGAACACTCATTTCGCTTGAGTGTATCGAATGTATATCACCGACGGTTGGACTCAAACCACCGTCTCCCGATAAGGGACAGCATCGAACAAAGATTAAGAAGCAATAGGAATTTCTCTAGATAGGTGATCATACATCCTAATGGGAGCGACCCACATAGCCATTCTGCCTGCCCGATTTTTGTCATTTCCCGGTTGATGAGGCTTGAAGTCAGAGCACATCTGATCATTATACACTTTGAATGCCACGTCGTCAGATCCGCCAGATCACACTTGATTGACGTCCACAAACATACTCTAGCTATCTGGCTAGAGAATAACCATTTCTCCGCCATCAACTATGGTACGTTTGGAGAAATCAACGCATGTAAATCCTTTTGGAAATACTCTGTCAGACATCCGTCCATACAAGTCATCCAGGAACAGGATGAACCGAAGGTACCCTCCTACTGCATCCAATATAGGAATCACCCCATGGATCAGTAGCGAGTAGTCCTTGCATTCCACAGATTACAACCACGACAGAACCCCAGAATATCTCCGGCGCGAATCAGAGATTGTAAGTGGTTCTTCCGCTTCATGAAGATCTATGGTCTTCACATGCTCCATCTCGATCGTCGCTTGATCTTCTTATACTTTCGTATTTGTTGGTTGGAATGGTTTTCGAATATACATTCGATCCCGGACTTTCCATACCAACAATCGTAAAGGTCAGACTTGATAGTCGGTTATTTAACTATCAAGTAAACATCCATGAAAACAAAAGAAATACATTCACTGGTCTAGTACTCAGCATCACTTGGCCTTTAAAGTCATCGCCCAATTTCCTTTTAATTCCATTACTAGGGAAATCTCATTTCCGTTATCTTGGAAATCTTATCGCACACTCTCGTCATTACCAACTAGTATTTTCTTTGGGTCGTCCCGAAGTCGTTCAAGTTGGGGTATTTTAATTACCTCTCAGACCTTGACCAACCACGTTCTTACCTTCAGGTAAATACGAGTCATAATTTAAAAACCCGATATTAATATCTCAATTTCCATTTCCAAATCTCGTTTACCAAGCCCACTTTTAAATCTTCTTTTTGGTAAATCTCTTTCCAAATTCATTTGGTTTATCTTAATTTCCTTCTTAAGTATTTGAATTCAAAAACGACACTTAAACTCATATTCCATTTATAAACTCTTATAAAATTCCAGGTTTAACATAAACCATTTTCATCTTCGCCTCCCTTTACTTAATTCAAAACATTAAGTAAAAATTCCCTTTAGCCTATCGTATTCGGTTTGGAGCCCTTTATTTCTTTATAAAGAATCCGAGTTCCAATATATATACCTGTTCATCTTTTCAAACTTACTTGGTTAATTCAAACCATAACCATTTCTTTAAACCCTTTTGGTTTAATTCCTCTTTTTAAATTTATAAAATTAATTTAAATAACTCTTTTTAATCATTTACAATTAACCAAATATCTAGTCACCAGATAATTCCCTGTCCTTTATTTAAAGTCCTTATCGATTTAAGAATTTCATCTGATAAAACAAGTTTCCAATAAACTTTAAATAAATAATAATTTAATAACTTCCAATGTAAAAATCTTTCAAATCCAATTCCCGTTATAAAATATATTTATAACTTCAAATTTTATCGATTCACTGCTTATAAAAATCCATATTTTATAACTGTTTGACTTTTGGGTCCAGTGATGCTGATTACCCAACCAATTCCAGACATTGGTGAATATTAGAACAGATATGGAAATATGGTTTGACGACCATCAAAATCAATCATTCGTCATTCTTATAATGACCATCAATTCAAACAACAATCCATTCAACCAACTCAAACACGTTTTATAAACGTGATCAAACCAAGGAGTTACTTTGTTATGGGTCATCCCCAACAGTGTATATTTCTAAATTTAAACCATCGTTGATCGACAGTATATACACCTAACAGTCAACCACAAACAAGCAGAACACGCAAAAATAAAATACCCAGTTTATATAAAATATAAACTAGGAGGCTGAGTGAGTTTAACTCACCTGTATTTAGAATTGTCGATATCAGTCTGGTTCTACTCAATTAAACTGACGTTTTAATTCGAATAAAATTCCAGTCACTCCAGATTCGGACTGCTCCTGCTCCATCTCGAAGTGCTCGCCTCCACGGTCCCAACGCAACTGACCGTGCCTGAATCCGGGGTCGTAAGAGTGAGAAAACATATTACGAATCTTTATAAATTAATTAAATAAAAATATGGATTATATATTTAATTTTAAAGTGGGCTTACCTCTTGATTACCGGCCCAACTAAAAGGACCCGACCCGCTTCCCATTAAAACCCTATTCCATCGTAACCCTCCCATTCATTTAGCTGCCTCCACGAAAATTGATCCCAAAACCAAAAATTAAAAACCCTAATCCCCCTTTTAATTCAGCAAAAATCGGAGATAACTGGCGTCGCAACCACCAATACATCGCCACGCTCCGATCTTCCTTCTCCCTCTTCACTCGCTTGGCCTACTTCCACTCGATTCGACCCAGACCAAAAGCTAAGTCTTCTTTTTCCCAAATTAATTTATGTTTTCTTTTTTTTCTTCTTTTTTCTACTGTGGATTTGAAGTCGTTTTTCTCTTACTGTGTTCATCTAGTTTGTGGTGCGTGGTTATGTATTTATAGTAGAAAGGATTCAGCGATCTACGAGTTGTTAAATCCTAGCATAGATTTAGTTGAACCTAAACCCTAGCTGCTTTTCAGTCCTGCTTTGATCTGTTCATGATGGTTTGCGTGATGTCTTATAACAGTGATGGATTTCATGTGTCTGTTTGCTTAGATCCTAGGTGCTATCCTTCTTGTTTTAGCTATGCCGTAAGATCGAACTTGTTCGTGATGGACTTGGTCTGCTTGTGATATTCGACAGTGAAAATGTGGATTTTATATTGGATTGCATGTTCTTGTTTGCTTAGATCCTTGAACTGTTTATACCTAGATTTTGATGGACTGTGTGTGGTCAATTCAGTTATCAATATTTCAATAGCACCTTGTCTGAGATTTGGCATACAAATTGGTATTTTTATATACAGGAACATACCTAGCTGTTCATACTGGGTACCCTGTTGTTTCCTGTTAGGTTACCCTTTGTTTACTCACATGTTTTGTTTGAGATTAATTATATATATATTCCTGTTCATATTGTCTTCTCATGGTAGCTGTTGAATTGTTATGTGTGTTTATATCTTCATGGATCGAGTGTTCTATGAATTGTTTATGTCGTATTGTCAATTCATATTAAATTTCAGTAGATTTTCTTTATATGATCGTACATTTCCTGTTTCGATTTACTGTTGAATTCCCTGTTTCTTTTCTTCTTTTTCTTTGATTTGAAATCTTTTCACTATACACCTATACCTATACATAGCTACTCATAGTTGTATTTACTTTTCCTCTCTCAGGTTGATTTGGTGGTGAGCAATGGTGACGGCAGCACCCTAAGCAGTGAAGATTCGGGTTGGATTTTCAGATTTGAATCTGCATTTTTATATTTGAATCTGCACACTCCCTGTACAATTTGTTTTGTATATTTACTTTGGGACTGATGTATATATTTTGGCCGAAAAGGTTTGCATAAAACTGTCTGATAAAATATATACTAACTGTTGTTATTTTCTTTTCATTATACACTGTTTATTCACTATTAATATATGTTTCTTTTGCTGTTCTATTTACTGTAGAAGTTGATGTATAAATATATCAATGTATTTTATTCGTTTGATCTCCCTGTTCTACAATGTAGAAATATATGTCTGGTCTTTTCAGCCGTATTTGATGTGTAAAAACAAAATACATATCTGTTTTATGGTACAAGCTTATGTTCAGATTCTAATTCTATTCATATATATCCTTATTAAGTTAAAACCAACAGATAACTCAGTGATGATTCACTTTGCATCCTAATGGTCATAAAGGTGATGCCTCCTGGTCCATATTATAGGTAAACCATATTGGTCATTCAAAAATTTAATCCCTTTAGTTTTCAACATAATACTCGATAATGATATAAAAGAAAAATTAAAACTATACTTGAGTTATACTTTCAGGTTGATATAAATAAATCTTCAAATGCTTGATTCCATACCATCTTATGAGGTACATCAATATTTAATTGAGAAAAACAAATGAAGTCATACAAGTCATTTTGTGCTAACAAATGCATGACTGACACAGCTGAACAAGAAACAGTAAATGATATTTCGTTGAGCGTGACCAAGCCTCAGTTGCTAACTTATTCTGAATGCAGTAGCGTCGTTGAAGCCCTTTTTTTTATTAATTTATAAATATTAAAAAAAATCAAACTCCATTTTATATAAATAAATTTGATTAAAAATCCTTTATATTTCTAAAAATATATAAACGAATTTAAATATTCGAATTTAAATGGCCGAAAATTCTGGGACGTTACATTTGGTGTGAAAATTACCTTAAAGAACAAAATTGGTGTTGTCGAATAATTTAACCATTGAAGTAAATTGATTTGAAATTCTAAATATACGTGAATAATTTGAAAAGGCCGAGTTAATTCTCATTTCAAATAATTGACCGATGATTGTAATTCGAAGATGAAGACGATGGTCGAAGACCGGAGATCTTCACCTCGTTTGGATGGTAACCGAGGTCCTGATTAGGAGGCATCCCGAAATATGGATAATGAGTGGTGATCGTCCAGACGTATGTGGTGATCGATGGGTTTGCGAGGTATTTAGTGCCTCCGGTTTCGTTCAGACCCAGAACAGACTTGTAAATGGACTATGTGTCTGACATTGGATTTTATTCTGTGTTGATTGATCTCTATTAAATATACATCTGTTTGGCGGCGGAGAATTTATTCTTTTGCTTAACGCCCTTCTCTGAAACGCACGAGCTCAGAGGTTGTATATCGATGGACATCAGTTGCACGACATGAATTGCCTGTGTGGCACGCTAAGATGCAGTGATCAGGACTTCTATTGAAAAGGAAAGTCTTGTGGTGATGATCAAAGCACCGCTTACGTGGCGTAGCTTTGTGTATAACGTAAAATCGCGAGCCTCACACCCCGGTATGAAATAGAAACGGGAGAGGACATCAGGGAGGGCCTGCGTTTCTTTCTAGCTAGGGTGGTGTCAGTGACCTACCAGCCGTGACATTTATATACTTTTCACCTGTATGGTTGTTGCTGTTGCGAGGCGCCTCGGTTAGATCGGACGATCCGGGTCCGATGGAGTCATTCGTTGGCTCATTTACACCCCAAAGGGTGGGGAAACGCAGTGTTCAGGAATTTTAATCCACATCGGTGGACCGGCCCTGACGATCCAAAGGCTTGAATGAGTACTTGCCTAAGACACGGGCTAGAGCGTCTCGAATTCGGTAAGGACTATCTTTTGCCTTGGTTTATGACGGAAATCCAATTTCCAAATACGTGACTGTGCGGTTTTGATTGTATATATTTATGGTGACATGATATATGGTACCCATGCCGTCTATGATTGATAGTTATGATTTGAAATTGTTTTCAAAACATATAAACACTAGTAATAATATCAATTGCTTTTGTTTTATTCGTATCAAGCATATTTTGGCAGTTATAAGGTAAAAACTCTATCCTCCGGTTTGCATTGCATTGTGTGATGGGAACTGAGTCTTATAATGGCTTCATTTTTATAAAATGCATTGCGTTGTTTAAAAGAAAGATTTGTTTTAAAGCACTGGCAATCCAATGGAGTAAACCCGTTCCACGAGAGTGGCGTGGTCCTAAGATTAGCCAAATTATATATGTGTTGAGTAGATTTCTCATACCAGTCCCATGACTGACTCGTAGTTTGTTTCACTTTCAAACTCGGGTGCCCCTTTTTCTACACGGGCAGCCTTGTATTCAGGTTTAGCTGGTTCTTTCTGGATAGCTGGAGCTGAAGATGGATTCTATCATTTATCTCTTTTTATGCTGTTCAGCTCCTATTGTACATATTTTGTTTGTTTTCCACTGTAGACATTTATGTATGGCTGAACTGTATTTGTACTAAGTAAGATCCTGTATAATGTGTAACTCTGATGATTACTTTTATCCAGTATATTCTATTGTTCATAATCTGGTGTATTTACTTAATTCTGTTCTGCTATTATCTATTTCTATGTTATATTCCACGGATTACCCTTGCCGCCGCCAGTACGGGGTTTGGGGCCGTCTCAATTTGGTATCAGAGCCTCGGTTAAGCTTAGTTCTGGAATATAACATTTGAACGAACTCGTCAGAAATAGAACCAGTAGTGTTCTAAGACGGGTTACTCTATATAGATAGGATCAGCAATATCCTAGTATGAGTAAAGCAGAATGAAATTACACCTCGATAGACACATTTACACTTGAAGTATATGTTTCTATATTTCAAATTTTCTTTTCTGTGACCTGACACTTGATCTGCCATTTGCAGAAGTACTAGAAAAAAATGAGTGTCAGAAACAGGAGAAATGCAGAACCCGATCTAGAGGCTCTATTAAAGAGATATCGAAATCTGAACTGAGCACAGTTCTCGGGCAATGAATATATAATTCAAACTCAAGATTGGATGAGTTCGGTCGAAAGAATATTTGAGCGTATCCAGCTGAGGGATGACCAGAAACGGTTAGTAGCATCTTGGGCGCTTAAAGAAGAAGCTTTAATCTGGTGGGAAACAATCATCAAAGATAATTCAGAAGGTGATATCACGTGGGACAAATTCAAAGAGATTTTCCTAGGAAGATTTACTCCTCCTGAAGCGACGGAGCGATTATGTGATGAATTTTCTTATTCGATACAAGGAGATATGACCATCCCAGAATATCATAAGAAATTCAACGAACTTGCTCACTTTGCTCCTCATCTGATTCATGATCCAAAGCGGAAGAATCTAAGATTTACTCATGGCCTGCAAAGGAGATACCAGAATAGTGTAATGAGGAATGTGAAGCTTCCTTTTTCTGAAATGATATATATGGCTTATCAGTATGAAGATCTCCATAAGAAAGGAATGCTACGCGACGAAGAAGAAGTCGATTCTAGTGCCAAAAAGAGTCAGAAACTGATATTCCTGAAGCCAGTACAAGGTCTGAGGTCAGTGAGAGGCCCAGTGCCAAGAGAAAAAGGGTTGAATCTAGGAAAGAACCAATAACAACTGCTATTTGCTCTAACTGCAATAAGAAAGGACATTTGTCGATAAATTGTGGGCCCTTAATGAAAAGGATCAACAGTGGATCTAAGCCCACTAAGAAACAAAAGAACCCCCATGGGGAAAGGAAATGCCATAAGTGCCACCAGGCAGGCCATATTGCACGGGAGTGTCCACTCTCAAAGAAATCTGAAGCAGTACAAGTGAATGAAATGGCAGAAGTACCTGCATCTTCGTCTGCTCAGGAAAGATCTGATGTTTTGGAAGGCACGCTCAATGTAAAGAACATTCCAGTTAAAGTACTGTTTGACGCTAGCGCGTCACGAAGCTTTATAGCAAAGAGTGTAGTCAAGAAGTTGAATTTAAATGTGAAGAAGCTCAAAGAACCAATGACTGTCCAGAATCCGGTCGGGGGTTCCATCGGTCTCAGTTGGGCTTGTGCAGTACCTGTCTCTTTTTCCTGCTATAAATTCCCTACTATCTCTATGGTCATGAATTTTAATGAATTCGATCTTATTCTGGGATTGGATTGGCTAACCAAATATGAAGCAGAGGTTAGATGCGCCGAGAGAGTTCTTAGGGCCAAGATAAAATCGGGTGGTTATATAACCATTCCCTGTGAAGGACAGGAAGCTAATAGAAAAGACTTCTGGGCAGCTCTAAATGTTTCTCCAGCCCAAATGGTAAATGTCCCTGAAACCACAGAGAATATTCCCGACCTAGTGAAAGATATCCCTGTAGTCAAGAACTATGCGGACGTGTTAGAAGAAGTTGTTCGCTTACCTCCGCAGAGAGAAATAGATTTCAAGATTGCTTCAATTCCCAATGCAAGGCCTGTAGTTCACGCTATTCGAAGAATGTCCTTGAAAGAGAAGGAGGAATTAGACAATTAAACACGACAGCTAGTATGGAAGGGTCTAATCAGGCCTAGTTTCTATGATTGGGGAGCAGCAGTGGTGTTTGTCCCAAAATCTGACGGTACTCTACGTCTATGTGTGGATTATCGTGATCTGAACAAACAGACAATAAAGAACAAATATCCATTGCCGCGGATTGATGATTTGTTGGATCGATTAAATGGCGCACAAGTATTTTCACGAATGGGCCTAGCTACAGGCTTCCATCAACTTCGAATTGTCGAAGAGTGTGTTCCAATGACAACATTCAGAGGTCCCGACTTATTCTACGAGTGGTTAGTAATTCCGTTCGGCTTATGTAACGCTCCCGCTTACTTCGTCGATCTAATGAACAGAGTATTCAAAGGAGTATTGAATAAATTTGTTCTGGTTTTTATTGATGATATTCTAATCTTCTCTAAATCAAAGGCCGAACATGAAAAACATTTGGAACAGGTGTTAGAAATCCTCAAAAGGAATGTATTGAAAGCAAAGTTTTCCAAATGTATATTCTGGCAAGACGAAGTGAAATTTCTAGGCCACGTCGTATCGAAAGAAGGAATCGCTGAGGATCCAAATAAAATCAAAGCTATTCAGAATTGGAAATAGCCCAGTACCCCATTGAAGTCCGCAGTTTTCTCGGATTGGCTAGCTATTACCGGAAGTTCGTTAAAAACTTTTCGAAGATATCTGGTCATTTAACAAAGCTTACGAAGAAGCGCTCTAAATTCAAATGGACTCCGGAAAGTGAGGAGGCTTTTGAAGAGCTAAAATTAAGACTAACGACTGCTCCAGTGTTAACCATCATCGATGGCAACCAAGATCTAAAAGTCTGGACTGATGCTTCCAGAGAAGGCCTTGACGCAGTGTTAATGCAAAGGGGTCAAATGATTGCTTATGCTAGCCATCAACTGAAGCCACACGAGAAAAACTACGTCACTCATGATCTTGAGTTATTGGCTATTGTGTTCGCTTTGAAAATCTGGAGACACTATCTTCTGAGAGAGAGATTTGAACTGTTTACAGATCACCAGTCGCTAAAGTATCTGTTCACCCAGAAAGACTTGAATCTGAGGCAGCAACGTTGGCTAGAGTTTCTTGTAGCATATGACTTTGAAATTATATATACTCCAGGGAAAGCCAATGTCGTGGCCGATGCGTTAAGCCGAAAGAATGAGATGATCGCCAGTTTTATTATCACGACTTCATTGCTAGATAAAATATCTTCTCTTCAGGAGGATGATCACTTCATTCAGAAGATCAGAGAGATAATTCAACAAGGCGAACCCTCGAGTTTTCAAGTTGATAATAATGGAATTCTAAGGCTCAAAGGTTGAATCTGTGTCCCTAACATTCCTGAGCTTCGAAAGGAAGTACTGGATGAATGCCACAAGTCAAAACTCAGTATCCATCCAGGAGTAAGCAAAATGTATAATGACATCAAACGCACTTTCTAGTGGAAGTCGATGAAGAGGGACATTTCTTTATATGTTAGTCGATGCCCTACATGCCAGCTAGTCAAGAGTGACCAACAGAAATTGGCTGGATTGTTACAACCACTAGAATTTCCGGGTTGGAAGTGGGAACATATTTCTATGGATTTCATTGATGGTTTGCCCAGAACCAGAAAAGGAAATGACAGTATTTGGGTGATCGTAGATCGCTTCACGAAGACCGCCCATTTCATACCTGTCAGATCAAGCAGAACCGCTCAGAGTCTGGCGCAGATATACTTCAAGGAAATAGTTAGACTACATGGAGTGCCGCTCAGTATAGTCAGTGATAGAGATACAATATTCACTAGCAAATTCTGGGAAGCATTTCAAGTCGAGCTGGGAACGAAGTTGAACTTAAGCACCGCTTATCATCCTCAGACAGACGGTCAGACTGAGAGGGTGAATGGTATTTTAGAAGACCTATTGCGGGCTTGTGTTATAGATTTCGGTGGATCATGGGAAGACCATCTGCATTTGGTTGAATTCTCATATAACAACAGTTACCAGGCGAGTCTGACAATGTCGCCATTCGAAGCATTGTATGGTAGACCGTGCCGATCCACTGCTTGTTGGGTCGAACCCGGGAATAGACTTGTGTTGGGTCCTGATATGATTCGAGAAGCTGCCGACAAAGTCGATTTTATTAAGAAGCGATTACTTGCCGCTCAAAGCCGACAAAAGAGCTATGCCGATAGAAGAAGAAGAGATATATCCTTTGCGGTTGGTGACTATGTATATTTGAAAGTATCGCCGATGAGAGGAGTTATCCGGTTCGGTAAAAGTGGAAAGTTGGCACCCAAATTCATTGGTCCGTTTCCTATTCTGGAACGAATTGGAACTCTCGCATATAAAGTTAATTTGCCTGATTGGTTGCCTGGAGTTCATGATGTATTTCATATATCCCAACTTCGAAAGCACGTTCATGATCCAGATTTGATCGTGGAAGAAGCAGCTCAACGGGATATTGAAATTACTCCAGAATTAGCTGTGAGACGAGAGCCGCTAAAGATTATCGGCAAAGAAACCAAAGAGCTGAGGAACAAGAAGGTTCACTTAGTCAAAGTGCAATGGAGTGGAGATCCGCGAGATTGTACTTGGGAAACTGAGGAGAGCATTCAGAAAGCTTACCCTAGATGCCGAATAGATATCTCTGATTGACTCCGGTGCAAGGTACATTTACCCTACTTTGCATTACCATTAAATTCTCTACTCTGCTGTTATTTTCTTTCCATGGATGTGAACTTTTAAAATTCTATAGTCTGAATGATTTTAAAAGAGAATAGGAATTAATTTGTATTGTTTTGAAAAGTTAAAAACAATTGGATTGGTTGTTGGGTTGTGTGATGGTAGATTTATCAAACCACTTTCGACTTTGTTCCTTTTCGGGTACGAAAAGTTTTAAGTGGGGGAGATTGTAACGACCCAGAAAATCTGAACCAATTTAAAAAATTTAAAATGGCTAAAATAATGGATTTTAAATATTTAAAATAAATATTTTAAATAATGGAAATGAAAAGTGAGTATGATTCGACAATTGAAAACGAATATAATTAATTATAATTATAAACAAGGCTTGAAAAGGCGCTGCAGTTTCAAAAATTGAATTCAAACTTTGTCCGACTGTACCGGGTGCATAACAATCCGGATTTTAGTGAAACCAAAAATATTTAAATCTGTTAGTGAATACCTTTCTAAAGAATCTGAAAAATCGAATTTTCATAGCGGAAAGCAAAAGTTATGGCCGAATGAATTTTCAGAAGGGTCGCTATGGATTTTATATAGCCCGTGAAATTGGCCATTTTGCAAACGACCTCGGAATTCAACGAAACCACTTTTGTTGGATCCGGGATGTGAAGTTATTCCTAGGTTTCAAATTTCATAATTTTTGAGGCTAGTATGTGAACGTGGCAAAGGAAAATGTGTTTTGGTCAATTACAGTTAAATTGGATCGACCAAAAATGGGCCTTTTTGCAAACGGTCTCAGAATTCGACGAAACTAGTTT
This sequence comes from Allium sativum, assembly GCA_030737875.1. Taxonomy (NCBI): domain Eukaryota; kingdom Viridiplantae; phylum Streptophyta; class Magnoliopsida; order Asparagales; family Amaryllidaceae; genus Allium; species Allium sativum. Next base: position 116,961,031 of record CM060923.1, read on the forward strand.
GTTGGGACCATATCGTCAAAACATAGCTAGATTTATTTTTCTGGAATTTTTCGAATTAGTTTGTGGCCCTGGCAAATTGAAATGCACGTTCAAATCAAATATTGAATGTTTTATATTTTAAATTTGAAGTGAAACTGACTAAAACAGTCGAATGGGCCTACGAAACATATCCCATTGTGTTCAAAATGGGGGTAGAACGCTGGGGACGACAGTCGTTGGGCTTCGATTGGTGTTCGTGTGTGACGAGGGGTATTTTCGGATTTTAAAAAAATATATAAATATAAGAAAAATTCTGATTGGTCAATTATTTTTCTCTCTCCCCGTTCTTCGTGCGCACGGCGGATTTGATTCAGATCTTCCCGGCCACTTTTCTCCTTTGTTTCTCAACGAAATCGGGTGTTCTTGGATCCATTTTGAAGCTCTCCTCACGCTCTTCAAATCATGACAAGGTTTGAGATTTATCGTGGGGGTATTGGGGCTGAATCACCTTCGAGAACCGCCGGACTTTGGAGCGCCGCCGTGGCCACTGGGCCCCACCGAGCTGGCCAATTCAACAACGCGCGCGAAGCCCTCTCCTAGCCCTTCGACGCTGCACCACCCGATCGGCTTAACGCTACACGGTTTGCTCGAAAATTGGCGACCTAATTTTGAACATTCCAACGAGGTATACGGCTTGTTTATTTTCAACTGATTTTAACACTTTAAAGCGTTGCAAAACATTGAAAAATCGTATCATTTTCGTTCGTTAACGAAATTCAATGAAACAGGAAACACCGTGACCGTTTGGACGTCTTCTACATTTTAGAAGAGACCGCATATTTTTCTGAGCCTTCTGCTATTTTTGGTGGAGTGGAACCCAATGTGAGATTTCTAATTTATAAACAATATGGGAACGACGATATATAAATTAAATAGTCGATGTATGAGTTATATAAGCGTTGTACACCTCTTGTATAAGCGTTGTATAAGTTGTACGTTCGATGTATAAGTTATATATGCGTTGTAAAAATTATATATGTGTTGAAATAGAAGTGAATTGCTATATATATATATATATATATATATATATATATATATATATATATATATATATATATATATACGCCCCTCGTCCACAAACCATGGACGATATTTATTGATCGTGATTGGTGTGAAAATTGATTGATAGCGAATGGTTGTTTGGGATTGTTTGTGGTTGATATTGATCGATTGTGGTTGAAAAATACCCATTTGTGGTTGAGAAATACTTTGTTGAAATCGCATAGGATTAGTTTGTGGAAATGAAATAAATATATGGGTGCGTTTTTTAGAGGTCCCTATTAGGTTTCAAAATATAAAAAAAACCCGGTCATAAACTTATTGTAAATTTAGTCCCTGTTTTTCGAAAATTCATAAAAAAAATATTAAAAAAATATAAAAAAATCACGTAAATTCGTATTTAAATAAAACATGTGCTCGCCCAAAAATTCAGATCATATTAAAATCAAAACATGCATCAAAATCGAAAAAATACAGAAAACAACGAAAAATGCAGTAATCTGCATCAAATCATGCACATATTTGGAATACTTGCATTCATCTGTGCAAGTATTTCTCTGTTATATTTTTACATGTAATACTTGCATACATGTGTGCAAGTATTTAAAATAGTTGCATACATGTATGCAGGTTTCTGCACATATTTTATTTTCACATGTAAATACTTGCATACATGTGTGCAAGTATTTCAAATAGTTGCACACATGTATGCAGGTTTCTGCATGCATTTTCAACTAAAACGGCTTCAGAAATACTTGCATACATGTATGCAACTATTGGCAAAAGTTGCATACATGTATGCAACTATTTGCAAGTTTTTAAATTCACAATACATCCCTGTAATTAATGTTTTCTCTGTAAACCCGCCCCCTATTTTAGCTGCCGCCTGGAATCATCCGCCTGCCACTTTCCATACCTCCGCCTCTTTCGTTTCCTGTCCAAATTTTCAGGCGCTATCACTTAAAAAAAAAAAAAAAAAATTCTAAAATCTGTAAACATTCTCGGAAGTCCACAGAAATTAAAAAAAAAAAGTTGCATAAATGTATGCAACTTTTACGAATAGTTGCATACATTTATGCAACTATTCGAATACACATGCATATATTTATGCACGCCTGTTTGAAAAATTGCATACATGTATGCAGTTTTTCTATATAACTGCATACATGTGTGCATGTATGTCAAAATACATGCAAACGTGAATAAGTTGCACGTAGGTATGCGGTTTTTAAACAAATGCATCGGCAGATGCATGTTTTAACAATATGTGCATACATGTATGCATTTATACTGCAGTTTTGACGCAGATTTGAAATAAATGCATACATGTATGCAACTAATCGATTTATATGCATGTTTTGATGCAATTTACTGCATTTCGTTGATTTTCTGTATTTCGTGATTTCGACGTTGTTTTTGATGTTTTTTTGGTCTGATTTTTTTCACGATTATTTGATTTAATTAATTACGAATTTACATGATTTTTTTATATTTTTTTTGTATGTTTTTATATGTTTTTGAAAATAGGGACCTAATTTATAATAAGTTTATGACCGGATGTGAGCCTAATTAAGTTTCGTTTTAGGGATGTGTGCCTAATATTCACTAAATATATACATGCCGCCTGCGTGCGAACTAGATGCATGATTCCCATTGTCAAAAACCGCGAGGTTTTAAGGTAGAGCGAGGAGCCGTACTAGGGACGGTCCCGGTTTTAACTACCCTGCCGTTATGCTGCCGAAATTTTGAATAATATTCATGTGTTTGAATTATTTTCATTTGTTGAAACTATATTTATTCATTGATTAGAAAACCTTCATGTGTTGAATCGATATTCATTCGTTGATTAGAAATTCATGTGTTGAATGGTATTCGTGTTTTAAATATAAAAATCACATTTTTATCTATACATAGAAACTATAAAAGATCTTCATGTGTTGAATCGATATTCATTCGTTGATTAGAAATTCATGTGTTGAATGGTATTCCTGTTTTGAAATAAATTGTTTTATAATAAAAATCACCTTTTTATCACCTATATGAACTATATAAAATAATAGTGTTTTGAAATGAATTGTTTTACAAAAAAATCACATCTTTATTATATACATGAATCGTTGAAATGTGAAGTGTTAAAAATAGCAACTCGTTCAAATAAATATGCATGAGTCAAAATATTCATTAATTAGCTAATGATATGATTTTTTGCTTAGGCATGCAACATTAGAACGAATGGTGTTTTTAAACCAAATGGAATCAAATATGAAGTTGAATGGAAAATGATAAATGATAAGAACTGTATATATGTACATGCATATTGATTGAACAGGTTATAGCAAAGGGGCTATAGAAGAGGAATAAAATTTTGTGCCCGACAAATAGGTACACATTTTCTGTTTTGTTTGGGTGATGATTTTATGAGCCTGTTGGCTAGCCGCTTGGCTTTTTCTTTTTCTTTTTGATATGAGACACCCGTGTGGCTATTTGGGAATTTTCCCAGCCCCTCCCGTACAAAGGAGGTTATGGCGAATTTTTCTGAAATTTAAAGGCGTTAGTGAAATATTTGAAGTGAAAACGATATAGGAATTTTTAAATGAACTATATTTCTATAAATATATAAATATAAATAAAATTAAAACGAAACGTGGCCGTGCAGTTCGTATTTTGAAATCGTGATTTCAAATGATTGTACCGGGAGATCCGACCATCGGATTTTCCTGAAACCGCAACCGTTGGGTTCGTCTTGGAAAAATCTTTCCAATGGCACCAACTTTGTAAAAATCCAACGGTTGGATTGTCTGGAATGTTTAATTCAAATCTGAAGAAAAACAGCACCAGAAACGATTATATTTATATATATATAAATATAATTATATTTAATCGAATAACGACGCTGCAGTTCGTATTTTGAAATCGAAACTTCAAACGATTGTACCGGGAGATCCGATCGTCGGATTTTCCCGAAACTGGAACCGTTGGATTCGTTTTGAAAAGACCTTTCTAATGATGTAAATTTTGTAAAGATCCAACAGTTAGATTTTCATATATGTGTAAATCAAATCTGAAGAAAAACAGCGCCACGGCCGCGTTATGGCCCGAAGCGTCGTTTTGAATAAATTGGCTCTTTTAAAATAAATAAAAATAGCGATAAATCGTTATAAAATACCATAAACAATATGGAATGGAAATAAACTTAATTTGCTCGATTTTTGTGGTATTTGATGGTTGAATGTGTTTGGTGTGAAAATTACCTTAAAGAACAAAATTGGTGTTGTCGAATAATTTAACCATTGAAGTAAATTGATCTGAAATTCAAAATATACGTGAATAATTTGAAAAGGCCGAGTTAATTCTCATTTCAAATAATTGACCGACGATTGTAATTCGAAGATGAAGATGATGGTCGAAGACCGGAGATCTTCACCTCGTTTGGATGGTAACCGAGGTCCTGATTGGGAGGCATCCCGAAATATGGATAATGAGTGGTGATCGTCCAGACGTACGTGGTGATCGATGCGTTTGCGAGGTATTTAGTTCCTCCGGTTTCGTCCAGACCCAGAACGGATTTGTAAATGGACTGTGTGTCTGACATTGGATTTTATTCTGTGTTGATTGATCTCTATTAAATATACATCTATTTGGCGACGGAGAATTTATTTTTTTGCTTAACGCCCTTCTCTGAAACGCACAAGCTCAGAGGTTGTATATCGATGGACATCAGTCGCACGAGATGAATTGCCTATGTGGCATGCTAAGATGCAGTGATCAGGACTTCTGTTGAAAAGCAAAGTCTTGTGGTGATGATCAAAGCACCGCTTGTGTGGCGTAGCTTTGTGTATAATGTAAAATCGCGAGCCTCACACCCCGGTATGAACCAGAAACGGGAGAGGACATCAGGGAGGGCCTGCGTTTCATTCTAGCTAGGGTGGTGTCAGTGACCTACCAGCCCTGACATTTATATACTTTTCATCTGTGTGGTTGTTGCTGTTGCGAGGCGCCTCGGTTAGATCGGACGATCCGGGTCCGATGGAGCCATTCCTTGGCTCATTTACACCCCAAAGGGTGGGGAAACGCAGTGTTCAGGAATTTTAATCCACATCGGTGGACCGGCCCTGACGATCCAAAGGCTTGACTAAGTACTTGCCTGAGACACGGGCTAGAGCGTCTCGAATTCGGTAAGGACTATCTTTTGCCTTGGTTCATGACGGAAATCCAATTTCCAAATACGCGACTATGCGGTTTTGATTGTATATATATATATGGCGACATGATATATGGTACCCATGCCGTCTATGATTGATAGTTATGATTCGAAATTGTTTTCAAAACATATAAACACTAGTAATAATATCAATTGCTTTTGTTTTATTCGTATCAAGCATATTTTGGCCGTTATAAGGTAAAAACTCTATCCTACGGTTTGCGTTGCATTGTGTGATGGGAACTGAGTCTTATAATGGCTTCATTTTTATAAAATGCATTGCGTTGTTTAAAAGAAAGATTTGTTTTAAAGCACTGGCAATCCAATGGAGTAAACCCGTTCCACGAGAGTGGCGTGGTCCTGAGATTAGCCAAATTATATATGTGTTGAGTAGATTTCTCATACCAGTCCCATGACTGACTCGTAGTTTGTTTCACTTTCAAACTCGGGTGCCCCTTTTTCTACACGGGCAGCCTTGTATTCAGGTTTAGCTGGTTCTTTCTGGATAGCTGGAGCTGAAGATGGATTCTATCATTTATCTCTTTTTATGTTGTTCATCTCCTATTGTACATATTTTGTTTGTTTTCCGCTGTAGACATTTATGTATGGCTGAACTGTATTTGTACTAAGTAAGATCCTGTATACTGTGTAACTCTGATGATTACTTTTATCCAGTATATTCTATTGTTCATAATCTGGTGTATTTAATTAATTCTGTTATGCTATTATCTGTTTCTATGTTATATTCCACGGATTACCCTTGCCTCCGCCAGCACGGGGTTTGGGGTCGTCTCAAGAAGGATAAAAAAGAGGATAAATGTGGAAGAGCTCATTCTTTTTGGGCACTTTCAAGTATTATAAAAAGGCTCTTGAGACCTATGATGATTAAAAATTGTTCTGACTTATATAGTAATATGCGAAGCTGATCTAATAAATTAACATATCTTATTAATTCATTTGCTAAGAATATATTTCCAATGAATTATTAATTTGGTAGGTGAGTAAACAATTTAAGCTAACGAGCCTAATAAATACTAAATATTCACAATAGCAATTAATCCTTTAAGTGAGCAAGTAATCATTTATATAAATTTTTAATTAAATAAATTAATGAACAAATTAAATACCTATTCTCGTCTAATAATATTAAAATACAAATTCACTAGTCTTTTTTTATCATCTATATATTTGTATTATTATTGTTATTACAATTTATCTTACATAAACGCTACACCGGGAATAATTAATAATTTGATATGTTTTTCTATCATGATTATTTGGATAAGCAATCGACACCATCCGATGAGCAAACCACATCCACCAACATGGTCTACCTCTTGACAACCCAAATTAAATATATAGTATACAGAATTCCATAGCGAATATTCGAAATTTTAATTTGGACAAAACTTACCATTTATAAAACGAAATCTCAATTTCTTACATTCGTTAGAAAGATATTATTAGTTATATCCTAATGTTTTTTGTTTCATCCAGTTCTTATTTATAATGAATTCTTTATACTCAATTAAAAAAAAATTCGAGTTTTCAAACTACCGCGCCATTTCAAGCTCGTTTTAAAACTAATTAAAAAAATTATGCTCATACCTGGCTTTAAATAAATTTTAAGTCGTTTATTCTCAAAATAATTCGTCTAAAATACTTAATTGTCATTAAAATAAATTAAAAATAAAATTTAAATCAGTTCCATGAATACAGGTTTTTAAAGCGGAAGAGGAAAGGGGCCTCAAAGTCTAGGGTTTCTAATTAAAAGGGATACTGATTTTTTGTATTGGTATTTTGAAGTGTGACATTCTTGTGGTCTAGTGGTATTGCAAATAACTTGTTGCGACGACCCAAACCCCCATGCAACAGTGGCAAGGTTAATCAGTGAAATATAACACATAAACAAATAACAACAGAATAGAAATATAGCATTACACAAGATAATGTACATCAAATTACACTGGAAATAATATCAACATCAGAGTTACACAGCATGATAGGATCATACTTAGTACAGGCTACTGTTTCAGCTTAATATAAAATGTCTGCAGTGGAATCAAACATAATATACATAATAGCGACTGAAATAGTACAATTGAAATGATAAAGTCCATTTCCAGCTCCATAGCTATCCAAAATGAGCCTGCTAAAACCTGAATACTAGGATGCCCGTGTAGAATATAGGGGCACCCGAGTTTGCAAAGTGAAACAAACTATGAGTCAGTCATGGGACTGGTATGAGAAATCTTACTTAACCTATTTAATATAAGGTCAATCATAGGATCATGCTGCCAACGCGGAACGGGTTTACTCCTTGGATTGCCAGTGCATGAAATAAAGTAAATCAAGAAAGTCAACGCAATGCTTTTTAGAAAAATGAAGCCATTATAAGACTCAAGTCCCATCACACAATGCAACGCAAACCGGAGGATAGAGTTTTTTCCTTATAATGGCCAAAAATGCTGGATACATATAAAACAAATCATTTGATATTATTATTAGTGTTTATCTGTTTCAAAAACAATTTCAAACATAATGTATCAATCATAGACGACATATGTGCCCCATACCACTGTTTGTCTAACCCATAACGGACTTGTAAATGGACTGTTTGTCTGACATTGGATTTTGTTCTGTGCTGACTGATCTCTGTTAAATATATATATCTGTTTGGCGGCGGAGAATTTATTCTCTTGCTTAACGCCCTTCTCTGAGACGTACGAGCTTAGAGGTTATGTATTGATAGAAATCAGTCGCATGGAGTTGATTGCCTGTGTGGCACGCCTAAGTGGCATATGACCAAGGCTTCTGTTGCAAAGAAAAGTCTTGTGCTTGATGATCAAAGCATGGTCTGTGTGAGTAGCTTTGTGTATAATGTGAATTTGCGAGCCTCACACCCCGGTATGAGTCAAAAACGGGAGAAGGACCCAAGGAGTGCACGACGTTTCTTTCTAGCTATGGTGGTGTCAGTGACCTCCCAGCCCTGGCATTTATATCTACTTTTCACCTGTGTGGTTGTTGGAATACGAGGCGCCTTGATTATAGGTCTGTAAGGACTGGGAAACGTGTGTTCAGGAATAATTAATCCTCAAAAGTAAGGGAGGACCGGCCTTGGAGGATCCAGGGATTGGTGTGTGCGGTCCGGAGGCATTTGCTAGAGTGTCTCGAATCGGAGAGGAGCTTGCCCCTTGCCTCGACTCATGAAGGAATCCAATTTCCAATACGAAATATGCGGACGTGATTGTATTACTTGTACGGCGACATAGTGGTATGGGTCATTTATGCCGCCTATGATTGATATTTATGATTGAAATCGCTTTTGAAACATATATGCACTAGTAATAATATCTAACACTTTTGTTTAATTCGTATGAAGCATTTTTGGCCATTATAAGGTAAAAACTCTATCCTCCGGCTTGCGTTGCATTGTGTGATGGGACCTGAGTCTTATAATGGCTTCATTTTATAAAAAGCATTGCGATGATTTAATCATTTACTTTATTTCATGCACTAGCACTCATTGGAGTAAACCCGTTCCGCGAAAGTGGCGTAGTCCTTTGATTTTCCTTATTATTGTTGTTAATAAGTTAAGTAGATTTCTCATACCAGTCCCATGACTGACTCGTAGTTTGTTTCACCTTGCAAACTCGGGTGCCCTGATTTTCACATGGGCAGCCTAGTTACATGTTTCTGACGCACCTTTTGGCTCATGGCGAGGCTTGACTACACTGTGCTGACTTGGATTTTCTCTGCCATTTTTGTATCTTTATGTATGATTCCGCCTCAGGCGATGGTGACTGATTATGTATCATTATGCACTAAGTTGTATCCTGTACTGTGCTTCTCTGATGTGATGATATCTATATGATTCCGCTGTCATATGTGTTTAAATTATTCTAATTTCTGTTTATGCTATTATATGTGATCTTTCTAATGATGATTACTGTGTTATATTCCAATGATTATCCTTAACAACATGTCACGGGGTTTTGGGATCGTCACATTATTCCTCATCCCATATCTCCAATACAGGAGAGAGGCCTTCGTACAACCGAACAGTCAACAAGTACGTCCGAACAACCACCACTTTAACTCTTTCAAGGCAGCAACTCCAATCAAAGGCATTAGTAACCATCCATTCGATGTGAAGATTATCGGTTTTGCACCATCTTCATATCTTCGATTTCTAATCGTCGATCAATTATTTGAAATGAGAATTAACTCGACCTTTTCAAACATTTCACATATACATAAAATTTAAATAAATTCTTTCCGTGGTTAAATTATTTGACATCCACAATTCAGTTCATTAATATAATTTTCATGTCAAACACATCCAGCTATCAAAATATCTGATAAACCAAGTAAAATCGGTTTATTTTCATTCCATATCGTCTATAATATTTTATAACGATATATCGCTATTTTTATTTATATTAAAATAGCTCAATTTAATTAAATGACGCTTCAGGCCATTACGCGGCCCTGGCACTGTTTTTCTTTAGTTTTGATTTACACATTTCTGAAAATCTGACCATTGGATCTTAAATAATTTTATATCGTCCAAACAGGACCCAATGGTTCCAGTTTTGGGAAAATCCGATGGTCGGATTTCTCGGTATAATCGTTTAAAATTACGAATCCAAAACACGAACTGCAGCATCGTTATTCATTTTATTTTAATTTATATTTATATACGTATATAAATATAATTCCTTCGAAGATTTATAAACCATTTTCACTTCATTAGCATGTTAAAAATAATATTTTTAACGAACAAATATTTATTTCAACACATGAATATTTTTAGTGATTCATATCTACAATAAAAATGTTAATTTTATTGTTCAAACAATTTATACAACACATTAATATTTTTAGCGACTCATATATATAATAAAAATGTGATTTTTATTGTTCTAGCATTTTATTCCACACATGAATATTTTTTTAACTTCACACATACAATAAAAATGTGATTTTTTTTGTTCTAACCATTTATTCAACATATGAGTATTTTTATTACTTCACATACATGATAAAAATGATATTTTTATCGTTCAAAGAATTTATTCAACACATGAATATTTTTATTACTTCACATACATGATAAAAATGATATTTTTATCGTTCAAAGAATTTATTCAACACATGAATATTTTTATTACTTCACGTATACAATAAAAATGTGATTTTATTGTTAAAACGTTTTATTTCAAACATGAATATTTTTAATGATTCATACATTCAATAAAAATGTGATTTTTATTGTCTAAACAATTTATTTCAAACATGAATATTTTATATACTTCACAGATACAATAAAAATGTGATTTTTAATGTCTAAACCATTTATTTCAAACACGAATATTTTACAACACATGAATATATTTCAACACATGAAAGTTTCAGAAAATTTCGGCATTACAACGGCAGGGTGGGTAGCAATGACACTATGTCCAGCATGGCTCCACTTTTATTCTAGGCCTCACAGTGTCACAAGAGTTTCATTCCAATAAATTCACAATACAATCATTTTCACAACACAATGAATTTACCACAAACACAACCAATTTTGTTGCAACCACAATCAACCATTCACAGTCACAACCAAATTTCACACAGCAATTCAATCAAGTCGTCCATGGTCTGTAGACGACGGGTGTCGGGAGCTACTAAACTCCGTCTACAACCTAATATATTTTTCCAATTTTAATAGAATTTAGAAACCTCAAATTGCTTTCCACGCCTTCTAAAATTGTAGATAGCTTCAAAAAATTTTGGTCACTTCTAGAATGTAAAAGACATCGTCACGAGTCTAATGTCTCTTGTTTCACTGGATTTCGACCAGAAACGAGAAAGATATGATTTTTATTCTAAAATCACAATTCTCAACACTTTTATATGTTGAAAACAGTTTAACATATTTAAATTGTATACCTTCAACTTAGATTCAAAACTAGGTCTTGAAATTTCGTGCGATCCGTAGCACCTGAGGATGATCAGACCAGACCACATCCTCCAGCTCCGAAAACCACCGTGGACCCCACCCTCGACGAACTCGGACTCGAGATGGAGGAGAAAATGGCTGCAACGCAGCATGATGTCGGAGCGATGAACTCAGCGAACTACCACACAAGAAATTATGGCACTGGTATGGATTTGAAGATCGAGAGGAGATCTACAAAATCTTCAACAGAAGCACTTAATTTTGTTGTGTGGATTTGGAGTTACGGAGGAGAGAAGGTCAGAAGAGGTTCCGCCGTTCGAATGAGAGGGTATGGGTTTATTTTCCTGGAATGAGAAAGTGGAAGGAGAATTCTGATTGGACCATGGATTTATATTTTAATTTTTTATTTCTTTAGTTCGGAAAATACACACTAATCCATACAAACTCCAATTCAAACCCAATGATTGTCGCCCCCAGCTAAATACCCCCATTTCGGATACAATGGAATATGTTTTGTAAGCCCATTCGACTGTTTCAATCAGTTATTCTTCAAATTAAAACATAAAACATTCAATTTTAGATTTGAACGTACATTTTAATTTACTGGGGCCACATAAGGATTCCAAAAATTTCCGAAAAATAAACTGGCTATGTTGGAACGATACAGTCCCAACAAAACTGATTTCGTCGAATTTGGAGACCATTTGAAAAATGGTCATTTTCTGGTTGATCCAATTTGCACTATATTTGCAAAACACGTTTTCTTTTGCCATGCTCACATATTAATTCCAAAAATTATGGAATTTTAAACCTAGCAATAAATTGACATTCTGAATCCAACCAAAGTGGTTTCGTCGAAAACTGAGGTTGTTTGTAGAACGGATATTTTAAGGGCTTTATTATTATTTAAAAATCCAATTTTTGGATTCTCACCAAATTTCTGTCAAAATTACCCGAAATAAAATTTTTAAATTGGTTCTGATTTTCTGGGTTGTTACACTGTTATCCCATGACCTGAGTTCAAGTATGGATGGCTTCAATTTTTTTAAACTAGTGCCTTCGATTTGCCCTGGGCCGACACTGAATGAACACATAAATGACAAATATGTGGCTATTATATCATTGTTCCTTTTGCTAAACTGATTTTATTTTTTGATTAAACGTGTAAGATCAATCAAATTCTGACAAAACATATCGTATATATTCCAATCAATTAAATTAAATACTTCATTTTCAAGCTTGGCATGAATAATTGGGCAACTAACTTATTTAACAACCCACGAATAATCATGTCCTCATTATCATTAAGCAAATTTACAACTGACTACTGAACAATATTAATTTAAAAATTTTAAGTTTGCAAAATATTTGTTTTACTGAACATTATCCTTAGTTTAATAAGTTGTTTGATGGACATTTACTTATTTTATCTAATATTCTCTTCATAGTTGCAGATATTGACTATTGTTGGATGTTAGACAATTATGTTGGTTTATTCCTTTTTCGAATAATTTTTTTAGATTATTATGCCTGGGTTCCTTTATGTATCAACTTTCTAGGCTAACAATGAATAACCACCAAACATATTTCTACCTACATATCATAAAGTAAGAGATAATATTTCAACTTCACTTGCTAAAAAGGTTTTCTTTAAAATTATTAACAATTATTTCACAATGTGCCGCGGTTATATAGTTTAATTGTTTGTTATTGACTAACTACTTTAGAGTTGCTTCTATGTTATTTATTTTTATTAAATTAAATCTACCGAGTTCTTACATTATGGGCAACTTACAATGAAATCAATTCAAGTGCAAAATATGATGGAGTTATTATACCTATGTATGAGCATTCACTTATTGTGCTGAAGGCATATATAAGCACATGAATAAGTATATTTTTGCCATGTTTATATATTTAATACACTGTAGATTTTGTATTCTTGCTCGATAGAGCTATTACAAATAAAAATTATACGTGTATGATCGAATGAGTAAAGGTAGTAATTTCATCTTAGCACTTAAATTCTTTTCTCACACTCGTTTTTTGCATTAACAGGCCCTACATATGTGCTTTTGTAATAAATTGCCCACTGAATTTAAGGGATATCTTATTTTGGCTCTTCATTATAGATGCAACAAGTAAGGTGAGCGTTGATGGAAAATTCAAAAATATTTACCAATAAATTTTCTGTTTTTTTATTATATGCAAAGTACAAATAATTGTCTGCCATGGTTTATTTTTATACACGCTACAACAAAAACACCATATTACAACTTTAATTTCACAACTATGCGAAAAACACAGTTGTAATAAATGTTTTTTTACAACTGTGCAAAATGCACTGTTGTAATAAATGTTTTTTACAACTATGAAAAATCACTGTTGTAATAAACATATATATCACAACTTTTCTTTTTTGTCTGTTGTAATAACTAATATATACTAATTAATTTCTGATAATTAATAGTTAAATTAGAAAGTTGTTTAAACTTATTTTTAGTAACTCTTTTTTCTATTTCTTACATTAGAGACCTATTAAATATTAATAACAACCAATATTTAACAATTAGTAATATTAACATTTAAGAATAATTCATATTCAATAATAAATTTACAAATTAATACCAATTACCATTAATTACTATTAGATTAGATAAAAACCGCTTAATTGATGATTAATAAATAATAGTTACTTTTTAAAAATTACTATTAAATATTTAATAGTATATAATCAATAACATTTACATAATAATTAATTTTTAATAGTTGGTATTGAATTATAACTTTGGAAAAAAGGTAATAATTAATAATAACTATTATTAATCAGTAATATTTAATATTTTAGTAAAAATCAATTCTCAAGAAATTCATATTATATTTATATTTAATATAAAATTTTACTTATTAATTCTAAATTATAATTTTTAGTTCTCTAAGTTGGCGTGAAATCATAATTGTAACCAATGGAAAACTGTCAGTACCATTTAAATTTTTGATTGTACTGCAAATCTTCTTGATTTTCACAGTTAAAGTTCAAATTTGTTTTTACTTAATATTTTTGGGTATCACAGCAGCTTCAATTATATGTTATTTTGAATGGTTAGCATGAGAATTTCTCTTATTTTTTCACATTATTTCTTGATGATCTGTATGTCTCGCTTATTTCAGTTTTTCTTTGACCGTGAATACCAAACCATTTGGCAAAATATACAAACAAAATCAAGCTATGTGCATTGGAATTTTTGTCTCCAAACGCAAAAATTTGGCTCCAAAACAAAAAATATTGGCTTTAACATTTCGTTCCTTCCCAAGGTTTTCAATTACAGCTGTCCCCTCTTTCTTTCTGTCACGTTTCCTCCTCCATCGGCATTAAAGAAAGAGACGCTCCCCCAAATTACAGCTTCGAACCCAAACCTTCACCCGATCCCTTCGCTTTCTTGAGATCCAGCCTTCCTTTCGCTTCGCGCGACCAGATCCGACCTTCACTCGATCTCTACTCACGGTGTAATCTTTCATCTCTGGCTTCTGACTTTATTCGCGACTCCAGCTCCTCTCTCGCTCCATCTCAGATTGTTGTTCGCGATTTCATCGTTAATTGTGGATCAAGTGAGAGGATCTGCCTCTCCCGACAACCAAAGGGTACTTTTTACTAAATGTTTTCATGGATTGATGGGTCCAATTTCGTACTCTGCTAATGTTATCTTTTATATGTCTTAGGGTGAAATCGATTGTTTTGAAATTATTATAACTCTATATGTTGGTATAATACTTGATGTTTTCTTGCTACTTTAATTTTCTCATTTAACTTACTGTGTTAGTTGCTTGTCCTGTAATTGAATATGAACCTAAAATATCCTGAATTAACGAGCTTAAGGACGCTGAAATTTATTTTATGTCCAACTAGAAATAGTAGGGTGAAATATGGTTACTAGATTTATACTGTTTGTTGGAAATGTTTTACAAACATTAAGTGAATTTTTTTAAAAAAAATCTTGAATAAGTGTAAGAATGGCTCCTATATGGGAATAGTCCCACATCATGGGATTATATAGAAGAGGCAAGCTTTTATACTTGTTTCTAAGAAATCATGTTGGGGCCTTGGGCTCCCAATACATGCATTGTTGTGAGGAGGGAGACCATGCATCATATGACCACCACACACGCGCGCGCGACCGACCGACTCGACTCGACCCGACCCGGCCCGGCCCGGCCCGGTTCGGTTCGGTTCGGGCTTGGGCTTGGGCTTTGTGGTGTAGGCACTTATATTTTTGGACCATAAAACTTAGTTGTTTTCGAACCGTTTTTTTTATGGAAAATTTATTTTGCGCACCGATATTTATTCTGCAACGGAAAAGTTTTGCAACGGTAAAATATTAATTCCCCCCGAAATTTTAGCAGATCCGATATTTTCTCCCTAAACCTAATTCTCGTTCTATATATACTATTTTATCTGAGACGAGAAAAACACCGAATTATATATTCTCTTCTTCTCAGCCGCCATTAAAAACTTCTAAGAAATTTCGAGCAGTATTTTTCCCGAAAGTGCAAATCTGCACTGATTTGTCTGTGCAAGCAAATCAGTTACTATTTTAGAAGCTGTTTTATCCTAGAGGCGGCGGCGAAGGAACGAATTGGTTTGCACCTCTGACCAAATCGCCGAATCGTCTTCAAGAAAGCGACCTAGTCCGCGACTCAGCCATTGTTTTCCAACAATTTGAAGACGAACTGAAGCAATGGCCTCGAACTCAACCATAGACGATTCTGCTCCTCCCTCTGCTTTTCACGGCCCTCTGGTGACTGCTGCTCCTTTCAAGTTCGAAGGTTTGCATTTCAAGCGCTGGCGTCAGAAGATGGAGTTCTTCCTCACGATCAGGAAGGTGGTGGCTGCTCTGACTGCTGAAAAACCGCAGCTACCAGACAAGCCTGACGAGACTGATGCAGCAAAGATGGCATCATGGACTGAACAGTCAAAGCAATTGCAGACCTGGACTGAACAGGATTACTTATGCAAGAATTTCATACTGAATGGACTGAGCGATGATCTGTATGATTATTATAACTCAGATGAAAAGACAGCAAAGGAGATCTGGGAAGCACTAAAGAAGAAATATGACACAGAGGAGGCAGGGGCAAAGAAATACGCTGTAAGTCGCTACCTAAAGTATCAGATGACTGATGATAGATCGGTAGAGATGCAGTCTCATGAGCTTCAGAAAATAGCTCATGAGATCATCTCCGAAGGTATGGTCTTGGACGAACAATTTCAAATTGCTGTTATCATTGATAAATTACCCCCTAGCTGGAAAGATTTTAAGAATGTCTTGCGACATAAGACTAAGGAATTTTCCTTAGAAAGCTTGATTACACGCCTCCGTATTGAGGAGGAGGCACGCAAACAGGACCAGAAAGAAGAGGTGCTGATTGTGAATAACAACAGTACTAAGAAGACCACTCCCGCTGTTCTGAAACCAAATCAGAAATCTTTTAAGAATCAGAACAGGCGCAACAAACAGAATGGGAATCCGCAAGGAAACCCAAAAGGACAGCAGAAACCAGCCCAAAAGAATGACTCTGGACAGTTGTTTCTTTGTTACAACTGTGGAAAACCAGGGCATATGGCACGAAAGTGCCGGAACAGGCCAAGCTCTGCACCGCAGGCTAACCTGACTGAGGAGCCTCTTACGGCTATGGTTACTGAGATTCACCTTGTTGGTGGATCAGAGGGTTGGTGGGTAGACACTGGTGCTTCTCGCCATGTCTGCTATGATCGTGGCATGTTCTCTACATACACGGCTGCTGAAAATCAGAAAGTGCTGTTGGGAGACTCTCACACCACTAAGTCGCAGGGATTGGAAATGTGGAACTCAAGTTCACCTCTGGAAAAACTGTAATTTTGAAAGATGTTATGCACACTCCAGAGATAAGAAAGAATCTGGTCTCTGGCTTCCTCCTTAATAAGGCTGGTTTCACTCAAGTTATTGGGGCTGATTTGTACACTCTTACTTATAAGGGAACTTTTGTGGGAAAGGGTTATGCTTGTGAGGGTATGTTTAAACTGAATGTTGAATCTAATAAAGTGACTTCTTCTGCTTATATGCTTTGTGATTTTAATATTTGGCATTATAGATTGTGTCATGTTAATAAACGAATAATTCAAAACATGAGCACCCTAGATATGATTCCTAAAATGATAGAATCTGAATCTGATAAATGTGAATTCTGTACACAAGCAAAAATAACAAAGAAACCTCACAAATCTGTTGATAGAGTTTCTGAACCCTTAGACTTGATTCATTCTGACATATGTGAACTTGATGGCACTTTAACTAGACAGGGACATCGTTATTTTATCACTTTTATTGATGACTGCTCTGATTTCACATATGTATATCTTATGAAAAATAAAAGTGATGCTTTTGACATGTTTAAAACATTCAAAACTGAGATTGAGAATCAAGCAAATAGAAAAATTAAGAGACTTCGTAGTGACAGAGGAACAGAATATGAATCTAGTTCAATTCTGGACTTCTATAAAATACATGGTATAGTACATGAAAGAACTGCACCCTATTCACCTGAAATGAACGGTAAAGCTGAAAGAAAAAATAGGACTTTTACCGAATTAGTAGTTGCCATCCTACTAAATTCTGGTGCAGCAAAACATTGGTGGGGGGATATTTTATTGACTGTATGCTACGTTTTGAATAGAATCCCTAAATCTAAGAATAAAATTTCACCTTATGAAATTTTAAAGAATCATAAACCCAATGTCTCATACTTTAGAGCTTGGGGTTGTTTAGCATATGTTCGCATTCCAGACCCTAAGAGAATAAAATTGGCAAGTAGAGCATATGAATGTGCATTTATAGGCTATGCTATTAATAGCAAAGCATATAGATTTTATGACCTTAATGCACATAATATAATTGAATCAAATGATGCCGATTTTTATGAAACTAAATTTCCTTTCAAATTAAGGAATAGTGGGGGCACTTCAAATATGCCTATTAGAACAGAACTTAATGAAAATTCTGAAGCTGAACCTAGAAGAAGTAAAAGAGCAAGAACCATAAAAGACTTTGGTTCAGATTTTTGTGCTTTTACTATTGAGGAGGATCCTATAAACCTCCAAGAAGCCTTATCTTCTTTAGATGCCGATTTCTGGCAAGAGGCTATAAACGATGAGATGGATTCTTTAGAATCCAACAAGACTTGGCACTTGGTAGATTTACCCCCTGGTTGTAAGTCTATAGGCTGTAAATGGGTACTTAAGAAGAAATTAAAACCTGATGGCACTATAGATAAATATAAAGCACGACTAGTAGCTAAAGGTTTTAAACAAAAGGAAAATATAGACTTCTTTGACACTTTTTCGCCTGTAACTAGAATAACATCCATTCGGGTATTAATCTCACTTGCTTCCATTCATAATTTACTTATACACCAAATGGATGTTAAAACTGCTTTTTTGAACGGTGAATTAGACGAAGAAATTTATATGGACCAGCCTGAAGGATTTGTAGTACATGGTCAAGAACATAAAGTATGTAAATTGGATAAATCATTATATGGTTTAAAACAAGCACCTAAACAATGGCATGAAAAATTTGATAACTTAATCATTTCAAATGGTTTTAAAGTTAATGAAAGTGACAAATGCATTTATTACAAGTCTGAGAATAACATTTGCACTATTATATGCCTTTATGTAGATGACCTACTCATTTTTGGGTCAAATATTCATGCCATAAACTCAGTCAAATCCTTATTAAGTGTCAATTTTGATATGAAAGATCTAGGTGAAGCGAGTGTAATCCTTGGTATTAAGATTACTAGGTCAGAAAAGGGAATTTCTTTAGATCAATCTCATTACATTGAAAAGATACTAAAGAAATATAATTACTTTGACTGTAAACCTGCAAGTACACCATATGATCACAGTGTAAAGTTATTTAAGAACACTGGTGAAGGTGTAAGACAGTCTGATTATGCGAGCATCATTGGCAGCCTTCGGTATGCCACTGATTGTACTAGACCCGACATTGCCTATGTCGTGGGATTATTGTGCAGGTTTACCAGTAGACCTAGTATAGAGCACTGGCAAGCTATTGAAAGGGTAATGAGATACCTTAAACGAACCATGAACCTTGGATTACATTATGAAAGGTTTCCAGCTGTACTTGAGGGATATTCCGATGCAGACTGGAATACCTTATCTGATGATTCTAAAGCGACCAGTGGCTATATATTTAGTATCGCTGGAGGAGCTGTTTCTTGGAAATCCAAGAAACAGACTATTTTGGCTCAGTCTACTATGGAGTCTGAGATGATAGCACTAGCTACAGCTAGTGAAGAAGCAGAGTACTTGAGAAATCTGCTAGCTGAGATTCCCTTATGGGAAAAACCGATACCAGCAGTGCTGATACATTGCGATAGTACCGCGGCTATTGCAAAAGTTCAGAACCGTTACTACAACGGTAAGAGACGACAAATACGTCGTAAACACAGCACTGTTAGAGAACTACTTTCCACAGGTACCGTTAGAGTGGATTACGTACGTAGTGAAGAAAATTTGGCAGATCCTTTGACGAAAGGACTGTCCAGAGAGAAAGTCCATAACTCTTCTAAAAGAATGGGACTATTGCCCTTAGATTGTTGAGTCACGCACAATGGTAACCCGACCTAAATGACTGGAGATCCCAAGAACTAGGTTCAATGGGTAATAACAAGTTGTGTAGTGATATGAGTTGAACATGCTATTTAATAAACCAAGAAGCATGTATTCCTGAAGTGATTAGAGGATGAGTTAATAGAAACTCTTAATGAGATCTATACTCTATTTGGAGTGGAGTACCTACCTTCAGGAGTGCTCTTGATAGACTCACCTTTGTGAATGTGGAAATGTGGCCGTTTCCTATGGAGTTTGGGCAAAACTTCTAGAGCATTCACTAAACTGGGATAGACGTGCAGGGCCATAAATGCACGGGCTTATCTGATTGCACTATAGAAAAGGTTGTGTGTGGTTTGATGTCAGGAATAGAGTTCAAGACTACGTGTCACTCTAGTAAAAACTGAATCTTACTCACTATGCAAAGGTTCAAGTCCTTGGACACCTTTGTTTATGCACAATCTTATGTTTTTAAGAAACTGCTCGAAAATATTTTTAAAAAATTCAAGTGGGGGATTGTTGGAAATGTTTTACAAACATTAAGTGAATTTTTAAAAAAAAAATCTTGAATAAGTGTAAGAATGGCTCCTATATGGGAATAGTCCCACATCATGGGATTATATAGAAGAGGCAAGCTTTTATACTTGTTTCTAAGAAATCATGTTGGGGCCTTGGGCTCCCAATACATGCATTGTTGTGAGGAGGGAGACCATGCATCATATGACCACCACACACGCGCGCGCGACCGACCGACTCGACTCGACCCGACCCGGCCCGGCCCGGCCCGGTTCGGTTCGGGCTTGGGCTTGGGCTTTGTGGTGTAGGCACTTATATTTTTGGACCATAAAACTTAGTTGTTTTCGAACCGTTTTTTTTATGGAAAATTTATTTTGCGCACCGATATTTATTCTGCAACGGAAAAGTTTTGCAACGGTAAAATATTAATTCCCCCCGAAATTTTAGCAGATCCGATATTTTCTCCCTAAACCTAATTCTCGTTCTATATATACTATTTTATCTGAGACGAGAAAAACACCGAATTATATATTCTCTTCTTCTCAGCCGCCATTAAAAACTTCTAAGAAATTTCGAGCAGTATTTTTCCCGAAAGTGCAAATCTGCACTGATTTGTCTGTGCAAGCAAATCAGTTACTATTTTAGAGGCTGTTTTATCCTAGAGGCGGCGGCGAAGGAACGAATTGGTTTGCACCTCTGACCAAATCGCCGAATCGTCTTCAAGAAAGCGACCTAGTCCGCGACTCAGCCATTGTTTTCCAACACTGTTATATGTTGGTTTGCTGTAGGGGGACCGAAATTAAAGAAACTATTATATGTTATTTGTTACCCATTCACGAGCTTCTATTTGCAAGTTCGCATGCTAAGCCATTTACAGGAACAGTTTCATTGCATAAGATTCATGTATTTGATGAAACTAAATGTGTGCTTATAATGTAGCAATTGTGTACTACACAACACCATTTTAAAAGAATGCCAACTGACAGTAAATTTTGGTTGCTTTTAAGTTCTAACAAATGACATTTAGTGGAATTATCCAAAGTGAGATTTAGCTCTATTCACTTGAATATACAAGTTTGAAATCTAAAACCAAATTTAGGAATAGTAACATAATTCATAATGTATTTTATCACAACGTCTTATAATTACAGGTTTTGCCAGGACTGGATCAAGGGATTCTAGGAGGTGGTGGAGTGCCTCCAATGCACATTGGTAAGATTTAATTTGCTTACACTAATATATTTGCTTTTTGTGTAGTATATTTCATGAATTTTGCGGTGAAAAACTCAGGAGGAAAGCAGAAGCTTATGATACCTCCATTGTTAGCATATGGACCTGAGCCTGTCGGATACTTTAAAGGTGAAGCTTAATTGTGTTATTTCCCAATTTCTTTCTTACAGTTACCTACACTATTGTATAATCTCATATTTGTATCATATTTACGAAATCCATGCATTTATTTGTAGGTGATTGCAATATCCCTACCAATGCAACACTTCCCTATGATATGTTCTCCCTCTTCTTACCTGAGGATTGCGATGTTAAGAAGCGAATTTATGAAGATCAACAATCCTATATTAACATGTGTAAAATTCTATGACTGGTAACTGGATTGGATGTTGGAGCATAAAGACTTGGTGTGTGTAAGTGTGTATGTATATTTGTACGAAAGTGTGTATGTAACTGAGTGTATTGAGTGATCAGTTTGTAGAGAGGAATGTATGTATTGTTATGACTGTATTATGTAAAAGCGAGTTGTACGATAGTGGATCAAAAAGTTGTACTAATTCAAATATTGAAATAAAATATTTAATTGATTATTTCAGTTCAGAGTAGTATCATTTTATTCAATATAAATATTTATATTTATTTTTATATGAAATGTAATGTATAACGAAACAAAAATCATACTGTTATAATTAGTTGTAGAAGGAATTACTACAACGGTGAAAAAAAAGTTGTAATATGTATTACAACAATAGTGCAAAAAAGTTGTAATATGTATTACTACAACGGTGGAAAAGAGTTGTAAAATATACATTTCACAACGGTGTCGCAACGGTGTATAAAAGTTGTAAAAGATTTTAGTCTATTACAACTTCTTAATAGACGACGGTGGCTCCACCATTGTAAAAAGTCTTTTACAAGTGTTTTCCACCGTTGTAATATGGTCAATTTGTTGTAGTGACAAGAACATGCTTTAAAGTTATTCATAGACACTTATATATGCTAACATATGATGCACAAATAACTTATATGATTGTTGTTTTTCCAATTACATCGAGTTGCAAATATATTGCAGGACTATGTTTCATATGAAAATGGAAATAATAGGTTCTTGATTTTCACATAAGTAGTTACCTTAAGTGGATGTAGTTGAAGTGCTAAATATAATGGTGGTTATGTACTAATATACTTGCTAAAACATATGTGGTGTGCATTCCATGCATGGTTGATTTAATCATTCTTTTTTTCTTGATGACGAATGCATCCTCGAAAAACACTGGGATAAAATCTGAATAGAGAACATTGTATATTTAGAAATATGTATACATGTCACATGCATTAATTTTAAACTGAGCGCTACAACAAATATACCATATTACAGTGTTGCAAAAACGTTGTAAAAAGTTTTTACAACGGTGGAGCCACCGTCTTCTATTAAGAAGTTGTAATATACTAAAATCTTTTACAACTTTTTTGTATAGTTGCGGAACCATTGTGAAATGTATATTTTACAACTATTTTCCACCATTGTAATAAGTTTTATTACAACTATTATGCACCGTTGTTGTTATAATTTTTACAACTTTTTATAACTGTTGTCATATATTATAATTATTATTTTACGATTATAACATATCCACAAATTATATACATATTACTGACAAAGAAATTCATTTCAGAACATACTATCTTCAAAACTTAAGATATCAGACAAACTAAAAACATGAACCAAAACAATTTATTAATATTTTCAAACTCTCATCAATTTTTTTTACATAATATGCTTACAAAACACAATACATACAGTCCAACACTTCAACATGGTACACAAGATCAATGTTATCAATCAAAGATGATTTTTGACTGCCAACAACTCTCTACTCCAATCATCAAATTCTAGTTTTCTTATGCACGTTCAATGAATGCATTTCGCAGAGTGGCCCTCCTGATTTTTGTATTGCCCGATAAACATGAACTCCTTCTGATTTCAAAATTGATGGCGATAGCTGCGTAACCTAATAATTATGAACAAAATTATAAACCAACAAACAAATCTTGCGGTGAATTGCTAATGAAGAAGAATTTGACTAGACCTATTTCTAACATAAATAATCAATAACAAGAAGGGGAGTGCAAAAAAAATTCTTACCAAGTCATGCAGTAAAGTAGGATGCTCTTTAAAAAGTTTGGGTAGATGTTTTCTCGTGACGTGCTCGAATTCACAAGCATAACTGCCTGGAACTCCATACCAGATAAGTTAGATTTACATTATCAGATAAGTTATATTTACAAACAAATTATACCAGAAAACTTGAATATTATAATGAATACATTAAGTATTAAATTAACAGTTCGGGTGATTAAGTGGATCATAAAGAGTACGGTGTTAAGTTGTAAGCTAATTACAGCTATCTAAATATGTGTGTGTGTGTGTGTATATATATATATATATATGCAGCAAAAGATTTTTGCGAAAGTAGGAATGGAGGATGCAAGAAAAAACCTCAAGCTTTTGTTGTTGCTATTGGATTTAAAGGTATGATATCGACGCTTTTCCATTATATTTCTTGCTCTCTTCACTGTGTTGTTCCATTTTGGTTCTCCAAATTATCAGAACTCTGTTAAGAAAAACAAACCATGAACAACTTCAAAGTTGTGCAGATGCTTATAATCAAGACCTGTCAAGAACAAAAGATAAAAGACATAACCACTTTTCAAAGTAAGAAATTCAATCTAGTAAATCTTGTCATAGCCCGCTTGATCAAATAGCACTGCATTGTTCACCTTCTCCTTTTGCTTTCCATTACTCCACTTCTACTGGTTTTTAATAGCCACAAAATTAATCAGTTCACAAAATGGATCCGCATAATAGTCAGACGAAATCCACGATTATTCTCCAAAAATTAGATCATTACCTTCTTCTTTAGCTTTCAACCTCCAGATTTCGCTGGTTTTGATGGAGGAGGAGCTTTCGAGTCTTTTTTGGGTGCTTGTTAAAATAACAATAATAAAAGGGTGGGAATCGAAATCAACAAGAAGATAAATCAGGTTTGTGTAGATAATTACAGTTAAACTTGCCATGGCTAGGAATACGAGAAGAAAAGGTAGAACAACGGCAGCTGCGTAAGTGATAGAAGCGCTGCAATTTATATGCTTAGGGTTTGGTTCAAGTTTATAACGTGTCGGTTTATTTAGAGAAGTTAAAAAAACTAGGCTTTAAATGGGTTAACATCAGGTTTCCTATGTATTACCGACAAATATGTTTTTTTAATGCTGAAAAAAGAAAATAAATTAGATTAGACTGATTTCTCTATATGCATCTACATGAACTGATTTTCCAAATAAAAGAACTGATTATACAATGCTCGGATTTTGCATGCAAGCATAGGTTTTGCGGTTCATCAAAGAATTTGTATGAATATATTTTTACTATCAACGTAGAAATTTTGAGATGAGATCACTTAATCATGTTCAATTATATAAAAATATATAAAAAATAAAAAATGTCATAAAGCCTTTTATAATATCTCAACTTTGAACTTTTCATTTCAATATCACTTGCTAAGACGACCATGTTCGTCCATTAAAACATTACCAAACGATCAAATCTCTAAATACCACCATTTATTTTTCATTTACAATTGTTACCTCCAACTTTGACAAGTTTACAACAAATTTTTCATTTGCAATTATTGATTATTTAATAAAAAATAATAATAATAACAATTATTATTATTACAATTATTACTAATAAAAAAATAATAATAATTAATAATAATTATAATTATTGATTATTATTTAATTGTTAAAACTCTCACTTAATACAATAGGTAAGAGTGAAAAGTTGTAATAAGCATTTATTACAACTGTCACAAAAGAAAAGTTGTAAGAAATAAGTCTATTGCAACCTTTAGGAAATCATAGTTGTTAAAAACATGTTTATTATAACTTTCAGAAAATGATAGTTGTAATTTTTTTTTTATTAAAACAGTGCTTTTACCACTGCTGTAAAATTAAACTTGTAATATGGTGTTTTTGTTGTAGTGGAGATATAACAAGTGCTGCCGAACAAAAAAATTGAGGAAAATGACTGTCTATAATAGAGACAATCATTAACTATTGGAAATTCAAGTACCTAGGTGCAGTGCACTAGTTTGGATTGTATGTAACGACATTTAATTCTTTCATCTCTTGAAGAGTAGTGTACATGGGTAACTGCTTTGGATTGATTTATGCTTCTGTGAAGCTTAAGCTTGACTGATGTATTTACAAGGTCCTCATAACATTTTTTCCTTCCCCTAAACTTATATATATATATATGTGTATGTATATATTTATATAAATGTTTGTATGTGTGTATATATACATGTCTGTATATATATATATATATATATATATATATATATCCATATTTATTCATACAGTGGGTTATAAAAGAATTTTAATTATACTCGTTTGCATTTACCGTATTTGAATTATCGCTTTTTACTACTTAAATATGGTTGCTTCGTTCTTCTCAAATGTGTGGGTCTAATCAATTATTATTTCAACAGATTAAATATGGTTGTTGCCAGTTGCATACACTCACAATAATGGAGATGAGTTACTACATATACGTCTATTGGAGATTGGTTAATTTGGACGGTATATATAATTTACCATTGCATTGTAATTTGTTTCCAATTGTTTGACTTTGTTCTTTGAGTTTTTTTTAAAAAAAATTAGATATGTAGAAATAGGTCTAAATATTATGAAACATACTACATATATATGTCTCTTGCCCTGAAGTCAAAATGCTTAATTATTGGGATACAGTTGTTGACCAATAAATGAATAATCTTAACAGCCTGACTAAACGATGTGCCTATAACAAGGTTTTCATTATATGAAAAAAAATATGAAATAAAATTTATTCAAGAACTTGAGTTTTTTAGTTTTGCTTCCAAATAATAATGCGATGTAGTAGATTGGTGGTTTTTTCTTTAAAAACAATGATTTAGCATAAAAGTTGCAAGAGTAAATCTATTACATTAATAAATGTACTTCATCTCAATTTCTTTTGGCTTGATTAATAATATTTTCAATGGTTTAGTTTTTATATATTTTTCTTGAAATACTGAAAATATAACCATGTGCAAAGCAATGATTCCCACTTGTTCAAATAAATAGTGCACCAAATTGATTTGTTATCATCTATCGTTATTTTATTCAGTGCCTATATTAAGTTAGTGTAACAAACCAACAATTTTAACGTTTAGATTATGAATTTAATTTAAATCTAATGTTGGAATGAACATTTATATTTGAGATTTCATTCAAAAATTTAAAATCTATTTTATTTGAACTTCGGTTTTATAAAATATTATGTACGAATAAATGCTTTATATTTAAATATGACTGGCTTAGTTACAATTAAATATGGCTGATTTAAATTAGATTTGTCGGAATATTTGAATTTGATTTTGAAAATTAAATTCAAATTATAACTTAGGAAATTAAAAGCAAATATATCTACTTGAACATGATTTTTGGAATATAAACATAAAGAAAACCTAATTTAAGAATTCAAAATTTAATTCATTTCTATTTTTTATATTGGGTGGGAATGACATCATCATATAAATGTTTGTGTGATAATTTGAAATTTAGACACCAACTGAAATGGATCAGTATTGTAACGACCTGCCTTTTTGACCGCTTCAAGTCGGTAATTAAACCAACTCGAACCGTTCACAAAGACAGATAGTTATTTAGCTTATCAGGTTTAAACGAAATAAACACAGAATCACATAACAGGATAATTGCAGCGGAAATTTTTTTATACCGAATATCAGAGTTTTACAAAATTTTACATACAGCAGAAGATTTATAAAATAAACATGAATTAAAAAAAATACACTTTCATTCGAGCGCGCGCCATATGCGTCTTCACGTTCCTCTCCAGTTTGCTAGCTGAAAACTTCTAAAATCTGCAACGCTCGTATCTGACCCGAGCGTATTGCATAAGAAAAACACAACAAACACTCGGATCAGGATTAACTTCGTTCAAATAAGTTAACTTCAATAAAAACTGAAATATAATAGTTAATAAATTTGAAGTTACCAAACGCAAGATTTTTCATCGAATATTCTCAGCCAAATGCATTCAAGTTTCTAACGATAAATAGTGTGGCATATGGTTTACATTTACCACTTAAAAGTGCAACATATATTCAGTTTCAATGAAACAAGCAAGGTGCATGTGTTCAAATGATTACATATAGCAAAACATGCATTCCAGATTCAATAAATGGTAAGGAAAACATATGAGCCAAAATTTATTCAAGTCTACCCTCTTTAGCGAAACCATATCATTCAATTTCATGACAGAAATACATATATATGCGAGCTATGGGGATTCGTATAACTTCAAATTAAGACGGTAGTGTTCTTTAGGTCTGAGTTTACCTAGGTGAAATTTTTTGGTGTTCATATACATAAAACTTATGTTTACATAGTGTGAACAAATGCATGTTTCCAGTTTGTGTTGAACAGTTACGGTGTATGAACGTGTATCAACAATTATGTAGCCTTTTAAAAGTGCAGCCCATTTCAAATTCACCCCTTTTTAAAATGTTGCAACCATACCAAAGTCAAGTGCAACAAAACCAATATGTAATCCATACGTGCAGCAAATACAAATATATGTGAGGTCATGCAAAGATAAGGTATCCAACGAGTAGCAAGGCACAACATCATTTTATACCACAAATCATGGTTTGTCTGCCCTTAAACTACAGGTATGCATTCATAAAAATTTGGCTGTCCAATATGTCCTACATGAAACTTATTAGTTTAAATTTATCAACCTAAGATACTATGGCAATTTAACACAAATATGCAAAAATCACCAGGCTGCATCATAATATGTAATGAACTAAAGTAGATGGGTGCACTGCTCAGTCATAAAGCAACATCAATATAACAACTAAAATTGTACAGAACACAATATGAATACCCTCTATTTAAAAGACAACCAACTTCATTTGCACTAAACTTAGGGAAAAAAATGTTATCAAGTTGCTATAATGTTTTTTCATCAACAGGAAACTTAAAAGGGAGCCACAATAAAAAGTGAATGAACAGGGTACAGTTTGAACCGTAACCATTAAAAGTTCCTGCAACTAGCCAAATATGTGATGCAGCGGGATATATACATATGTGCAAGGTGGTTCCTAGGATATATGCAAATTTGAACCAACAAATAGTGATTATATGGAAGTTGTAATAACCACAACAATGTCAAATGAAAACAACCAGTATAGTCATATACTAATGACAGAAATGCTGAAGTAAACCAGCCAACGAAATGGACCCAAACAACTATTCTACTTTGGTTCTTATTGAAATTAAAATATTTGCAAACTAATTAATCAATCGTGAGCGAACTCACCTCAAAACGCGAAGAAAAAGGAGCAATGACGGAGTTGAACGATGCACAGACCCGGCTTCAGTCGGAGCTGGAACAAGACGGTGCACTAAATGGAAACAGCTTTAGATGGTAGGAGGCGGTTCCGGTTGATGGCGCAAGATGCGGTCTTCACGGTGGTGATGGATGCGCTTGCGGCGGCATCGACTTGAGGAAGGACGGTTCGATTCTAGGCAATTCATTTGGCTGAGGAACAAAACAAAGGCATAGTTTGGATTTTAAGGGTGGCGAAGGAGGCGACAAAAGGTGGAGTTCGTGACAAAGCCAAGCGATTACGGTGGCTTGGAGCTGACAATTGAACGGTGGCCAAGGAAGTCGATTTTTGATTTAGGGATCCTAAGATTTAGGGAAGGAGAATGAATTTGGGGAAGCTGCCTTTTTTTAATATATACACACAGATGAAGTAGTGGCATCCGGATTAAATACACAAGTGGGAAAACGCATAGAATTTTGAAAGAGTATTTGGCTTGGGAACAGAAGAGCCCAAAGTACGTTTTGGCTTGGGTAATTAGAAAAGGTGGCATCGGCAAAGCCAATAAATGAAACGCATGGTAATTAATGAAAATATTGAATGCATGAATACAAAATTAACGAAAGGGGAGGGGAGCAAGCATAACCAAAAATAACATGGTGTGAAGGCAAAAGGTTTTCAAAGTTGTTGTTATAATAATGTAGAACGCAAGTCTAGGAATATGTACATTGGCAACATGTTTCTTTCTTTTGTTAAATTTCTTTTCTTTAAATAATGATGCATGCGTTCCATGCATGGTTTGAATTAAATGTATAAAATAAGCTGATTTCAATGGATATTTAATTTAATTTAATTTTTTTCCATAAATGTATTTAATATTAAAAGGAAAGCATTTATGTTATATTAAACATTTTATACTATATATAATATTGCAAGGAATAGAAAAAGAACGTAGAGAAAAGGGTAGGTAATTCAAATGATTCACTTTCCTTTATTTCATTTATTAAACGAACGAACGTGACCGAATTCACAGAAAGGGACGGCATTAATTTCGAAGATACCATAGACTTATATTACTGGTTCAAACTAGGTATGACGTTTCCAATCCAAATGTTTACCCTTTCAAATGCTTGTTTATTTAATTAATTTTATCTTTCTCTTCCTAATGTATTTAATGTGTAATTAATGTTTACCGTTTCATACGCTTGTTTCCAATTCTGGTAGACTTTAAATATGTATTTAATGTTTTCAAATCCAAATGTTAACGATTTAAATTATTTGACTTTTTCTTTATGCTGCAAATGAACAAAATTTCGTATGTTACTACGGAAATTCTTTCATTTATATTAAATTGAACGTATTCTTAATATCAAATTTGCTTAATTAATTTAACTGCAAAATTTTACATAATATTTCGAGTAACTGCACCATTTATATCGTACATTATTAAAATCGTCGAAACTTCCATTATTAATGTTTAATTTAAATTTACTTAAGTTAAACAAACATATGTATTTTCATGTACAGAATTAAAGTTTGAATTTAAATTCTAACGCCAACCGTTTCAATATTATTACGGTTATTATTTCACGATTGACAACTATCTTTCCATTTATAAATAATACTTCAAAGTTAATAATTCCAAAAAAATTAATAATTGTTTCCATTGTACTAAATCATCATTCATCTAATCATAAATTGCTATTTATTAGAAATAAATTTGAAATCGTTTGTTAATAATATCCTAAAATTTATTTTCAAACCATTTTAAAATCAAGGATTAAATTCTATTAATTAAATTTAATTAATTCAATAATCTAACGATCTAAATTTTCGGGATGTTACATTCTCCCTCACTTAGAACTTTTCGTCCTCGAAAAGGAAAGTAGTAAAGAACTAGTAATTTAACGATATATAATTCATTCACTTATCAACCTCAATTGCTTGTTAAGTACAAAATTATGCTTCCAATTAGTTAAACATAAATCATTCCATTAGTTCTTTTCCCTTTCTGGAGACAAAAATTAGTATTTTGATTTATTTCAAAGCTGTGAACTTGCAAAACATTTAAAAATCTCTTTCTTAGTTTATCATGTTGAAGTGATAAAATGCTAAAATTTCTTGTTATTGATTTTTTTATTTAACGTCAAAATACTTTATAACTCGAAGGCTTAACAAGTTTATTTTCGTTCTTAAAAATTTTAGAAATACGTTGATCAGACGCACGACTAAAAAATTTCAAGTACTCAATATACTTGTTTCTACTTCCAGTGAAAATACTTTAAACTTTTAAAAAATAGATATGGAAAATACATTCCCCCATAGATCGCGGACACGCGGCGGTTACGCTACTATCCCAGTAGAATCGCTTGTGCCCGTAGGTATCACACCCCATCGAATTTCGCCATGGTTGTTGACATAGATCGCAGTTACGCGGCGGTTACGCCACTATCCCAGTGGAATCGCTTGTAACTGTAGGCATCTCGCCCCTCGAATTACGCTATGAAACATCAAGTGAATATAAATAAATCAAAGTGACCCCACCGTGCGGGATTCCAGTACGTGTTCCTACCGAGTAGGACCCCGATTTCCAGTGGACACCCCGTGCGGAGTTCCAACGCAACCCTATCGAGTAGGATCACGATTTTCGATAGAAAGTACTTTCCATATCTTCGACTTTTAAACAAATAATACTACATATGGTATTTTTTATTTCGTACATCGCATATATCGTGCTTATATAAAATTCCATTTACATAAGTTTTTCTTCCTTTCCAATTGGGGTTCGTTCAAATCAGTAATATCAAATTCACCACATACTTATATAACTTCCAATTTTATATAAGAATCAAATTGTTCAATATCGAATCTTTGCCGATTTTTTTTAGTCATAGCTTTCAAAACTATTTCATTTCCACACTTATATAAACATAAGATTATCAATTTCCAAATTCTAACATTTTAGAATTTACCGTTTGGATTTGTTTCATGTTCGAATAACATTTGTTCTTGATATTTTCAAATATCTCTCATAAATCATTTTTCACATAACTCAACAGGTAAATGTCAACATAACTCGTACGAATTCCATTTTATCAAGTCGCAGTATTGAGTTTGATGTACTTACATAATTATCTGTAAGATTTTTCAATTTCATGAAGTAAGTTCATTTATAAATGTTATTTCCATATCTTCATTTCAAAACATACATACTATATATAATACTACATATATCACACTTACATAAATATCAGTTACACAAGATTTCCTTTTCAACATCATGTTTAATATAAATTCCATTATATAAGACTATTATGTCAATCAATTATCTTACAAATCAATGGTTTTCGAATTAATATCATACCTATATAAGTTTCAAGAATTTCATTTTAAACATTTATCAAAATAACTTAAGTATTTCTCGACGTCTCAATCAGAATCATATGAATATCCCACTTTCGAAACTCGAAAAATAAATAATGGTGATGTTGCAAGAATCACCAGGATCATTTTTAAGCGACTAAAGTGTGACTTCATATCCATCTAGTACATATTTGACTTCGTACATACGTTAGCTACGCGTATATTCAACATCTTATATACTCAATAGTCTAACCTTGACGTCGAATAAAATACTCAAATTTCTATTTTATAAGATACATCATTTCCAAATATATAAGACAACACAATGTATTTCAAAACAATTTATAAATTTCAAAATAAGTTTGTTTCAAAATTTACTGATTTCAAAACGCTTCCGCTGCGCTACTCTTTCGTAATATTAGTATCAAAACAATCATATTAAATGATTTATTTAATTCCAAAATAATCTATATTTTCAAAATACGCTCTCATTACAGTGATTCCAGTGACAATTCATATTAAACACCATAAGCTAAGCTTTGTATAACCAAAGCTCTTATACCAACTGTAACGGCCCTAGGCTTTGCAACCATCAGGCAGTGGGCTAACCTCCCACCGTGACATACAGTGATACCTCAGAACTAATTTTACGGCCAGCCTCTCGACTGCAACAACCAACCCAATCTTCCCATTGGGATGTGTAGGGGTAAGAGTCTCCTGCTTGCCACCAAACAACCAAGCGAGAACCCCCTATCACATTCTCTAACCACCTCTGATACCAACTGTAACGACCTGCCTTTTTGACCGCTTCAAGTCGGTAATTAAACCAACTCGAACCGTTCACAAAGACAGATAGTTATTTAGCTTATCAGGTTTAAACGAAATAAACACAGAATCACATAACAGGATAATTGCAGCGGAAAATATTTTATACCGAATATCAGAGTTTAACAAAATTTCACATACAGCGGAAGATTTATAAAGTAAACATGAATTAAAAAAAAACACTTTCATTCGAGCGCGCGCCGTATGCGTCTTCACGTTCCTCTCCAGTTTGCTAGCTGGAAACTTCTAAAATCTGCAACGCTCGTATCTGACCCGAGCGTATTGCATAAGAAAAACACAACAAACACTCGGATCAGAATTAACTTCGTTCAAATAAGTTAACTTCAATAAAAACTGAAATATAATAGTTAATAAATTTGAAGTTACCAAACGCAAGATTTTTCATCGAATATTCTCAGCCAAATGCATTCAAGTTTTTACCGATAAATAGTGTGGCATATGGTTTACATTTACCACTTAAAAGTGCAACATATATTCAGTTTCAATGAAACAAGCAAGGTGCATGTGTTTAAATGATTACATATAGCAATACATGCATTCCAGATTCAATAAATGGTAAGGAAAACATATGAGCCAAAATTTATTCAAGTCTACCCTCTTTAGCGGAACCATATCATTCAATTTCATGATAGAAATACATATATATGCGAGCTATGGGGATTCCTATAACTTCAGATTAAGACGGTAGTGTTCTTTAGGTCTGAGTTTACCTAGGTGAAATTTTTTGGTGTTCATATACATAAAACTTATGTTTACATAGTGTGAACAAATGCATGTTTCCAGTTTGTGTTGAACAGTTACGGTGTATGAACGTGTATCAACAATTATGTAGCCTTTTAAAGGTGCAGCCCATTTCAAATTCACCCCTTTTTAAAATGTTGCAACCATACCAAAGTCAAGTGCAACAAAACCAATATGTAATCCATACGTGCAGCAAATACAAATATAGGTGAGGTCATGCAAAGATAAGGTATCCAACGAGTAGCAAGGCACAACATCATTTTATACCACAAATCATGGTTTGTCTGCCCTTAAACTACAGGTATGCATTCATAAAAATTTGGCTGTCCAATATGTCCTACATGAAACTTATTAGTTTAAATTTATCAACCTAAGATATTATGGCAATTTAACACAAATATGCAAAAATCACCAGGCTGCATCATAATATGTAATGAACTAAAGTAGATGGGTGCACTGCTCAGTCATAAAGCAACATCAATATAACAACTAAAATTGTACAGAACACAATATGAATACCCTCTATTTAAAAGACAACCAACTTCATTTGCACTAAACTTAGGAAAAAAATGTTATCAAGTTGCTATAATGTTTTTTCATCAACAGGAAACTTAAAAGGGAGCCACAATAAACAGTGAATGAACAGGGTACAGTTTGAACCGTAACCATTTAAAGTTCCAGCAACTAGCAAAATATGTGATGCAGTGGGATCTATACATATATGCAAGGTGGTTCCTAGGATATATGCAAATTTGAACCAACAAATAGCGATTATATGGCAGCTGTAATAACCACAACAATGTCAAATGAAACCAACAGTATAGTCATATACTAATGACAGAAATGCTGAAGTAAACCAGCCAACGAAATGGACCCAAACAACTATTCTACTTTGGTTCTTATTGAAATTAAATTATTTGCAAACTAATTAATCAATCGTGAGCGAACTCACCTCAAAACACGAAGAAAAAGGAGCAATGACGGAGTTGAACGATGCGCAGACCCGGCTTCAGTCGGAGCTGGAACAAGACGACGCACTAAATGGAAATAGCTTTAGATGGTAGGAGGCGGTTCCGGTTGATGGCGCAAGATGCGGTCTTCACGGTGGTGATGGATGCGCTTGCGGCGGCATCGACTTGAGGAAGGACGGTTCGATTCTAGGCAATTCATTTGGCTGAGGAACAAAACAAAGGCATAGTTTGGATTTTAAGGGTGGCGAAGGAGGCGACAAAAGGTGGAGTTCGTGACAAAGCCAAGCGATTACGGTGGCTTGGAGCTGACAATTGAACGGTGGCCAAGGAAATCGATTTTCGATTTAGGGATCCTAAGATTTAGGGAAGGAGAATGAATTTGGGGAAGCTGCCTTTTTTTTAATATATACACATAGATGAAGTAGTGGCATCCGGATTAAATACACAAGTGGGAAAACGCATAGAATTTTGAAAGAGTGTTTGGCTTGGGAAAAGAAGAGCCCAAAGTACGTTTTGGCTTGGGTAATTAGAAAAGGTGGCATCGGCAAAGCCAATAAATGAAACGCATGGTAATTAATGAAAATATTGAATGCATGAATACAAAATTAACGAAAGCGGAGGGGAGCAAGCATAACCAAAAATAACATGGTGTGAAGGCAAAAGGTTTTCAAAGTTGTTATAATAATGTAGAACGCAAGTCTAGGAATATGTACATTGGCAGCATGTTTCTTTCTTTTGTTAAATTTCTTTTCTTTAAATGATGATGCATGCGTTCCATGCATGGTTTGAATTAAATGTATAAAATAAGCTGATTTCAATGGATATTTAATTTAATTTAATTTTTTTTCCATGAATGTATTTAATATTAAAAGGAAAGCATTTATGTTATACTAAACATTTTATACTATATATAATATTGCAAGGAATAGAAAAAGAACGTAGAGAAAAGGGTAGGTAATTCAAATGATTCACTTTCCTTTATTTCATTTATTAAACGAACGAACGTGACCGGATTCACAGAAAGGGACGACATTAATTTCGAAGATACCATAGACTTATATTACTGGTTCAAACTAGGTGTGACGTTTCCAATCCAAATGTTTACCCTTTCAAATGCTTGTTTATTTAATTAATTTTATCTTTCTCTTCCTAATGTATTTAATGTGTATTTAATGTTTACCGTTTCATACGCTTGTTTCCAATTCTGGTAGACTTTAAATATGTATTTAATGTTTTCAAATCCAAATGTTAACGGTTTAAATTATTTGACTTTTTCTTTATGCTGCAATTGAACAAAATTTCGTATGTTACTACGGAAATTCTTTCATTTATATTAAATTGAACGTATTCTTACTATCAAATTTTCTTAATTAATTTAACTGCAAAATTTTACATAATATTTCGAGTAACTGCACCATTTAAATCGTACATTATTAAAATCGTCGAAACTTCCATTATTAATGTTTAATTTAAATTTACTTAAATTAAACAAACATATGTATTTTCATGTACGGAATTAAAGTTTGAATTTAAATTCTAACGCCAACCGTTTCAATATTATTACGGTTATTATTTCACAATTGACAACTATCTTTCCATTTATAAATAATACTTCAAAGTTAATAATTCCACAAAATTAAATAATTGTTTCCATTGTACTAAATCATCATTCATCTAATCATAAATTGCTATTTATTAGAAATAAATTTGAAATCGTTTGTTAATAATATCCTAAAATTTATTTTCAAACCATTTTAAATTCAAGGATTAAATTCTATTAATTAAATTCAATTAATTCAATAATTAAACGATCTAAATTTTCGGGATGTGACAAGTATTTATGCACATGATTGGTTAGTGGTAAATGATGATATAATAAATGCGCATGCAATTCATAATTTTGTCGGAAATGACCTTTATTATTTAAGTACAAAAGTACCATTTTTTGATCTCCCCTAAATATTTTCCAGAAGATCAATTTAATTTTTTAAATCAAATTTAAAAGTCAACATCAATTGCAGAACTTTTGGTGTTCTGCATTGACACTACGATATCTTACGCCGATCCTGCGATTTCCAATACCAGGACTAGGGCTTGATTCAGAAATCCTTAAATTTTCACTATGATGTCTTACGCCAACCCTAGGATTTCCAGCACAAGGACTAAGCCCTTCTTTAGAAATCTCTCTTTTACAACATTTAGTACATATGCTTCTACGTTGTGAATCTTTAAATTCATAGCTTTCAAGGCTTTCGAATCGACATATGTGAGCATAGTTTATATCAGTAGAGCAAGTTCCTTTAGATAAAACAAATTGTGACCCACGTACACTTGCATCT
Organism: Allium sativum; assembly: GCA_030737875.1. Lineage (NCBI taxonomy): Eukaryota > Viridiplantae > Streptophyta > Magnoliopsida > Asparagales > Amaryllidaceae > Allium > Allium sativum. The sequence goes on from CM060923.1 coordinate 116,998,339, forward strand.
ACCAACATTGAAGAATTCAATCATGTATTTTTCAAGAAGAAGAAAAGGTGATAATTAGATAAATACACATACAAAACAATGAAAAGAAGATCGGGAAGTATGGACGTTATAAGTTGAAAATGTTGGACACAACTTAATTGACAAGGTACTACCATACTATATCCATAAAGAATAAGGAAAAATTAAATAATAATAATAATAATAGTAATAATACTAACGCATAGAAGGATAAAAAAGAGGATAAATGTGGAAGAGCTCATTGTTTTTTACCACTTTGAGAGTTATAAAAAGGCTATTGAGACCTATTGAAGATTAAAAATTGTTTTGACTTATATAGTAATATTCGTAGCTGATCGAATAAATTAACATATCTTATTAATTCATTTGCTAAGAATATATTTCAAATGAATTATTAATTAGTTAGGTGAATAAACTATTTAAGCTAATGAACCTAATAAATACTAAGTATTCTCAATAGCAATTAATCTTTCAAGTGAACAAGTAATCATTTATATAAATTTTTAATTAAATAAATTAATGAAAAAATTAAATACCTATTCTTGTCTAAAAATATTAAAATACAAATTCACTAAACTTTTTTTATCCTCTAAATGTTTGTATTATTATTGTTATTACAATTTATATCTTACATAAAAGCTAAACCGAGAATAATTAATAATTTGATATGTTTCTCTATCATGATTATTTGGATAAGCAATCGACATCATCCGATAAGCAAACCACATCCACCAACATAGTCTACCTCATAACAACCCAAATTAATTATATAGTATGCAGAATTCCATGGCGACTATTCGAAATTTTAATTTGGACATAACTTACAATTTATAAAATGAAATCTCAATTTCTTACATTCGTTAGAAAGAAATTATTAGTTATATCCTAATGTTTCTTGTTTCATCCAATTCTGATTTATAATGAAGTATTTATGCTCAATCGAAAAAAAATCGATTTTTCAAACTACCACGGCATTTCAAGCTCGTTTCACAATTAATAAAAATTTATCTGCTCATACATGGCTTTAAATAAATTTTAAGTCGTTTATTGTAACGACCTAGCATTTTGATCGCTCCAAGACGGTATTTAAACTAACTCAGAATGTTCAAAATGACAGTAGTTATTTAGCTTAGCGGGTTTGACAGAACAAACATAGAATCACAGTACAATAATAATAGCATCGAAATAATTTTTTATATACATATCAAAGTTTATACAAATTATTCGTTACAGCAAAAAAAAGAATAATGTTACATTAATTTAAAAAAGACAAAGCTTTACGGTTTTGTCGAGCGCGCGCCGCGTATGCATCATGCGTCTTCACGTTCCTCTCTTGTTTTATGAGCTGAATATCCTTAAATCCGGAACACTCGTATCTGACTCGAGCGTTCCATGAAAAACTTAAAACACTCGAGTCAGGATTAATCATTTGTTCAAGTAAATTAATTTCAGTAGAAACTGAATATAATAATATAAATCCAAACTAGTGTTTAAAGTTACAAGACCCTTAATATAAGCAGCCTATTCACGGTCCAAGTAGGGTGTTCAACATGGGGTTTCAAAGTGTGTACAAACATGCCATTTACACATATAACAAGACATATATGCATAGTGTGACACCCCGAATTTTTAACGACACTAAAGAGGACAATTTAAATAATAATTAATTTAATATTCAGAATTGAGTGAAATGGGTTACCCCAATGCATTCGTCTCGGAATTCTGCTTGAGATAGAGTCCGAGTTTGCATAAAACGGAAAACGTATGAAGAAGTTACGAATGATAGAAATACGGCAGAAAAAGAAGAAATTTCCGGCGCACTTGACAAGTGCGCCAATGTATTTTTACACTAGCGCACCTGTAAAGTGCACGCACAATAGTTTTTTTTGGGTATTTGGGCCTTTTCCCAAGTGGGAGGGGATCCGTGACCAGATTTACCCTAGGGCTTATGTTTCAATCGGTTCCAGATGGTTCTGCAACTATAAATACATGGCCATTTCACATATTTCCTAATTAGAAGTCATGGCGGCCAAACTGCGGATTGTGCACTGAATTAGGATCTCTCATCTTCTTTTAAAGCTTATCAAATTCTGAGATTCAAACATAGACTAAGCACCTTTTCTATCATTTTAGTAATCCAATCACAGTGAATTCTAGTTGCTTTTAGGTTTAGATAAATAATAGTGAAACTATGAAAGACTGTGATGTGGATACGATTGTAGACTTTAAATTTATGTTATTGGTAGATCTCATGCTATATTATGATAGATATATTTCTTTGGATCCAATTCAATTGTTCTATTATATTATCATTATGGATCTTGGGTTGTAACTTTTATGATATGATATGATGCAGATGTATGTAGATCTGTTCTATGTGATCTAAAATTATCATATTAGATCTGTCCTATATGATCTAAAATTTTCACCATATGATTCATGTTAGATCTATCCTATGTGATTTAAAATTGTCAGTTTATGATCATGTTTTATGCTTGATCCACTTTATGATCATGTTTTATGCTAGATCAACTTTATGATCATGTTTAATGCTAGATCTATTTTATGATCATATCTTATGCTATGATAAATCTATCTCTCGAGATCCAATTCAATTGTGATGGTCTTAGTACGTTATTTTCGTTACATTTGGATAGATCAAAATCATTTATGTGAACCATGAACATATGCCACCTTGAATTGATTAGGATTGGGTCCACACCTTTATCTTAATTGTAACCTCTATGATGTGGATTTGGGTAGATCGATTTATAAACCTGTAGATCTAAACCTTTATTTATCATTAGACATGTCCGTTCACTTTATTATCATACTAGTATGTTTATGCCAATATATGTTGAAACTATCACCGCTATCATATTCCCTTTTCCATTGTTATAGCTAGACTACTTATTAGCCTAGATGCCGCCAAAATAGTGCGAATATGTTAGTGAAGGAAACGGGGAAAAAGGGATTTATAATTGGCATGTAATCTTTAAATGAATTGTTAAGTAATTCTAATTATTGGGTAAAATAGGTATTGACACCTATAAAAGGAAAGGAATTAATTGGTAAATTAATTAAAAATTGCATAGTTTGAATATGAACATTTATGGACACGTTGTTCAAATTATTGGGAAAAATATGTATTGACACCCAAAAAGGGAAAGGTTTAATTACTTGATTTATTAATTAAAAATGGACTGTTTAGTAATTACAATTAGGAATTGTAATTGTACTTATGACATGAGGTTAGGTTACATTAGTGGTGGAAGTCTGCCTGGACCCGACCGGCATATCCAGCAGCCACTACTGTTGGACCTAATGTGGGAGGTCTAAGTACGTGTATACGAATCGGGATTAGACACAAGGTTAGGCCCAACTGTGGAATAAGACTGCCCAGACCCGACCGGCATATCCAGTATCCATATGTTGTACGCCTATTGTGGGAGGTCTAGCCTATTATAAATCATAAATGGACATGGCAATGAATCATACTACTTAACCTAATCTAATACATAAGGGATTGTATGAATATGAACTAAAGATAGGGTTAAGTAAAAAAATGCTTAGATCAGTGGGAGGGTTAAGTACATCTTGGGTAGGTGGGTAATATTAATATATATAGGCCCACAAACTTAATCGTTAAATAAACACGCTTGAATCAGTAGGAGGTTTAAATACATCTTGGGTTGGTGGGTAATATTTGTATATATAGGCCCACAAATTTAACCTGCTGGGATTATGTAATTAAAGACATCGTTAGGTAAACATAACCAGTGGAAAACCTAGTAGTGGGGATGCAAAACAATGGGGATAGCTTGCATCATCTTGTGTGGGACCCATTTTAGTCAGTAACCCTTAAGTAAGTATCAAACGAGTACTTCGAACTACGTCGGAGTGGGAGGCGCTTACAGAGCTGATTGTAATAGATCCAAATGTGGAGGCTGTGTTGACGGCGTGATCCAGCGGGTTCATGTGCGTGCATGACTCCGCCTGCTGGGGAAGATAAAACGTTGTGACATCAGTAAATATGGTTGTGCACATCCTAGAAATGAAGGGTGGCCATTTTTGGGAGTGACACACCCTACTGTGCGGCCATCACTGGGTATCTACGGAATAGGGAGCCGATCGATTGGGGGTAGTAAATAGGGTACATCTAGCCCTATCTGTTTCTGTGGGGTACCTGTGTTTCTGTCTGGGCTAACACCCATTATTTCTGTTTAGGTACCAGTTCTGTTTGGGTTAAAACCCGTTACCAGAGTACACCTAAAACTACCATTATGTTTCTATTGGGATCATCCTGTTTTTGTTAAGCAATTGGGGTATATGTAATCTTATTACATATCTGTTATACTAGTATTGGTGCAGAACAAGGAAAGTATTAAGAAGCGCTATCAATTCTATCCTGTTGTCCTGTTTACCTTGTTATGCCTGCCATTTATGTAGTGATTTCCCTTTTCCACTTTATATGACTATCATGTCACTTTTATTTATTTACTGGCTAAAAATAACTAGACTTGTCAGACTTATTGTCTGACCCTTTTTGTTTCTCCTTCTTTCTTTCGTTCTGCCCCCCGAGGTTCTCAAGGGAGGCAATTCTCAGGCTTAGTCAGGATTCTGCTATCATCTTGCTTGGAGCTTCTAGATGTATTGCTCAAGGTTCTATCTTTGCTACTATGGCTTATTATTTGGGGATTATGCTTTCTTTATTATTGTACTCTGATATTTAAAGTACAAGACAGAAGTCTTAATGATGAACATAGTTTATGTATTTTCAGACATATGTTGTAACCACGCTTTATGATTAGTAAAAGTTGTTTTTTTTCCGCTGCAAAAATTTTGTATCTGTCTTGTAATGTTTCTATTCTGTTTACTAAAACGCTTCACAAAACTTAATGCATTCCCTTTGTGGGTTACATTAATGGACGTGGGGTGTCACACTTGGTATCAAAACTGAAGGTTACCAGATTGGATAAAGTTTTTGAAAATTATTTTCAAAAAAGGTTTTAAAAGAAAGCATTTTCAAAAGAAAAGCCTGTTTTGAAAAACATATTCAACAAAGCCATATGTAATATCTCCCCTTGATTCCTTTTTCCTTTTTTTATCGAGGGAACCGATTCTTCTCAAAAGGTGTCCCCATTCCGGCATGATGTCTTAGGCATGTTTAGCACATGTCGAAAGGCAATGAAGTGCCTAACCTCCATCCGTAGCCGTAGTGGTTTCACCTACGGTTAATTTTTTCGAGCTTCGTAAGGATTAACGTGCGATGGAGGCAACTTTCGAAATACTTGTTAGCTTGTTACACAAACGTGGGTAAAAAGGAGTATAACGAATTTAGGGCAAAGGAGAACAGCCTAAGGATGAGAAAAAGGTATGGCCTAAGAAAGGACAGCAACAACAATGGAAGAAGGGCAGAAAAAAATGAAAATGACAAGGCTAAGGATAAGGGGAAGTGCCATAGTTATGGGCGAGAGGGTCACTTGGCCAAGGGCTGCAGGAAAAGGAAGAATGCTTGCTTCGTTTGTGGAGAGGTTGGACACTATTCTGGGGGAGTGCCCAAGGAGGCAAGGGCAAAATCAAAGGACAAGAACCTTTGGACGGCTAGCGAATGCTCTCGTGGCTAGTGCACCATATATAGGTAGGAAAGTTTCCATGGATTGGAACTCTTTTCATTCAGGCGCATTCACATTCGTTCATATCTAGATCTGTAGTTGAAACTCTGCACTTAAGTACTAGTAAGGAAGTGGATCTCGTTGTTGTCTCAAACCCCATCGGTGGTTCGGTTCATTTATCCGTGATTTGTCGGGGTTTGAGAATATCTGTGTTAGGCGTCAAATTTGAATGCGACGCATGTGCACTCGGGTTTATGGGCTATGGGTTGATTCTAGGGATAGGTTGGTTTACCACATATGGTGCCATTCTGGGTGGTGAGAGGAGGGTCGTTAAGCAGCCTCGAAATTTTTTGTGACCCACAAGGGTCTTTCATGCTAAGTTTCCTAGAGTCTCTTGAGGCATCGATCGATGATCTGCGATCATCACTAGTAGTCCGTGAATATCTTGATGTCTTAGACGATGTTCGGGGATTACCCCCGAGGCACGAGATTGATTTTCGTATATACCTGGTGGACAATGCAAAGCCAGTTGCATTACTTGTGCACCATATGGCTGCTAAAAGAAAAGAGGAAACTTGATAAGCAAGTGGCGGGGCTACTTGAGAAGAGGTTTGATAGGTGAACCAGGATGGTAAACCTATTGAAGACAGTCCTTGAGGAAGCCCATCATTCTAAGGTGACTATTCATCCAAGTGGCGATAAAATGTATAGAGTTCAAGGTAGTGGGGCCAAATTTGCGAAAGGAAGTGAAAATGAAGAAGGAAGCAATGATTGGATGAGTTCCGACTTGCATACTTGGATCGGAGGTTAAGAAGCCATGCAAACGAGAAGTCAAGTTGGTGAAGGTCCAGTGGGGAGACAATCAAGAAGATGCAACTTGGGATACTGAAGACAAGATTTTTACGCTTCGTACCATTTCCTTTTCAAGGGAATGTTCTTAACTTCTCTTCCAAAAGCCGCATTTGCTTCTATCATATGAGTATATCCTATCAATCGAATCTTCGACCTTTTGGTAGGAAATCCCATGATTGTAAACATGTGTTTAAGGCATGTTACGTTTGATGGTTGCAAGTGTTTGCTAGTGATTGCCTGTGGATGGATATACACACACATTAGGCACTAAGATCGGCTCAATCACTCTCATACTGCATATGGATGTGTGTGCATTTTCTTTTCTTTTACGGATGGAAATGGATGAGCCAGCATATGGGTGTTGCATTTGGATGAATGAGTACGCATGCGTGTAGAGCTTATATGTTATAATAGGCTTATTTGCATACATATTGGATTCACGGCACTGACATACATTGCATTAAGGAGGTCAACTGAATCAGTAGACCGCCTGATTTTCGCATTAGTGTTGGGATATATACAAAGACTTTTGCATATTTTCATGAAAGCGTTAAAAATTCTTAAGGACAATGGATGCCGGTGATTGATGGCTGACTTGATGGATGATGGATGGTAGGATATGCATTCTTCTCAACTTAGAGATTTCGAGGACGAAATCCTTTGAGTGGGGGAGAATGTAACCACCCGAATTTTTAATGACATTAAAGAGGAAAAATTAAAGAATAATTAATTTAATATTTAGAATTAAGTGAAATGGGTAACGCCATTGCGTTTGTCTTGGAATTCTGCTAGAGATAGAGTCCGAGTTTGCGTAAAACGAACAACGTATGAAGAAGTTATGGATGATAGAAGTTTGGCAGAAAAAGCGGAAATTTCCGGCGATCTTGACAAGTGCGCCCATGTATTTTTACACTGGCGCACCTATAAAGTGCGCCCAAAAGAGTTTTTTCGGGTATTTGGGCCTTTTCCCAAGTGGGAGGTGACCCGCGACCTGATTTACCCTAGGGCTTATGTCGCAATCGGTTCTAGATGGTTCTGCAGCTATAAATATATGGCCATTTCACATATTTCCTGATTAGAAGTCATGGTGGCCAAACTATGCCGGATTCTGGACTGAATTAGGATCTCTCATCATCTTCTAAAGCTTATCAAATTCTGAGATTCAAACATAGACTCAGTACCTTATCTATCATTTTAGCAATCCAATCACAGTGAGTTCAAGTTGCTTTTAGGTTTAGATAAATAATAGTGAAACTATGAAAGACTGTGATGTGGATACGATTGTAGACTTTAAATTTATTTTATTGGTAGATCTCATGCTATATTATGATAGATCTATTTCTTTGGATCCAATTCAATTGTTCTACTATGTTATCATTATGGATCTTGGGTTGTAACTTTTATGATAAGCTATGATGCGGATGTATGTAGATTAGTTCTATGTGATCTAAAATTATCATGTTAGATCTAACCTATGTGATCTAAAATTTTCACCTCATGATTCATGTTAAATCTACCCTATGTGATTTAAAATTGTCACTTTATGATCATGTTTTATGCTAGATCCAATTTATGATCATGTTTTATGCTAGATCCACTTTATGATCATGTTTTATGCTAGATCTATGTTATGATCATATCTTATGCGATGATAGACCTATCTTTCGAGATCCAATTCAATTGTGATTGTCCTTGTATGTTATTTTTGTTTCATTTGGATAGGTCAAATCATTTATGTGAACCATGGACATATGCCACCTTGAATTGATTAGGATTGGGTCCACACCTTTATCTTAATTGTAACCTCTATGATGTGGATTTGGGTATATCTATTTATAAACCTGTAGATCTAAACCTTTATTTATGATTAGATATAATTTAATCTATTAGATCTAGAGCATGTGGACATTTTTATGTAGATCTAAAGTAATATTTATGTTAGATCCCGTTATGATGATGATTACACATTCGTGACAATATGTATGTTCACCTTGATATGATGTTAATTAGATGTCCATTCACTTTGTTATCATACTAGTATGTTTATGACAACATACGTTGAAACTATCACCGCTATCATATTTCCTTTTTCATTGTTATGGCTAGACTACTTATTAGCCTAGATGCCGCCAAAATATGTGCGAACATGTTAGTGAAGGAAATGGGGGAGAAGCGATTTATAATTGGCATGTAATCTCTAAATGAATTGATATGTAATTCAAATTATTGGGTAAAATTGGTATTGACACCTATAAATGGAAAGGATTAATTAATTGGCAAATTAATTAAAAATGGCATAACTTGAATATGAACATTTATGGACATGTAATTCAAATTATTGGGAAAAATATGTATTGACACCCCAAAAGGGAAAGGTTTAATTAATTGATTAATTAATTAAAAATGGAATGTTTAGTAATTACAATTAGGAATTGTAATTGTACTTATGACATGAGGTTAGGTTACATTACCGGTGGAAGTCTGCCCAGACCGGACCGGCATATCCAGCAGCCACTATTGTTGAGCCTAATGTGGGAGGTCTAAGTACGCATATACGAATTGGGTTAAGACACGAGGTTAGGCCCAACTGTGGAATAAGACTGCCCAGACCTGACTGGCATATCCCGCATCCACATGTTGTAGGCCTAATGTGGAAGGTCTGGCCCATTATAAACCATAAATGGACATGGTAATGAATCATAAAGATAGGGTTAAATAAAACATTCTTGGATCAGTGGGAGGGTTAAGTACATCTTGGGTAGGTCGGTAATATTAATATATGTAGGCCCACAAACTTAACCGTTAAATAAACGTGCTTGAATCAGTTGGAGTGTCAAGTACATCTTGGGTTGGTGGGTAATATTTATATATATAGGCCCACAAACTTAACTTGTCGGGGTTATGTAAATAAAGACATTGTTAGGTAAACATAACTAGTGGAAAACCTAGTAGTGGGGATGCAAGACAAAGGGTAGAGCTTGCATCATCTTTTGTGGGACCCATTTCGGTCAATAGCCCTTAAATAGGTATCAAACGGGTACTCCGAACTAGGTCGGAGTGGGGCACACTTACTGAGCTGATTGTAAGATATCCAAACATGGAGGCGGTGTTGACGGCGCGTTCCAACGGGGACATGTGCATGCATGACTCCGCCTGATGGGGAAGATAAGACGTTGTGTGTAAGGACCCGTAACTTCCCCGGTAAGGAAAGAACGAATCACCTTGAGGACAACACACATAGGAACGCAAACGGAAGAAAATTTCATTGTTTATTACAACAATTACATCAGATAACAAGAATATACAGAGTATGAATAAATATTACATAGAAAATATCAAAGATTTAAATTACATTTTAATACATCGCAGCGGAAAATAATAAAAAGCCCAACTAGAAGTAATACACAAATACAGAGCTTTCCGAGTATCGTTCCAACTGTAAACCATTATCTTGTGAATATAAATATGGAAAATCAAAACTACTAGCTGCCCGTGTCATAAAAAAGGGCACCCAGAGTTTAGGTTAAAACAATAAACTCCAGGTCAGTCATGTGAGTGGTGTGAGAACTAAAACAGTTATTTAAAACTTTACTTTAAATCAGATATGTCAATGGACCATGCCATATAACACGGAACGGGTTTCCTCCCAAGAATACCAGTGCATATAACAAAACAGTGCAATGCTTTTTGGAAAAATGAAGCTATTATAAGACCCAGGTCCTATCACACAATGCAACATAAGCCGGGGGATAGGGTTTTCCCTTATAATAGCCAAACATGCTTGGTACGTTTAAAAAAAACCATTTGATACTATTATAAGTGCATAATGTATAAAAAAAACTTCAAATAATAAGTATCAATCATAGACGGCATGGGTACCATATATCATGTCGCTATACTAGGCTCTACAATCAAAACCGCAAATGTCACGTATTTGAAGTTGGGTTTCCATCTGTGAACCAAGGCAAGGCGCAATCCTACCGTTTCAAGACTCTCTAGCCCGAGCTTTAGGACTCAGCTGCAACTTTACCAAGGCAACGTGCAGGGCCAGTCCACCAATGTGGATTAAACTTAAACCCTGAACATGCGTTTTCCCCGCCCTTTGGGTGTAAATGAGCCAAATAAATCCATCGGCTCTACACAGTCACCGATATATCCAAGGCACCTCGCAATCCAACGACCACACAGGTGAAAATAATATAAATGTCAGGGCTGGTAGGTCACTGACACCACCCTAGTTAGAAGGAAATGCATGCTCTCCCTGCTGTCCTCTCCCGTTTCTGGTTCACAAACGGGTTGTGAGGCTCGCGAATCATCGTTACACAAAGCTATGCCACACAAGCGGTGCTTTGATCATCAACCACAAGACTTTGCTTTTCAACAAAAGCCTTGATCATTTGCCACTTAGGAATGCCACACAGGCATTTCACTCCATGCGATTGATATCCATCAATATATAACCCCAGAGCTCGTACATCTCAGAGAATGGCGTTAAGCAAGAGAATAAATTCTCCGCCGCCAAACAGATATATATTTAATAGAAATCAATCATACAGAATAAAATCCAATGTCAGACACACAGTCCATTTACAAGTTCGTTCTGGGTCTGAACGAAACCGGAGGCACCTTGTACCTCACATATCCATCGATCTCCAAGTACGTCTGGACGATCACCAACTGATCCCCTCCTCTTAGGTGTACAGCCCAATCAAGATCATCAGTAATCACACAAAAGATGGGAAGACCTCCGGTCTTCGACCACCGTATTCATCCTCGACACATCGCCGAGTCAGTTATCTAGAATGGGATAAACCCTGTCTTTCTGAATAACTCGCATATATAATAAACAAGTGTTACACACACACAACATACGCCTCATTCCAATTCAGAATATTCTTTTATTCAAATATTCTTATACTTTGTGAATGGTTCCCATTAATTTTATCAAAGATAAAATCTTTAAATTTATTCTTTAATCTTCTTTTGAATATCAATTCAAACTAGTCGGGATTAGCGAACCACACCGAAGTAATCATTTGTTTTATTTCCCAATCGAAACCTATTCATCCCGTGAAGTAAAACTGGTCATACTTCATATCTAACACTACGGTGTTATCGGTAAATTCAGTTACCATTTCACGTTCAAATCTAATTAAAGATTTAACTATCGCCGGGAGCAAAACTGGTGATACTCCCTTTTCGATCATTTCAATATAATTAAAGATTCATTAAAACTCCACTTTGTTTTAATCTTCCCAAAAATCAATATTTCGTCTTTAACTAGGTTAAAGAACCAATGTCATTTAAAACCCGGTTCACGATAAACCCAAGATCACATTCTATTCAATTCCAATTAATTACCATTTAATTGGTATACATCAATAAATCTAAATAAAAAGATTTAATCTTTTTCTCAACTAGGCTTAAGAACAGTGTTAATGAAGACACCATTCACGACCAACCCAAATCCCAATTGATATTAAATACAGGGCTATGAATAGAAAATATATCGGCTTATATTCAATATCAAATTCTATGACCTAAAAATATCATATTGGAAATAACGATATAAATTTATCTTTCAAATTTCCATAACAATATCTGTATAATCACGAAATCCAACATCGGAATATTCCGAAGACAATCTCGATTTAAATCCATTTCAATTCAGTTATTGGAAATTCTGGTTATGTTTAAAACCCCTTTCAAATTCAATTTATTTATTACAAAAATAAATTGATTTTAATTCTAGTTCAAAACTAGTTCATTTCGATAAAAATCTATTTTTATCTTTTCAAATATGGAATTTTTCATCCAAATTCTTCCCAAATCATTTCTTATGATTTTACAAAAATTATTACTATTTTAAATAATTTTATCAAGGCCCGTACGGTCGATTTCCATCAATGGCCATCGAACTGCACTTACATCGACCTTTTCCAAATTTGATTTGGACATAATTCCAAATACAACTGTTAGATTTCAAATCTCTCATATTCGTTAGAAAGGTTTTTCGATACGAACCCAACGGTTCCGGTTTTAAGAGAATCCGATGGTCGGATCTCCGATAATGTCCACTCGAAGTCAATGGTCGAAATTCGCGAACTGCTGCAGCGCGGCGCGTTCTATTCAGGCCATTATATATATAATATATATATATATATATATATATATTTCGTTGATTTCCTTTCAAAACTTATTTTATAAATCGTTTTAAATTCGTTTTCAAAACGATTTCAACTTCATATTCAATTCCTAATCAAAATTGAATATTCCATATCATTAATCTATAAATGATAATATTTTCAAAACGTTATATTTTGAAATCACTTCCTTTTCTATATTCATTATAAAAATGAATAAAATCGATATAAATATCGTTCGCGTCAAAATAGCGCAAATCTAATCAACACGGTTTTATATATTTCAATAACTTCGTTATTCTATTCAACAAATGAATATTTTCTTTATTCAACATATGAATCTATACTTCTTTCAACACATGAATATTCTCAACACATGAGTATCGTCAACACATGACTATTTTGTTATTTAATATATTTCATAAAATTATGATTTTATATCGTTTAATTCTTAATCAGACTCTAACCGTAAATTAGTAAGAGAACGATTCCCTAAATATTAACCCCGAAGACCGAAACCAACATCAGATCAATACCCAGGAAACCATTCATCTTAACTGATTTCCAGTTAGTTTCTAATTTCATATTTGATAAAGATGAGAATTTTATTGTTAAAATATTTTACTCAACACATGATAAGTTTCAACACATGAGTATTTATTCTATTCAACACATGAATTTTCTTTCATTCAACACATGAATTTTCATTTTATAATATTCTTTATTTTCCAAATTGGAATGAGGCCCAATCAATTACCATATAATATTAATTAAATGGATTCCACACAACACATGTATATAATAGCAACGATAAATAATCAACCATCATCCAGAGTGCATTCTACACTGTATAAGCATCAAATATAAATATTCATAGTTTATAACAGCCTGTCAATCAATCGATCAACATACAGCTAATTATTGGGATTAGATTATGTCCAATTTCATCACAACACCCGTGTGGGGTTTCAAACAATCAAACACAGATTTTAATTGTGCAGTTGGGCGATATGTAAAATTTATCGTCCTAGTCAATATCAGTCAAATCGGTGTACATAAACAAATCGTTCGATTTGTAAATGAATATTTATTTGATTTCAACACATGAATATATATTTGATTTCAACACATGAATATATATTTGATTTTGAACACAGGAATACATATTTGATTTCAACACATGAATACATATTTGATTTCAACACATGAATATATATTTGATTTCAACACATGAATATATATTTTACATCACAACCAACAGTCAATTTTCACAACACAAACTATCACACAAGCCGTCCGTGGTCTGTGGACGAAGGGGAGCAGTTTATATATGCAGTTATAAAATAAATAACTGAACAAAAAAAATTAGTGAGGAGTTCTCACATTGATCGGTTTTAATTCCTGAATTTTTGAACTATTCGGATTAGAAATTTCCTGAAATTCTGATTTGCTCTATTTTGGTTCTGGTTGGTTCCATGCTTAGCTCTCGTTGAGACGAACCCAATGCAACTGAAATCACTTGATTCCGTGCTCGTATGAAAAAGTTACAATATTTTAAAGGTTAATAACTTAATTATATATTTAAATATAATTAAATTTTTCCTTAAATACTTTTCATTCGCTAATCCTTCTTCATGTTTTAACTCAGAACTATTGTACCCAAACCCTCGTTGAACACAACCCGCCGCCGCTCTTGTAGCTGATCGGAGGCCCATCGGAGCAGCTCACGAGGAGTGCCTCTAGCCGCCGCCCCCATACCCTGTTGCCGCCTAACTCAAACTCCTAGGGAGGCGTGGAAACCAGTGCGAACGGTCGACCTTTAGGGGAGGAAATCGAGCACCATAGTTGATGAAAATCGATCACACCAGTCTTGAATGGAAGATCTCAAAATGGGCAATAATTTCGTTTTAATTTCATCTTCAAATTCGCAAGTACCCGGGAGAAAAATTGATGCAAAGATGCAATAGTTTTAGCCGTGAATGACTGAGTGGCGGCTAGGGTTTTGGACCCTCCCCCTTTATTGAAGATTTATTTTATTTTAATATTATTTAATTTCCTTTTGATTTGAAAATAGTTGTTTGTTCATACTAACTTCAAATCGAACCCAACGACTGTTGCCACTAGCCAAATACCCCCATTCCGAACACAATGGGATATGTCTCGTACGCCAATTCGACTATTACGATCAGTTTTTCTTTAAATTAAAATATAAATCAATATATATTTAATTTTAACGTACATTTTAATTTACTGGGGCCACATACTATCTCTAAAAATTCCAGAAAATTTATTTCTAGCATTGTATTGACGATATGGTCCTCACAAAACTTATTTCGTCAAATTCTGAGACCGTTTAAAAAATGGACATTTTCTGGTCGATCCAATTTAACTTAAATCAAACAAACACATTTTCCTTTGCCGCGCTCACATATTAAATTCAAAAATTATGGAATTTGAAACCTAGCAATAATTTGACATCCCAAATCCAACAAAAGTGGTTTCATCGAAAACAGAGGTTGTTTGCAAAATGGCTATTTTCAAGGCCTTTATATATATTAAAAAATATATAAATTCCACAGTGACTTTTCTGAATTTTAAAATGGACATATCTTACACTCTATAAAGTAAAATCTCAGTTTCTTATATCCGTTAGAAAGATATGATTAAACAAATTCAAATATTTATGGTTTCGTTCAATTCCAACTAAAAACGAATTCTGTATATTCATTTGAAATTCGAAATCGAATTTTCAAACTACCGCGCCATTTAAGGCTCGTTATATAATTAAAATAAATTTATTCATTTTAACTTCATCGAAAATATATTTTTCGTCGTTATTATTTAAAATAATTCATTTTAAATACTCAAAATTCACTAAAATCGTCAAAATAAAAGTTTTAAATTGGCTCAGATTTCCGGGTTATTACACTGTGACATCGGTAAATATGGTTGTGCACATCCAAAAAATGAAGGGTTGCCCCTTTAGGAAGTGATATACCCTACTGTGGGGCCAGCACAGGGTATCTACGGAATAGGGAGCCGATTTATTGGGGGTAGTAAATAGGGTACATCTAGTCCTGTCTGTTTTTGTGGGGTACCTATGTTTCTGTCTGGGCTAACACCCGTTATTTCTGTTTAGGTACCAGTTCTGTTTGGGTTAAAACCCGTTACTAGAGTACACCTAAAACTACCATTATGTTTCTTCTGGGTTCATCCTGTTTTTGTTAAGCAATTGGGGAATATGTAATCCTATTACATATCTGTTATACTAGGATTGGTGTAGAACAAGGAAAGTATTAAGAAGCGCTATCTATTCTATCATGTTGTCCTATTTACCTTGTTATGCCTGCCATTTATGTAGTGATCTCCCTTATCCACTTTATATGCCTATCATGTTACTTTTATTTATCTACTGGTTAAAAGTAACTAGATTTGCCAGACTTATTATCTGACTCTTTTTGTTTCTCCATCTTTCTTCCGTTACCCCCCACCCCTCCCCCTAAGTTCTCAAGGAAGGGAATTCTCAGGCTTAGTCGGGATTTTTCTATCATCTTGCTTGGAGCTTCTAGATATATTGCTCAAGGTTCTATCTTTGCTACTATGACTTATAATTTGGGGATTATGCTTTCTTTATTATTGTACTCTGATATTTAAAGTACAAGACATAAGTTTTAATGATGAACATAATTTATTATTTTCTGACATACGGTGTAACTATGCTTTATGATTAATAAAAGTTGTTTTTATTCCCTTGCAAAATTTTTATATCTGACTTATAATGTTTCTGATCTGTTTACTAAAACGCTTCACAAAACTTAATGCATTCCCTTTTTGATTTACACTAACGGGCGTGGGGTGTCGGTTCGGCAAAAGTGATGGTGATATAAGGTGTTTACAGGTAGCCTCATGCATTTCAAAATTAAGTAAGTGGTTTCATCATTATGTATAGATAGCTGCTAAAAATTTCTAAACCATTGTTCCAAAACATTCAATATTACATGCCATGCAGGTTGCCTGCATTTATTAAGTTGTATAGGGAGAGTAAACTTCAAAGTGAACATGGCAACAATATGCAAACAGTGGCCAAAGAAACTTACTGTCCACTCATGTGGACTGAATGAAAAAAATGCGCTAACATAGTAAATACATTAGACAACACAAGTTTGAAATGATAACAATTACACAACAATCTATGTACATGAAAACAACCCATTAGCATAGGTCCAAAAGACCTATGCATTTACTAACACATCTCTTCCGCAGTATTTCTTTTAATCCTATTCCACATACCCGCCACCATTTCATATGAATTTTGCATCAGTTGTCTTATGTTATTTAGCTTCTTGCACTAATACTAAGTGACCTATGCTTATATTACTACATAGTTATGAAGGATATGTAAGTTGTGCTTTCATGGTCTTTTCACAATAACAGAAAAGTGTTCTTTGTCACGTTTTCTGTCATGTGACGATCTAGATGATTTAAATGCTTATGATAATGTAGCGCAGTTGAATACAGAATTAAACCATCAATTTAAGATGCGACGTGTGCATATAAATGAGAGGCATGTAAAATAAGAAGGGATTTAGGACTTATAAAATAGGGAAGCATAGAGCACAAAGGTGCTAATTTCACATGCAAATACATAAAAATACATACATAATTTTTGACCCAAAGGACAAAATACATAGAACAAGGCAACATGCATGTATGTATGTGGTATATATGTAGTCTGGTTATTAATAGCCCAAAGGTAGTAGTTCCAGATTTCAAACCATCACATATTAAGGATATTAACGTCATAAATTTTTAGTTTAACCGAAATAAAATTTGCTTGAATCAAACATTAATCGTGGGAAAAATCTCAGCTTTAACCACAGAGAAAACGCAGACAATGGCTTTTTGAAAGGAAGGCAACATTCACGGCTTGACTGATATTTCATTCTGTGCTTACTGTTCGAATAAGGAAACTTTATGAAGGAGGCTCGAGCACGGTCTGCAAAGATGGATTAACCAGAGATGGGCTTCACTACCGATCCTTTCTTCCAAATTTTTTTGTAACCTGCGCATGCAGGTTTTGGTAGAGGAAACAAATCTGGATGGGCACCTGCGTTCAGACGAGCATGGGTTGCTTGGCGGTTACGGTGCTAGCGGCTGGTGATCGATGGTGGAAGTGAGAGGATTTGGGAAGGGGCAGAGAGGAAATGGTTTCGTGGTTTGCCGTGGTGATGGGAACAACGATGAAGGCTGCGGTGTTCACGTGCGATGGATAGAGCGAGCGACGGTCAAGAAGGAGATGAAGGAGGAGCGAATTTGTTTTCTGGTGGAAGCCATACCGGTGAATTTGGGAACAAATTATTTTTGGGGAAAATAATGGAAATTTACAGACCGATTTTTGAGGGAATCAAATAAGAAGGAGACATTGGAAGAAAAGGGATACCATCATAAAGGGATACTGACACGCGGAGAAATCTCAGAACGCAGCATACACGTGTTGAACGAATGATTATAACAAAGAAAAATGTTTAAAAAAAAATCCCAATTTAAACAAGTGGGAAATTAAACAAATAATTTCCTAGAATTTGAATTTCCACTTATAAAAATCAAATCAAACTAAGTTAAATATCTATATTCCAAATTCAACTTAAATGAATTTACAATCAAATTCAAATCTAAAACTATAAAAAAAAAATCTTAATAAAAGTTTGACTTCAAAATAAAATTTCTAACACGTATAAAATTAATTAAATCTACATCAATTAAAATAAATCAAAATTTAGAATTTTCTAACAATACGTATTAGTTAGTCAAAAATATTACTAACAATTAAATAAACCAAACGTTTATATCAAGTATACAAAATTAAATTTACACTTACAAAATATATTTAAACTATAATAAACTACATTAGATTTTGAATTAAAAACAAAATTTAATTTCTTAAATAACAAAACCAAATCAATTTCATATTTTAAAACGTTAAAAATCATGGTTCATTACAATCTCCCCCCTTAAAGCTTTTCGTCCGCGAAAAGGAGAGATTGTAAATTTCAAATTAAAGTATGAACAATTTCATTGACTTAAAATCCCATTCCATTTTCAATTCGTTTGAAATTTGCAATTTTTTTTCATATTGAATCATACTTTCTTTGGGATTTACAAAACTAAAATCATTTTGAAATTTCAAATATTTTACAATAGATGACATAAAACCTTTATGTCCTAAGTCGAGAGGTTTCTCCCAGCGACAATATCACGAGGCATGTAATGACCCGGTAGATTTCACGATCCTGAGTACCCGACATAAACCAAATGTCGACTATTCAAGCATCGGAAATACCGGATAGTCCAAGAAAGAAATTAGAGGGTGAGGATAGATAAGGTAGAACTAATAGAATAGAAGAAGAAGAAAAAGACAACAACATCAGAGTAACACGAATCTCACAGCGGAACGAATAAAATATAATATACAACATAACTTGAAATCAAAAGCAGTATATATATACGATACCATTATCAGAGTACAATACTTACATCACAGCAGAATAAACAATAGTTACATAAATCCTGAAGCCTCCTGCTCCATGCTCTCCAAGTATATCTGTAAAATCCTGACTACTTGACTGCCCGTACAAATTTTGGGCACCCAAGAGTTTAGGGAAAACAAAACAAAATAAACTCTGGGTCAGTCATGGGACTGGTGTGAGTAAACTCAAATCATTTGGTTTAACTTTCAAAATCCTTTCGAAAGAAAAGATAATCGTAAGACCAATCCACACATAAACACAGACGGTTTTTACCTTACGATAACCCAAAACACTTTGGAAATCATATATTATCTGATATTATAATAATGTCTAATCACAAGTAATTAAAATCTAGTAGAACGCTTGCATCTCACGCTCTACATTTATAATATACAATCAAACTCGCAGGCACTTATTGGAGATTGGATTCCAACTTGACAAGGTATGGGACCACCTTCCGAACGTGTATCTCTAGAGGCAAATACACTGGGTTCAACAAGAACATCTTGCAATCCGGCCCACACATGACCGACCACTCATTTCGCTTGAGTGTATCGAATGTATATCACCAACGGTTGGGATCAGCAACCGTCTCCCGATAAGGGATAGCATCGATAGATTTAAGAACAAAAGGAATTTCTCTAGATAGGTGATCATACATCCTAATGGGTGCGACCCACATAGCCATGCTGCCCGCCCGATTTTTGTCATTTCCCGGTGGATGAGGCTTGAGGTCATAACGTATCTTTTGACAGATTCCACCTCCATTACTTTGAATGCCACATCGTCATACCCGCCAAATCACAAATTGATTTCACCAAAAATACCACGGGTATACAGCTAAGAGAAACGAATTCCTCCGCCACCAAACGTAAGTACGTTTGAAGAGATCAACTTACGCGATCCTTTGAATATACTCTGTCAGACATTCGTCCATTCACGTTTGCCCTGGGACTGGACAAACCGAAGGCACTATTCTGTAAATAGGATAGCCCTTGCATAACTCCCTCTTCAATATATTCAACATACTTGATTCGCAACGCTTATGCCAATACGGAGTGGATCTCTAGATAATAATCCAACCGGTCTCTCCATATTAACAACGTTAAAATGGTCAAAACTTTGATAGTCGGTGATTTAACTATCAATCAAAAACATGTCGGTGTGCAAACAACGATATTATTTCCAGATGGAAATTCTATCGATCAATCATCATTCATCATCAAATTATCATAAATTTACCCTTTTCCTTATTCTTGTTTTCCTATATTTCTTATTTACTATATTTAGAAAATATACTTTATTAACAATTGGAAAACAATTCCATTTCTCATTTTCTATATTCAGAAAACATTTCTGATTTTCGTTTGGAAGACATTTCCAAATCTTCTTCATTGGGTTTAAACTGATGTTTGAATAAACATCGCTATGCCAACACCAACCATTTCTCTCATTAACTAAATTCACTTAACCCCTTTCACTCTCGAACCTTATCTACTTCTTAGTTAAAAACGAAGTCAATCAAGTTGGGGTATAATTACCTCTCAGACCTTAACTGAACAACATTTCTAACTTCGAAATAGACAAAGTTCAAACTTTACTCTTTAAGAAACTTCCTTGCGTACTCTCGGATTGTATTTATGAATCCACTTCCTTTACTGAATCATTTGATTATAACAATGATGTTATAATTCCCTGCATCCGAAGTGTAATACTTTAATATGGCTTTTATTTTCTAACTCGAATAAATAAACGAATATATAATTTATTAACTCCTATTCAGTTAGCTCTAATCTGTAACCCTTATTCTATTAACTCTTATTGGATTAACTCTTATTCGGATAACTCAGTTTGATTAACTCATTTTGACCAACTTAACTGATCGGCTCAACTTGACTACTTAACTTAATTAACTCGACTTATTTACTCAGCTTGATAACTCGACTTAATTAACTTCTATCAATCAATTAATATTTGACTTACCCCATTCGCTCGACTCTAGATCGCAGCGATCACAATGGTTACGCCTGATTCCCTCAGGAAACATCCGACCACCTTAGGCTATATGCAGCCCTGCGAATTACGCTAGCAGTCATGCTTACTGATAACTTATCTTAAATGACTACTTCTGTTTAACTCTATCTCGAATAACTAAATTCGAGAAAATCTAATTGAATAACTAATATTCAATCATCCCTTATTCGATTACTATATTTGGATAACTCTAGTTCGATTAGACTCTAATCGATTGACTCTAACTGATTTACTCTAATTGGTTAACTCTAACCAACTAACTCTAAATGTTTACTCCAACGGTTTAACTCTACGGTTCAACCCTAACAGTTCAACTCTAACAGTTTAACTCTAACGGTTGATCTCAACCAATTTGTTCTATTGGATTAACTCTATTTGATTATCTCTCTTGGATCAACCCATTTCGAATAACTAATATTCAATAAACTTCCTTTCGAATAAACTGATATTCGATAACTTTACTTCGAATAACTCTTATTCGATGAATTCTCTTTCATACATATTCAGTTTCAAACATCGATGTGGAAATCGATTTTTACTCCTCTATATAAGTCTCGACTTATATACCCTATTTATCCAAAGATAAATAACTAAATTAATTTATGAAACTTTATTTATAAATTAACCTTCTCACTTTATCTGTTAAACATATCTCTCTTAAATTCTCACTTTGAATTCATATTCTGTTTACCCGTGTGCGAAGCACGGGCCTAAATTCTTCCCAGTGTAAAATTCTCCTTTATTACACTTCTATCCATTTTCAAGTATTCCATTATTCTACTTAATTTCTAAATAAATAATTCCTTTCCATAACTCAGTTCATTTTCTTGATAAATATTCCTTTTAATCCATTTATAATTGTTTTACAAATATTCCTTCTATTTCCATTTTGTAAATATTTCTCAAATGGTTTCCTTTTTATTCCTATTTGTAATTGTTTACAAATAATCCCCTTTCTATCTTATTTGTAAATGATTTACAAATATTTCCCCTTTTCTTTTCTATTTATTCTATTTGCAAAATGATTTGCAAATATCTCCCTTTTTCCTTATTTTGTCAATATTTGTCCTTATATTTGGTTTACAAATATTTTCCTTTATATTTATTTACAAATATGTTTTCTCTATATTCTTTGATTTATAAAATGTTTTCTTTAATAAACCAATATTTTCCATATATAAAATCCGTTGATTTTATATAAATAATCTACTTTCAAAATATTCTTGAAAATTCCTTTTCACCTTTCAGTATCGCTTATGTATAAAAATATCAAATCAAAAGGATCGGTCATCATCCAAACACATCAAATCAATATCAGATGATATAGCACTTCATATATCAGAATATATGAAAAACAGTAAAATAAATGTCGAGGAACCCAGTTGGGTCCCTCCGACCTGTTTCCCTGCATCCACAGATGTCAGTCAACATAAATAACATGAGTATAAAGTATTCTGATAAACAGAATCAATATTTCGATACGATTTATATATATCGTTATCGATAATTTCAATCAACTGACTAGCAGTTCAACCAAACAGTCAACACACAGCATTTCAATCAATATTTATCAGCTCTAAAAATACGTTATAAAAATAGAAACTGTTCAGAGTTGGTGAGAATTACTCACATCGGTCATGAGTCGTTAAATAACGAGAACCAGTCGTCGATTTGATTCAGGCATTTAATTTCACCGTAAATCCAAACGAGCTTCAATCCTCTCCCGGTCAGTTCCATGGTGTAGCCACCGTCCATACGATTCCAACGCGACAGACGGTTCGAAATTCTGATACCGTATGTACAAGATATAAGATTAACAAGTTAACTTATTATTTAAATTAAATAAAGATTTTAACTTCTAATTTCCAACTGGGCTTACTATTAAACAAGGCCCATAACCCTTCTCACAATACCTGGCCCGCCCCCTTAACCCTTCTTCTCTGATCCGATTTTCTCCTGTACAAAAAAACTCCACCGAACTTCTTCAAACCATTAGCCGCTTCCTTCCTTAACGTAATCACCCCAGCTTTCCATGATACTCAAATCGAATAGCACCATTAACCTCTCCATCGATCACTCGACCTCCCCATCCTATTTTCCCCTAACTCGCATGCCCATAAGGTATCGCGACCCTCAGCCGAATGCCCTACAGGTGCGACGCCTTTAAGCACGGAAGTTCCCCAAACCATCACAATCGACTCCCCTCCGCCACCACAAGTACAACCGGAAACCCCAAATACTCAAATGACGCCCCAAACTCCCGGTGCCGTGAACCCTAGGCACGACTAGAAAACCCAACACCGAACAAATATTGATCGCAACCCTCAAAACCCATGTAGATGCGTAGAGAAACTCCTCAACAACCCAAAAATTCATATAATCTGATTTTTATATTTTTGTATGAATTTATATAGAATTTTGAAGTTGGATTTTTACTGTGGAATTTTGTTTTGAGTGGCGGCGGATTTTCTGACCTGAGAAAAATGAGGAGTTAGGGTTAGAGATGTTAGGATTATTTATAGTAAGGTTTAATAAATTTTTTATTCGATTATTTTATGAATTTTTAAGCCAACGCTATTTGTAATCATCCTCTAAAATTCCTGTAATCACATATGATACCCAAAAATCACGAAACTGGACATGCAGCTACAGTTTGACATTGCGGACCCAACGAAACTGGTTTCGTCGAATTCCGACTCCGTATGCCCACACAGCGTATTTTTAACCGTTGAAATACTGTCTATTTTTCACTCTAAAAATCCGTACGGCCACACACTGCCTCTAAAAATCACCAAACTTGGAATCTAACAATAATTTGACGCTGCGGATCCAACAAAATTAGTTTCGTCAAAATCCGACTTCGTTTGCAAAAGTGGCTATTTTTAAAGCTCTAAATAACCCCTTTAAATAAATAAATATATTTAAAAATAGTTAAATTAAATATAAATAAATATATATTATCGTATATATCCACAATATATATCACACTATGCCAGAATAAATATATGTCGATTTACAGCTCGATATTCCATCGCCAGAGTTATATCGATATTCGATTTATATTTAAATCCTTATATAAAATTAAATAAACCGTTATGGTTTAAGGGCGCTGTTTTTCTGAAAATTTGATTTGGACGTAACTCAAAATCCACACGACGAAATCCCGATTTTTCTCTTCCACTAGGAAGATATACTCCACCAGCTCCGAGCGTTTCTTGTTTCACAGAAATTCGGCTTAAAACGGACCCTGTATATCCAGTTGAAGTTCGAATCGCCAAATAGCGAACTGCAGCGCCATTTCGAGCTATATTATAATTATAATATAAATTATACGTTCAAATGACGTTTATAATTATATTCGTCAATATAATCCAATATAAACTGAATTATATATATTTTATATTGCCCATTCACACAATATTGTGAATTCCACTATTTCTGACTATTTCAGAAATAAATATATTATTTTATTATTTATTCTAATTAAATATTTAATATTATTTAATTAAATGACCATTTTGATCCATAAATCACTATTTAAACCATTAAATAAATGAATTATTATCGCCAAAAATACGGGTCGTTACATTCTTCCCCCCTTAAAATAATTTCGTCCTCGAAATTGCTAAGATAGAGAACACCCCTATTAACTGGTTTCGAATTATTCGTTTACTTCTTTAACTTCAATTTCAACTGAATTAATTTAATTCACTATAAATTATCAATTCATTTCTATAAATGAAAATTTTCTAACACCTGAAATTTTCGAAAAATTTCGCCAGCACCTCCTTTGTACAGCCCTATCGGTAAAACTCCAACTCGCCACTCTAGGCCTTTTCCA
This sequence comes from Allium sativum, assembly GCA_030737875.1. NCBI lineage: Eukaryota > Viridiplantae > Streptophyta > Magnoliopsida > Asparagales > Amaryllidaceae > Allium > Allium sativum. The sequence continues at coordinate 117,023,369 of CM060923.1, forward strand.
ACCCAAAAGAAAATCAAACAGCCAAGCGGCTTGCCAAACAGGCTCATAAATCTCATCAAACTTATATGAATACAAACGTGTACCTTTTTGTCGTGCATATCCTTATATCACTTCCATCTGCTGCCAATTCGGCATATACCCATGTTATTCCAATCAAATTCCAATCAGTATCTGTTCAACACAGCTATTCGCTTATATCCAAGCCAAATTTCATTTCCAACTCGAGTTCCATTCTCGATCCAAAATCCTTACTCAACAATCCATTTCTATTCCAGATTATCTCTAATCCAGTCCAATTCTACTTGATACTATTCTAATTCAATTTCAGTTATCACTTAACTGGCTTTATTTCTATTTCAAATTTTATTTCACAACCCTCGGTCTAACTTGTTTTTATTTCAAACAATCTTTACCTGGGAGTTTCAAATAGCTTTGCCCTTTCAAAAATCAAATCTCTTTTTTTTCTGGAATTTCAAAACAACTTGTTTTCTCAACACAGTTCAAAAACAAAATCTTTTGGTAGTAATCTGTCACTTTGAAACTCGAAAATGAACACCGATAATGGCGCGCGCATCATCGGAATCTATTTTCCAGCTATCGAAGTGAGTTCAATACTATATCACTTCAAAACATATTTTCCAATATTTCAAATTTGAAATTACTTCAACATATCATTTCCAATGCTTGAAAACATTTTAAAACCTCCCAGGATCTTAAAATTCTCTTATACTTAATTCAAATCCAATTTACACCACTTATTCAAATTTCCAGAGTTTTAAACTTCAATTCTGATTTAAATTCAGATTTAACTCCTCTGATTTCATATATTTCACTTATATGATTTCTATTTCGTTATTTACATAACCGTTTTACTTTTATAATCTTATCTGATTATAATCACAACCAACACATCCAATATATTGTAATTCCAATATATATATTTTCTCTATATCAAAATATAGTTTGGGTAAAATCATTTCATTTACCCTCTTTCAAAACATACTGTGTCGGTTTATCGTATTCAAGTGTTTGGAAACCCCTATCGATACAGTGGATCAAACTGATCGACCAGAATCCGCAAACAACTCAACCAATAAATATCCACAATATAAAATCATTTTATATCAAATAACAAATACGTTCACTCTTATATATACACTCAAACTCAGTCTAGGGTATTACTAACCCCATCTCTACTGAATCACGCCACAGAGCCAAGGTAATACTTAACCTTCAGCTCTGATACCACTGTAATGACCCGGTAGATTTCACGATCCTGAGTACCCGACATAAACCAAATGTCGACTATTCAAGCATCGGAAATACCGGATAGTCCAAGAAAGAAATTAGAGGGTGAGGATAGATAAGGTAGAACTAATAGAATAGAAGAAGAAGAAGAAGACAACAACATCAGAGTAACACGAATCTCACAGCGGAACGAATAAAATATAATATACAACATAACTTGAAATCAAAAGCAGTATATATATACGATACCATTATCAGAGTACAATACTTACATCACAGCAGAATAAACAATAGTTACATAAATCCTGAAGCCTTCTGCTCCAAGCTCTCCAAGTATATCTGTAAAATCCTGACTACTTGACTGCCCGTACAAATTTTGGGCACCCAAGAGTTTAGGGAAAACAAAACAAAATAAACTCTGGGTCAGTCATGGGACTGGTGTGAGTAAACTCAAATCATTTGGTTTAACTTTCAAAATCCTTTCGAAAGAAAAGATAATCGTAAGACCAATCCACACATAAACACAGACGGTTTTTACCTTACGATAACCCAAAACACTTTGGAAATCATATATTATCTGATATTATAATAATGTCTAATCACAAGTAATTAAAATCTAGTAGAACGCTTGCATCTCACGCTCTACATTTATAATATACAATCAAACTCGCAGGCACTTATTGGAGATTGGATTCCAACTTGACAAGGTATGGGACCACCTTCCGAACGTGTATCTCTAGAGGCAAATACACTGGGTTCAACAAGAACATCTTGCAACCCGGCCCACACATGACCGACCACTCATTTCGCTTGAGTGTATCGAATGTATATCACCAACGGTTGGGATCAGCAACCGTCTCCCGATAAGGGACAGCATCGATAGATTTAAGAACAAAAGGAATTTCTCTAGATAGGTGATCATACATCCTAATGGGTGCGACCCACATAGCCATGCTGCCCGCCCAATTTTTGTCATTTCCCGGTGGATGAGGCTTGAGGTCATAACGTATCTTTTGACAGATTCCACCTCCATTACTTTGAATGCCACATCGTCATACCCGCCAAATCACAAATTGATTTCACCAAAAATACCACGGGTATACAGCTAAGAGAAACGAATTCCTCCGCCACCAAACGTAAGTACGTTTGAAGAGATCAACTTACGCGATCCTTTGAATATACTCTGTCAGACATTCGTCCATTCACGTTTGCCCTGGGACTGGACAAACCGAAGGCACTATTCTGTAAATAGGATAGCCCTTGCATAACTCCCTCTTCAATATATTCAACATACTTGATTCGCAACGCTTATGCCAATACGGAGTGGATCTCTAGATAATAATCCAACCGGTCTCTCCATATTAACAACGTTAAAATGGTCAAAACTTTGATAGTCGGTGATTTAACTATCAATCAAAAACATGTCGGTGTGCAAACAACGATATTATTTCCAGATGGAAATTCTATCGATCAATCATCATTCATCATCAAATTATCATAAATTTACCCTTTTCCTTATTCTTGTTTTCCTATATTTCTTATTTACTATATTTAGAAAATATACGTTATTAACAAATGGAAAACAATTCCATTTCTCATTTTCTATATTCAGAAAACATTTCTGATTTTCGTTTGGAAGACATTTCCAAATCTTCTTCATTGGGTTTAAACTGATGTTTGAATAAACATCGCTATGCCAACACCAACCATTTCGCTCATTAACTAAATTCACTTAACCCCTTTCACTCTCGAACCTTATCTACTTCTTAGTTAAAAACAAAGTCAATCAAGTTGGGGTATAATTACCTCTCAGACCTTAACTGAACAACATTTCTAACTTCGAAATAGACAAAGTTCAAACTTTACTCTTTAAGAAACTTCCTTGCGTACTCTCGGATTGTATTTATGAATCCACTTCCTTTACTGAATCATTTGATTATAACAATGATGTTATAATTCCCTGCATCCGAAGTGTAATACTTTAATATGGCTTTTATTTTCTAACTCGAATAAATAAACGAATATATAATTTATTAACTCCTATTCAGTTAGCTCTAATCTGTAACCCTTATTCTATTAACTCTTATTGGATTAACTCTTATTCGGATAACTCAGTTTGATTAACTCATTTTGACCAACTTAACTGATCGGCTCAACTTGACTACTTAACTTAATTAACTCGACTTATTTACTCAGCTTGATAACTCGACTTAATTAACTTCTATCAATCAATTAATATTTGACTTACCCCATTCGCTCGACTCTAGATCGCAGCGATCACAATGGTTACGCCTGATTCCCTCAGGAAACATCCGACCACCTTAGGCTATATGCAGCCCTGCGAATTACGCTAGCAGTCATGCTTACTGATAACTTATCTTAAATGACTACTTCTGTTTAACTCTATCTCGAATAACTAAATTCGAGAAAATCTAATTGAATAACTAATATTCAATCATCCCTTATTCGATTACTATATTTGGATAACTCTAGTTCGATTAGACTCTAATCGATTGACTCTAACTGATTTACTCTAATTGGTTAACTCTAACCAACTAACTCTAAATGTTTACTCCAACGGTTTAACTCTACGGTTTAACCCTAACAGTTCAACTCTAACAGTTTAACTCTAACGGTTGATCTCAACCAATTTGTTCTATTGGATTAACTCTATTTGATTATCTCTCTTGGATCAACCCATTTCGAATAACTAATATTCAATAAACTTCCTTTCGAATAAACTGATATTCGATAACTTTACTTCGAATAACTCTTATTCGATGAATTCTCTTTCATACATATTCAGTTTCAAACATCGATGTGGAAATCGATTTTTACTCCTCTATATAAGTCTCGACTTATATACCCTATTTATCCAAAGATAAATAACTAAATTAATTTATGAAACTTTATTTATAAATTAACCTTCTCACTTTATCTGTTAAACATATCTCTCTTAAATTCTCACTTTGAATTCATATTCTGTTTACCCGTGTGCGAAGCACGGGCCTAAATTCTTCCCAGTGTAAAATTCTCCTTTATTACACTTCTATCCATTTTCAAGTATTCCATTATTCTACTTAATTTCTAAATAAATAATTCCTTTCCATAACTCAGTTCATTTTCTTGATAAATATTCCTTTTAATCCATTTATAATTGTTTTACAAATATTCCTTCTATTTCCATTTTGTAAATATTTCTCAAATGGTTTCCTTTTTATTCCTATTTGTAATTGTTTACAAATAATCCCCTTTCTATCTTATTTGTAAATGATTTACAAATATTTCCCCTTTTCTTTTCTCTTTATTCTATTTGCAAAATGATTTGCAAATATCTCCCTTTTTCCTTATTTTGTCAATATTTGTCCTTATATTTGGTTTACAAATATTTTCCTTTATATTTATTTACAAATATGTTTTCTCTATATTCTTTGATTTATAAAATGTTTTCTTTAATAAACCAATATTTTCCATATATAAAATCCGTTGATTTTATATAAATAATCTACTTTCAAAATATTCTTGAAATTTCCTTTTCACCTTTCAGTATCTCTTATGTATAAAAATATCAAATCAAAAGGATCGGTCATCATCCAAACACATCAAATCAATATCAGATGATATAGCACTTCATATATCAGAATATATGAAAAACAGTAAAATAAATGTCGAGGAACCCAGTTGGGTCCCTCCGACCTGTTTCCCTGCATCCACAGATGTCAGTCAACATAAATAACATGAGTATAAAGTATTCTGATAAACAGAATCAATATTTCGATACGATTTATATATATCGTTATCGATAATTTCAATCAACTGACTAGCAGTTCAACCAAACAGTCAACACACAGCATTTCAATCAATATTTATCAGCTATAAAAATACGTTATAAAAATAGAAACTGTTCAGAGTTGGTGAGAATTACTCACATCGATCATGAGTCGTTAAATAACGAGAACCAGTCGTCGATTTGATTCAGGCATTTAATTTCACCGTAAATCCAAACAAGCTTCAATCCTCTCCCGGTCAGTTCCATGGTGTAGCCACCGTCCATACGATTCCAACGCGGCAGACGGTTCGAAATTCTGATACCGTATGTACAAGATATAAGATTAACAAGTTAACTTATTATTTAAATTAAATAAAGATTTTAACTTCTAATTTCCAACTGGGCTTACTATTAAACAAGGCCCATAACCTTTCTCACAATACCTGGCCCGCCCCCTTAACCCTTCTTCTCTGATCCGATTTTCTCCTGTACAAAAAAACTCCACCGAACTTCTTCAAACCATTAGCCGCTTCCTTCCTTAACGTAATCACCCCAGCTTTCCATGATACTCAAATCGAATAGCACCATTAACCTCTCCATCGATCACTCGACCTCCCCATCCTATTTTCCCCTAACTCGCATGCCCATAAGGTATCGCGACCCTCAGCCGAATGCCCTACAGGTGCGACGCCTTTAAGCACGGAAGTTCCCCAAACCATCACAATCGACTCCCCTCCGCCACCACAAGTACAACCGGAAACCCCAAATACTCAAATGACGCCCCAAACTCTCGGTGCCGTGAACCCTAGGCACGACTAGAAAACCCAACACCGAACAAATATTGATCGCAACCCTCAAAACCCATGTAGATGCGTAGAGAAACTCCTCAACAACCCAAAAATTCATATAATCTGATTTTTTATATTTTTGTATGAATTTATATAGAATTTTGAAGTTGGATTTTTACTGTGGAATTTTGTTTTGAGTGGCGGCGGATTTTCTGACCAGAGAAAAATGAGGAGTTAGGGTTAGAGATGTTAGGATTATTTATAGTAATGTTTAATAAAAATTTTATTCGATTATTTTATGAATTTTTAAGCCAACGCTATTTGTAATCATCCTCTAAAATTCCTGTAATCACATATGATACCCAAAAATCACGAAACTGGACATGCAGCTACAGTTTGACATTGCGGACCCAACGAAACTGGTTTCGTCGAATTCCGACTCCGTATGCCCACACAGCGTATTTTTAACCGTTGAAATACTGTCTATTTTTCACTCTAAAAATCCGTACGGCCACACACTGCCTCTAAAAATCACCAAACTTGGAATCTAACAATAATTTGACGCTGCGGATCCAACAAAATTAGTTTCGTCAAAATCCGACTTCGTTTGCAAAAGTGGCTATTTTTAAAGCTCTAAATAACCCCTTTAAATAAATAAATATATTTAAAAATAGTTAAATTAAATATAAATAAATATATATTATCGTATATATCAACAATATATATCACACTGTGCCAGAATAAATATATGTCGATTTACAGCTCGATATTCCATCGCCAGAGTTATATCGATATTCGATTTATATTTAAATCCTTATATAAAATTAAATAAACCGTTATGGTTTAAGGGCGCTGTTTTTCTGAAAATTTGATTTGGACGTAACTCAAAATCCACACGACGAAATCCCGATTTTTCTCTTCCACTAGGAAGATATACTCCACCAGCTCCGAGCGTTTCTTGTTTCACAGAAATTCGGCTTAAAACGGACCCTGTATATCCAGTTGAAGTTCGAATCGCCAAATAGCGAACTGCAGCGCCATTTCGAGCTATATTATAATTATAATATAAATTATACGTTCAAATGACGTTTATAATTATATTCGTCAATATAATCCAATATAAACTGAATTATATATATTTTATATTGCCCATTCACACAATATTGTGAATTCCACTATTTCTGACTATTTCAGAAATAAATATATTATTTTATTATTTATTCTAATTAAATATTTAATATTATTTAATTAAATGACCATTTTGATCCATAAATCACTATTTAAACCATTAAATAAATGAATTATTATCGCCAAAAATACGGGTCGTTACATGGCACGACCTACGTTCGCATCGATATCGAATAAGGATGTCTCTCCAGACCCCAGAGCAGACCATCATCAATCAAGGGTTTACACCCACGTCATACCTTTCTTTAGTCACGGGTTACTTGAATTTTAGTAACGAATCATTTCATTTCATATCCCGGTTAAAACATTTCGATATCATAATTTGCAAATACTTTCAAATCGTATAATTGTCATTTCTAAACACTTTAAAATAATGGGATTTCTAATTATCGATATTTTTTTATGTTTACAAAGCAATTTACAAACCATTTCAATATATAAACCATATCGAGTGTCATACCAAGAAATTCAAGTCATTTTGGAACATTCAAGACATGGTATTTCAAACAACTACACAAAAGATAATATTTTTCAAGAGATTCAAAAATTTCCCTTTCGAATTTACTTTCGAAGCCATTTGCACAATTATAAGATTTTATTCATTTCAATTTCAGATATTTAAATCTCATCTGAAAAGTACACTGTTCTAATTTTGGAAATCCCTCGAAACAATTTATTTCGAAAATATTTTCACGATTCACTGTGCTACTCTGATTTAGTATATACACATCAACAAATTTAACTTCCCAAAATATTCTAAAACATTAAAAATCGTCAAAATTTCAAAAATCACATTCTCAAATATTTTTTTATTTTTTTTGCAAAATCCACTTGTCCATAGATTTATTGAAGTAATGCAAGGGATTCAAAGATCAGATTGGACAATTTCAAAAACTCAAGCACGAATGGTTCGAATCGATAAGCGAAAAGGTAATGGTTGGTCGAGGCTAAACAAACATAACTAGCAGAGAGACAAAATTTATGTTTTCAGACACTCATTCAAGTCCAATTTTTATTCCAATTTAGTTTCAAATTTATCTTAATTCATTTGTGCATTCAATACACACATTACAACCAAACGAGTACATTATTTTATCTAAATTTCGCTTATCTATTTGAGTTTGCATTACCTTATCCAAAATATTTTATTAGAATTATTCAAACATTTTTAAATGACTATTTAAATGGTTTTAAGTATTTTTCGACGTTTAAATCAGAACCATACAGTTATTTTTGAAACTCGAAAATAGATATCTGATGATGTTCGAACTATCATCAGAATCAACCTCAAGCGACTAGAGTGTGATTCTATATCAGTCTAGTACGCATAAGACTTTGTACATACGTTGGCCAGGTGTATATTCAAAATCCGTATATACTTAACAGTCCAACTTCGACGTCAATAAAACACTCAAACTCTTATCATAAATTTTATTTCCAAAATAATTCCACTTTTCAAAACAATTTATTTAACTTCAAAATAATTTATATTTTCAAAATACGCTCTCTCTATAACAATTCTTGTGCCAATTTCACTCATTCTAGGATTTCGCTATCCTATCTCTAATGAGTTTTTAAACCAGATAAGCTAAGCTTTGTCAAACCAAAGCTCTGATACCAACTGTAACGACCGGGCATTTTGACCGCTCTAAGTCGGTATTTAAACCAACTCAGAATGTTCAAAACGACTGGTAGTTATTTAGCTAAGCGGGTTTAACAAAACAATCACAGAATCACAGTACAATAATAATTGCAGCGGAATAAATTTTTATATACATATCAGAGTTTATACGAATTATTCGGTACAATGGAAAAAAAATCTATACTGTTACATGAATTTTAAAAAGATAAAGCTTTATGGTTTTGTCGAGCGCGCGCCACGTATGCATCATTCTTCATCACATGTCCCCCAGTTTTTCGAGTTGAATATCCTTAAACTGGAACACTTGTATCTGACCCGAGCGTTCCATGAAAAACATACAACACTCGAGTCAGGATTAATCATTTGTTCAAGTAAATTAATTTCAATAGAAACTGAATATAATAATATAAATCCAAACTATTGTTTAAAGTTACAAGACCCTTAATATAAGCAGCCTATTCAAGGTCCAAGTAAGGTGTTCAACATGGAGTTTCAAAGCGTGTACATACATGCCATTTACACATATAACAAGACATATATGCATGGTCAAATAAGAGGTTCAGCATGGGTGACGGTGATACAAGGTGTTCACACATGGCCTCATGCATTTCAAAATTAAATAAGTGATTTCATCATTATGCATAGATAGCTACTAAAAATTTCTAAACCTATGTTCCAAAACATTCAAATTTACATGTCATCCAAGTTGCCTACATTTAATAAGTTGTACAGGGGAGTAAACTTCAAAGTGAACATGGCAACAGTAAAATAAATGCAAACAGTGGCCAAAGAAACTTACTGTCCACTCATGTGGACTGAATGAACAAAATGCGCTAACAAAGAAAATACATTAGACAACACAAGTTTGAGAGGATTACAATTACACAACAATCTACATACATGAAAACAACCCATTAGCACAGGTCCAAAAGACCTACGCATTTACTAACACATCTCTTCCGCGGTATTTCTTTTAATCCTATTCCATACACCCGGTACCAGTTTATATGAATTTTGCATCAATTATCTTATGTTATTTAGCTTCTTGCACTAATACTAAGTGACCTTTGCTTATATTGTTACTTAGTTACGAAGGACATGTTATCTGTGCTTTCATGCTCTTTTCACAATAACAGAAAAGTGTTCTTTGTCAAGTTTTCTGAAACGACCCGGATTTCCGTACATTTTGAGTCGACTAATAACACTACAAATCCAACCCAAATTGCATAGAAATACGAATCATTATTAGAAAGAAGTTAGAGGATGAGAAATAGAAAGAAAGAAATATCATAACAGAAGAAAAATGAAGATAACAAACTCACAGCGGAACAAATAAAATATATTAGATAACATAAACTTGAACTAAAATTTAGTAACTTTATATACATACCATCATCAGAGCACAACAGTTATCTCTGGAATAGTTATAAACACCTATTTCCAGATACATAAACAGTACACAGTGGAAATATGATAGTCTATAGCTAACTGGTGAAGCCTCCTGCTTCGAGCTACTACAAGTGAATCTGAAAAATCCCAACTACTTGACTGTCTGTACAAATTTGGGCACCCAAGAGTTTAGAGAAAAACAAACAAAATAAACTCTGGGTCAGCCATAAGACTGGTGTGAGTGAACTCCAACCATTGGTTTGACTTTTAAAGATCCTTTTGAAAGAAATGATAATCGTAAGACCGATCCACACATAAAAAAAGATGGTTTTTACCTTACGATAACCAAAAAATATTTTTGATATCAAATCCAGTGATATTATAATAATGTCTACATCAAATAAATAGAATCTAGCGGAACGCTTGCATCTCACGTTCCATATATAATATAAAATCGAAAACCGCAAAGCGCTTATTAGAGATTGGATTTCCAACATGACAAGGTATGGGACCACCTGCCGATAGTGTATCTCTAGAGACGAATACACTCGGTTCAACAAGAACGTCTTGCAACCTGGCCCACACATGACCGACCACTCATTTCCCTTGAGTGTATCGAATGTATATCACCAACAGTTGGGATTGGCAACCGTCTCCCGAAAGGAAAAGCATCGATAGATTAAAGAACAAATGGAATTTCTCTAGATAGGTGATTATACATCCTAATGGGTGCGACCCACATAGCTATGCTGCCTGCCGGATTTTTGTCAAATCCCGGGTTGTGAGGCTTGAGGTTTGAATTATCTTCTAGAACATATGGCCACCATTCACTTTGAATGCCACATCGTCAGATCCATCGAAAATCACTAATTGATTCCCACGAAAATACTCAGTTTGTGAGGCTAAAGAAGTTTCTCTTCTGTGCCACCAACTTCGTACGTTTGAAGGAATCAACATACGTAACTCCTTTGGAAATACTTTATCAGACACTCGTCCATACAAGTTGTCCTGGGTTTGGACAAACCGAAGGCACCGTTCTATTAATCCATCTTGGGCAATTTCTATCTATGATTAACCGAACACCCCTTGCATTTTACTCCGTCCTCAATTATCTTCAGCATACGTTGGTACGTAATGCTTATACCAATACAGAGTGGTTTTCAGATATTAAATCTGATCCCGGTCTCTCTATATTGATAACGAAGGTATAATATAAATCAAAACTTTGATAGTCTGTGATTTAACTATCAAAGAACATCCATACAATCAACGGTCCTATTTCCCCTTTGGAAATTTCTACCGGTCAAGCATCAAACAACACTGGCCCCTTTTTATTTAATTTCTTATTAAATTATCATTTCCAAATCCCTTTCCTTAGTTCCTTATTTTTGTTTGGGGAATACATTCAAATTCTTTAAATTTATGCGATGTTATAAAACATCGTTATAATAACTCCAAACCCAAATCATTTATTAGCTAACCATATTGCTTAACCAAGTTTCACCATCGAACCTTAAACATTCCTCCATCGATCATGAAGTCAATCAAGTTGGGGTATAGTTACCCCTCAAACCTTAATTGAACAACATTCTCAACTTTGAAACAGTTAAAGCTAACAACTTTAAACAAACCATTGCTTACGCAACTCTCGAATTCAATCTATATAATCGGTGTTTCCAAATATTTAATTTATAAAACATTACTTTTAACAATAGCGTTACAATCGCTGTGTAGTGTTATAGAACATTTATCATAGCGTTAAGATCGCTACAAAACAGTTATTATAGCGACAACATTAAAATTTGCTATCTAGATTTACCAAAACATTTATTTTAACAACAGCGTTAAAATCTTTGTTTAGATTTACAATACCTTATCATACGGCAGCATTATAATCGATGTTTGGATTTACAAAACATTTATTATAATCATTTCATTTAGATCACTCCATTGGTTCTAAAAATCAATTCTATATTCTTTCCTCGACTAACCTCTCACGTTTCCTTACTTTGAAAACATTATCAAATTCTCGAATCTTTTGGATAAACAAAACCCCTTCATTGATATTCACCTTCACTTAATCTTTTTTTTTCTTAAGTAACTTTTATTCAAAACAAAACCCTTGGTTTTTATTTCTTTCCATATCATTCGTATACGAAACTGAATTTTTATTACAGCAAATCCATTTATCCCATCTCAAAACATAAATTTATTTGGTATAACGTAACTTAGATTCAATATCACCACCAGAGTCCATTAAGCCTTTTCCTTTATAAATTTCGAACAGCTTCCTTCGATACCAAATGCTTTACTTAATTAAATTATTAAGTAAATGTTTTATTTACAACTATCATTCTATTAAGTTCAAATCTATTTCCAAATATTGGTCTCAAACTGATTTCCACTTTCCCATATAAATTCATATTTGGATTTATATTTCAATGTATCCAACGATAACTAATTTACTTAATTTATATGCTCGTTTAAAATTAACTTCTTGTTTTACTAAAACAAGTTTCTACCTTTTAACTATACTCGAAATAACACTTCAATCTTTTTGGCAAAATATATTTTCTTTTTTAAAATCTCAAATTTCATTTTCTATTCGAGAATATTTACGGTATTTAAATACCAAAATTCTAGGGCCAGGGTAGCTCAAACACAACACAGTCAATCACTAACAATATATGTCACACCACACATCAAAAATCAAGAAAAAAAGTAATATAAATATTGAGGAACCCAGTTGGGTCCCTTCAACCTGTTTCCCTGCATCCACAGATGTTAATCAGCATTAATAATATTATTTCACATCAATAGATCAATGATGTAAACATATCAACCAATTTTATCAACTATTTAACCAAGCAACCATCACACAGTATAAAATAAATTTAAAAAAACTCATTTATATAAAAATATAAACGAGTCAGAGTTAGTGAGTTTACTCACCTCGGTTCGGAGTTGACGATTCTGCTTTCACTTCGATTTAAATTCAAATAGGCGTTAAATTCTTCTACAAAGTGCCAATAACTTCATCCTCGACCACATTAGCTTCACAACGTAAGTCTCGTCATTACAATTCCATCGTAACCATTTTCGTTTGATTATGTCGACATATGTTTGAGTTATAACGGTTATATCCTTATATGATTTACACTATATATATATATATATATTGATTAATTATATAACTATTAAGTCTTAATTACTGTATTAATTATGACATTCCATGATTAGACGTGGTGATAATCCTTTCTCCCTAGTGATTCGAACACAACAACTTCCTTCACATCTTGCCACTAAAACCCGCAACACCTGTACATCACCTCGTGAACGCTGACTTTTCCTCCTTCATTTACTTCATTAATCACAAACACCACCATCTTCCCTGACATGAACCCCTCCATAAAATAATTTTCCTTCTCGTTCAACCATTCAGAAAAAAAGAAAAAAAAACGATGTTCTTTAAACCCGTCAACCATTCACCCTACGTCGCCGGAGGCATTGCCTCTGCCACAGCTCGTCGCCGTGGCCCCACCCAGCGTCGTCGTGCCCTTCCCCGTCCACCAGACCTCCCCCGTGTCACCTCTCTTCGAACCATCCCCAAACCGAACCTTCCCCGAGCCCTATCCCCAATCGAACCCCCTAGCGCAGCCACCTCCGCACCCCTTTGGCCTCGCCACTACCCGCCACCACCGGCAACACCCTCTCTGCAACCCCCTCGCCCACAGACGGTGTTTAGTAGCACCCGACACCCGTCGTCCACAGACCATGAACAGCTTGTATGCTTGTTTGATGTGTTGTGAAATTTGTTTGTGATATTGATTTAAAATCGATAATAAAATGTAGATGGTTATAATAAATTAATTATCGTTAAAAATATGAATTTTTAACGGGAATGTGAATAAATAAATATTCATTTACAAACCGGACGGTTTGTTTATGTACACCTATTTGAAGGATATTGATTGGGATGATAAATTTTACACATCGCCCAACTGCACCAATGATATTCAGTGTTTGTTGGTTTGAAACCCCACATAGGTGTTGGGATGATATCTAGCGTACACTAATCCCAATTATTTAATGGTATGTCGATCGATTGGTCGACAGGCTGTGTAAGCATTAATTATTTATATTTGATGCTTATGCAGTTGTGTGGTGCACTTTGGATGATGGTTAATTATTTATCATTGCTATTATATGCATGTGTTGTACAGAATCCATATAATTAACATTATATGGTAATTGATTGGACCTCGTTCCAATTGGGAAAATAAAGAATATTTGAATAGAAAAATAGTCATGTGTTGACGATGCTCATGTGTTGAGAATATTCATGTGTTGAGTAAAATATTTTAACAATAAAATTTACATCTTTATCATATTTAAAATTCGAAACTACTTCACGGTGGAGTCTGATTAAAAATCAAATGATATATACCATAATTTTATAAAATATATTACAAAACAAAAATAGTCATGTGTTGACAGTACTCATGTGTTGAGATTAGTCATGTGCTGAAAGAAATATATATTCATGTGTTGAATAGAAATATAGATTCATTTGTTGAAAAGAATAGCGAATTTATTGAAATATATAAAGCCGTGTTGATTAGAGTTGCGCCATTTTGACGTGAGCGATATTTATATCGATTATATTCGTTTTTATAATGAATATAGAAAAGGAATTGATTTCAAAATATAACGTTTGGAAATATTATCATATGTATATCAATGATGTGGAATATTCAATTTTGATTCGAAATTGAATATGAAGTTGAAATCGTTTTGAAAACGAATTTAAAACGTTTATAAAATACGTTTTAAAAGGTAATCGACGAAATATATATAATATATATATTATATATATTATGGCCAGAATAGAACGCGCCGCGGCAGTTCGTGAATTTCGACCATTGACTTCGAATTGACATTACGGGAGATCTGACCGTCGGATTCTCCTAAAACCGGAATCGTTGGTTTCGTATCTAAAAGAGCTTTCCAATGAATATTAGAAATTTGAAATCTAACAGTTGGATTTGGACTTATGTCCAAATCAAATTTGGAAAAGGTAGCTGTAAGTGCAGTTCGATGGCCATGGATGGAAATCGACTGTACGGGCCTTGATAAAATTATTAAAAGTATTAATAATTTGTGTAAAATCATAATATGTGAACTGGAAAGAACTGGGATGAAAAACTCCATATTTAAAAAGATAAAAATAGATTTTAATTGAAATGAACTAGTTTTGAACTAGAATTAAAATCAATTTATTTTTGAAATAAATAAATTGAATTTGAAACGGTTTTGAAAATAACTAGGATTTTCAATATATAAAGTGGAAATGGATTTGAATCGACATTGGCTTTGGAATATTTCGATGTTGAATTTCGTGATTATACAGATATTGTTATGGAAATTTGAAAGATATGTTTATATCGTTATTTCCAATACAATATTTGTTGGTCGTAGAATTTGATGTTGAATATAAGCCAATATATCTTCTATTCAGAGCGTTGTATTTAATATCAAATGTGATTTGGGTTTGACATGAATGGTGTCTTCATTAACACTGTTCTTTAGCCCAGTAGAGAAAAAGATTAAATATTTCTATTTAGATTTAATGAAGTGTACCAATTAAGTAATGTTTAATTGGAATTGAATTTGAATGTGATTTTGGGTTTATCGTGAACCGTGTTTTAGATGACATTGGTTATTTAACCCAGTTAAAGACAGGATATTGATTTTTGAAAAGATTAAAACTAATTGGTGTTTTCATGAATCTTAAATTAGAGTGAAAGGTGAATTGATAATTAAAATTATCAAATCCGAAAGGTGATCGAGAATGGAGTACCACCTGTTTTGCTCCAAAGCGATAGTTAAATCTTTAATTAGATTTGAATGTGAAATGGTAATTAATTTTACCGATAACACCATGGTGTTAGATATGGGGTATTACCAGTTTTGCTCCAGGGATGAATAGGTTGGGATTGGGAAATAAAATAAATAATTACTTCTGTATGGTTAGCTAATCCCGACTAGTTTGAAATGATATCCAAAGGAAGATTAAAGAATAAATTTAGAAGAATTTATCTTTGATAAAATTAATAGGAACCTTTCCCTGGAAATGTGATTTTGTGAATAAAAGAATTTCTGAATTGGAATGAGGCGTTTGTTGTGTTTGTGTAACATTTGTTTATTATATACGTGGGTTATTCAGAAAGGCCGGGTTTATACCCATTCTGAATAACTGATTCGGCGATAAGTCGAAGATGAAGACAGTGGTTGAAGACTGGAAGTCTTCACATTGTTTGGGTGATTACTGATGATCTTGATTGGGCTGTACACCCAAGATGAGGGAATCGGTTGGTGATCGTCCAGACGTACTTGGAGATCGATGGATATGCGAGTAAAGTGCCTCCGGTTTCGTTCAGACCGAGAACGAATTTGTAAATGGACTGTGTGTCTGACATTGGATTTTATTCTATGTTGATTGATCTCTATTAAATATGCATCTGTTTTGTGGCGGAAAATTTATTCTTTTGCTTAACGCCCTTCTCTGAGATGTACGGGCTTAGAGCTTGTATATCGATGGACATCAGTTGCATGGAGTGAATTGCCTATGTGGCACGCCTATGCGGCAAATGATCAAGGCTTTTGTTGAATAGCAAAGTCTTGAGTTTGATGATCAAAGCACGACCTGTGTGGCACAGCTTTGTGTATAGTGTGAATTCGTGAGCCTCACACCTCGGTATGAGCCAAAAAATGGATAAGGACCCAAGGAGTGCACGGCGTTTCTTTCTAGCTAGTGGTGGTGTCAGTGCTTAAACTGGATGACATTTATATATACTTTTCACCTGTGTGGTTGTTGGAATGCGAGGCACCTCGGATATAGGTCTGTTAGGACCGTGAAATGTGTGTTCAGGAATTGCCAATCCTCAAAAGTAAGAGAGGACCGACCTTGGAGGTTCCAAAGGATCATAGTGGGGTCCTAAGACATTTGCTAGAGTGTCTCGAATCGGAGAGGAGCTTGCCCCTAGCCTTGACTCGTGACGGAAATCCAATTTCCAATACGTGATATTGCGGTTTTATTTGTAGAGCCTAGTATGGCGATATGATAGATGGTACCCACGCTGCCTATGATTGATATTTATGATTTGAATTGTTTTGATACTATACACTTATAATAGTATCAAATGATTTGTTTTAAACGTACCAAGCATGTTTGGCTATTATAAGGGAAAACCATATCCTTCGGCTTGCGTTGCATTGTGTGATGGGACCTGGGTCTTATAATAGCTTCGTTTTTCGAAAAAGCATTACGCTGTTTTGTTATATGCACTGTGTTCTTGGGAGGAAACCCGTTCCATGTTATATGGCGTGGTCCCTTGAATTACTCTCTTTTAAGGTAAAGTTTTAAATAACTGTTTTAGTTCTCACACCAGTCACATGATTGACCCGGAGTTTATTATTTTAACCTAAACTCTGGGTGCCCCTATTTTCTACACGGGCAGCCAGTAGTTTTGGTTTTGCATATTTATATTCATAGGATCCTGATTTATAGCTGGAACGATACTCGGAAAGCTCTGTATCCGTGTATTACTTCTAGTTGTGTTTTGTATAATTTTCCGCTGCGATGTATTTAAATGTAATTTAAATCTCTGATATTTCTCTGTAATATTCATTTATACTCTGTATATCCTTGTATTTTGATGGAATTTTTGTAATAAACAATGAAATGTTCTTCTGTTTGCGTTCTATTTTGTCTTGTCCTCAACGCAATCCGTGCTTTCCTTCACGGGGAAGTTCGGGTCGTGTCAGTTTGGTATCAGAGCTTTGGTTTACAGAGCTCGAGAACAAGACACAATAGAACCGAACGAAAGAATTCATCAGAGATTGGATTAGAAAAATCCAATAAGAATGACTCGTTAGAGATAGGATCAGTAGTAACCTAGAACGAGTGTGAAGAGTATATTTTTCAAATGAAAACAACATTGTTTTGAAAATTAAATTCAATTGTACGTATTTGAATATTTATTTATATTGATTTCGGACAATCCAATATATATAGATTTTGCATATACGTGTCATGAACGTATATTCGAAGTTTTAATATACTGGATAGATATAGAATCACACTCTAGTCGCCCGGACATGATTCTGATGATGGCGCGCCATCACCAGTATTTATTTTCGTGTTTCGAAGGTGTGATATCTACATATTTTTATCAGACTGCTGTGAGAACCAAATCTTATATAGATAGATTTATTTTTGTGATTTGGCATCAAAAACATGATTTTCTGTATATGTATCAAAATTCTGAATTTGAAACGTTAATCCACTAATTATTTGATATTTGTGTTGTTTGTTTATTTGTTTGATAATTTTGAACCATTATGCCTAATTGTATCAAATATTGAACTGTAAAGAAAATTATTTGCAATTTCATGCATGTACATATATATGTGTGAACAGGTCATAGCAAGGAGGCTAGAGCAGAGAATAAAATTGTTTGCCCGATAAATAGGTACATGTTTACATAAATTACTGTTTTGTTTGGGTGATGATGATTTTATGAGCTGATTGGCAAGCCGCTTGGCATTTTCTTTTTCTTTTTGATTGAAGAAGGCCATGGGAGGCTATATGAAATATCCGGAAGTCCCTGGTGTAGGGGAGGTTATGGCGAAATTTTTCAGAAATTTAGAGTGTTAGCCAAATTTTTGAAAAATTTGAAAAGTTCTTAGAAACTGAAAAGTTGAAGAACTTAAGCCGTAATGAAAATAACAAAATTTGAGTTGATTAGTTAAACAACTTTCGGCTTCGTTCCTTTTCGGGGATGAAAAGTTTTAAGTGGGGGAGATTGTAATAACCGGGAAATGCGAGCCAATTTAAAAATTTTATTTTTGCAATTTTGATGAATTTTGAATATTTAAAATGGAATATTTTAAATAATATCGACGAGAAATTTATTTTTTTATATAATTAGAACGTATATATTTATATAGATCGCCGTTAGAATATAAATATTTTATTTTAATTATAAATTGAATTGAAAATGGCACGGTAGTTCGATAATTCGATTTCAAAATTCAACTGAATGTACCGAGTGCAAAACAAACTGTATTTTAATGAAACCAAAAATATTAGAATCTAATTGAGAATATCTTTCCAACGAATCTGAAAAATCAAAATTTCATAGCGGGAATCAAAAGATACGCCCAATTGAAAATTCTGAATATTCGCTATGGAATTCAGGCCCTTAAAAAATGGAAATTTTGCAAACGACCTCGGATTTCGACGAAACCACTTTTGTTGGCCCTGTGATGTCAAGTTATTGCTAGGTTTCAAATTTCATAATTTTTTGAATCAATATGTGAGAGTGGCGAAGGAAAACGCGTTTGACCAGTTTTAGTTGATTTTAATCGACTGGAATATGGCCATTTTTCAAACGGTCTCAGAATTCGACGAAACTTGTTTTGTTAGGACCGTATCGTAAATACGAAGCTAGAAAATATTTTTGGGAATTTTTAGAGTTCGTATATGGCCCCGGTAAATTGAAATATGCTTTCAAATTCAATATATAGAGTTATATGTTGATTTTGACGAAAATTGATCGAAACGATCGAATCAGCCAACGATACATATCCCATTGTGTTCGAAATAAGGGTAATTAGCTATGCACGACAGGCGGTGGGTCTCGTTTCGAGGTCAGAAAAAAAGTACCTTTTTGAAATTAATTAAAATAATATATATTATATAAACCCCCCCTTTTTCTTTCTCGTTCAACTATTCAGAAAAAAAGAAAAAAAAACCGATGTTCTTCAAACCCATCACCCATCCACCACGCGTCGCCGGAGGCGTTGCCTCCGCCACAGCTCGTCGCCGCAGCCCCACCCAGCGCCGTCGTGCCCTTCCCCATCCACCAGACCTCCCCCGTGTCTCCTCTCTTTGAACCATCCCCAAACCGAACCTTCCCCAAGCCCTAACCCCAATCGAACCCCCTAGCGCAGCCACCTCCGCACCCCTTTGGCCTCGCCACCATCCGCCACCGCCGGCAACACCCTCTACCGCAACATCCCCTTCTCCAATCCGCCGGGAACCCCTCGCACCATAGAAAAATTCGATTTTTTACCTGAAAGCAAGGTAAGTTTTTAACTTCATTTTTTTAATTTACTTATATATTAGAAATATGATTTTTTTTTATTGTATAACCTTGTTTAAGAAGTGATTTTCATAAATGAATATAAAATTTATATTGTATTTGAATACGAGGCTAGCATTGATTTTAAATGAAGAAAACCTTAGATTTTATTTACATGAAAGCTTTGATTTTTATGTTAATAAAGTTTTGATTTTTAATGTTAATAAAAATTTGGTCTTTATGTTAATAAAGATTAGATTTTTAGTTATATAAAGTAGTGGATTTTTATATATTTCATAACCTAATAAAGCTGTGATTATTAAAATGCAAACGAAGTGGTAAAGTTACGATTTTTATATATATAACGAAATAAAAATCTGATTTTCATTATACGTACAGTGATATGAAAATTTGATTTTTATCCATATAGCGTTGAAATAAGAATGTGATTTTTAATGTGATAGCGTGACAAAGATTATGTTGGGAGTATGGGCAAATCCATATGTTCAAAGATTCAAAAATAAAACTGGTGGAGTTTGGATTAGCTGTCGGTGAGAACTTCTCACTTTAAATTTTCTTTTCTAGTATAAATTATATACTGGGATGCAGACAGTGTTTAGTAGCACCCGACACCCGTCGTCCACAGACCATGGACGGCTTGTATGCTTGTTTGATGTGTTGTGAAATTTGTTTGTGATATTGATGTAAAATCGATAATAAAATGTGGATGGTTGAAATAAATTAATTATCATTAGAAATATAATTTTTAACGTGAATGTTAATAAATAAATATTCATTTACAAACTGGACGGTTTGTTTATGTACACCTATTTGAAGGATATTGATTGGGATGATAAATTTTACACCCAACTGCACCAATGATATTCAGTGTTTGTTGGTTTGAAACCCCACACGGGTGTTGGGATGATATTTGGCGTACACTAATCCCAATTATTTAATTGTATGTTGATCGATTGGTCGACAGGCTGTGTAAGAATTAATTATTCATATTTGATGCTTATGCAGTTGTGTGGTGCACTTTGGATGATGGTTGATTGTTTATCGTTGCTATTATATACATGTGTTGTATGGAATCCATATAATTAACATTATATGGTAATTGATTGGGCCTCGTTCCAATTGGGAAAATAAAGAATATTTGAATAGAAAAATAGTCATGTGTTGACGATGCTCATGTGTTGAGAATATTCATGTGTTGAAACTATTCATGTGTTGAGTAAAATATTTTAACAATAAAATTTAGATCTTTATCATATTTAAAATTAGAAACTACTTCACGGTGGAGTCTGATTAAAAATCAAACGATAGATACCATAATGTTATAAAATATATTACATAACAAAAATAGTCGTGTGTTGACAGTACTCATGTGTTGAGATTAGTCAGGTGTTGAAAGAAATATATATTCGTGTGTTGAATAGAAATATAGATTCATTTGTTGAATAGAATAACGAATTTATTGGAATATATAAAGCCGTGTTGATTAGAGTTGCGCCATCTTGACATGAGCGATATTTATATCGATTATATTCGTTTTTATAATGAATATAGAAAAGGAATTGATTTCAAAATATAACGTTTTGGAAATATTATCATTTGTATATCGATGATGTAGAATATACAATTTCGATTCGAAATTGAATATGAGGTTGAAATCGTTTCGAAAAAGAATTTAAAACGATTTAAAAAATACATTTTAAAAGGAAATCAACGAAATATATATAATATATATATTATATAATGGACTGAATAGAATGCGCCGCGCCGCGGCAGTTCGTGAATTTCGACCATTGACTTCGAATTGACGTTGCGGGAGATTCGACCATCGGATTCTCCTAAAGCTAGAACCGTTGGGTTCGTATCGAAAAGAGCTTTCCAATGAATATTAGAAATTTGAAACCTAACGGTTGGATTTGCTATTATGTCCAAATCAAATTTGGAAAAGGTAGCTGTAAGTGCAGTTCGATGGCCGTTGATGGAAATCGACTGTACGGGCCTTGATAAAATTATTAAAAATATTAATAATTTGTGTAAAATCAAATTGTGAATTGGAAAGAACTGGGATGAAAAAAATCCATATTTGAAAAGATAAAAATAGATTTTTATCGAAATGAACTAGTTTTGAATTAGAATTAAAATCAATTTATTTTTGAAATAAACAAATTGAATTTGAAATGGTTTTGAAAATAACCAGGATTTTCAATATATAAAGTGGAAATGGATTTGAATCGAAATTGGCTTTGGAATATTTCGATGTTGAATTTCGTGATTATACAGATATTGTTATGGAAATTTGAAAGATACATTTATATCGTTATTTCCAATACGATATTTGTTGCTCGTAAAATTTGATATTGAATATAAGCCGATATATCTTCTATTCAGAGCCTTGTATTTAATATCAAATGTGATTTGGGTTTGTCGTAAATGGTGTCTTCATTAACACTGTTCTTAAGCCCAATAGAGAAAAAGATTAAATCTTTCTATTTAGATTTAATGAAGTGTACCAATTAAGTAATGTTTAATTAGAATTGAATTTGAATGTGACTTTGGGTTTATATTGAGCTGTGTTTTAGATGACATTGGTTCTTTAACCCAGTTAAAGACAGGATATTGATTTTTGAAAAGATAAAAACTAAGTGGAGTTTTAACGAATCTTTAATTAGACTGAAATGTGAATTGATGATTTAAATTATCAAATCTGAAAGGTGATCGAGAATGAAGTACCACCAGATTATCTCCAAAGAGATAGTTAAATCTTTAATTAGATTTGAACGTGAAATGGTAATTAATTTTACCGATAACACCGTAGTGTTATATATGGAGTTTTACCAGTTTTGCTCCAGGGGATGAATAGGTTGGGATTGGGAAATAAAATAAATAATTACTTCGGTGTGGTTCGCTAATCCCGACTAGTTTGAAATGATATCCAAAGGAAGATTAAAGAATAAATTTAGAAGAATTTATCTTTGATAAAATTAATGCGAACCTTTCCCAAAGAATGTGATTTTGTGAATAAAAGAATATTCTGAACTGGAATGAGGCATTTGTTGTGTTTGTGTAACATTTGTTTATTATATACGTGGGTTATTCAGAAAGGCCGGGTTTATACCTATTCAGAATAACCTCGGCGATAAGTCGAAGATGAAGACGATGGTTGAAGACCAGAAGTCTTCACATCATTTGGGTGAATACTGATGATCATGATTGGGTTGTACACCCAAGATGAGGGAATCAGTTGGTGATCGTCCAGACGTACTTGGAGATTGATGGATATGCGAGGAAAGTGCCTCCGGTTTCGTTCAGACCCAGAACGAACTTGTAAATGGACTGTGTGTCTAAAATTGGATTTTGTTCTATGTTGATTGATCTCTATTAAATATACATCTGTTTGGCGGCGGAGAATTTATTCTTTTGCTTAACGCCCTTCTCTGAGACGTATGAGCTTAGAGGTTGTATATCGATGGACATCAGTCGCATGGAGTGAATTGCCTATGTGGCACGCCAAAGTGGCAAATGATCAAGGATTCCGTTGAAAAGCAAAGTCTTGTGGTTGATGATCAAAGCATGGCCTGTGTAGCGCAGCTTTGTGTATAGCGTGAATTCGCGAGCCTCACACCTCGGTATGAGTCAAAAACGGGATAAGGACCCATGGAGTGCACGACTTTTCTTTCTAGCTAGTGGTGATGTCAGTGCTTAAACTGGCTGACATTTATATAAACTTTTCACCTGCGTGGTTATTGGAATGTGAGGCACCTCGGATATAAGCCTGTTAGGACTGGGAAACGTGTGTTAAGGAATTACCAATCCTCAAAAGTAAGAGAGGACCGGCCTTGGAGGTTCCAAAGGATCATAGTGGCATCCTGAGACATTTGCTAGAGTGTCTCGAATCGGAGAGGAGCTTGCCCCTTGCCTCGACTCATGACGAAAATCCAATTTCCAATACGTGATATTGCAGTTTTATTTGTAGAGGCTAGTACAGATGGTACCCATGCCGCCTACGATTGATATTTATGATTTGAATTGTTTTGACACTATACACTTATAATAGTATCAAATGATTTGTTTTAAACGTACCAAGAATGTTTGGCTATTATAAGGACAAACCCTATCCTCCAGCTTGCATTGCATTGTGTCATGGGACCTGGGTCTTATAATAGCTTCATTTTTCGAAAAAGCATTGCGCTGTTTTGTTATATGCACTAGTGTTCTTGGGAGGAAACCCGTTCCGTGTTATACGGCGTGGTCCCGTGAATTACTCTCTTTTAAAGTAATGTTTTAAATAACTGTTTTAGTTCTCACACCAGTCACATGACTGACCTGGAGTTTATTGTTTTAACCTAAAATCTGGGTGCCCCTATTTTCTACACGGGCAGCTAGTAGTTTTGGTTTTGCAGATTTATATTCACAGGATCCTGATTTACAGCTGGAACGATACTCGGAAAGCTCTGTATCCGTGTATTACTTCTAGTTGTGTTTTGTATTATTTTCCGCTGCGATGTATTTAAATGTAATTTAAGTCTCTGATATTTCTGTGTAATATTCATTTATACTCTGTACATCCTTGTATTCTGATGGAATTGTTGTAATAAACAATGAAATGTTCTTCTGTTTGCGTTCTATTTTGTCTTGGCCTTAACGCATTCCGTGCTTTCCTTCATGGGGAAGTTCGGGTCGTGTCAAAAAGGGCCTCAAAATCTAGGGTGTCTAATTAAAAGGGATACTGATTTTTTTTGTATTGGCATTTTGAAGTGTGAAATACTTGTGCTCTAGTGGTGTTGCACATAACTTACTATCTCGCAACCTGAATTCAAGTATGGATGGCTTCAATATTTTTAAACTAGTGCCTTCGATTTTCCCAGGGCCGGCGCTGGATGAACACATAAATGACAAATATGTGGCTGTTATATCATTGTTCCTTTTGAAAAATTGATTTTATTTTTCGATTAAATGTGTAAGATCAATCAAATTTAAACAAAAAATATCATATATAACTTCATTTTCTTATTTCACATGAATAATTATGCAACTAACTGAATTTAACAACCCATGAATAATCATGCCCTCGTTATCATTGGGCTAATTTACAACTAACAACTGAACAATATTAATTTAAAAATTTTAAGCTTGTAAAATATATGTTTTGCTAAACATTATATTGAGTTTAATACTTTGTTTGATAGACATTTATTTAGTTTATCTAATGCTCTCTTCATAGTTGTAGATATTGACTATTGTTGGATGTTAGATAATTATATTGGTTTATTCCTTTTTCGAATAATTTTTTTAGATTATTATGCCTAGGTTCCTTTATGTATCAACTTTCCAGGCTAATACTGAATAACCATTAAACATAATTTCTACCTACATATCATAAAGTAAGAGATAATATTTCAACTTCACTTGCTAAAAAAGTTTCCTTTAAAATTATTAATAATTATTTCACAACGCGCCACGATTATATAGTTTATTGGTTTGTTATTCATTAATTACTTTAGAATTACTTCTATGTTATTTATTTTTATTAAATTATATCTACGTTCTTACATTATGGGAAATTCAAGTACAAAATTAAATTATATCTACCGAGTTCTTACATTATGGGCAGTTCAAGTAAAAAATATGATGGAGTTATTATACCTATGTATGAGCATTCACTTATTGTGCTGAAGGTGTGTATAAGCACATGTATAAGTATATTTTTGCCATGTTGATATATTTAATACAATGTAGATTTTATAATCTTGCTCGATAGAGCCGTTACATATAAAAATTATACGTGTGTATGATCCAATGAGTAAAGGTAGTAATTTCATCTTAGCACTTAAATACTTTTCTCACGTTCGCTTTTTGCATTAACAGGCCCCACATATGTGCTTTTGTTATAAATTGCCCACTGAATTTAAGGGATAATGTATTTTGGCTCTTCATTATAGATGCAACAAGTAAGGTGAGCGTTGATGAAAAATTCAAAAATATTTACCAATGAATTTTCTGTTTTTTATTATATGCAAGGTAAAATAATTGTCTGCTGTGGTTTATTTTTATACAAGATTATTCGTAGGCACTTATATATGCTAACATATGATGCACAAATAACTTATGTTATTATTATTTTTCCAATTATATAGAGTTGCTAATATATTGCAGGACTATGTTTCATATGAAAATGGAAATAATAGGTTCTTGATTTTTACATAAGTGGTTACCTTAAGTGGAAGTAGTTGAAGTGCAAAATATAATGGTTGTTATGTACTAATATACCTACTAAAACATAGGTGGTGTGCATGCCATGTAAGGTTGATTTAATCATTCTTTTTTTCTCGATGATGCATGCATCTTAGCATAACACTGGGACAAAATCCGAATAGAGAATATTGCATATTTAGAAATATGTATACATGTCACATGTATTAATTTTAAAATGAGATAGCACAAGTGTTGCCAAACATAAAAATGAGGATGATAATTGTCTAAGTGACGACCACGGATTTCTCCCGAACCTAATCGATCGCTAAATCGACCAAGACCGTTTAAAACCCGAGTACATTAACTTCGATAAAAGTAAATTTTTAGTCATTATTATTTAAAATAAATTATTCGAAATATTCAAAATTCATTAAAATTTCTAAAATAAATTTTTTAAATTGGTTCCAAAATTCCGGGTTGTCACAATCTCTCCCACTTAAAATCTTTTCGTTCTCGAAAAGGAACGAAGCTAAAAGTTGTTTAATTAACCAACTCAACTTTCATTCTTTATTGGTTCCAATAATTTTTTATTAGTTGAACTAATAATCGCACAACACAATCATCAATCAATTAGTTGATTATCTTAACATATATATATATGTATATATATATATATAACTTTTGTATATTAAAAAATCATATTTTCTAAAATCAGATTATATATATAATCACAAATACGTTAATTATAAACTAGTCACACTCAACTCATTCTAGGGCCTTTCTAACCCCATCTCAAACGAGTTTTCTCATTCTAGGATACTACTGATCCTATCTCTAATGAGTATTCTTCTATAGGACATTACTAATCCTACCTATGATGAGTCTTTTGTTCAGTTTTAATGAGTTGTACCCCAAAGATTTGAGCTAACCAGAGCTTTGATACCAATTGTAATGACTACGGATTTCGCCGGACCTAATCGATTCCTAAATCGACCAAGACCGTCCAAAACACGAGTACATTAACTTCGATAAAAATAAATTTTTAATCGTTATTATTTAAAATAAATCATTTTAAATATTCAAAATTCATTAAAATTTCTAAAATAAATTTTTTAAATTGGTTCCAAAATTCCGGGTTGTTACAGTCTATAATAGAGACAATCGTCAACTATAAGAAACTCGTGTAGCTAAGCGCAGTGCACTGGTTTGCATTGTATGTAACGACATTTATTACTTTCATGTCGTGAAGAGTAAAGTACATGGGCAAATGCTTTGGATTGATTCATGCTTCTGTGAAGCTTAAGCTTGACTGATGTATTCACAAGGTCCTCATAACGTTTTTTTCCTTCCCCTAAACTTATATATATGTATGTATATATTTTTGTATAAATGTATGTAAGTATGTGTGTGTGTGTATATATATATGTGTATATATACCCATATTTATTCAGATAGTGGGTTATAAAAGAATTTTAATTATACTCATTTGCATCTACCATATTCGAATTATCGCTTTTTACTGCTTCAATATGGTTGCTTTGTTCTGCTCAAATGTGTGGGTTTAATCAATTATTATTTCAATATATTAAATATGGTTGTTGCCAGTTGCATACACTCACAATAATGGAGATGGGTTACTGCATATACGTCTATTGGAGATTGGTTAATTTGGGTGGTATATATAATTTACCCTTGCGTTGTATTTTTTTCTAATTGTTTGACTTTGCACTTTGAGTATATTTTTTTTCTAAAAAAAAATTAGATGTCTAGAAATAGGTCTAAATATTATGCAACATACTACATATACATGTCTCTTGCCCTGAAGTCAAAATGCTTATATATTGGGACACAGTTGTTGGCCGATAAATGAATATTGTTTGTTTAAGTGGCATATTGTACATTTATACCTTTAATCTTAACAGCCTGACTAAATGATGTGCCTATAACAAGGTTTTCATTACATGAAAAAAAAATTATGGAATAAAATTTATTCAAGAACTTGAGTTTTTTAGTTTTGCTTCCAAATACTAACACGATGAAGTAGATTGGTAGTTTTTTTCTTTAAAAACAATGATTTTAGCACAAAAGTTGCAAGAGTAAATCTATTACATTAATAAACGTACTTCATCTCAATTTCTTTTGGCTTGATTAATAATATTTTCAATGGTTTAATTTTTATAATTTTTTTTTGAAATACGGAAAATATAACCATGTGCGAAGCAGTGGTCCCCAATTGTTTAAATAAAAAGTGCACCAAATTGATTTGTTATCATCTATCATTATTGTGTTAGTAAAATGATGTATATATATAATACTAATAGTAACTTAGTTTGAGTGCCTATACTAAGTTAGTATAACAAACCAAAAAATTTAACGTTTAAAACATGAATTTAATTTAAATCTAATGTTGGAATGAACAATTATATTTGAGATTTCATTTACAAATTTAAAATATATTTTATTTGAACTTGGATTTTATAAAATATTAAGTATTAATAAATGTTTTTCATTTAAATATGACTGGTTTAGTTAAAATCAAATATAGTTAATTTAAATCAAATTTGTTGGAATATTTGAATTTGATTTTCAAAATTAAATTTGAATTATTACTTAAGAAATTAAAAGCGAATATATCTACTTGAACTTAATATTTGGAATATAAACTAAATGAAAACCAAATTTAATAATTCAAAATTTAATTCATTTTTATTTTTTATATTGGGTGAGAATGACATCATCATATATGTGTTTGTGTGATAATTTGAAATTTAGACACCAACTGTAAATGGATCAGCATACATGCAGATGAATGGTTAGCGGTAAATGATGATATAATAAATGCACATGCAATTCATAATTTTTTCAGAAATGACCTTTATTACTTAAGTACAAAAGTACCATTTTTTGATCTCCCTTAAATATTTTCTAGAAGATCCATATAATTTTTTGAATCAAATTTCAAAGTCAACATCAATTGCAGAACTTTTAGTGGCCTGCATTAACACTACGATATCTTACGCCGACCCTACGATTTCCAATACCAGGACTCGGGCTTGATTCAGAAATCCCCACATTTTCGCTGTGATATCTTACGCCAACCTTAGGATTTCCATCACCAGGACTAGGGCATTCTTTAGAAATCTCTCCTTTACAACATTTAGTACATATGCTTCTACGTTGTAAATCTTTAAATTCCCAGCTTTCAAGGCTTTCGAATCGACATATGTGAGCACAGTTTATATCAGTAGAGCAGGTTCCTTTAGATAAAAAAAATTGTGACCCACGTACACTTGCATCTACCAACATTAAAGAATTCAATCCTGCATTTTTCAATAAGAAGAAAAGGAGATAATTAGATCAATATACATATAAAACAATGAAAAGAAAATTGGGAAGTGTAGACGTTATAAGTTGAAAATGATGGACATGACTTAATTGATAAGACACTACCATAGTATATTCATAAAGAAAAAGGAAAAATTAAATAATAATAATAATACCAACGCATAGAAGGATAAAAAAGAGGATAAATGTGGAAGAGCTCATTCTTTTTGACCACTTTCAAGAATTATAAAAAGGCTATTGAGACCTAGTGAAGATTAAAAATTGCTTTGACTTATATAGTAGTATTCAAAGCTGATTGAATAAATTTACATATCTTATTAATTCATTTGCTAAGATTATATTTCAAATGAATTATTAATTAGGTAGGTGAATAAACAATTTAAGCCAATGAACCTAATAAATACTAAATATTCTCAATAGCAATTAATCTTTTAAGCGAACAAGTAATCATTTATATAAATTATTAATTAAATAAATTAATGAACAAATTAAATACCTATTCTTTGCCTAATAATATTAAAATACAAATTCACTAGTCATTTTTTATCTTCTATATATTTGTATTATTATTGTTATTACAATATATCTTACATAAACGCTAAACCGAGAATAATTAAAATATGAATAATTTGATTTGTTTCTCTATCATGATTATTTGGATAAGAAATCGGCACCATCCGATGAACTAACCACATCCACCAACATGGTCTACCTCATGAAAACCCAAATTAAATATATAGTATACATAATTCCATAGCGACTATTCGAAAATTTAATTTGGACATAACTTACAATTAATAAAAGGAAATCTCAATATCTTACATTCGTTAGAAAGATATTATTAGTTATATCCTAATGTTTTTTCATCCAATTCTTATATATAATGAATTCTTTATACTTAATTGAAAAAATAATCGAATTTTCAAATAACCGTCCCATTTCAAGCTCATTTTACAGTTAATAAAAAGTTCATACCTAACTTTAAATAAATTTTAAGTCATTTATTATCAAAATAAATCATCTAAAATATTTAATTTTCATTAAATTAAATAAAAAATAAATTTCAAACTGGTTCTAAAAATACGGGTTGTTACAGGGGAAAAGGAAAGCAGCCTCAAAGTCTAGGGTTTCTAATTAAAAGGTATGCTGATTTTTTGTGTTTGCCTTTTCACTACAACCGAGATTAGCGACAGATTTTTAGCAGCGGAAAATTCCGTTGCTAATTAGCGGCGGATTTCCGTGGGCTTTGTAGGAGAAAATATTATGGATTTTATATGTCATCTTATTATAAATTATTACCGTCGAATACTAATTCCGTCGCTAAATCAATGGAAATTACAGCTCTTTACCGTCGTATAATATTTGACGCTAAATTCCGCTGCTAATAGAGTCGGATTACCATCGACATAATTTTGAAGCTATTTTCCGACAGTTTTCCAAGATATTTGAAACAAACATTTATATTTTTTATTTATTAAATGTTTTAAATTTGTGTTATTACTTAGTAATTAATTAGTAAATTTAAATTTTAAATAATTAATGTTAATAATACATTAGTAATTAATAATAAATAATAACTATTAGAAGTAAATAAAATTCAATAGTTAATGCTGTTTTTTTGGAAAATTAATGTTGATTAATTATTAATTACTATATAATATAAATAAGAGGTAATAGTAATTAATAAAATACATTGTGCAATTTATTTTGTCCTTTAAAAAAATTTGCAATTTGAATGTGTTTATATTTTGTCCTTTAAAAAAATTTGGTAAGTAAATAAATGTGCAAAGTTTTAATTAGATGTAGAAGTTAATATATTAAAAATGGAATAAACTTGCATAAAAAGAAATAATGTAACTTAAAATTTGAATGAAAATAAATGGCTTATAATTGAGGAGAAAGAAAGGGAACATATTAATGAGGCAATTGAGACATGTTATGGGAAGAAGCAAATATTAGATTTAAATGAGAAAAAAAAAGTCCATATGGTTAAGAATTATTTAAAAACAAAAAAATTGCATTCATGGAAGCAACAAATAAGGATGTTATGAAATGGAGCAATTAAAATACAGAAGTAGGAATTTCAAAAAAGCGACAAACTTCAATCGAAGAACGGACATTAATTCCTGCCAAAATGACAATCTGTTAAAGTAGGAATGTTTGAAAGACTTTTTTTAAATTAGCAAAAAAAATCTTTAATGGGAAACCATGGAAAATGATTCTAATAGTTCTTGAAACATACAACCAATTATTTTGTTAAAGTGGAATTCTAAAACAAAAAGTGTGCACATTTTGATAGATAATTTTAAATCATGAAATTTTCCGATTTGAAATGGAATTTTTAGAAACATAAATATTTTTTTGAAAACTTTGGAAATTTACCATCATTTGAATTAGAAAAGTTGGAAATGTAATGTAATTTTAAGAAAAAAGGGTAAATTCTTCATAAATCAAACAATGAATAACATTAATTGTAAATTAATGGCTACAAAAGTATACATTTGTTAGCTTCTAAAATTTGAAATTTATGTATTAAATGTTTTCAACTTTCCCTTATTTCACTCTTCTATGTTATACATAATAAATTTAGAAAGTTTTTTTTACTTTTTAGCAGTTACAATGAGGGAAGTGAAACTAATTTGAAGATCTAGGTGATATAAGCGAAAAATGTAAAAATGACTAATAGGATAAGTAAAGAAGATATACTTATATAAATAAGTGTAGAATGATTGTTGGAATTTAGTTAGTAATAAAATTTTTAATTTTCCTCCAGTAATAAAGGGAATTGAGATAAGTAATGGGAGTAAGACAAAAGTTGTCGTTGATTGCTCTAAATATTTTATTCAAGTAATTTATGACTGCAAACTGTATTATGAAAGGCACCTTTAATATTCAAATAAATTAGAAATAAATAATTTATAAACAAATTGAATGTTTTCTTTTTGAAACATTATTTTGAAAAAGCATTTATTTCATACATCAAATAAATGCTGAAAAAGATAATCTTTTTGGTGCTATTAAGTATTTTTTTCATTTTGCTTTTAATATTTAATAGATTAATTTACTTGGTCATATAAGATAATTCTTTACTTGGTCATATAAGTATATAATAGTTATTATAAATTGATTAATAACTACAATTAATTAGTATTTAATATTTAATAAATTTTCTATTAATTAATTACAATTCAAATGTAAAAGAGGTACTTTTGTGAATTAATTTTGGCTTAGGTCATCAGTATTCCAAATGCAAATGTACACCATTATATTAGAGATGTGTTGAAATTTTGGCTCCACACGTATACAGGTTTTGGCTCCAATATCTTAAATCCAAATGTATACAGGTGTTGGCTCCACACGTTGAAATTTTGGCTCCAACTGTTAAATTTTTGGCTCCAATATCTTAAATTTTAACAAGCCCCAAAACAATTTATCAAAAGACACGAAAAACATCGGAGCTTTTATTACCGTTAATGGCGATTGGGTCCATACAACTTTCTTCCAATTTCCATCCTCCCTCCCTCTAAAATCGCGTTTTCACTTCGTTTTCGTGTCTCATCCACCCATCCTCGGCTTTCCGATTTACTACCTTCACTCGGCTTTCGCCATCACGGGGATTAAAAACATCGACCCCTCTTTTCAATCCACTTCCAGATCTGCTCTTTCTCGCCGAGATCTACACCTGTGAAACTTTTTTCTTCTTTCGCTTATTTCTGAACTCCCACAACCTAACTAACCTTTAACATGCAGTGTGCCTCATGACCCCGCTTTGTCTTCCGACAGCACTCACTATAACTGCAACGTTTGGCCTCTCAGCATAGGCTGACCGTAGCTTTTTCATTGGTTTGAATTGGAGTTTCTTCGACAAGCTGCGGAGTTTGTTGTTGTTTTTCAGGTAAGCTTTGTAATTTGACAGTAGTGTGTTTAGTTGGGCTGTAATACGCTTTCATTATATTATTGGCTTGTGCTATAATTGAGTGTCTTAGGACTTGTGTTTTTAAGCTATTTAATTATTGTGGTTGTGCCAGTATTCGCTGGAGTTTGGTTTTTTGTTACGTTCAAAAGTTTAGATCTTGGTTTTAAAAAAAAGCTTAGGTTATTCTGGCAACCTGTTGTTTACATCGCTTAAAACCATCTGTTGAGTAGTTTACAAATGTTACCCTTTTGCAATACTTATTTAAGTATACTAGCAATACCTGCTCTCTCTTGTTTTATTTTCTATTTTGTTGTTACTTTATTTTAGGAGAGCTTGAGATGGCCTTCTAGTCTAATTAATACTCAGGGAAGTTTCTAAGTCATTGCTAAAATAATGTTGTTACTTTATTTAAGTATTCAAAATTAAGAATATACCCAGGGAAGTTGTTGTAAAGCTTGGGATGGTCTTCCAGTCTAATTAATTTCAGTTCCATGAGGTGCGTATCTGCTTTGTTTATTTATGTTTCTTTTGTTGGAATAACAATGGAGTAGATGTTGTTTTGTGTGGTTTGTGAACTAACTCAAACAGTGGACTATCTTGATGCAATAACTGCTACTTGGGTTTAGTTTCACCTTTTGTTATTCCATATGCATATTTATCTAAACCTTTTCGACGAATGACAATTTGTTTTAGGTTTGCAATCTTTTTATTATTTTTTACGATGTATATTCAGTCTGCAATAAAAAAAAATCATTGATTTGGGAATTATGCATAGGTAGTTACACTTTATTTTCAGAGTTACATGAACAAAATAAAGATCGTTTTGGCAGTGAACAATCTTTCAGTTCCTAATCCTCATCAGCTCTTGGATGATTTGCAACAATCTCTTAAAGAAACAACAGATGTTAATTTACGTTGAGTAGGGTATATCCTTGAAAAAAAAGGTGAAGTATATACGTTGACGGTCGAAAAGAAATGGTAGGGATTATAAGGAATGAGTTTGAGGTGAAGGAAGGTTGTGAATAGTGAAGTAGTATATTTGTTCTGATGAATTGATGATGTTGATTTTCTTGTTATAACATATGTAAATTAACGGAGTAGAATAAGATTAGAAAATGTTCTATTTGAAAAAAATGTAATGTTGAATGTTTATTATGAGATGCGTGATTAATATAATACCTTGATTATAAGATGTGTATGTCGATATTAATTAGGATTGTGTATTGAATGGAACATAAATTATGAGTGTGTTAGTGTGTGTGTGTGTATAGAGGCAGATCAGAAGGGGAATAGCAACGGATTACCAATAAAAAAAGTGAGGTTCAGTTTACTTCAATTTATTTTCCGTCGCTAATCCCTTGGCAATTAGTAAGGGTATAACAATGCCTTTTATAAATAATAATTTATTATAAATTACTTATCCGTCGGTAAATAAATTAAAATAAAATTATTAAATAAAATTATATTTTAATTATAAAAATAGTAAAATGATGGAAAACTGTCGGAAAACTCATGCTATATTCCGTTGTAAAATCTGACACAAATACCGTCAAGGTTTTTACCGGCCAAATCATTTTGTTGGAAATCTGTCGCTAATGCCTGTTTAGCGACGGATTAGAAGTGGATTTTGCCGCTGCTAATTGCGATTTTTCTTGTAGTGTTTGAAGTGTGAAATTCTTGTGGTCTAGTGGTCTTGCACATAACTTGTTTTCCCGCGACCTGATTTCAAGTATGGATGGCTTCAATTTTTTTAAACTAGTGCCTTCGATTTGCCTAGATCCGGCACTGGATGAACATAGAAATGACAAATTTGTGGCTGTTATATCATTGTTCCTTTCGCAAAATTGATTTTACTTCCTGACTAAATGTACAAGATCAATCAAGTTCTAACAAAAAATACCATATATATTCCAATCATACTTCATTTTCATGTTTGGCATGAATAATTGTGCAACTAACTGAATTTAAGAACCCACGAATAATCATGCCCTCATTATCATTGGGCTAATTTACAACTGATAACAGAACAATATTAATTTAAAAATTTAAAGTTTGCAAATTATTTGTTTTGCTGAACATTATACTGAGTTTAATAAGTTGTTTAATAGACATTTACTTAGTTTATCTAATGTTCTCTTCATAGTTGTAGATATTGACTATTGCTGGACGTTAGACAATTATGTTGGTTTATTCCTTTCTCGAATATTTTTTTTTTAGATTATTATGCCTGTGTTCCTTTATGTATCAACTTTCCAGGTTAACACTGAATAACCATTAAACATAATTTCTACCTACATATCGTAAAGTAAGAGATAATATTCCAACTTCACTTGCTAAAAAAGTTTGCTTCAAAATTATTAACAATTATTTCACAATGTACCACGGTTATATAGTTTAATTGTTTGTTATTCATTAACTACTTTAGAGTTACTTCTATGTTATTTATTTTTATTAAATAAGATCTACCAAGTTCTTACATTATGGGCAACTTACACTGAAATCAATTCAAGTGCAAAATATGATGGAGTTATTATACCTATGTATGAGCATTCACTTATTGTGCTGAAGGCATGTTTAAGCATATGTATAAGTATATTATTTCCATGTTGATATATTTAATACACTGTAGATTTTATAATCTTTCTCGATAGAGCCGTAACATATAAAAATTATACGTTTGTATGATCGAATGAGTAAAGATAGTAATTTCATCGTAGCACTAAAATTCTTTTCTCACATTCGCTTTTTGCATTAACAGGCCCCATATATGTGCTTTTGTTATAAATTGCCCACTGAATTTAAGGGATATTGTATTTTGGTTCTACATTATAGATGCCATAAGTAAGGTGAGCGTTGATGAAAAATTCAAAAAAATTTACCAATAAATTTTTTGTTTTTTTTATTATATGCAAAGTAGAAATAATTGTCTGCCATGGTTTATTTTTATACAAAAACATGCTTTAAAGTCATTCATAGACACTTATATATGCTAACATATGATGCACAAATAACTTATGCGATTGTTATTTTTTCAATTACATTGAGTTGCTAATATATTGCAGGACTATGTTTCATATGAAAATGGAAATAATAGTTTCTTGATTTTCACATAAGTGGTCACCTTAAGTGGAAGTAGTTGAAGTGCTAAATATAATGGTGGTTATGTACTAATATACCTGCTAAAACATAGGTGGTTTGCATGCATGCTATGTATGGTTGATTTAATCATTCTTTTTTTCTTGATGACACAGCCTGGCATAACATTGGGATAAAATCCGAATAGAGAACACTGTATATTTATAAATATGTATACTTGTCACATGCATTAATTTTAAACTGAGATGGCACAAGTGTTGCCGAACAAAAAATGGGGATGATGATTGTCTATAATAGAGACAATCGTCAACTATTCGAAACTTGAGTCGCTTGGTGCAGTGCACTGGTTTGCATTGTATGTAACAACATTTAATTCTTTCATCTGTTGAAAAGTAGAGTACATGGGTAAATGCTTTGGATTGATTTATGCTTCTATGAAGCTTAAGCTTGACTGATGTATTTACAAGGTCCTCATAACATTTTTTTCCCTTCCCCTAAACTTATATATATGTATGTACATATTTATATAAGTGTATGTATGTGTGTGTGTGTACATATATATATCCATGTTTATTCAGACAGTGGGTTATAAAAGAATTTTAATTGTACTCATTTGCATTTACCATATTTGTATTATCGCTTTTTACTGCTTAAATATAGTTGCTTCGTTCTGCTCAAATGTGTGGGTCTAATCAATTATTATTTCAATAGATTAAATATGGTTGTTGCCAGTTGCATACACTCACAATAATGGAGATGTGTTACCGCGTATACATCTATTGGAGATTGGTTAATTTGGGTGGTATACATAATTTACCATTGCATTGTAATTTTTTCCAATTGTTTGACTTTGTACTTTGAGTTTTTTTTTAAAAAATTAGATATCTAGAAATAGGTCTAAATATTATGAAACATACTACATATATATGTCTCTTGCCCTGAAGTCAAAATGTTTATTATTGGGACACAGTTGTTGGCCGATAAATGAATATTGTTCATTTAAGTGGCATATTGTACATTTATATCTTTAGTCTTAACAGCCTGACTAAATGATGTGCCTATAGGAAGGTTTTCATTATGTGAAAAAAAAATTATGGAATAAAATTTATTCAAGAACTTGAGTTTATTTGTTTTGCTTCCAAATACTAACACGATGTAGTAGATTGGTGGTTTTTTTCTTTAAAAACAATGATTTTAGCACAAAAGTTGCAAGAGTAAATCTAATAAATTAATAAATGTACTTCATCTCAATTTATTTTGGCTTGATTAATAATATTTTCAATGGTTTAAAATTTATATATTTTTCTTTAAATACGGAAAATATAACCATGTGCAAAGCACTGGTTCCCAGTTGTTTAAATAATAAGTGCACCAAATTGATTTGTTATCTTCTATCATTATTGTGTTAGTAAAATGATATATATACATATATATACATATATATATATATAACAGTAATAATAACTTAGTTTCAGTGCCTATATTAAGTTAGTGTAACAAACCAACAATTTTAACGTTTAATATATGAATTTAATTTAAATCTAATGTTGGAATGAACAATTATATTTGAGATTTCGTTTAAAAATTTAAAATCTATTTTATTCTAACTTGGATTTAATAAAATATTAAGTATGAATAAATGTTTTTATTTA
This sequence comes from Allium sativum, assembly GCA_030737875.1. Taxonomy (NCBI): domain Eukaryota; kingdom Viridiplantae; phylum Streptophyta; class Magnoliopsida; order Asparagales; family Amaryllidaceae; genus Allium; species Allium sativum. The sequence continues at coordinate 117,061,760 of CM060923.1, forward strand.
AATATGATTGGTTTAGTTAAAATCAAATATAGCTAATTTAAATCAAATTTGTTGGAATATTTGAATTTAATTTTGAAAATTAAATTTGAAATATAACTTAAGAAATTAAAAGCTAATATATCTACTTGAACTTGATATTTGGAATATAAACTTAAAGAAAACCTAATTTAAGAATTCATAATTTAATTCATTTTTATTTTTTATATTGGGTGGGAATGACATCATCATATATGTGTTTGTGTGATAATTTGAAATTCAGACACCAACTGTAAATGGATCAGCATATATGCACATGAATGGTTAGTGGTAAATGATGATATAATAAATGCACATGCAATTCATAATTTTGTCAGAAATGACCTTTATTATTTAAGTAAAAAAGTACCATTTTTTGATCTCCCTTAAATATTTTCCAGAAGATCCATCTAATTTTTTGAATCAAATTTCAAAGTCAACATCAATTGCAGAACTTTTGGTGGCCTGCATTGACACTACGATATCTTACGCCGACCCTACGATTTCCAATACCAGGACTCGGGCTTGATTCAGAAATCCATACATTTTCACTATGATATCTTACGCTAACCCTAGGATTTCCATCACCAGGACTAGGGCCTTCTTTAGAAATCTCTCTTTTACAACATTTAGTACAAATGCTTCTACGTTGTAAATCTTTAAATTCCCAGCTTTCAAGGCTTTCGAATCGAAATATGTGAGCAAAGTTTATATCAGTAGAGCAAGTCCCTTTAGATAAAAAAAATTGTGACCCACGTACACTTGCATCTACCAACATTAAAGAATTTTATCCCGTATTTTTCAATAAGAAGAAAAGGAGACAATTAGATCAATATACATACCAAATAATGAAAAGAAAATTGGGAAGTATAGACGTTATAAGTTGAAAATGATGGACACAGCGTAATTGACAAGATACTACCATAGTATATTCATAAAGAAAAAGGAAAAATTAAATAATAATAATAATACCAACGCATAGAAGGATAAAAAAGAGGATAAATGTGGAAGGGCTCATTCTTTTTGACCACTTTCAAGTATTATAAAAAGGCTCTTGAGACCTATGATGATTAAAAATTGTTTTGACTTATATAGTTGTAATAACCCAGAAAAAGTGAACCAATTTAAAATTTTTAAATCTGGTTATTACCAAAGAATTTGAATAGTTGAAATAGCATATTTCACTAAAATAAAGAATTGGGTATAGTATGGCAGTTTGAAATTTCCAATACAAACTTTGTCTGACTGTACCGGGTGGAAAATATAGCGGATTTTAGCGAAACTGAAAATATTTAAATCTGTTTATGAATACCTTTCTAACAAATCTGAAAAATCAAAGTTTCATAGCGGGAATCAAAAGTTATGGCCAAATGAATTTTCAGAAAGGTCGCTATATAACATATATAGCCCTTGAAAATTGATATTTTGCATACGACCTCGGAATTCGACGAAACCACTTTTGTTGGGTCCGGGATGTCAAATATTTGCTAAGTTTCAAATTTCATAATTTTTGAAGCTAGTATGTGAGCGGGGCAAAAGAAAATGTGATTGGTCAATTTTTGTTAAAATGGGTCGACCTAAAAATGGCCGTTTTTCAAAAGAGCTCAGAATTCGACGAAACTAGTTTTGTTAGGACCGTATCGTCAAAACAAAGCTAGATTTATTTTTCTGGAATTTTTCGATTCAGTTTGTGGCCCTGGCAAATTGAAATGTACGTTCAAATTAAATATCGAATGTTTTATATTTTAATTTGAAAATTAACTGACTGTAACAGTAAAATTGGCCAACGAAACATATCCCGTTGTGTCCGAAATGGGGGTATTTAGCTAGGGGCGACAGTCGTTGGGTTTGATTTCGAGTCCGTTTGTGAAAACACTATTTAAAATTTCCTATATAGCTTCGACCAATAGGAATTGTTCTTTTAAAAAAAATCTAAAAAAACCCTAGCCGCCTGCGATTTGAACGACGCACGAAGCTCGAAGCTTCCCATCGCTTTTGCCGCCGCCACAGCCCGTTTCGCCTCCTCCTCTAGTTGAGGATTCTAATCGCCTCCGCCTCCTCTTTAATCCGACCAAGCCTCGCCTCAAACCATCGACTGTACGCGTCGAATTTCGAGGAGGAAGTGGCCCCCTTTGGAGCGCCTCCGCGACTCGCAGGAGCCACCGAGTTCATCGCCACCACCGTCGATCGGAAGGTGGTTCGCAGCCCTTCGACACCGTGTAGCCTGATCGGAGCAACAAGGTACGGTTTTGGTTTAAAATCAAAACCTAGTTTTGAAGATTTGAAAACCTTTCTGATTTAAATTTCTGAAATGAAAATAACCCTTTTAAGTGTTGCAAAACTTTGAAAAATCATATCTTTTTCGTTCATTAACGAAATTCGATGAAACAGGAGACGCCGTGACCGCAAGGAGGCTCTCTCCATTCTAGAAGAAGCCGCGGATTTTTCTGATCTTCCTACGATTTTTAGCACTGCAATAACCAATGTGAGGAATCTAAACTAATTGTGTGAATGAAATCGCATTGTATAAATTATATAAGCAAAGTGTAAATTATATACGCATGGTATACCTCATGTACATGTGTTGTATAAGTTATATTAGCGATGTATAAATTATACAAGCGTTGTATGAAACATATATGCTTTGAATTGTGATGAAAAGCAAGTGAATTATAATATTATATATATATATATATATATATATATATATACATACTCCCCTCGTCCACAGACCATGGACGCTATTTATTGCTTGTGATTGACGTGATATTATATGGTATGACGAATGGTTGGAAATAATTGTTTGTGGTTGATATTACGGTTGAAAAATACCTTTGTGGTTGAAAAATACCTTTGTGGTTGAAAAATACCCTCTTGTGGTTGAAACAAATTAGAATAGGATTGTGGAATTGAAAATAAAACATGCCACCTGCGTGCGAACTAGATGCATGATCCCCATTGTCAAAAACCGCGAGGTTTTAAGGTAGAGCGAGGAGCCATACTAGGGACGGTCCCGGTTTTAACTACCCAGCCGTTATGCGGCCGAAATTTTCCGAAATTCATGTGTTGAATATTATTTGAATTTAAACAAATAGCTTTAGTGATAAAAGTCACATTTTTATATATATACAAACCATAGCGAATATTCATGTGTTGAGTTGCAATTCATTCGTTGAGTTGAAATTCATGTGTTGAATATTATTTGAATTTAAACAAATAGCTTTAGCGATAAAAGTCACATTTTTATATACATACAAACCATAGCGAATATTCATGTGTTGAGTTGCAATTCATTCGTTGAGTTGAAATTCATGTGTTGAATATTATTTGAATTTAAACAAATAGCTTTAGCGATAAAAGTCACATTTATATATATATACAAACCATTGCGAATATTCATGTGTTGAGTTGAAATTCATGTGTTGAATATTATTTGAATTTAAACAAATAGCTTTAGCGATAAAAGTCACATTTTTATATATATACAAACCATAGCGAATATTCATGTGTTGAGTTGCAATTCATTTGTTGAGTTGAAATTCATGTGTTGAATATTATTTGAATTTAAACAAATAGCTTTAGCGATAAAGTCACATTTTTATATATATACAAACTATATAGAATATTCATGTGTTGAATTGAAATTCGTTCGTCGATTTGAAATTCATGTGTTGAATGTTATCGTATTTTAAAATAAAATGAATAGACAATAAAAACTACATTTTTATTGTGAATATGAAATGTTAAAAACATTCACGTGTTGAATAAATATTTTTGACGATAAAAATATTTCTTTTATCATGTATATGCTTTGATAAAAATACACACGTGTTGAAATAAATAATAGTTCGCTTGAAATATTATTATTAGCTTTGTTCTACATATATATACATGTGTTGAACAGGAAAAATGGATTAGCTGTAGAGTAAAGAAATTATTTGCGTGCCCGACAAATAGGTAAACCTTGATGAGTTGGCTGCGCAATTTTATTTTTATATCAACTCCTGTGAATGTCATTGGATGCGTAGTGCTGGTTATTCTGTGTGAAAAAATAAATATCGCCATAGGATAGTAACAATTAATTTTGAACTACACTACATGGCATACTTCTTGACGATAGACCTACTTCATCATATTCCACATAAGCAATTGCAGCTTGTGTGACGAGGTGGAAGATTTACCATACGAGCAAGAGGCTTGTATGGCGATGACTATATACTACAGGTCGAACTGATGACAGATATGGACTATATAAAATATAACGAAAAATTGCCAGATTAATAAAAACCCCACACTGGTCTGGAGTTGACAATAATCACGTCTCTCTAGTTATTAGATACGGCACATGGACTATTTATTTCCACACGGAAACGGGGTGACGGGAATTTATTCTCTGGAGTGATTATCTATACATGCTCCCCCGTAAACACCAGAATATATCACTATAAATATGTGGATGCTTTTTAGGATTTACTGGGTACCTAATACGGCCCAATAAATTTCCAAACCCCTCCCCGTACAAAGGAGGTTATGGCGAAATTTTTCGAAATATTAAGGCGTTAGAGAAATATTTGAAGTGAAAACGAAGTTGAAAATATAGAATGAACTATAGTCGAATTATGGAATGAACAATTTTTATATATATATAAAAATTAATATAATTAAAAGGAATAGAGGCTGTGCAGTTCGTGTTTCAGGATCGTAATTTGAAACGATTAGTACGAGGAATCCGCCCATCGAATTTTCCCGAAACCGCAACCGCTGGGTTCGCCTTGGAAATATCTTCCCACCGGCTCCAACCTTGCAAAAATCCAACGGTTGGATTGTCCGGAATGTTTAATTCAAATCTGAAGAAAAACAGCGTCGGAATCGTTTATATTTATATATAAATATAAATATAATTAAATTAAATCGAATAACGACGCTGCAGTTCGAATTTCGAAACCGTAACTTCAAACGACTAGTGTGGAAGATCCGACCGTCGGATTTTCACGAAACTGGAACCGTTGGGTTCGCTTTGGGAATATCTTCTCACTGATATAGACTTTGTAGAAATCCAACGGTTAGATTTTCCGATATGTGTAAAACAAATTAGGGGAAAAACAGCGCTAGTGCCACGGCACGACCTGAAATGTCGTTTAATTAAATATGGCCATTTTTATATAAATAAAAATGGCGAAAAATCGTTATAAAATATTATAAGCAACATAGATTTCCAATAAACCAATTGGGTTTGAATTGTTTGATATTTGATGGTTGTATGTGCTTAACACGAAAATAACACTAAAGAACTGAAAGATGGATGTCGAATAATATAACCGTGGAAAGAATCGATTTAAATTCTAATGACGTGAATTATTTGAAAAGGCCGAGCTAACCCTCATTTCAAATAATTTATCGAGCGATTCGAATTGGAAAATGCAAAGACGATTCAAGACCGACGATCTTCGTATCGGTTGGATGGGCACTACTGAGGTTCCTGACCGGAGTAGCTACCGGAAAAGGACGGAAGTAGTAGCCGTCTGAACGCATGTGTTGATTGGACGGATATACGAGGAATTGACGCCTCCGGTTTCGTTCAGACCCAGAATGGACTTGTAAATGGACTGTGTGTCTGACATTGGATTTTGTTCTATACGGATTGATTTCTGTTAAATATATATCTGTTTGGCGGCGGAGAATTTATTCTTTAGCTTAACGCCCTTCTCTTAGACATACGAGCTCAGAGGTTATATATAGATGGAAATCAATCGTATGGAGTGGACTGCCTATGTGGCAAGCCAAGATGCGGTGATCAAGGCTTCTGTTGCAAAGCAAAGTCTTGTGGATGATGATCAAAGCACGGTCTACGTGGCCTAGCTTTGTGTATTTCGTAGATTCGTGAGCCTCACACCCCGGTATGAGTTAAAAACGGGATACGGACCGCTTGGAGAGCACGACGTTTCTTTCTAGCTATGGTGGTGTCAGTGACTTGCCAGCCCTGACATTTATATCTACTTTTCACCTTTGTGGTTGTTGGAATGCGAGGCACCTCGATTATAGGTCTGCAAGAACCAGGAAACGTGTGTTCAGGAATTGCCAATCCTCAAACGTAAGAGAGGACCGGCCCAGCCGAATCCAGGGGTTACCCAGAGTGTGTAGTTCCGAGGCATTTGCTAGAATGTCTCGAAGCGGAGAGGAGCTTGCCCCTTGCCTCGACTCATGACGGAAATAAAATTTCCAATACGAGATAACGGATTCGATTGTAACTTATATATGGCGACATAGTGGCATGGGACGCTCATGTCGCCTATGATTGATATTTATGATACTACTCACTTTTGAAACATATATGCACTAGTAATAATATCAAATGATTTTGCTTTATACGTATCAAGCATATTTGGCCATTATAAGGTAAAACTCTATCCTCCGGCTTGCGTTGCATTGTATGATGGGACTTGAGTCTTATAATGGCTTCATTCTTTTTAAAAGCATTGCGTTGTTTTAAAAGAATTTACTTTGTTTTAAATGCACTAGCAATCACTGGAGTAAACCCGTTCCACGAAAGTGGCGTGGTCCTATGATTTGCTATTACTATTGTTTAACTATTAAATAGATTCCTCATACCAGTCCCCATGACTGACTCGTTGTTTGTTTCACTTTGCAAACGCGGGGGCCCTTATTTTCACATGGGCAACCTAGTTCACAGGTGACAGGTTGTTTTTGGCTCTACACTGTTGCATAGAATGCATTTTTGGCTCTTGGCGAGGCTGACTTCTCCGAGATGACTTTGACATTTTCCGCCATTATTGTACTTATGTTATGATTCCGCCACGGGCGATGCAGACTGATTTACTTTCTGTATTTCTTATTGTATGTATATGTACCGCCTTCGGCGATGTAGACTGATACCCTTATTATGTCTCACTACATGTATGTATTCCGCCTCTGGCGATGATGACTGATCACTTCCCTTTTATTTACTAAGTTATATCCCACGCTATGTTATTCTGTTGTTATTACATGCTGTGATTCTGCTGTAATATCCTTGTAAAATTATTCTATTTATTGTTTCTGCTGTTATCTGTACTCTGCTATGATGATTAATGTGTTATATTCAAATGATTATCCTTAATACCGCCCCTCGGATTTTGGGATCGTCACAGTTGGTATCAGAGCTTTGGTTAACCTTAGTTCCGGGATCTAACACATTAAACACCTCGTCAGAATAGGATCAGTAGTGTTCTAAGGCGAGTAGCTCGTTAGAGATAGGATTAGCAATGTCCTAGAATGAGCCAAGCAGATTAGCAAAACAATTTGATCAGTACATCATCATTATCTTTCCTTATGTTCCCCGCTTTATCATATATGAAATTATCAAATCTGTGAGCTTGACTCTTTCCTTGCTTATACAGTACTCTTTCTAATGGCTACACGAGCAGCAGCAGCTAGAGGAGGCCGTGGAGGCCGAGCAGGAGCAGCAGGAGGATGGGGGAATATCCTCGTAGCTGTGGGAGGCCCTATTATTCAGCCACCAGCACCCGAGGACTTCGAGCTAGACAGAGTAGCGAAGAGGTATAGGAACCTTGGGGGAAAACCCTTTTCTGGCACGGGTACAGTGACAGAAGCTATTGCTTGGTTGAAGACCTGTGAGAAAATCTTTGAAGGCATGGGTTTGGGAACCAACAACAAGGCAAGACTACGTATTTGGCTCCTACAAGAGGAAGCAGAGTTGTGGTGGGATGCCATCACCTCAGAAGATGCAGCAGGTACTGTCAGAACTTGGGAGCAATTCAAAACCATGTTCAACGAGAAGTTTGTACCTGAACAGGCTTTAGAGAGGATGCGAGAGCAGTTTGCTAATCTCCAGCAAGGAGATCTCTCTATCCAGGACTACCTCAACAAATTCACCCAGTTGTCGCGCTACGCCCCAGAGCTCATTATGATTAACAAAGCAAAGAACAAGAGATTTATATTTGGGCTAAAGCGCAAGTACCATGAGAGAGCTATGAGTAACATCAAACTCTCCTTCTCAGAATTGGTAGAAATGGCTTGCAATTATGAAGATATGGATGAAAGGCACGCCAACCAAGACCGCGCCAAAAGCCAAGCTAGATATAAGCGCAAGGCTTCAGCAGATCAACCCGAGTCTAGCATTACAGCGGCCGCTACTCAGAAACCTGGAAAGATCCCCAAAGGAAATTGCTACAACTGCGGAAAGCCAGGTCATTTTTCTAATGTGTGCAAAGCCTCGAGGAAGCCAAAGGCAAATCCAGACTCAGCTGAATGCTACAACTGCCATAAGAAAGGGCACTATAGAAGGAATTGTCCTCTGAAGCAGAATGCACAAGTGGCTCATGTGTATGACGGGGAGGCCCCGCCAGCTACCACCGATGGATCAGGTAAACCCGACGTCTTGGGAGGTACCCTTACCATTAAAAATATTCCTGTTTCTGTACTTTTTGATACTGGTGCATCACGTAGCTTCATTTCTGGTAACCTTGTTCACAAGTTAAAATTGAAACGAAGAAAGCTTAAAGAACCAATTAAAGTTCGAAACCCGATAGGAGGTTCTGTTAGTCTCAGTATATATTGTAGATTACCTATTTCCTTTTCTCGATACCGATTTCCTTTTGATTCGATTGTCATGGACCTTTCCGAATTTGATATTATACTGGGGCTGGACTGGTTGACAAAATATAAGGCCGAAGTAAGATGTGCCGAAAGAATCATTAAAGTCGAAACGAAGCTTGGACCTATATATATACCATGCCATGGCTCAGAAATTAATAGAACAGAATTTTGGTCTTCTTTAGAAGTTATTCCCTCTTCAATTGAAAAGGTACCGGTCGTTAAAAACTATGCGGATGTGTTTGAAGAAGTAGAAAACTTGCCGCCGCAAAGGGAAATTGAATTTAGAATAGATCTAATTCCTAACGCCCGACCAGTAGTACATCCAATTAGAAGAATGGCCCCGAAAGAAAAAGAAGAGCTAGGTAGCCAAACCCGAGAATTGCTTTGAAAAGGTCTGATTAGACCAAGCTTTTCAGCCTGGGGAGCAGCTGTAGTATTTGTCCCGAAATCAGACGGTACTCTAAGACTTTGTGTTGATTACCGAGATCTCAATAAGCAGACACTGAAGAACAAATATCCCTTGCCACGTATTGATGATCTGTTAGACCAATTAAATGGAGCAACAATATTCTCCAGAATGGAGCTAGCTACAGGTTTCCACCAATTACGTATATCCGAAGGTTGTGTTCCTTTGACAGCCTCTAGGGGTCCCGATTTATTCTACAAATGGTTAGTAATGTCGTTCGGCTTGTGTAACGCTCCGGCATACTTCGTCGATCTTATGAACAGAGTGTTCTGTGGTGTATTGAATAAATTTGTTCTAGTCTTCATCGATGACATTTTAATCTACTCCAAGTCGGAAGACGAGAATGCAAAACATTTAGAACAAGTGTTGAAAATTCTAAGGAGAAATGTCTTAAAAGCTAAATTTTCTAAGTGTGTCTTCTGGCAGGATGAAGTTAAGTTCTTAGGCCATGTCGTATCAAAAGTAGGGATTGCTGTAGACCCAAGAAAAATTACAGCGATTCAAAACTGGAAACAACCTACTACCCCCACAGAAGTCCGAAGTTTCCTTGGATTGGCTAGTTACTATTTGGAAATTCGTTCAGGATTTTTCAAAGATATCTGGTGTATTGACAAAGCTTACAAAGAAGCATGAGAAATTCAAATGGACTCCCGAATGTGAAGAAGCTTTCCAGGAGCTGAAACTGAAGTTGACAACCGCTCCAGTATTGACAATTAAAGAAGGCAACCAAGACTTGACTGTATGGACAGACGCTTCTATTAGAGGGCTAGGCTCAGTGTTAATGCAAAAAGGCCAAGTGGTCGCTTATGCCAGCCGTCAACTGAAGCCGCATGAAAGAAATTATGCAACTCATGATCTTGAGTTATTAGCTATCGTGTTTGCTTTAAGAATCTGGAAGCATTATTTATTGGGCGAAAAGTTCGAACTATTTACCGATCATCAATCCTTGAAATATCTATTCACTCAGAAAGATTTAAACTTGAGACAACAACGTTGGTTTGAATTCCTTGCAGCATACGATTTTGAAATTCTATACACTCCGGGGAAGGCCAATGTTGTCGCAGATGCGCTCAGCAGAAAGAATGAAATCATCGCCAGTTTTATCATTACTTCTTCCTTAAAAGATAAGATTACTATTCTACAGAAAGACGATGAATTCATTAAAAGGATTAGCCAGCGGATCCAGGAAGGAAAACCATCAGATTTTAGCCTTGATAGTCAAGGGGTCCTAAGATTACGAGGGCGAATTTGTGTGCCAGGAATTCCTGAGCTCAAAAGAGAAATACTTGATGAATGCCACAAGTCCAAATTAAGTATCCATCCAGGTGTGAGCAAAATGTATAACGTTATCAAACGCACCTTTTGGTGGAAGGCAATGAAAAGAGATATTTCATTATATGTTAGTAGATGCCCCACTTGTCAGCTAGTTAAGAGCGATCAGCAGAAATTGGCTAGACTATTACAACCACTAGAAATTCCAGGATGGAAGTGGGAGCAAATTTCGATGGATTTCATTATTGGCTTGCCCCAAACTAGGAAAGGAAACGACAGTATATGGGTAATCGTAGATCGCTTCACGAAGGCTGCCCATTTCATACCTGTCCGATCCAACAGAACGGCTCAAAGTCTAGCACAGATTTACTTCAAAGAAATAGTTAAACTACATGGGATGCCGCTCAATATAGTCAGTGATAGAGATACCCTATTTACTAGCAAATTCTGGAAAGCATTCCAGACAGAATTGGGATCCAAATTGAATCTAAGCACCGCTTATCACCCACAGACAGATGGCCAAACTGAGCGGGTGAATAGAATTCTAGAAGACTTACTACGGGCTTGCTTTATTGATTTTGGAGGCTCATGGGAAGATCACTTACATTTAGCCGAATTCTCTTATAACAATAGCTATCAAGCAAGTTTGGGAATGTCCCCATTTGAAGCATTATACGGTAGACCGTGCAGATATCCCGCATGTTGGGTAGAACCTGGCAACAGACTTGTGTTAGGGCCCGATATGATTAAAGAAGCATCGGTTAAAGTCGATTTCATTAAGAAGCGATTGAAAACCGCATAAAGCCGACAGAAGAGTTATGCTGATGCGAGAAGAAGAAATTTATCCTTTGCCGTCGGCGATTATGTTTATTTAAGAGTTTCTCCAATGCGAGGAGTAATCAGATTTGGCATGACTGGGAAGTTGGCACCGAGATTTATTGGTCCCTTTCCTATACTTGAACGGATTGGAACTCTTGCATATTGAATTTCATTACCTGATTGGTTGCCTGGTGTACATGATGTGTTCCACGTGTCTCAACTCAGAAAACATGTTCATGATCCAGATCTTGTTGTGGAAGAAGCAGCGCAACAGGATATTGACATAACTCCAGAATTAGCACTCAGAAGAGAGCCATTAAAGATAGTTGGCACAGAAACTAGAGAGCTAAGGAGCAAAAAGATTCATTTAGTCAAAGTGCAGTGGAGTAGTGATCTTAGAGACTGTACTTGGGAGACTGAGAAAAGCATTAAACAAGCCTATCCCAAATGCAGAGTAGACATCTCTGACTAACTCCGGTGTAAGGTACCTTTACAATACTTTGCATTTACATTTTATTTCCTACTTAGCTGTTATTTCCTTTTCGAGGACGAAAAGTTTTAAGTGGGGGAGATTGTAATAACCCGGAAAGAGTGAACCAATTTAAAATTTTTAAATCTGGTTATTACCAAAGAATTTGAATAGTTGAAATATCATATTTCAATAAAATAAAGAATTGGGTATAGTATGGCAGTTTGAAATTTTCAATACAAACTTTGTCTGACTATACCGGGTGGAAAATACAACGGATTTTAGCGAAACTGAAAATATTTAAATCTGTTTATGAATACCTTTCTAACGAATCTGAAAAATCGAAGTTTCATAGCGGGAATCAAAAGTTATGGCCAAATAAATTTTCAGAAAGGTCGCTATATAGCATATATAGCCCTTGAAAATTGATATTTTGCATACGACCTCGGAATTCGACGAAACCACATTTGTTGGGTCCGGGATGTCAAATAATTGCTAAGTTTCAAATTTCATAATTTTAGAAGCTAGTATGTGAGCGGGGCAAAAGAAAATGTGATTGGTCAATTTCTATTAAAATGGGTCGACCTAAAAATGGTCGTTTTTCAAACGAGCTCAGAATTCGACGAAACTGGTTTTGTTAGGACCGTATCGTCAAAACAAAGCTAGATTTATTTTTCTGGAATTTTTCGATTCAGTTTGTGGCCCTGGCAAATTGAAATGTACGTTCAAATTAAATATCGAATGTTTTATATTTTAATTTGAAAAATAACTGACTGTAACAGTCAAATTGGCCAACGAAACATATCCCATTGTGTCCGGAATGGGGGTATTTAGCGAGGGGCGATAGTGATTGGGTTTGATTTCGAGTCCGTTTGTGAAAACACTATTTAAAATTTCCTATATAGCTTCGACCAATAGGAATTTTTCTTTAAAAAAAATCGAAAAAAACCCTTGCCGCCAGCGATTTGAACGACGCACGAAGCTCGAATCTTCCCATCTCTTTTGCCGCTGCCACAGCTCGTTTCGCCGCCTCCTCCAGTTGAGGATTCTGATCGCCTCCGCCTCCTCTTTAAATCCGACCAAGCCTAGCCTCAAACCATCGATTGTACGCGTCGAATTTCGAGGAGGAAGTGACCCCCTTTGGAGCGCCGCCGTGACTCGCAGGAGCCACCGAGTTCATCGCCACCACCGTCGATCGGAAGGTGGTTCGTAGCCCTTCGACACCGTGTAGCCTGATCGGAGCAACGCGGTACGGTTTTGGTTTAAAATCAAAACCTAGTTTTGAAGCTTTGAAAACCTTTCTGATTTAAATTTCTGAAATGAAAATAACACTTTTAAGTGTTGCAAAACTTTGAAAAATCATATCTTTTTCGTTCGTTAACGAAATTCGATGAAACAGGAGACACCATGACCGCAAGGAGGCTCTCTACATTCTAGAAGAAGCCGCGGATTTTTCTGATCTTCCTGCAATTTTTAGCACTTGAATAACTAATGTGAGGAATTTAAACTAATTGTGTGAATGAAATCGCGTTGTATAAATTATATAAGCGAAGTGTAAATTATATACACATTGTATACCTCATGTACATGTGTTGTATAAGTTATATTAGCGATGTATAAATTATACAAGCGTTGTATGAAACATATATGCTTTGAATTGTGATGAAATGAAAGTGAATTATAATATTATATATATATATATACTCCCCTCGCCCACAGACCATGGACGATATTTATTGCTTGTGATTGACGTGATATTATATGGTATGACGAATGGTTGGAAATAGTTGTTTGTGGTTGATATTATGGTTGAAAAATACCTTTGTGGTTGAAAAATACCCTCTTGTGTTTGAAAAAAATTAGAATAGGATTGTGGAATTGAGAATAAAACATGCCGCCTGCGTGCGAACTAGATGCATGATCCCCATTGTCAAAAACCTCAAGGTTTTAAGGTAGAGCGAGGAGCCGTACTAGGGACGGTCCCGGTTTTAACTACCCTGTCGTTATGCTGCCGAAATTTTCTGAAATTCATGTGTTGAATATTATTTGAATTTAAACAAATAGCTTTAGCGATAAAAGTCACATTTTTATATATATACAAACCATAGCGAATATTCATGTGTTGAGTTGCAATTCATTCGTTGAGTTGAAATTCATGTGTTGAATATTATTTGAATTCAAACAAATAGCTTTAGCGATAAAAGTCACATTTTTATATATATACAAACCATAGCGAATATTCATGTGTTGAGTTGCGATTCATTCGTTGAGTTGAAATTCATGTGTTGAATATTATTTGAATTTAAACAAATAGCTTTAGCGATAAAAGTCACATTTTTATATATATACAAACCATAGCGAATATTCATGTGTTGAGTTGCAATTCATTCGTTGAGTTAAAATTCATGTGTTGAATATTATTTGAATTTAAACAAATAGCTTTAGCGATAAAAGTCACATTTTTATATATATACATACCGTAGCGAATATTCATGTGTTGAGTTGCAATTCATTCGTTGAGTTGAAATTCATGTGTTGAATATTATTTGAATTTAAACAAATAGCTTTAACGATAAAAGTCACATTTTTATATATATACAAACTATATAGAATATTCATGTGTTGAATTGAAATTCGTTCGTCGATTTGAAATTCATGTGTTGAATGTTATCGTATTTTAAAATAAAATGAATAGACAATAAAAACTACATTTTTATTGTGAATATGAAATGTTAAAAACATTCACGTGTTGAATAAATATTTTTGACGATTAAATTATTTCTTTTATCATGTATATGCTTTGATAAAAATACACACGTGTTGAAATAAATAATAGTTCGCTTGAAATATTATTATTAGCTTTGTTCTGCATATATATACATGTGTTGAACAGGAAAAATGGATTAGCTGTAGAGTGAAGAAATTATTTGCGTGCCCGACAAATAGGTAAACCTTGATGAGTTGGCTGCGCAATTTTATTTTTATATCAACTCCTGTGAATGCCATTGGATGCGGAGTGCTGGTTATTCTGTGTGAAATAATAAATATCGCCATAGGATAGTATCAATTAATTTTGAACTACACTACATGGCTTACTTCTTGATGATAGGCATACTTCATCATATTCCACATAAGCAATTGGAGCTTGTGTGACGAGGTGGAAGATTTACCATACGAGCAAGAGGCTTGTATGGCGATGACTATATACTACAGGTCGAACTTATAACTGATATGGACTATATAAAATATAACGATAAATTGCCAGATTAATAAAAACCCCATACGGGTCTGGAGTTGACAATAATCACGTCTCTCTAGTTATTAGTTACGGCACGGGACTATTTATTTCCACACGGAAACGGGGTGACGGGAATTTATTCTCTGGAGTGATTATCTATACGTGCTCCCCCGTAAACACCAGAATATATCACTATAAATATGTAGATGCTTTTTAGGATTTATTGGGTACCTAATACGGCCCCATAAATTTCCAAACCCCTCCCCGTACAAAGGAGGTTATGGTGAAATTTTTCGAAATATTAAGGCGTTAGAGAAATATTTGAAGTGAAAACGAAGTTGAAAATATAGAATGAACTATAGTTGAATTATGGAATGAACTATTTATATATATATATAAAAATAAATATAATTAAAAGGAATAGAGGCCGTGCAGTTCGTGTTTCAGAATCGTAATTTGAAATGATTAGTACGTGGAATCCGACCATCGGATTTTCCCGAAACCGCAACCGCTGGGTTCGCCTTGGAAATATCTTCCCAACGGCACCAACCTTGCAAAAATCCAATGGTTGGATTGTCCGGAATGTTTTAATTCAAATCTGAAGAAAAACAGCGCCGGAATCGTTTATATTTATATATAAATAGAAATATAATTAAATTAAATCGAATAACGATGCTGCAGTTCGAATTTCGAAACCGTAACTTCAAACGACTAGTGTGGAAGATCCGACCGTCGGATTTTCACGAAACTGGAACTGTTGGGTTCACTTTGGGAATATTTTCCCACTGATATAGACTTTGTAGAAATCCAACGGTTAGATTTTCCGATATGTGTAAAACAAATTAGGGGAAAAACAGCGCCAGTGCCACGGCACGACCTGAAACGTCGTTTAATTAAATATGGCCATTTTTAAATAAATAAAAATGGCGAAAAATCATTATAAAATATTATAAGCAACATAGATTTCCAATAAACCAATTGGGTTTGAATTGTTTGATATTTGATGGTTGTATGTGCTTAACACGAAAATAACACTAAAGAACTGAAAGATGGATGTCGAATAATATAACCATGGAAAGAATCGATTTAAATTCTAATGACGTGAATTATTTGAAAAGGCCGAGCTAACCCTCTTTTCAAATAATTTATCGAGCGATTCGAATTGGAAAATGCAAAGACGATTCAAGACCGACGATGTTCGTATCGGTTGGATGGGCGCTACTGAGGTTCCTGACCGGAGTAGCTACCAGAAAGGGACGGAAGTAGTAGCCATCTAAACGCATGTGTTGATTGGACGGATATACGAGGAATTGACGCCTCCGGTTTCGTTCAGACCCACAACGGACTTGTTAATGGACTGTGTGTATGACATTGGATTTTGTTCTATACGGATTGATCTCTGTTAAATATATATTTCTTTTAGCGGCGGAGAATTTATTCTCTGAGACATACGAGCACAGAGGTTATATATAGATGGAAATCAATCGTATGGAGTGGACTGCCTATGTGGCATGCCAAGATGCGGTGATCAAGGCTTCTGTTGCAAAGCAAAGTCTTGTGGATGATGATCAAAGCACGGTCTACGTGGCCTAGCTTTGTGTATTTCGTAGATTCGCGAGCCTCACACCCCGATATGAGTTAAAAACGGGATACGGACCGCTGGGAGAGCACGACGTTTCTTTCTAGCTATGGTGGTGTCATTGACTTACGAGCCCTGACATTTATATCTACTTTTCACCTTTGTGGTTGTTGGAATGCGAGGCACCTCGATTATAGGTCTGCAAGGACCGGGAAACGTGTGTTCAGGAATTGCCAATCCTCAAACGTAAGAGAGGACCGGCCCAGCCGAATCCAGGGGTTACCCAGAGTGTGTAGTCCCGAAGCATTTGCTAGAATGTCTCGAAGCGGAGAGGAGCTTGCCCATTGCCTCGACTCATGACGGAAATCCAATTTCCAATATGAGATAACGGATTCGATTATAACTTGTATATGGCGACATAGTGGCATGGGACGCTCATGTCGCCTATTATTGATATTTATGATACTACTCACTTTTGAAACATATATGCACTAGTAATAATATCAAATGATTTTGCTTTATACGTATCAAGCATATTTGGCCATTATAAGGTAAAACTCTATCCTCCGGCTTGCGTTGAATTGTATGATGGGACTTGAGTCTTATAATGGCTTCATTCTTTTTAAAAGCATTGCATTGTTTTAAAACAGTTTACTTTGTTTTAAATGCACTAGCAATCACTGGAGTAAACCCGTTCCGCGAAAGTGGTGTGGTTCTATAATTTGCTATTACTATTGTTTAACTATTAAATAGATTCCACATACCAGTCCCCATGACTGACTCGTTTTTTGTTTCACTTTGCAAACGCGGGTACCCTTATTTTCACACGGGCAGCCTAGTTCACAGGTGACAGGTTGTTTTTGGCTCTGCACTATTGCATAGAGTGCATTTTTGGCTCTTGGCGAGGATGACTTCTCCGAGATGACTTTGACATTTTCCGCCATTATTGTACTTATGTTATGATTCCGCCACGGGTGATGCAGACTGATTTACTTTCTGTATTTCTTATTGTATGTATATGTACCGCCTTCAGCGATGTAGACTGATACCCTGTTATGTCTCACTGCATGTATGTATTCCGCCTCTGGCGATGATGACTGATCACTTCCCTTTTATTTACTAAGTTATATCCCATGCTACGCTATTCTGATGTTATTACATGCTGTGATTCCGCTGTCATATCCATGTAAAATTATTCTATTTATTGTTTCTACTGTTATCTGTACTCTGCTATGATGATTAATGTGTTATATTCCAATGATTATCCTAAATACCTCCCCTCAGATTTTGGGATCGTCACAATAGTAATATGCGAAGCTGATCTAATAAATTAACATATCTTATTAATTTATTTGATAAGAATATATTTCCAATGAATTATTAATTAGGTAGGTGAGTAAACAATTTAAGCTAATGGGCATAATAAATACTAAATATTCACAATAGCAATAAATCCTTTAAGTGAACAAGTAATCATTTATATAAATTTTTAATTAAATAAATTAATGAACAAATTAAATACCTATTCTCGTCTAATAATATTAAAATACAAATTCGCTAGTCTTTTTTTATCCTCTATATATTTGTATTAGTATTGTTATTACAATTTATCTTACATAAACGCTACACCGGGAATAATTAATAATTTGATATGTTTTTCTATCATGATTATTTAGATAAGCAATCGATACCATCCGATGAGCAAACCACTTCCACCAACATGGTCTACCTCTTGACAACCCAAATTAAATATATAGTATACAGAATTCCATAGCGAATATTCGAAATTTTAATTTGGACATAACTTACAATTTATAAAACGAAATCTCAATTTCTTACATTCGTTAGAAAGATATTATTAGTTATATCCTAATGTTTTTTGTTTCATCCAGTTCTTATTTATAATGAATTCTTTATACTCAATTGAAACAAAAATCGAGTTTTCAAACTACCACGCCATTTCAAGCTCGTTTTAAAACTAATTAAAAAATTTATGCTCATACCTGGCTTTAAATAAATTTTAAGTCGTATATTCTCAAAATAAATCATCTAAAATACTAAATTGTCATTAAAATAAATTAAAAATAAATTCTAAATCAGTTCCATGAATACAGGTTGTTAAAGCGGAAGAGGAAAGGGGCCTCAAAGTTTAGGGTTTCTAATTAAAAGGGATACTGATTTTTTGTATTGGTATTTTGAAGTGTGACATACTTGTGGTCTAGTGGTATTGCAAATAACTTGTTACGACGACCCAAACCCCCATGCAACAGTGGCAAGGATAATCAGTGGAATATAACACATAAACAAATAACAGCAGAATAGAAATATAGCATTACACCAGATATTGTACATCAAATTACACTGGAAATAATATCAACATCAGAGTTACACATCTTGATAGGATCATACTTAGTACAGGATACCGTTTCAGCTTAATATAAAATGTCTGCAGCGGAATCAAACATAATATACATAATAGCGACTGAAATAGTACAATTGAAATGATAAAGTCCGTTTCCAGCTCCACAGCTAACCAAAATGAGCCTGCTAAAACCTAAATACTAGGTTGCCCGTGTAGAAAATAGGGGCACTCGAGTTTGCAAAGTGAAACAAACTATGAGTCAGTCATGGGACTGGTATGAGAAATCTTACTTAACCTATTTAATAATAAGGTCAATCATAGGATCATGCTGCCAACGCGGAACGGGTTTACTCCTTGGATTGCCAGTGCATGAAATAAAGTAAATCAAGAAAGTCAACGCAATGCTTTTTAGAAAAATGAAGCCATTATAAGACTCAAATCCCATCACACAATGCAACGCAAACCGAAGGATAGTGTTTTTTCCTTATAATGGCCAAAAATGCTGGATACGTATAAAACAAATCATTTGATATTATTATTAGTGTTTATCTGTTTCAAAAACAATTTCAAACATAATGTATCAATCATAGACGACATATGTGCCCCATACCACTATGTCGCCATACTAGGCTCTACAATCAAAACCGAACATGTCGTATTGCAAGTTGGATTTCCATCGTGAACCAAGGCAAGGGATCGTCCTTACCGAATTCGAGACAATCTAGCCCATGTCTCAGGATAAGTACTCTGTCAAGCCCTTAGGAGCACCAGGGCCGGTCCACACGTACATTAGTGGACTGGTTATTACAGAACAATACGTTTCCCCGCCCTATGGGGCGTAAATCCATCCATTGGCCCCGTAGTGACCGATATATCCGAGGTACCTCGCTTTCCATCATCCACATAAGTAAAAATGTCTAAGCTCCATACCATGACACCACTTTTAGCTAGATGGAAATGCATGTCCTCCCTGGGGTCGTTCTCTCATTTATGGTTCACACCGAGATGTGAGGCTCGTGAATAAACGCTATACACAAAGCTATGCTATTTAAAGTTGTGCTTTGATCATCAACCACAAGGCTCTGCTTTTCAACAAAAGCCATGATCATTGCATCTCAGCATGCCACACTGGCAATTCACGCCATGCAACTGATGTCTATCGATATATAACCTCTGAGCTCGTATGTCTTACCGAAGGTGTTAAGATAGAGAATAAATTCTCCTCCACCAAATAGATGTATATTTAATAGAGATCAATCAACACAGAATAAAATCCAATGTTAGACACATAGTCTATTTACAAGTCAGTTCTGGGTCTGAACGAAACCGGAGGCACCTTATTTGTAATAACCCGGATAATACGGGCCAATTAAAATTGTTTAAATTGGTGATTTCAAAGAAATTTGAACAATTGAAATATAATATTTCAATAAAATAGTGAATTAGAAATAGTGAGTCAGTATGAAAATTTGAATTCAAACTTTGACTAACTGTTCAGGGTGGAGAATACAACGGATTTTAACGAAACCAAAAATATTCAAATCTGTTAGTCAATACCTTTCTAACAAATCTGAAAAATCGAAGTTTCATAACGGGAATCAAAAGTTATGGCCGAATGAATTTTCAGAATGGCTATATAGAATATATAGCCCTGGAAAATTGATATTTTGCATACGACCTCGGAATTCGACGAAACCACTTTTGTTGGGTCCGGGATGTCAAATTATTGCTAGGTTTCAAATTTCATAATTTTTGAAGCTAGTATGTGATCGTGGCAAAAGAAATTGTGTTTGGTCAATTTCTGTTAAATTGGATCGACCAGAAAATGGCCATTTTTCAAACGATCTCAGAATTCGACGAAACTAGTTTTGTTGGGACAGTAGCGTCAAAACATAGCTAGATTTATTTTTCTGGAATATTTCGAATCAGTTTGTGGCTCTGGCAAATTGAAATGTACGTTCAAAGTTAAAAATTAAATGTTTTATACTTTAATTTGAAAAATAAATGACTGTAACAGTCGAATTGGCCAACGAAACATATCCCATTGTGTCCGGGATGGGGGTAATTAGCTGGGGACGACAGTCGTTCGGTTTAAAAGTAGTTCGTTAGAGAAAACACTATTTAAAAATATAATATATATATCGGCCAATAAGATTTTTTCTTTCATAATTAAAAAAATAAAAAAAACCCAAACCCTCGAATCAACGGCGAAACCCGTTCCCCCCTTCTCTCCTCCGCCGCCGCCGCTACAGCCACTTCCACCCAACGCCACCACCGTCGTTCGACGCGTCTCCGCCCCCTCGTCAGATCCAACCCACCCATGACCTCACTCGAAGCCTCCTCCGCCTAAATCGAGGCCAGAAAGCCCGCCACTTCCTGGTGCCGCCGATGACGATCCCGACCACCGAGCGCCACCAAACCACCACCGACAGGACCCCCTCTCGAAGCTCTTCCACGTCCAACCCACCGATCGTCCCCTCGTGCCTCGGTTCTCGCGAAAACCGCAAACCTAGTTCTGAACCATTTTGAAAGGTGAGTTCTTTTTGATGTTTGCACTTTGAAAAATCATATCTTTTTTGTGTGTTGATGAAATTCGATGAAACAGGAAACATCAGGACCGGAAGGAAGCTCTCTACCACATAGAAGAAGCCACGGATTTTTCTGAGTCATCTACGATTTTTAGCACTCCGCAAACCAATGTGAGAATTCTAAATTAAAAGAATTTTAATGGAAAATGTCGTGTATAAATTATATAAGCGAAATATAAACTGCACACGTGTTGTATACCTCATGTACATGCGTAGTGTAAGCTATATAAGCGAAGTATGAATTATACATGCATAGAATAATTGATATATGTGTTGAAATGCAAGTGAAATATAGCAATAATATATATATTTATATATATATATATATACTCCCCTCGTCCACAAACCATGGACGATATTTATTGTTGTGAATTGATGTGAAATATTGGATGAAAAATACGAATGGTTGAATAATTGTTTGTGGTCTATATTGTTTGGTTGTGGTTGAAAAATAACCATTGGTGATTGAAATGAATTGGAAATATTTATGGAAATAAAATTAAAACATGCCGCCTGCATGCGAATTAGATGCATGAATCCCTATTGTCAAAAACCGCGAGGTTTTAAGGTAGAGCGAGGAGCCGTACTAGGGACGGTGCCAGTGTTAACTACCCTGCCGTTATGCTACCGAAATTTGGAATAATCTTTATGTGTTAGAATAATTTTCATATGTTGAAATTATTTTCATGCGTTGAAATTAAAGTCATATGTTGAAACTATATCCATGTATGGAAATGTTCATGTGTTGAAAAGTGATGTGTGAAAATTAAATTCATTTGTGAATGAATGAAGTGTTTAAACAATAAAAATCACATTTTTATAATATATATGCAGTATGAAAAATATTCGCCGTATACATAAATAGTTTCAAAAATAAAAATTCTATCTTTCTTATATGAACAACATAAATAAAATATCCATGTGTGGAAATGCTCATGTGTTGAGAAGTGTGTGTAGTGGAAAAGTTCATGTGTTGAATAAAAAGATCGAACAATAAAAATTACATTTTTATTGAAACTATGAAGTGTTGAAAACATCCCTTTGTCGAATAAATACTTTAAATGATAAAAATATCATTTTTATCATATATGTGACATGCTAGAGATATGCGGACGTTGAAATAAATATTGGTGAAGAGATATTATTTTTAACATGCATAGGAACTAAATAAAATAGTCATATGTTGAAATCTATTTTAGTTCGCCAAATTATCATCTTTGAAATGTAAAGTGTTAAAAATAGCCACTTGTTCAAATAAATGTGCATGAGTTGAAATATACATTAATTATCTAATGATATGATTTTAGCCTATGCATGCAACATTAGAATGAATGGTGTTTTTAAACCAAAGTAAATCAAATATGAAGTTGAATGGAAAATGATAAGTGATAAAAATTGTATATACGTACCTGCATATTTATTGAACAGGTTATAGCAAAGGGGCTAGAGAAGAGGAATAAAATTTTGTGCCCGACAAATAGGTACACATTTACTATTTGTTTGGGTGATGATTTTATGAGCCTGTTGGCTAGCTGCTTGGCTTTTTCTTTTTCTTTTTGACATGAGACGCCCGTGTGGCTATTTGGGAATATTCCCAGCCCCTCCCGTACAAAGGAGGTTATGGCGAAATTTTCCAAAATTTAAAGGCGTTAGTGAAATAATTGAAGTGAAAACGATATAGGAATTTTTGAATGAACTATATTTATATAAATATATAATTATAAATAAAATTAAAACGAAACGTGGCCGTGCTGTTCGTGTTTTGAAACCGTGATTTCAAATGACTAGTGCGAGAAATCCGACCATTGGATTTTCCCGAAACCGCAACCGTTGGGTTCACCTTGGAAATATCTTTCCAACGACACCAACTTTGTGAAGATCCGACGGTTGGATTGTCTGGAATGTTTAATTCAAATCTGAAGAAAACAGCGCCAGAAACGATTATATTTATATATTTTTATATATATAAATATAATTAAATTAAATCGAATAACGACGCTGCAGTTCGAAAATTGAAATCGTAACTTCAGATGGCTAGTGTGGAAGATCCGACCGTCGGACTTTCCCAAAACTGAAATCGTTGGATTCGTTTTGAAATGACCTTCCTAATGATATAAAATTTGTGAAGATCCAACGGTTAGATTTTCAGATATGTGTAAAACAAAATTAGTGAAAAGCAGCGCCAGTGCATCGACCCGACCTGAAATGTCGTTTAATTAAATATGGCAATTTTAAATCAAATAAAAATGGTGATATATCATTATAAAATACTATAGACGATATAGAGTGGAAATAAACCAATTTCGTTGTGTTTGCTTGATATGTGATGGTTGAATGTATTTAACATGAGAATTATAACTAAAGAACTGAAATGTGAATGTTGAATAATCCAACCATGTGATTAATGGATTTGAAAATCTAAATATACGTGGATTATTTGAAAAGCTCGAGTTCATCTCATTTCAAATAATCGATCGACGTTGAGAAGTCGAAGAGTCAAAGACGGTTGAAGACCGACGATCTTCACATTGGATGGATGGGCGCTACTGATGCTCGTGATTGGAGTAGCTACCATGAAGGAACTGAAGTAGTAGCCGTCCAAACATACGGTTGATTGTACGGATATGCGAGGAATTGGTGCCTCCGGTTTCGTTCAGACCCAGAACGGACTTGTAAATGGACTGTGTGTCTGACATTGGATTTTGTTCTGTGCTGATTGATCTCTGTTAAATATATATCTGTTTGGCAGCGGAGAATTTATTCTCTTGCTTAACGCCCTTCTCTGAAACGTACGAGCTCAGAGGTTATGTATTGATAGAAATCAGTCGCATGGAGTGGATTGCCTGTGTGGCACGCCTAAGTGGCATATGATCAAGGCTTCTGTTGCAAAGCAAAGTCTTGTGGTTGATGATCAAAGCATGGTCTGTGTGACGTAGCTTTGTGTATAACGTGAATTCGCAAGCCTCACACCCCGGTATGAGTCAAAAACGGGAGAAGGACCCAAGGAGTTCACGACGTTTCTTTCTAGCTATGGTGGTGTCAGTGACCTCCCAGCCCTGACATTTATATCTACTTTTAACATGTGTGGTTGTTGGAATAAGAGGGGCCTCAATTATAGGTCTGTAAGGACTGGGAAACGTGTGTTCAGGAATAATTAATCCTCAAAAGTAAGGGAGGACCGACCTTGGAGGATCCAGGGATTGGTGTGTGCGGTCCCGAGGCATTTGCTAGAGTGTCTCGAATCGGAGAGGAGCTTGCCCCTTGCCTCGACTCATGAAGGAATCCAATTTCCAATACGAAATATGCGGACGTGATTGTATTACTTGTACGGCGACATAGTGGTATGGGTCATTTATGCCGCCTATGATTGATATTTATGATTGAAATCGCTTTTGAAACATATATGCACTAGTAATAATATCAAACACTTTTGTTTAATTCGTATGAAGTATTTTTGGCCATTATAAGATAAAAACTCTATCCTCCGGCTTGCGTTGCATTGTTTGATGGGACCTGAGTCTTATAATGGCTTCATTTTATAAAAAGCATTGCGATGATTTAATCATTTACTTTATTTCATGCACTAGTACTCATTGGAGTAAACCCATTCTGCGAAAGTGGTGTGGTCCTTTGATTTGCCTTATTATTGTTGTTAATAAGTTAAGTAGATTTCTCATACCAGTCCCATGACTGACTCGTAGTTTGTTTCACCTTGCAAACTCGGGTGCCCTCATTTTCACACGGGCAGCCTAGTTACATGTTTCTAACGCACCTTTTGGCTCATGGCGAGGCTTGACTACACCGTGCTGACTTGGATTTTCTCCACCATTATTGTATCTTTATGTATGATTCCGCCTCAGGCGATGGTGACTGATTATGTATCATTATGCACTAAGTTGTATCCTGTACTGTGCTTCTCTGATGTGATGATATCTAAATGATTCCGCTGTCATATGTGTGTAAATTATTCTAATTTCTGTTTATGCTATTATATGTGATCTTTCTAATGATGATTAATGTGTTATATTCCAATGATTATCCTTAACAACGTGTCACGGGGTTTTGGGATCGTCACATTATTCCTCATCCCATATCTCCAATACAGGAGAGAGGCCTTCGTACAACCGAACAGTCAACAAGTACGTCCGAACAACCAACACTGTAACTCTTTCAAGGCAGCAACTCCAATCAAAGGCATTAGTAACCATCCATTCGATGTGAAGATTATCGGTTTTGCACCGTCTTTATATCTTCGATTTCTAATCGTCGATCAATTATTTGAAATGAGAATTAACTCGACCTTTTCAAACAATTCACATATACATAAAATTTAAATAAATTCTTTCCATGGTTAAATTATTTGACATCCACAATTCAGTTCATTAATATAATTTTCATGTCAAACACATCCATCTATCAAAATATCTGATAAACCAAGTAAAATCGGTTTATTTTCATTCCATATCGTCTATAATATTTTATAACGATATATCGCTATTTTATTTATATTAAAATAGCTCAATTTAATTAAACGACGCTTTAGGCCATTACGCGGCTCTGGCACTGTTTTTCTTCAGATTTGATTTACACATTTCTGAAAATCTGACCATTGGATCTTAACAAAATTTATATCGTCCAAACAGGACCCAATGTTTCCAGTTTTGGGAAAATCCGATGGTCGGATTTCTCGGTATAATCGTTTAAAATTACGAATCCAAAACGCGAACTGCAGCATCATTATTCATTTTATTTTAATTTATATTTATATACGTATATAAATATAATTCCTTCGAAGATTTCTAAACCATTTTCACTTCATTAGCGTGTTAAAAATAATATTTTTAACGAACAAATATTTATTTCAACACATGAATATTTTTAGTGATTCATATCTATAATAAAAATGTTAATTTTGTTGTTCAAACAATTTATTCAACACATTAATATTTTTAGCGACTCATATATATAATAAAAATGTGATTTTTATTGTTCTAGCATTTTATTCCGCACATGAATATTTTTTTAACTTCACACATACAATAAAAATGTGATTTTTTTGTTCTAACCATTTATTCAACATATGAATATTTTTATTACTTCACATACATGATAAAAATGATATTTTTATCGTTCAAAGAATTTATTCAACACATGAATATTTTTATTACTTCACATACATGATAAAAATGATATTTTTATCATTCAAAGAATTTATTCAACACATGAATATTTTTATTACTTCACATATACAATAAAAATGTGATTTTATTGTTAAAACAATTTATTTCAAACATGAATATTTTTAATGATTCATATATTCAATAAAAATGTGATTTTTATTGTCTAAACAATTTATTTCAAACATGAATATTTTATATACTTCACAGATACAATAAAAATGTGATTTTTAATGTCTAAACCATTTATTTCAAACACGAATATTTTACAACACATGAATATATTTCAACACATGAAAGTTTCAGAAAATTTCGGCATTACAACGGCAGGGTGGGTAGCAACGACACTGTGTCCAACATGGCTCCTCTTTTATTCTAGGCCTCGCAGTGTCACAAGAGTTTCATTCCAATAAATTCACAATACAATCATTTTCACAACACAATGAATTTACCACAAACACAACTAATTTTGTTGCAACCACAATCAACCATTCACAGTCACAACCAAATTTCACACAGCACTTCAATCAAGTCGTCCATGGTCTGTGGACGACGGGTGTCGGGAGCTACTAAACTCCGTCTACAACCTAATATATTTTTCCAATTTTAATAGAATTTACAAACCTCAAATTGCTTTCCACACCTTCTAAAATTGTAGATAGCTCCAAAAAAAATTGGTCACTTCTAGAATGTAAAAGACATCGTCACGAGTCTAATGTCTCTTGTTTCACTAGATTTCGACCAAAAACGAGAAAGATATGATTTTTATTCTAAAATCACAATTCTCAACACTTTTATATGTTGAAAACAGTTTAACATATTTAAACTGTATACCTTCAACTTAGATTCAAAACTAGGTCTTGAAATTTCGTACGATCCGTAGCACCTGAGGATGATCAGACCAGACCACGTCCTCCAGCTCCGAAAACCACCGTGGACCCCACCCTCGACGAACTCGGACTCGAGATGGAGGAGAAAATGGCTGCGACGCAGCATGATTTCGGAGCGATGAACTGAGCGAACTACCACACAAGAAATTATGGCACTGGTATGGATTTGAAGATCGAGAGGAGATCTACAAAATCTTCAACAGAAGCACTTAATTTTGTTGTGTTGATTTGGAGTTACGGAGGAGAGAAGGTCAGAAGAGGTTCCGCCGTTCGAATGAGAGGGTATGGGTTTATTTTCCTGGAATGAGAAAGTGGAAGGAGAATTCTGATTGGACCATGGATTTATAAGTTAATTTTTTATTTCTTTAGTTCGGAAAATACACACTAATCCATACGAACTCCAATTCAAACCAATGATTGTCGCCGCCAGCTAAATACCCCCATTTCGGAGACAATGGAATATGTTTTGTAAGCCCATTCGACTGTTTCAGTCAGTTATTCTTCAAATTAAAACATAAAACATTCAATTTTAGATTTGAACGTACATTTTAATTTACTGGGGCCACATAAGGATTGCAAAATTTCCGAAAAATAAACTGGCTATGTTGGGACGATACAGTCCCAACAAAACTGATTTCGTCGAATTTGGAGACCATTTGAAAAATGGTCGTTTTCTGGTCGATCCAATTTGCACTAAATTTGCAAAACACGTTTTCTTTTGCCATGCTCACATATTAATTCCAAAAATTATGGAATTTTAAACCCTAGCAATAAATTGACATTCCGAATCCAACCAAAGTGGTTTCGTCAAAAACTGAGGTTGTTTGTAGAACGGATATTTTAAGGGCTTTATTATAATTTAAAAATCCAGTTTTTGAATTCTCACCAAATTTCTGTCAAAATTACCCAAAATAAAAATTTTAAATTGGTTCTGATTTTCTGGGTTGTTACACTGTTATCCCATGACCTGAGTTCAAGTATGGATGGCTTCAATTTTTTTAAACTAGTGCCTTCGATTTGCCCTGGGCCGACACTGAATGAACACATAAATGAAAAATATGTGGCTGTTATATCATTGTTCCTTTTGCAAAACTGATTTTATTTTTCGATTAAACGTGTAAGATCAATCAAATTATGACAAAAAATATCGTATATATTCCAATCAATTAAATTAAATACTTCATTTTCAAGCTTGGCATGAATAATTGTGCAACTAACTGATTTAACAACCCACGAATAATCATGTCCTCATTATCATTAAGCAAATTTACAACTGACTACTGAACAATATTAATTTAAAAAATTTAAGTTCGCAAAATATTTGTTTTACTGAACATTATACTGAGTTTTATAAGTTGTTTGATGGACATTTACTTAGTTTATCTAATGATCTCTTCATAGTTGCAAATATTGACTATTGTTGGATGTTAGACAATTATGTTGGTTTATTCCTTTTTCGAATAAGTTTTTTAGATTATTATGCCTGGGTTCCTTTATGTATCAACTTTCTAGGCTAACAATGAATAACCATCAAACATATTTTAACCTACATATCATAAAGTAAGAGATAATATTTCAACTTCACTTGCTAAAAAGGTTTGCTTTAAAATTATTAACAATTATTTCACAATGTGCCGCGGTTATATAGTTTAATTGTTTGTTATTGACTAACTACTTTAGAGTTACTTCTATGTTATTTAT
This sequence comes from Allium sativum, assembly GCA_030737875.1. Classification (NCBI taxonomy): domain Eukaryota; kingdom Viridiplantae; phylum Streptophyta; class Magnoliopsida; order Asparagales; family Amaryllidaceae; genus Allium; species Allium sativum. The sequence continues at coordinate 117,090,952 of CM060923.1, forward strand.
TTTTATTAAATTAAATCTACCGAGTTTTTACATTATGGGCAACTTACAATGAAATCAATTCAAGTGCAAAATATGATGGAGTTATTATACCTATGTATGAGCATTCACTTATTGTGCTGAAGGCATATATAAGCACATGTATAAGTATATTTTGCCATGTTTATATATTTAATACACTGTAGATTTTGTATTCTTGCTCGATAGAGCCGTTACAAATAAAAATTATACGTGTATGATCGAATGAGTAAGGGTAGTAATTTCATCTTAGCACTTAAATTCTTTTCTCACACTCGTTTTTTGCATTAACAGACCCTACATATGTGCTTTTGTAATAAATTGCCCACTGAATTTAAGGGATATCTTATTTTGGCTCTTCATTATAGATGCAAAAAGTAAGGTGAGCGTTGATGGAAAATTCAAAAATATTTAACAATAAATTTTCTGTTTTTTTATTATATGCAAAGTACAAATAATTGTCTGCCATGGTTTATTTTTATACACGCTACAAAAAAAACACCATATTACAACTTTAATTTTACAACTATGCGAAAAACACAGTTGTAATAAATGTTTTTTTACAACTGTGCAAAATGCACTGTTGTAATAAATGTTTTTTACAACTGTGAAAAATCACTATTGTAATAAACATATATATCACAACTTTTCTTTTTTGTCTGTTGTAATAACTAATATATACTAATTAATTTCTGATAATTAATAGTTAAATTAGAAAGTTATTTAAACTTATTTTTAGTAACTCTTTTTTCTATTTCTTATATTAGAGACCTATTAAATATTAATAACAACCAATATTTAACAATTAGTAATATTAACATTTAAGAATAATTCATATTCAATAATAAATTTACAAATTAATACCAATTACCATTAATTAGTATTAGATTAGATAAAAACCGCTTAATTGATGATTAATAAATAATAGTTACTTTTTAAAAATTACTATTAAATATTTAATAGTATATAATCAATAACATTTACATAATAATTAATTTTTAATAGTTGGTATTCAATTATAACTTTGGAAAAAAGGTAATAATTAATAATAACAATTATTAATCAGTAATATTTAATATTTTAGTAAAAATCAATTCTCAAGAAATTCATATTATATTTATATTTAATATAAAATTTTACTTATTAATTCTAAATTATAATTTTTAGTTCTCTAAGTTTGGGTGAAATCATAATTGTAACCGATGGGAAACTGTCAGTACCATTTAAATTTTTGATTGTACTGCAAATCTTCTTGATTTTCACAGTTAAAGTTCAAATTTGGTTTTACTTAATATTTTTGGGTATCACAGCAGCTTCAGTTATATGTTATTTTGAATGGTTAGCATGAGAATTTCTCTTATTTTTTCACATTATTTCTTGATGATCTGTATGTCTCGCTTATTTCAGTTTTTCTTTGACCGTAAATACCAAATCATTTGGCAAAATATAAAAACAAAATCAAGCTATGTGCATTGGAATTTTTGGCTCCAAACGCAAAAATTTGGCTCCAAAACAAAAAATATTGCCTTTAACATTTCGTTCCTTCCCAAGGTTTTCAATTACAGCTGTCCCCTCTTTCTTTCTGTCACGTTTCCTCCTCCATCGGCATTAAAGAAAGAGACGCTCCCTCAAATTTCAGCTTCGAACCCTAACCTTCACCCGATCCCTTCGCTTTCTTGAGATCCAGCCTTCCTTTCTCTTCGCGCGACCAGATCCGACCTTCACTCGATCTCTACTCACGGTGTAATCTTTCATCTCTGGCTTCTGACTTTATTCGCGACTCCAGATCCTCTGTCGCTCCATCTCAGATTGTTGTTCGCGATTTCATCGTTGATTATGGAGTACCACCAGTTTTGCTCCAGGCGATAGTTAAATCTTTAATTAGATTTGAACATGAAATGGTAATTGAATTCACCGATAACACCGTGGTGTTAGATATGAAGTATAACCAGTTTTACTTCATGGGATGAATAGGTTGGGATTGGGAAATTAAAACAAATGATTACTTCGGTAAGGTTCGTTAATCCCGACTAGTTGAATCGAAATTCAAAAGGATAGATTAAAGAATAAATATAAAGAATTTATCTTGGATAAAATTAATGGGAACCTTTCCCTATGAATGTGAAATTTAGAAACTAACTGTCGGTTAGCCAAGCAGAACGGTTTTCTGGATATTGATCTGATGTTGGTTTCGGCCTTCGGGGTTAATATTTGGGGAATTATTCTCTTGATTAATTTACGGTTAGTGACTGATGAATTGGAATGAGGCGTATGTTGTATTTGTGTAACACTTATTTATAATATACGCGAGTTATTCGGAAAGACCGGGTTTATCCCATTCTGAATAATTGATACGACGATAAGTCGAAGATGAAGACGGTGGTCGAAGACCGGAAGTCTTCACGTCGTTTGGGTGATTACTGATGATCTTGATTGGGCTGTACACCCAAGAAGATGGAAACCGTTGGTGATCATCCAGACGTACTTGGAGATCGATGGATATGTGGGGTACTAGGTGCCTCCGATTTCGTTCAGACCCAGAACGGACTTGTAAATGGACTGTGTGTCTGACATCGGATTCCATTCTCTGTGACTGATATCGGTTGCATAGAATGGTTTGCCTGTGTAGCATGCTAAGATGCAAATGATCAAGGCTTCTGTTGAAAAGCAAAGCCTTGTGGTGATGATCAAAGCACAGCCTGTGTGGCACTGCATTGAGTAACGTGAATTCGCGAGCCTCACACCCCGGTATGAACCAGAAACGGGAGAAAGGACCTCAGGGAGGGCCTACGTTTCCTCCTAGCTAAAAGTGGCGTCAGTGGTTTTACACGCCCTAACGAGTTTGACTTATGTGGTTGTTGCTGTTGCGAGGCGCCTCGGTTAGATCGGACGATCCGGGTCCGTTGGAGTCATTCGTTGGCTCGCTTACGCCCCAAAGGGCGGCGAAACGTAGTGCTCAGGCATTTTAATCCACTCCGTGTAGACCGGCCCTGACGATCCAAGGGTCGATGCGTTCTGATCCTGAGACTCGTGCTAGGCAGTCTCGAATTCGGTAAGGACTATCTTTTGCCTTGGTTCATGACGGAAATCCAGTTTCCAAATACGTGATCTTGCGGTTTTAGTTGTAATCCTATATATGGCGACATAGTGGGATGGGGCGCTCATGCCGCCTATGATTGATACTTATGATTTGAAGTTGTTTTATACACTATGCACTGACTATAGTATCAAATGATTTGTTTTAAAACGTATCAAGCATTCTTTGGCTGTTATAAGGGAAAACCCTATCCCCCGGCTTGCATTGCATTGTGTGATAGGACCTGGGTCTTATAACAGCTTCATTTTTCTCTATTTAGCATTGCGCTGTTCGTCTTATGCACTGGTATTCTTGGGAGAAAACCCGTTCCGTGTTATACGGCGTGGTCCCTTGATTTACCTAACTTTAAAAATAAAGATCAATAACTGTTTTAGTTCTCACACCAGTCACATGACTGACCTGGAGTTTATTGTTTTAACCTAAACTCTGGGTGCCCTTATTTTGACACGGGCAGCTAGTAGTTTTGGTTTTGCAGATTTATATTCACAGGATCCTGGTACAGCTGGAACGATATCCGGAAAGCTTTGTATCCGTATATCTCCTTCTAGTTGTGTATTGTATTATTTTCCGCTGCGATGTATTTAAATGTAATTTAAATATCTGATATTTCTATGTAATATTTATTTGTTTATACTCTGTATATTCTTGTAATCTGATGCATTGTTGTAATACACGATGAAACGTTCTTTTATATGCGTTCTGTTGTGGCTTGTTCTCGAACTATCCGCTCTTTCCTTTACGGGGAAGTTTCGGGTTTTTACAGTTGGTATCAGAGCTTTGGTTTACAAAGCTCAGAGAACAAGGCACATTAGAACCATACGAAAGAATTCATCAGATATTGGATTAGTAGTATCCAATGGGAATGACTCGTTAGAAATGGGATCAGTAGTATCCTAGAACGAGTGTGAAGAGTATATTTTTAAAGTAAAAACAAGTTTTGTTTTGAAATTTAAATCAGCTATTCGTATTTGATTATTTATTCTATATTGATGTGGACAATCCAGTATATATAGATTTTGCATATGCGCCTTGCAAACGGGTATTCGAAGTTTTAATATACTGGATAGTTATAGAATCACACTCTAGTCACCCGGGGATGATCCTGGTGATGGTGCATCATCATCAGCATTCATGTTTGAGTGACGAAAGTGGACTTTCTATATATTTCCTATTGACTGGCGTGAGAACCAAAAAAATTAGATAAGGCCTATTGTTGTGATTTGGCATCAAAAACATGATTTTTGTATATGTATCAAAATTATGAATTTGAGACTCTAATTCACTAATTGATTGATGTTTGTGTTGTCTGTTTATTTGGTTGATAATTTTGAACCTTTTAGCCTAATTGAACCAAATATTGAATTATATTGAAAATTGGTTGCGTTTGCTTGCATATACTTGTACTTACCTTGAACAGGTCATAGCAAGGAGGCTAGAGCAGAGAATAAAATTTGTTTGCCCGACAAATAGGTACATGTTTGCTATATAATTTACTATTTTGTTTGGGTGATGATGATTTTATGAGCCTATTGGCTAGCCGCTTGGCTTTTTCTTTTTGAGATCTGAAGGACCGGGGAAGCTATTTGAGATTTCCCGATGCTCCCATTGCAGGGGAGGTTATGGCGAAATTTTTCGAAAATTTAGGGTGTTAGCCAAATTTTTGAAATTTTTGAAAATTCTCAGAAACTAAAAAGTTGGAGAATGGAAGCCAGATCTAACGTAGAGTTGATTAATCAAACCACTTTCGACTTTGTTCCTTTTCGGGGACGAAAAGTTTTAAGTGGGGGAGATTGTAACAACCCGAAAATCTGGGCCAGTTTAAAATTTTTATTTTGGCAATTTTAGCGAATTTTGATTATTTAAAATGAATTATTTTAAATAATATCGACGAGAAATTTATTTTGAATATATTTAGAACGTGTATATTATATACGTCGTCGTTAGAATATAAATAATTATATATAATTATAAATAGAATTGAAAATGGCGCGGTAGTTCGATAATTCGATTTCAAACTTCAGTTGAATGTACCGGGTGCAAAACAATCCGGAATTTAGTGAAACCAAAAACATTAGGATCTAATTGATGATATCTTTCCAACGAATCCGAAAAATCGAAATTTCATAGCGGGTATCAAAAGATATGTCCAGTTGAAAATTCTGAATAGTCGCTATGGAATTCGGGCCCTTAAAAATGGGAATTTCGCAAACGACCTTGGATTTCGACGAAACCACTTTTGTTGGGTCAGCAGTGTCAAGTTATTGCTAGATTTCAATTTTCATAATTTTTCGAATCAATATGTGAGCGTGGCAAAGGAAAACGCGTTTGACCGGTTTCAGTTGATTTTAATCGACTGGAAGTTGGTCATTTTTCAAACGGTCTCGGAATTCGACGAAACTAGTTTTGTTAGGACCGTATCATCAATACGAAGCTAGAAAATATTTTTCTGGAATTTTTCGAGTTAGTATGTGACCCCGGTAATTTGAAATGTACGTTTAAAATTCAATATAGCAATTTAAATGTAAATTCAATGGAAACTGATCGTAACGTCCGAATCAACCTACGATACATATCCCATTGTGTTCGGAATGGGGGTAATTAGCTAGGGGCGACATTTGTTGGGTTCGATTTGGGATTCGAAAGAAAAAGTAACATTTAGAAATTTAAAAGCAAATAAAGTATATAATATTATATTGGGCTAAGCCCGTTTACCTCTTCCACTAGCACCCCCCCCCCTTGTCAAAAATCAGAAATTGAAAAAGAAAAAAAAAACGAACGAAACCCGTCGTTCGAGACCGCCACCGCTCCTCCAGGCGGAGCGCCACCGCCCTCCGATCTCGCGGCCCCCTTCTCCGCCCTCGTCGATCTCCACCCCCCTCCTCTGCTCGCCTCGAACCCTAAAACCCCCCCTCCCCTCCTTCGATCGACGCAAGCACCCAGACCCCCCTCCTTTTAATCGTGTCGCCGCCCAGACCCTACACCCCCCCACTCCATCGCCTATCCCTTCGAGCTCCGACGCCTCCAACCTCCAAATCCGAAAAGCAGTGAAGGGATCGAGAGGAGCTCAGGGATTTCGGTCCAGGAATTGAAGACGACGGCTTAGAGGCCTTAATGACGTGATTAGTGTGTTGAATAGGTAATTAATTAGTTTAATTTCTTTTAAATGTTTTATTTATGTAATTTAAAAGTTTGAAAGGCTATAACTTTTTGTTTGTAAATGCGGATTCACATTTGTTTAAAAATATAATTTTTAAATGGGAAAACATTGAAAAGGTCGTATTTTTAACATTGAAAAGGTCGTATTTTTAACATTGAAAAGGTCGTATTTTTAACATTGAAAAGATCGTATTTCTAACACTGAAAAGATCGTATTTTTTTGGGAAAAAGCTATGATAGCGAAGTAAAAATTCGATTTTTATATATTGAATAGCATAGGAAAAATTCGATTTTTAAATGTAGAAAGCGATTATAAAAATATGATTTTTAAATTGAAAGTGAATATATAAAAATGTGAATTTTATTTTAAAGACATCAAAATATAAAAATGTGTGATTTTTATATATGTAGTGAATACGGGCAACGAAGGTGACATAGATGCAATAACGATGAAGATTTCTATCAAAGCAGAGTCAAGATGATTGGATAGCTATCGGTGAGAACTTCTCACCTTTCAATTTAATTTTTCTAGTTATATATATACTAGGATGCAGACGGTGCTTAGTAGCACCCGACACCCGTCATCCACAGACCATGGATGACTTGTTTGTTAAATTGTTTGGTTGTGTAGTTGGTTAGATTATTTGATTGAAATTTGAATTGGTTGGTGAAATGAAATTGATTTGATTGATGTGTGAATGGCGTGGGCCTTCACTAGACCGGGGATAAGGCTAGGCCTTGTCCCGTTTCTAGTATCGTGCCGTTGTGCCGCCGAAATTTTCTAAAATAAATTAGAAAAATTAAAATATCATTTTATTTAAAGAATGATCTGAATAGAAATTCATAAGTGAATAAAATAGTTTGATCGTTAAAAATATAATTTTTAACGTGAATGTAAATAAATAAATATTCATTTACAAACCGGACGGTTTGTTTATGTACACCTATTTGAAAGACATTGATTGGGACGATAAATTTCACACATTGCCCAACTGCACCAATAAAATCTGTGTTTGATTGTTTGAAACCCTACACGGGTGTTGGGATGAAATTTGAAGTTCACTCATCCTGATTGATTAAATATGTCGATCGATTGATTGACAGGCTGTTATAAGCGTTAGATATCTATATTTGATGCTTATACAGTGTAGTGCACTTTGGTTGATGGTTGATTATTTTTCAATGCTATTATATACATGTGTTGTATGAAAATCCATATAATTAATTTTATATGGTGATTGATTGGGCCTCATTCCAATTTAGAAAATAAAGAATATTATAACATAAAAGTTCATGTGTTGACTGTACTCATTCGTTGAGATTAGTCATGTGTTGAACGAAATATTTTAATAATAAAATTTGCATCTTTATCGATATAAAATAAAGGTTCATGTGTTGACTGTACTCATCCGTTGAGATTAGTCGTGTGTTGAACGAAATAATTTAACAAAAATTGTCACACGTGGACAGTACTCATTCGTTGAGATTAGTCGTGTGTTGACAAAAATAAATATTCATTTGTTGAATAGAATATTTGAAAATAGAAATATATGAAGCCGTGTTGGTTAGATTGACGCCATTTTGACGCGAACGATATTTATATCGATTTTATTCATTTCGAAATGAATTGAATTGAAAACCATTTCGAAATAAATTGAATTGAAAACGATTTCGAAATGAATTGAATTGAAATTTGAATTTAATAGAAATGAATTTTAAAACGAATTTATAAAGAAGAATTCAATTTTGCTTTGGATTGAAATGGAAGTAGAAATTGTTTTTGAAACGAATTTAAAACTATTTATATAATTCGTTTTAAATAGAAATCGACGAAATATATATTATATATATTATATATATAATATAATGGCCTGAATAGAACGCGCCGCGCCGCGGCAGTTCGCGAATTTCGACCATTTATTTCAAACGGACATTACGGGAGATCCGACCGTCGGATTCTCCTAAAACCTGAACCGTTGGGTTCGTATCGAAAAGAGTTTTCTAACGAATATTAGAAATTTGAAATCTAACGGTTGGATTTGGAATTATGTCCAAATCAAATTTGAAAAAGGTCGATGTAAGTGCAGTTCGATGGCCGTTGATGGAAATCGACTGTACTGGCCTTGATAAAATTAGTAAAAATAATAATAATTTGTGTAAAATCATAAGAAATGATTTAGAAAGAATTGGGATGAAAAACCCCATATTTGAAAAGATAAAAATAGATTTTTGTCGAAATGAACTAGTTTTTGAACTAGAATTATAATTCTATTTATTTTAAAATAAATAAATTGAATTTGAAATGGTTTTAAAAATAACCAGAATTTCCAATGATTGCATTGGAATGGATTTGAATCGAAATTGTCTTTGGAATATTTCGATGTTGGAATTCGTGATTATACAGATGTTGTTATGGAAATTTGAAAGATATATATTTATATCGTTATTTCCAATACGACATTTGTTAGTCGTAGGATTTGATATTGAATATAAGCCGATATATTTTCTATTCAGAGCCTCGTATTGAATATCAAATGTGATTTGGGTTTGTCGTGAATGGTGTCTTCACTAACACTGTTCATGAACCCAGTTGAGAAAAGATTAAATTTTTTATTTAGATTTAATGAAGTGTACCAATTAAATAATATTTAATTGGAATTGAATTGATATTGATTTTTGGGTTTATCGTGGACAGTGTTTTAAATAACACTCGTTCTTTAACCCGATATTTAATGAATGTGATTTTGGGGTTTATCGTGAACTGTGTTTTAAATGACACTGATTCTTTAACCCAGTTAAAGATTAAAACTAAGTGGAGTTTTAAAGAATCTTTAATTAGATTGAAAAGATCGAAAATGGAGTACCACCAGTTTTGCTCCAGGCGATAGTTAAATCTTTAATTAGATTTGAACGTGAAATGGTAATTGAATTCACCGATAACACCGTGGTGTTAGATATGAAGTATAACCAATTTTACTTCATGGGATGAATAGGTTGGGATTGGGAAATTAAAACAAATGATTACTTCGGTAAGGTTCGTTAATCCCGACTAGTTGAATCGAAATTCAAAAGGATAGATTAAAGAATAAATATAAAGAATTTATCTTGGATAAAATTAATGGGAACCTTTCCCTATGAATGTGAAATTTAGAAACTAACTGTCGGTTAGCCAAGCAGAATGGTTTTCTGGATATTGATCTGATGTTGGTTTCGGCCTTCGAGGTTAATATTTGGGGAATTATTCTCTTGATTAATTTACGGTTAGTGACTGATGAATTGGAATGAGGCGTATGTTGTATTTGTGTAACACTTATTTATAATATACGCGAGTTATTCGGAAAGACCGGGTTTATCCCATTCTGAATAATTGATACGACGATAAGTCGAAGATGAAGACGGTGGTCGAAGACCGGAAGTCTTCACGTCGTTTGGGTGATTACTGATGATCTTGATTGGGCTGTACACCCAAGAAGATGGAAACCGTTGGTGATTATCCAGACGTACTTGGAGATCGATGGATATGTGGGGTACTAGGTGCCTCCGGTTTCGTTCAGACCCAGAACGGACTTGTAAATGGACTGTGTGTCTGACATCGGATTCCATTCTCTGTGACGGATATCGGTTGCATAGAATGGTTTGCTTGTGTAGCATGCTAAGATGCAAATGATCAAGGCTTCTGTTGAAAAGCAAAGCCTTGTGGTGATGATCAAAGCACAGCCTGTGTGGCACAGCTTTGAGTAACGTGAATTCACGAGCCTCACACCCTGGTATGAACCAGAAACGGGAGAAAGGACCTTAGGGAGGGCCTACGTTTCCTCCTAGCTAAAAGTGGCGTCAGTGGTTTTACACGCCCAGATGAGTTTGACTTATGTGGTTGTTGCTGTTGCGAGGCGCCTCGGTTAGATCGGACGATCCGGGTCCGATGGAGTCATTCGTTGGCTCGCTTACGCCCCAAAGGGCGGCGAAACGTAGTGCTTAGGCATTTTAATCCACTCCGTGTGGACCGGCCCTGATGATCCAAGGGTCGATGCGTTCTGATCCTGAGACTCGAGCTAGGCAGTCTCGAATTCGGTAAGGACTATCTTTTGCCTTGGTTCATGACGGAAATCCAATTTCCAAATACGTGATCTTGCGGTTTTAGTTGTAATCCTATATATGGCGACATAGTGGGATGGGGCGCTCATGCCGCCTATGATTGATACTTATGATTTGAAGTTGTTTTATACACTATGCACTGACTATAGTATCAAATGATTTGTTTTAAAACGTATCAAGCATTCTTTGGCTGTTATAAGGGAAAACCCTATCCCCCGGCTTGCGTTGCATTGTGTGATAGGACCTGGGTCTTATAACAGCTTCATTTTTCTCTATTTAGCATTGCTCTGTTCGTCTTATGCACTGGTATTCTTGGGAGAAAACCTGTTCCGTGTTATACGGCGTGGTCCCTTGATTTACCTAACTTTAAAAATAAAGATCAATAACTGTTTTAGTTCTCACACCAGTCACATGACTGACCTGGAGTTTATTGTTTTAACCTAAACTCTGGGTGCCCTTATTTTGACACGGGCAGCTAGTAGTTTTGGTTTTGCAGATTTATATTCACAGGATCCTGGTACAGCTGGAACGATATCCGGAAAGCTTTGTATCCGTATATCTCCTTCTAGTTGTGTATTGTATTATTTTCCGCTGCGATGTATTTAAATGTAATTTAAATCTCTGATATTTCTATGTAATATTTATTTGTTTATACTCTGTATATTCTTGTAATCTGATGCATTGTTGTAATACACAATGAAACGTTCTTTTATATGCGTTCTGTTGTGGCTTGTTCTCGAACTATCCGCTCTTTCCTTTACGGGGAAGTTTCGGGTTTTTACAAAAACATCGACCCCTCTTTTCAATCCACTTCCAGATCTGCTCTTTCTCGCCAAGATCTACACCTGTGAAACTTTTTTCTTCTTTCGCTTATTTCTGAACTCCCACAACCTAACACACCTTTAACATGCAGTGTGCCTCATGACCCCGCTTTGTCTTCCGACAGCACTCACTATAACTGCAACGTTTGGCCTCTCAGCATAGGATGACTGTTGCTTTTTCATTGGTTTGAATTGAAGTTTCTTCGACAAGCTGCTGAGTTTGTTGTTGTTTTTCAGGTAAGCTTCGTAATTTGACAGTAGTGTGTTTAGTTGGGCTGTAATATGCTTTCATTAGATTATTGGCTTGTGCTATAATTGCGTGTCTTATGTAACCCCCCACCTCCGCCAGGGTGGCTCTTGCAAGCACTCTGACTTTGGAGGGGCGTTTGAATCAGGTAAACATGCATAATGATATATCAAGGCAGAACAAGAACATATGTATATACGTAAACAGAGTAAATAAGATAAGTAAAACAGCGGAAGATTTCAAACTATTTCAAAACAAGTCTGGTACAACATAATGTCAACTTTCCAAATACACAAGTCTAGATAAAAACAACATTACTGAAAAACTGAAATACATAAGTACTATCCCCAAAATAAGTGATAACCATAGCTAGCTTCATGTCAAGACCGTACATGAGCTAAAATCCCACAAGCAAGCGATCAGAAATCCAAGCTAAGCTCCAATATTCCCACCCTGAGAACCTGGGGGGGGGGGGAGGGGGGGAAACGGAAGAAAAGAGGCGAAAGAAAAACAGGTCAGTCAAAAAGACTGAGTAAGCCCTACTACAATCAATGTAAACTGATAAAGTTAACTGGCATGAGAAGCAGGGATGAACATAAGGATATCAACATACTAGCATGATGATTAACTAACAAGGTAGATAAAGGTGTGATCGCATAATCAGGTTTATGGTTTTTGCACCACAGGTGTACTAGCAAGCTAACATGACTTGAATAAACAAGTATTGATCCCTTGGCCCAAGCTTTGGCCCAATAACATGAAGTGACCCTAATACGAGGTCGAATAACATGAAGTGACCCTAATACGAGGTCCAACCAAACGGTCTAATCGATCGGCTCCCTAAGCCTAACTCGTCACGTGTTGGTGTCAATACGGCCCAAACATAATTGTAGTCAGACTGTGCCGGGTCTCCCGTCGGGTGTATCAAGCCCTAGGGTGTCAACCCCTGGACACCATAAACATAAGTGCACAGTCTCGATCTACTGGTACCCATGCTTGACTTCTCCAAATACTGACTACGTGCACGACCATAGTCCGTCCGGAACTACATCGGCGTACCACTTTGCCGTCGTTTTTGGTCACTTACCTCAAGTCCAGTAATCGTGCCCCCACCCTAGCCTAGTCCCTAGGGTCTTAATGATACAAACTTGGGATTACTGCTGGAGTGGACCCCATTGCTAGGATTTTCTAGTGGGTTAAGTACGGTTTAACCCTTTTACTAATCATGGATTAACTTGGTTAAGTGTAACGATGAGTTCACGACCTAACCCTGATTAATCTACCAAGCCCAAATTGGTTAAGTATTAAGTGGACCATGACTTAACCCTAATCATGAAGCATTAATTAATTTAATGTGCCTTAACCTCTCACATTAGACCTTGTTGTGGTTACTAGTTAAGCCGGGCGGGTCCGGGTAGCTTTACACCACAACTTGGTCTAACCTCGGGTTCAAGGTACAACATGACCAACTTCTCACATTGGGTCCTATTGTTTGTAGCAACTAGTTAAGCCGGTCGGTTCCGGGTAGTTTTACGCTACAAACTCAACCCAACCTCGAGTTGGTCACACTTATATTTTCTAAGTGTCATGTCCATCATGTTTCCAAAACATATTACAAGTTTTCAAGAATTTGGGTAGACCTAACTTAATAGGTAAATTCCCAATGGGTAGACCTAACTTAATAGGTAAATTCCCAATCTTATGTTTTTATGTCTTTTAAGTTTACCCAACCCCAAACGCAATCCCATCGCTTACATATCGCAATAGCGCATAAAGGATAGAAAGGGGGAACTTGGCATAATCATGACATAAAGGTGTTGAAGCCACAAGTTTAACATGGTGGCATATGAAATGTACATATGTTCATATACTTGCATATTACATTTTTAGGCCTCAAAAGCATGCATAAAACCAAACTTAGCATATTGGTGATACATGGTGATAAATGACATGTAGAAATGGCCATAAGTTCGCATTTAGCCTCACATGCAAGTTATCATAAGAGATATGATAACTTACATGTTGCCAAAATGCAACCTTTAGCATAAAGCTTGAAGCTTTAAGCTCATAAACCCAAGATAAGCTTGCATAACATGATAACATGAACAAAATGATCAACCCAAACTTGCATAACATAACTTGCATATCATATGACAAACTTGCATATCAAACTTGCATAACATAACATGATAAACTTGCATATCATAACATATCAAACTTGCATAACATGACATAATAAACTTGCATATCATGGCAAACTTGCATATCATAATGATCAACCAAACTTGCATCATTCATTTAACTTTAGAGTTTAAATATGAAAGTAGAAAAGGGCTTACAATGCTTATGAAGACACAAAAATATATATAGATTGAGACAAAGCCCTTATGCAATCAAATAAACCCAAAATGCAAGCTCCAATAGAAAAACCCTTGAGCCAAAATGATCAAAACCCTTGCTTTATGATGTAAATATGGAAACTTGACTTGAATGCAAGCTAATGACACTCATACAAGCTTGAAAACACTTGTATGCATGGAAAATTTCTCATAGAAATAACTTAGAATTTTATGAAGAGAGTGGAGGCCATGAGAGGAATGATTTTGCCATAGTTTAGTTGTAGGGTTGATTAATGATGATTTAGGGTTAGGTTAGGGGCTTATTTATAGAGATTAGGATTAGTTTCAACCTTAGGATTAAACCCTAGTTCCAATCTCAGCCCTCAAAACCGAATCTGTCCCCAAAATGGTGCACCAGGCAAAACTGCCCGGCTGAACCAAGTCGACAGCCAAGTCGACAGGGCTGTCGACTTGGGTCCAACCAAGTCGACTCCCAAGTCGACAGGGCTGTCGACTTGGGTGCTCTGGCGGGAATTTTCCCGCCTGGCCCAATCTGACCCTTTTTCGAATTTTGAACCCGAAATTCGAAATCTGTTTTGAACTTGAAATTTTCTGAAAACTTCATTGGGCCTTAATCGGGTCATACGGACTCCGATTTTCGAAAACTCGGACACTATTTCGCGTATTTTTCCGAGACGAACGCAATGGCACAGCCCGTTTCCCTTGTTTCAGATTTATAAATTAAATTCTGCCTCGATTTATATTATAACAGGTTATTGAAAATACGGGTTGTTACATTCTCCCCTCCTTAAAGGATTTCGTCCCCAAAATCTTCAAGTTAGGAAGAACGTATCCTACCATCCAACATCCATCTACTCAAAACATCATCCACGAGCAATCATTGTCCTTACAAGATTGTAAATGTTGTATGAACATATGCAAAGGTGTGTGTATATGTACTTATCTAATGCAAATATCATCAATGCAAATTATGTTAGTGAAATGAATCCATATGTATGCAATTCCTAACATAATGTATAACATCTATATGTGTGCACATAACATACATCCATATGCAACATCCATGTGGTAACACAAAAAATTTTGTGCATGAATAAGCATAAACACTCATGCATATGCAATATGAGGAGTGTGTGAGCCGATCTAGTGCCTAACGTGTATAATGCATCCACGAGTAACCACTTGCAACCACTTGCAAACATCAAGCATAACATGTTTCAAACACATGTTTCATCCAAATGGTTTCTACCTAAGGTTCTCATGACAAGATTAACACGATAAGCTAGATAAACATGGATAGCAAAGAGAAAGATATGCTAACAAAGAAAAGAGATTGAGAGTGTACCCTCAAAAAGGAATGGATAAAGCCCACGCATCTTCTCCTCGGTTTCCCAAGTTGCGTCTTCTTCGGCTTCACCCCATTGAACCTTCACCAATTTGACCTCTCGATTCCTTAGCTTCTTGGTCTCCGTCCCCAAGATATGAATCGTAGCTCTCCTCAAGGTAGCCTCTTTCTCCACTTCCACATCTTTCAGAACACTTGGCTCAACAACCTCTGCTGATTCATGTAAACACTTTCGGAGATGCGAGACATGAAAAACATCGTGTACTCCGGCAAGCTTCTCGGGCAACTCCACTCTATAAGCCATCTGCCCGATCCTCTCTATAATAGGGAATGGTCCAACAAACCTCGGTGCTAACTTCCCAACGGCTCCAAATCGGACCACATTCCGCAAAGGAGAAACCTTCACGAAAACCATATCCCCAACATCAAACTCCAAATCAGTTCTTCGCTTATCAGCATAGGATTTCTGTCGGTCTTGGGCCGCTTTCATCCGTCTCCGAATCAACTCGACCTTCTCGGATGTATCTCTGATCATATCAGGCCCAAGTATAAGCTCATCTGTAGTCTCCCACCAACATGTAGGCGACTTGCACGGCCTCCCATATAAAGCTTCAAATGGTGCCATCCCTATGCTTGCCTGATAACTGTTATTATATGCAAACTCAACAAGAGGAAGATGGTCTTCCCAAGTACCACCAAAATCCAGAATACAAAGCCTCAACAGATCCTCGAGTACCCTATTCACCCTTTCGGTTTGACCGTCCGTCTGTGGGTGATAAGCCGTACTTAGATTCAACCTCGTGCCCATAGCTTCTTGCAAGCTATTCCAGAATTGACTTGTGAAGATTGGGTCACGGTCACTGACTATACTAGAAGGGACTCCATGTAGTCTCACAATCTCACGAAGATAGACAGACGCTAGCCAAGATGCAGTCCTCTTGCTCTTTACCGGAATGAAATGAGCACTCTTCGTAAGTCTATCCACAATAACCCAAATGCTCGTATTCCCTTTCCTTGACCTTGGTAGCCCATCGATAAAATCCATGGAAATACTCTCCCACTTCCATAGTGGAACGTCTAGAGGATGCAATAGCCCACCAGGCTTCTTCGACTCGGCCTTAACTTGCTGGCAAATGATACATCTAGAGACAAACTCTGCCACATCCTTCTTCATCCCAGGCCAAAAGAAAATGCGCTTCATATCTTTATACATCTTATCTCCGCCCGGATGTATAGTCAACTTAGAGCGATGCGCTTCCTCAAGAACTTTTCTTACTAAATCTTCTACCATTGGAACACATAACCTTCCGTCTCTCCTCAGCCAACCCTTGTCATCAATAGAATATCGAGCGAGATGACTAGACGCCTCTCCTCGTATCAGCTTATCCATAATCTCAACTATCTGAGGGTCTTCTCTCTGCGAAGCCCCAACTTGATCAAGAAGGGTAGGTCTGAGTTTCAGAGATGCTAAAGAACCGGTCATCGACTCAATCGCCAAAGAGAAATCAAAGGTTGCCACATACTCTAAATTCTTCATCTCAACGAATAGAGGACTCAGAGTCAACCTTTTTCTACTCAATGCATCTGCTACCACATTCCCCTTGCCAGGGGTATAAGCTATCTCAAAATCGTAGGACGCCAAGAATTCCATCCATCCTTGTTGCCTCAGATTCAGATCCTTCTGAGAAAAGAGATACTTCAATGACTTGTGATCGGTATAAAGCTCAAATCTTTCTCCCAGAAGATAATGGCGCCAAGCCTTGAGTGCATATACTATTGCTGCCAACTCTAAGTCATGAGTGGGATAATTCTTCTCATGCACTTTGAGTTGTCTACCGCCAAAGCATATCACTCTTCCTTCTTGCATCAGAACAGCTCCTAACCCCGTGCCACATGCATCGGTGTATATTGTAAATAACTTCCCTCCATCGGGCAAAGCTAGAACAGGTGCTGATGTGAGAGCTCTCTTGAGCTTCTGAAAAGCAAGCTCGCATTCTATGCTCCAAGCAAAAACTAAATTCTTCTTCGTCAATTTAGTGAGAGGAGCGGAAATCTTCGCGAAGTCCTTGATGAACTTCCAGTAAAAGCCTGTAAGACCTAGAAAACTTCTCACTTCGGTTGCATTCCTTGGAGTCTTCCAATCCTGAACTGCAACTAACTTAGCGGGATCCACCAATAAGCCTTGCTTAGATACTATATGCCCAAGGAATCTAACTTCCCTTCTCCAAAAGTGACACTTGGAGAACTTGGCCTTCAACTGATGTGCTCTAAGCGTATCCATCACCTCCCCGAGATGCCTTGCGTGCTCTTCCTCATCCTTAGAGAAGATCAGAATATCATCTACGAAGACTACGACAAACTTGTTCAAGAACTACCTGAACACCCTGCTCATCAAGTCCACGAAATATGCGGGTGCATTAGTCAAGCCCAACGGCATGACAAGCCATTCGAAGAATCCATCTGGCGTTCTGAACGCAGTCTTGTCTATACTATCTTCAGCTACCCTGAGCTGATGGAATCCAGTAGCAAGATCAAGCCGAGAGAAAACAGAAGCACCGATAAGCTGGTCAAAGAGATCATCAATCCTCGGTAACGGGTGTCTGTTCTTCTTAGTCAGCTTATTCAACTCTCGATAGTCAACACAAAGTCGGAGAGAACCATCTGCCTTGGTAGCAAATACCACAGGCGCTCCCCATTCAGATATACTTTGTCTAATGAAGTTCTTCTCAAGCAACTCCTTCACTTGCTTACTTAGCTCCCGCCTTTCACGCGGAGCCATGTGCCGAACGGGCAAAGAAACCGGCTTTGCATTATCCACCAGATAAATGCGGAAATCAATCTCTCGCTTATGGGGCAACCCCCTAACTTCATCGAAAACATCCGGATACTCTCGAACCACTCTCACAGACTGAAGAGTTCCCATTGACGAGTCGAGTGATTCAAGATAGCACAACATGACGGGACCTCTCGGATTACAAGAAATCTCTAGGGTGTTTCCGAGGCGAGTCACGAGCCTTACAACCCTATGCTCACAATCAAGGATGGCTCCATATCTGGACAACCAATCCATGCCCAATATCAATCTGTATCCCCTAAAACCAAGAACATAAGCACTACTCAAGAACTCTACACTCAGTATAGAGATCCTCAAATCCCCACATATCATAGACAGATGGGCGGAACCCCCAATAGGATTTGAGACACAGACGGGATCATCTACCAAGCTAGTACTAAGGTGCAAACTATCAACAAGATCAGATGAGATAAAGCTATGCGATGCACCAGAATCAAACAAGGTACGAACTGGAAAATCAGAAATATATACAAGGCTCTCAACAGAAATACTACCTCAATCGGGAACTGGAGCGGCATTGAGAGCATGAACTTGCCCTCCTGAAGGTCCAGCATGCTGAGTTTGACCCTGGCCTTGCCATTGCTTCTTCGGGCAATCCTTACTGAAATGTCCAGTCTCACCGCAGAAAAAGCATTCACCATTCTTCCTTTTCCTCTTCTTACAATCCTTAATAAGATGCCCAACTGAACCGCAATAATGGCACTTCCCCTTGTTGTTCTTGCCCTTGTTGTTGTTCCCCTTGTTGCCTTGACTCTTGTTCTTGTTCTTGTTCTGATTGCCTTGACTGCTCTGACCACTTGGATTACCCTGATTTCCTTTCCACTGGGAATCAGTCTTCTTGGCTTGAGTATCATTCATCTTGACCTCTTTCTTGACATCTCCCTGAAGTAACGCCATATCAACCAAGCTCTCAAACATGGCCCCATGGGGAATATGTGACATAGCCAATCCCTGCAACGGCTCATTCAATCCTCTAGCAAAACGAAGAGCCTTCTTCTGAGGAGTATTCACCATATCCAAGCCAAAACGAGCTAACTGATTGAACTTGTTCACATATTCTTTGACAGACATATCTCCTTGTTTCAAAGTTATGAACCTCTCCATTTGCAGATTCTCCTCAGCAGAAGATAGAAACTTAAGCGCGAACCTTGCCCTGAAATCGGCCCAAGTCTCAACAGGCCTAGTACCATTGGTGACTTCCCACCAATAAGCGGCTTCATCCTTCATAAGCCAAACCGCCAACAAGATCTTCCTCTGATCGTCTAACCCAAAGATAGCAAATAAATCCTCGGTCTCTTTCAACCAATTTCTGGCCTCTACAAAAGTCTCAGTGCCTTGAAAGTTCTTGCCACCCATTGCTTTGAAATCTTTGCAAGTCTTTGCGAAGTCAACTTGAGGATGCTGAGGGGGAGGAGGAAGAGGAACCTCAGCGACAGGAGGAGGAGGAACATTAACTATTGGAGGAGGAGGAGGAGGAACATCTGCGGGGCCGGCTTCGGTCGCCCTAGCCTCCAAAAGTCTCCTATACCAAACAGGTACGTGTACTCCCTCCGGAATAGCAAAGTTATCAGCCATACTGAAAACGAAGAAAAAGACAGATTCAGAATGGAGAAAAACGAAGGAATTTTGCTAATGGCTTTTTGGGGAATAGCCATTAAAATTAAACTAGACTTTTCTTTGGAAAATACTTTATACTTGGTTTTGAAAATAGTTTTCCAAAAGTTTTTAAAAAACCTTTTTGTTCCTTCTCGTAAACCATATGCTCTGATACCAAATGTAACCCCCCACCTCCGCCAGGGTGGCTCTTGCAAGCACTCTGACTTTGGAGGGGCGTTTGAATCAGGTAAACATGCATAATGATATATCAAGGCAGAACAAGAACATATGTATATACGTAAACAGAGTAAATAAGATAAGTAAAACAGCGGAAGATTTCAAACTATTTCAAAACAAGTCTGGTACAACATAATGTCAACTTTCCAAATACACAAGTCTAGATAAAAACAACATTACTGAAAAACTGAAATACATAAGTACTATCCCCAAAATAAGAGATAACCATAGCTAGCTTCATGTCAAGACCGTACATGAGCTAAAATCCCACAAGCAAGCGATCAGAAATCCAAGCTAAGCTCCAATATTCCCACCCTGAGAACCTGGGGGGGGGAAACGGAAGAAAAGAGGCGAAAGAAAAACAGGTCAGTCAAAAAGACTGAGTAAGCCCTACTACAATCAATGTAAACTGATAAAGTTAACTGGCATGAGAAGCAGGGATGAACATAAGGATATCAACATACTAGCATGATGATTAACTAACAAGGTAGATAAAGGTGTCATCGCATAATCAGGTTTAAGGTTTTTGCACCACAGGTGTACTAGCAAGCTAACATGACTTGAATAAACAAGTATTGATCCCTTGGCCCAAGCTTTGGCCCAATAACATGAAGTGACCCTAATACGAGGTCCAATAACATGAAGTGACCCTAATACGAGGTCCAACCAAATGGTCTAATCGATCGGCTCCCTAAGCCTAACTCGTCACGTGTTGGTGTCAATACGGCCCAAACATAATTGTAGTCAGACTGTGCCGGGTCTCCCGTCGGGTGTATCAAGCCCTAGGGTGTCAACCCCTGGACACCATAAACATAAGTGCACAGTCTCGATCTACTGGTACCCATGCTTGACTTCTCCAAATACGGACTGCGTGCATGACCATAGTCCGTCCGGAACTACATCGGCGTACCACTCTGCCATCGTTTTTGGTCACTTACCTCAAGTCCAGTAATCGTGCCCCCACCCTAGCCTAGTCCCTAGGGTCTTAATGATACAAACTTGGGATTACTGCTGGAGTGGACCCCCATTGCTAGGATTTTCTAGTGGGTTAAGTACGGTTTAACCCTTTTACTAATCATGGATTAACTTGGTTAAGTGTAACGATGAGTTCACGACTTAACCCTGATTAATCTACCAAGCCCACATTGGTTAAGTATTAAGTGGACCATGACTTAACCCTAATCATGAGGCATTAATTAATTTAATGCGCCTTAACCTCTCACATTAGACCTTGTTGTGGTTACTAGTTAAGCCGGGCGGGTCCGGGTAGCTTTACACTACAACTTGGTCTAATCTCGGGTTCAAGGTACAACATGACCAACTTCTCACATTGGGTCCTATTGTTTGTAGCAACTAGTTAATCCGGTCGGTTCCGGGTAGTTTTACACTACAAACTCAACCCAACCTCGAGTTGGTCACACTTATATTTTCTAAGTGTCATGTCCATCATGTTTCCAAAACATATTACAAGTTTTCAAGAATTTGGGTAGACCTAACTTAATAGGTAAATTCCCAATGGGTAGACCTAACTTAATAGGTAAATTCACAATCTTATGTTTTTATGTCTTTTAAGTTTACCCAACCCCAAACGCAATCCCATCGCTTACATATCGCAATAGCGCATAAAGGATAGAAAGAGGGAACTTGGCATAATCATGACATAAAGGTGTTGAATCCACAAGTTTAACATGGTGGCATATGAAATGTACATATGTTCATATACTTGCATATTACATTTTTAGGCCTCAAAAGCATGCATAAAACCAAACTTAGCATATTGGTGATACATGGTGATAAATGACATGTAGAAATGGCCATAAGTTCGCATTTAGCCTCACATGCAAGTTATCATAAGAGATATGATAACTTACATGTTGCCAAAATGCAACCTTTAGCATAAAGCTTGAAGCTTTAAGCTCATAAACCCATGATAAGCTTGCATAACATGATAACATGAACAAAATGATCAAACCAAACTTGCATAACATAACTTGCATATCGTATGACAAACTTGCATATCAAACTTGCATAACATAACATGATAAACTTGCATATCATAACATATCAAACTTGCATAACATGACATAATAAACTTGCATATCATGGCAAACTTGCATATCATAATGATCAACTAAACTTGCATCATTCATTTAACATTAGAGTTTAAATAGGAAAGTAGAAAAGGGCTTACAATGCTTATGAAGACACAAATATATATATAGATTGAGACAAAGCCCTTATGCAATCAAATAAACCCAAAATGCAAGCTCCAATAGAAAATCCCTTGAGCCAAAATGATCAAAACCCTTGCTTTATGATGTAAATATGGAAACTTGACTTGAATGCAAGCTAATGACACTTATACAAGCTTGAAAACACTTGTATGCATGGAAAATTTCTCATAGAAATAACTTAGAATTTTATGAAGAGAGTGGAGGCCATGAGAGGAATGATTTTGCCATAGTTTAGTTGTAGGGTTGATTAATGATGATTTAGGGTTAGGTTAGGGGCTTATTTATAGAGATTAGGATTAGTTTCAACCTTAGGATTAAACCCTAGTTCCAATCTCAGCCCTCAAAACCGAATCTGGCCCCAAAACCTAACCAAGACCCCAAAATGGTGCACCAGGCAAAACTGCCCGGCTGAACCAAGTCGACAGCCAAGTCGACAGGGCTGTCGACTTAGGTCCAACCAAGTCGACTCCCAAGTCGACAGGGCTGTCGACATGGGTGCTCTGGCGGGAATTTTCCCGCCTGGCCCAATCTGACCCTTTTTCGAATTTTGAACCCGAAATTCAAAATCTGTTTTGAACTTGAAATTTTCTGAAAACTTCATTGGGCCTTAATCTGGTCATACGGACTCTGATTTTCGAAAACTCGGACTCTATTTCGCGTATTTTTCCGAGACGAACGCAATGGCACAGCCCGTTTCCCTTGTTTCATATTTATAAATTAAATTCTGCCTCGATTTATGTTATAACAGGTTATTGAAAATAGGGTTGTTACATCTTAGGACTTGTGTTTTAAAGCTATTTAATTGTTGTGGCTGCGCCAGTATTCGCTGGAGTTTGGTTTTTTGTTACGTTCAAAAGTTTAGATCTTGGTTTTAAAAAAAAGCTTAGGTTATTCTGGCAACTTGTTGTTTACATCGCTTAAAACCATCTATTGAGTAGTTTACAAATGTTACCCTTTTGCAATACTTATTTAAGTATACTAGCAATACCTGCTCTCTCTTGTTTTATTTTCTATTTTGTTGTTACTTTATTTTAGGAGAGCTTGAGATGGCCTTCTAGTCTAATTAATACTCAGGGAAGTTTCTAAATCATTGCTAAAATAATGCTGTTACTTTATTTAATTATTCAAAATTATGAATATACTCAGGGAAGTTGTTGTAAAGCTTGGGATGGTCTTCCAGTCTAATTAATTTCAGTTCCATGAGGTGCGTATCTGCTTTGTTTATTTATGTTTCTTTTGTTGGAATAACAATGGAGTAGATGTTGTTTTGTGTGGTTTGTGAACTAACTCAAACAGTGGAATATCTTGATGCAATAACTGCTACTTGGGTTTAGTTTCACCTTTTGTTATTCCATATGCATATTTATCTAAACCTTTTCGATGAATGACAATTTGTTTTGGGTTTGCAATGTTTTTATTATTTTGTACGATGTATATCCAGTCTGCAATAAAAAAAAATTTGATTTGGGAATTATGCACAGGTAGTTACACTTTATTTTCAGAGTTACATGAACAAAATAATAATCGTTTTGGCAGTGGACAATCTTTCAGTTCCTGATCCTCATCAGCTCTTGGGTGATTTGCAACAATCTCTTAAAGAAACAACATATGTTAATTTACGTTGAGTGGGGTATATCCTTGAAAAAAAAGGTGAAGTATATACGTGGACGGTCGAAAAGAAATGGCAGGGATTATAAGGAATGAGTTTGAGATGAAGGAAGGTTGTGAATAGTGAAGTAGTATATTTGTTCTAATGAATTAATGATGTTGATTTTCTTGTTATAACATATGTAAATTAACGGAGTAGAATAAGATTAGAAAATGTTCTATTTGAAAAAAATGTAATGTTGAATGTTTATTATGTGATGCGTGATTAATATAATACATTGATTATAAGATGTGTATGTCGATATTAATTATGTTGTATTTACATTAGGATTGTGTATTGAATGGAACATAAATTATGAGTGTGTTAGTGTGTGTGTGTGTGTGTATAGGCAGATCAGAAGGGTAATAGCAGCGGATTACCAATAAAAAAAGTGAGGTTCAGTTTACTTCAATTTATTTTCCCTCGCTAATCCCTTGGCAATTAGTAAGGGTTTAACAACGCCTTTTATAAATAATAATTTATTATAAATTACTTATCCATCGGTAAATAAATTAAAATAAATTCATTAAATAAAATTATATTTTAATTATAAAAATAGTAAAATGATGGAAAACTGTCGGAAAACTCATGCTATATTCCGTCGCAAAATCTGACACAAATACCGTCAAGGTTTTTACCGGCCAAATCATTTTGTTGGAAATCTATCGCTAATGCCTGTTTAGCGACGGATTAGAAGCGGATTTTGCCGCTGCTAATTGCGATTTTTCTTGTAGTGTTTGAAGTGTGAAATTCTTGTGGTCTAGTGGTCTTGCACATAAATTGTTTTCCCGCGACCTGAGTTCAAGTATGGATGGCTTCAATTTTTTTAAACTAGTGCCTTCGATTTGCCTAGATCCGGCACTGGATGAACATAGAAATGACAAATTTGTGGCTGTTATATCATTGTTCCTTTCGCAAAATTGATTTTACTTCCTGACTAAATGTACAAAATCAATCAAGTTCTAACAAAAAATATTGTATATATTCCAATCATACTTCATTTTCATGTTTGGCATGAATAATTTTGCAACTAACTGAATTTAAGAACCCACGAATAATCATGCCCTCATTATCATTGGGCTAATTTACAACTGATAACTGAACAATATTAATTTAAAAATTTAAAGTTTGCAAAATATTTGTTTTGCTGAACATTATACCGAGTTTAATAAGTTGTTTGATAGACATTTACTTAGTTTATCTAATGTTCTCTTCATAGTTGTAGATATTGACTATTGCTGGACGTTAGACAATTATGTTGGTTTATTCCTTTTTCGAATAATTTTTTTAGATTATTATGCCTGGGTTCCTCTATGTATCAACTTTCCAGGCTAACACCGAATAACCATTAAACATAATTTCTACCTACATATCATAAAGTAAGAGATAATATTCCAACTTCACTTGCTAAAAAAGTTTGCTTCAAAATTATTAACAATTATTTCACAATGTACCACGGTTATATAGTTTAATTGTTTGTCATTCATTAACTACTTTAGAGTTACTTATATGTTATTTATTTTTATTAAATTAAATCTACCAAGTTCTTACATTATGGGCAACTTACACTGAAATCAATTCAAGTGCAAAATATGATGGAGTTATTATACCTATGTATGAGCATTCACTTATTGTGCTGAAGGCATGTTTAAGCATATGTATAAGAATATTATTTCCATGTTGATATATTTAATACACTATAGATTTTATAATCTTTCTCGATAGAGCCGTAACATATAAAAATTATACGTTTGTATGATCGAATGAGTAAAGATAGTAATTTCATCGTAGCACTTAAATTCTTTTCTCACATTCGCTTTTTGCATTAACAGGCCCCATATATGTGCTTTTGTTATAAATTGCCCACTGAATTTAAGGGATATTGTATTTTGGCTCTTCATTATAGATGCCACAAGTAAGGTGAGCGTTGATGAAAAATTCAAAATTTTTTCCCAATAAATTTTTTGTTTTTTTTTATTATATGCAAAGTAGAAATAATTGTTTGCCATGGTTTATTTTTATACAAAAACATGCTTTAAAGTCATTCATAGACACTTATATATGCTAACATATGATGCACAAATAACTTATGTGATTGTTATTTTTCCAATTACATTGAGTTGGTAATATATTGCAGGACTATGTTTCATATGAAAATGGAAATAATAGGTTCTTGATTTTCACATAAGTGGTCACCTTAAGTGGAAGTAGTTGAAGTGCTAAGTATAATGGTGGTTATGTACTAATATACCTACTAAAACATAGGTGGTTTGCATGCATGCTATGTATGGTTGATTTAATCATTCTTTTTTTCTTGATGATGCAGCCTGGCATAACATTGGGATAAAATCCGAATAGAGAACACTGTATATTTATAAATATGTATACATGTCACATGCATTAATTTTAAACTGAGATGGCACAAGTGTTGCCGAACAAAAAATGAGGAAACAACGAGTCAGTCATGGGGACTGTTATGAGGAATCTATTTAACAGTTAAACAACAGTAATAGCAAATCATAGGACCACGCCACTTTCGCGGAACGGGTTTACTCCAGTGATTGCTAGTGCATTTAAAACAAAGTAAATTCTTTTAAAACAACGCAATGCTTTTAAAAAGAATGAAGCCATTATAAGACTCAGGTCCCATCACACAATGCAACGCAAGCCGGAGGATAGAGTTTTACCTTATAATTGCCAAATATGCTTGATACGTATAAAGCAAAATCAACTGATATTATTACTAGTACATATATGTTTCAAAAGCGGATAGCATCATAAATATCAATCATAGGCGACAAGAGCGTCCCATGCCACTATGTCGCCATATATAAGTTACAATCGAATCCGTTATATCGTATTGGGAATTGGATTTCCGTCATGAGTCGAGGCAAGGGGCAAGCTCCTCTCCGCTTTGAGACATTCTAGCAAATGCCTCGGGACTACACACTCTGGGTAACCCCTGGATCGGCTGGGCTGGTCCTCTCTGACGTTTGAGGATTGGCAATTCCTGAGCACACGTTTCCCGGTCCTTACAGAGTTATAATCGAGGAGCCTCGCATTCCAACAACCACATAGGTGAAAAATAGATACATATGTCAGGGCTGGTAAGTCACTGACACCACCATAGCTAGAAAGAAACGTCGTGCTCTCCCAGCGGCCCGTATCCCGTTTTTAACTCATACCGAGGTGTAAGGCTTGCGAATCCACGCTATACACAAAGCTAGGCCACGTAGACCGTGCTTTGATCATCATCCACAAAACTTTGCTTTGCAACAGAAGCCTTGATCACAGCATCTTGGCATGCCACATAGGCAGTCCACTCCATACGATTGATTTCCATTGATATATAACCCCTGAGCTCGTATGTCTCAGAGAAGGGCGTTAAGCAAAAGAATAAATTCTCCGCCACCAAACAGATATATATTTAACAGAGATCAATCAGTATAGAACAAAATCCAATGTCAGACACACAGTCCATTTACAAGTCCGTTCTGGGTCTGAACGAAACCGGAGGCGTCAAATTCCTCGTATATCCGTCCAATCAACACATACGTTCAGACGGCTACTACTTCCATCCCTTTCCGGTAGCTACTCCGGTCAGGAACCTCAATAGCGCCCATCCAACCGATACGAAGATCATCGGTCTTGAATCGTCTTTGCATTTTCCAATTCGAATCGCTCGATAAATTATTTGAAATGAGGGTTAGCTCGGCCTTTTCAAATAATTCACGTCATTAAAATTTATATCGATTCTTTCTATGGTTATATTATTCGACATCCATCTTTCAGTTCTTTAGTGTTATTTTCGTGTTAAGCACATACAACCATCAAATATCAAGCAATTCAAGCCCAATTGGTTTATTTGCAATCTATGTTGCTTATAATATTTTATAACGATTTTTCGCCATTTTTATTTATTTAAAATGGCCATATTTAATTAAACGACGTTTCAGGTCGTGCCATGGCACTGGCGCTGTTTTTCTCCTAGTTTGTTTTACACATATCGGAAAATCTAACCGTTGGATTTCTACAAAGTCTATATCAGTGGGAAGATATTCCCAAAGCGAACCCAACGGTTACAATTTCGTGAGAATCCGACGGTCGGATCTTCCACACTAGTCGTTTGAAGTTACGGTTTCAAAATTCGAACTGCAGCGTCGTTATTCGATTTAATTTAAATATATTTATATTTATATATATAAATATAAACGATTTTGGCGCTGTTTTTCTTCAGATTTAAATTTAACATTCCGGACAATCCAACCGTTGGATTTTTACAAGGTTGGTGTCGTTGGAAAGATATTTCCAAGGCGAACCCAGCGGTTGCGGTTTCGGGAAAATCTGATGGTCGGATTTTTCGTGCTAATCGTTTCAAATTAAGATTCCGAAACACGAACTGCACGGCCTCTATTCCTTTTAATTATATTTATGTTTATATATATAAATATAGTTCAACCTACAATTCCAACTATAGCTCATTCTATATTTTCAACTTCGTTTTCACTTCAAATTTTTCACTAACGCCTTAATATTTTGAAAAATTTCGCCATAACCTCCTTTGTACGGGGAGGGGTTTGGAAATTTATTGGGCCGTGTTAGGTACCCAATAAATCCTAAAAAGCATTCACATATTTATAGTGATATATTCTGGTGTTTACGGGGGAGCATGTATAGATAATCACTCCAGAGAATAAATTCTCGTCACCCCGTTTCCGTGTGCAAATAAATAGTCCATGTGCCGTATCTAATAACTAGAGCAACGTGATTATTGTCAACTCCAGACCCGTGTGGGGTTTTTATTAATCTGGCAATTTATCGTTATAATTTATATAGTCCATATCAGTCATCAGTTCAACCTGTAGTATATAGTCATCGCCATACAAGCATCTCGCTCGTATGGTAAATCTTCCACCTCGTCACACAAGCTCCAATTGCTTATGTGGAATATGATGAAGTATGCCTATCGTCAAGAAGTATGCCATGTAGTGTAGTTCAAAATTAATTGTTACTATCCTATGGCGATATTTATTATTTCACACAGAATAACCAGCACTCTGCATTCAATGGCATTCACAAGAGTTGATAAATAAATAAAATTGCACAGCCAACTCATCAAGGTTTACCTATTTGTCGGGCACGCAAATAATTTCTTTACTCTACAGCTAATCCATTTCCTGTTCAACACATGTATACATATGCAGAACAAAGCTAATAATAATATTTCTAGCGAACTATTATTTATTTCAACACGTGTGTATTTTTATCAAAGCATATACATGATAAAAGAAATATTTTTATCATCAAAAATATTTATTCAACACGTGAATGTTTTTAACACTCCATATTCATAATAAAAATATAGTTTTTATTGTCGAATTATTTTATTTTAAAATACGATAACATTCAACACATGAATTTCAAATCGACGAACGAATTGCTACTCAACACATGAATATTCTATATAGTTTGTATCTATATAAAAATGTGATTTGTATCGCTAAAGCTATTTGTTTAAATTCAAATAATATTCAACACATGAATTTCAACTCAACGAATGAATTGCAACTCAACACATGAATATTCGATACAGTTTGTATATATATAAAAATGTGATTTTTATCGCTAAAGCTATTTGTTTAAATTCAAATAATATTCAACACATGAATTTCAACTCAATGAATGAATTGCAACTCAACACATGAATATTCGATACAGTTTGTATATATATAAAAATGTGATTTTTATCGCTAAAGCTATTTGTTTAAATTCAAATAATATTCAACACATGAATTTCCACTCAACGAATGAATTGGAACTCAACACATGAATATTCGATACAGTTTGTATATATATATAAATGTGATTTTTATCGCTAAAGCTATTTGTTCAAATTCAAATAATATTCAACACATGAATTTCAACTCAACAAATGAATTGCAACTCAACACATGAATATTCTATATAGCATATGTATATTTATTTCAACGAATGAAAATTATTCTAACACATGAATATTTCAGAAAATTTCGGCAGCATAACGGCAGGGTAGTTAAAACCGGGACCGTCCCTAGTACGGCTCCTCGCTCTACCTTAAAACCTCGCGGTTTTTGACAATGGGGATCATGCATCTAGTTCGCACGCAGGCGACATGTTTTATTTTCAATTCCACAATCCTATTCTAATTTGTTTCAAACACAAGAGGGTATTTTCAACCACAAAGGTATTTTTCAACCATAATATCAACCACAAACAATTATTTCCACCCATTCGTCATACCATATAATATCACGTCAATCACAAGCAATAAATATCGTCCATGGTCTGTGGACGAGGGGAGTGTGTATATATATATATATATATAAATATATATAATATAATAATTCACTTGCATTTCATCACAATTCAAAGCATATATGTTTCATTCAACGCTTGTATAATTTATGCATCGCTAATATAACTTATACAACACATGTACATGAGGTATACAATGCGTATATAATTTACACTTCGCTTATATAATTTATACAACACGTTTTCATTCACACAAATAGTTTAGATTCCTCAATTTGGTTATTGCAGTGCTAAAAATCGTAGGATGTTCAGAAAAATCCGCGGCTTCTTCTAGGATGTAGAGAGCCTCCTTGCGGTCACGGTGTCTCCTGTTTCATCAAATTTCGTTAAAGATTGAAAAAGATATTATTTTTCTAAGTTTTGCAACACTTAAAAGTGTTATTTTCATTTCAGAAATTTATATCAGAAAAGTTTTCAAAGCTTCAAAACTAGGTCTCGATTTTTAAGCCAAACCGTACCTCGTTGCTTCGATCAGACCTCACGGCGTCAGAGGGCTACGAATCACCTTCCGATCGGCGGTGGTGGGGATGGATTCGGTGGCTCCTGTGGGTCGCGGCGGCGCTCCAAAGGGCGCGACATCCTGGTCGAAATTCGACGCGTACAGTTGATGGATTGAGGCGTGGCTTGGTCGGATTGATAGAGGAGGCGAAGGCGGTCAGAAGCTTCAACTGGCGAAGGCGGCGAAATCGACTGTGGCGGCGGCAAAATCGGTGGGAAGTCTCGTGCTTCGTGCGTCGTTCAATCGTTGGCGGCTAGGGTTTTTTCGAGTTTTTATTTTTGTTTTTTTAAAAGAAAAAATCCTATTGGTCCGAGCTATATAGTAAATTTTAAATAGTGTTTTCTCAAACGAACTCCTTTTTAAACCCAACGACTGTCGCCTCCAGCTAAATACCCCCATTTCGGACACAATGGGATATGTTTCGTTGGCCAATTCGACTGTTACAGTCAGTTATTTTTCAAATTAAAATATAAAACATTCGATATTTAATTTAAACGTACATTTCAATTTGCCAGGACCACAAACTGAATCGAAAAATTCCATAAAAATAAATCTAGCTTTGTTTTGACGATACGGTTCTAACAAAACCAGTTTCGTCCAATTCTGAGCTCGTTTGAAAAACGGCCATTTTTAGGTCGACCCATTTTAACAGAAATTGACCAATCACATTTTCTTTTGCCCCGCTCACATACTAGCTTCAAAAATTATGAAAGTTGAAACTTAGCAATAATTTGACATCCCGGACCCAACAAAAGTGGTTTCGTCGAATTCCAAGGTCGTATGCAAAATATCAATTTTCAAGGGCTATATATGTTATATAGCGACCTTCCCGAAAATTCATTTGGCCATAACTTTTGAATCCCGCTATGAAACTTCGATTTTTCGGATTCGTTAGAAAGGTATTCATAAACAGATTTAGATATTTTCAGTTTCGTTAAAATCCATTACATTTTCCACCCGGTACAGTCGGACCAAGTTTGTATTCAAAATTTCAACCTGCAATACCATACCAAATTCTATATTTTATTGAAATAGGCTATTTCAATTATTCAAATTCTTTGGTAATAACCTAATTTAAAAAATTTAAACTGGTTAACATTTTCCGGGTTATTACAATCTCCCCCACTTAAAATTTTCGTCCTCGAAAAGGAAATTACAGCTAAGCAGGAAATAAAATGTAAATGCAAAGTATTATAAAGGTACCTTGCAAGGGAGTTAGTCAGAGATGCCCACTCTGCATTTGGGATAGGCTTGTTTAATGCTTTCCTCGGTCTCCCAAGTACAGTCTCTAGGATCACTACTCCACTGCACTTTGACTAGATGAATCTTTTTCCTCCTTAGCTCTCTAGTTTCTTTGCCCACTATCTTTAATGGCTCTCTTCTGAGTGCTAATTCTGGAGTTATGTCAATATCATGTTGCGCTGCTTCTTCAACAACAAGATCTGGATCATGAACATGTTTTCTGAGTTGAGACACGTGGAACACATCATGTACACAAGGCAACCAATCAGTTAATGAAACCCTATATGCAAGAGTTCCAATCCGTTCAAGTATAGGAAAGGGACCAATAAACCTCGGTGCCAACTTCCCAGTCTTGCCAAATCTGATTACTCCCCGCATTGGAGAAACTCTTAAATAAACATAATCGCCAACTGCAAACGATATATCCCTTCTTCTCGCATCAGCATAACTTTTCTGTCGGCTCTGTGCGGTTTTCAATCGCTTCTTAATGAAATCGACTTTATCCGATGCTTCTTGAATCATATGGGGCCCTAACATGTCTGTTGTCAGGTTCTACACAACATGCGGGAGATCTGCACGGTCTACCGTATAATGCTTCAAATGGAGACATTCCCAAACTTGCTTGATAGCTATTGTTGTAAGAGAATTCTGCTAAATGTAAGTGATCTTCCCATGAGCCTCCGAAATCGATAACGCAAGCCCGCAGTAAGTCTTCTAGAATTCTATTCACCCGCTCGGTTTGGCGATCTGTCTGAGGGTGATAAGTGGTGCTTAGATTCAATTTGGTTCCTAATTCTATCTGGAATGCTTCCCAGAATTTGCTAGTAAACAGAGGATCTCTATCACTGACTATATTGAGCGGAACTCCATGTAGTTTAACTATTTCTTTGAAGTAAATCTGTGCTAGACTTTGAGCCGTTCTGTTGGATCGGACAGGTATGAAATGGGCAGTCTTCGTGAAGCGATCTACGATTACCCATATACTGCCGTTTCCTTTCTTAGTTCGAGGCAAGCCATCGATGAAATCCATCGAAATTTGCTCCCACTTCCATCCTGGAATTTCTAATGGTTGTAATAATCCAGCCAATTTCTGCTGATCGCTCTTAACTAGCCGGCAAGTGGAGCATCTGCTAACATATATTGAAATATCTCTTTTCATTGCCTTCCACCAGAATGTGCGCTTGATATCATTATACATTTTGCTCACACCGGGATGGATACATAGTTTGGTCTTGTGGCACTCATCCAGTATTTCTCTTCTGAGCTCTAGAATTCCAGGCACACAAATTCGCTCTTTTAATCTTAGGACCCCTTGGCTATCAAGGCTAAAATCTGAGGGTTTTCCTTCTCGGATCCGCTGGCTAATCCTTTTAATGAATTCATCGTCCTTATGTAGAATAGTAATCTTATCTTCTAAGGAAGAAGTAATGATAAAACTGGCAATGATTTCATTCTTTCTGCTGAGAGCATCTGCGACAACATTGGCTTTCCCCGGAGTGTATAGAATTTCAAAATCGTATGCTGCAAGGAATTCTAACCAACGCTGTTGTCTCAAGTTTAGATCCTTCTGAGTGAACAGAAATTTCAAGGATTGATGATCGGTGAATAGTTCGAACTTCTCGCCCAGTAAATAATGCCTCCAAATTCTTAAAGCAAACACGATGGCTAATAACTCAAGATCATGAGTTGCATAGTTTCTTTCATGCGGCTTCAGCTGACGGTTGGCATAAGCGACCACTTGGCCTTTTTGCATTAACACTGCGCCTAGCCCTCTAATAGAAGCGTCTGTCCATACAGTCAAGTCTTGGTTACCTTCTATAATTGTCAATACTGGAGCAGTTGTCAACTTCAGTTTTAGCTCCTGGAAAGCTTCTTCACATTCGGGAGTCCATTTGAATTTCTCATGCTTCTTTGTAAGCTTTGTCAATACACCAGATATCTTTGAAAAATCCTGAACGAATTTCCGATAGTAACTAGCCAATCCAAGGAAACTTCGAACTTCTGTGGGGGTAGTAGGTTGTTTCCAGTTCTGAATCGCTGCAATTTTGCTTGGATCTACAGCAATCCCTTCCTTTGATATGACATGGCCTAGGAACTTAACTTCATCCTGCCAAAAGACACTTTAGAAAATTTAGCTTTTAAGACATTTCTCCTTAGAATTTTCAACACTTGTTCTAAATGTTTTGCATGTTCGTCTTCTGACTTTGAGTAGATTAAAATGTCATCGATGAAGACTAGAACAAATTTATTCAACACACAATGGAACACTCTGTTCATAAGATCGACGAAGTATGCCGGAGCGTTACACAAGCCGAACGGCATTACTAACCATTCGTAGAATAAATCGGGACCCCTGAAGGCTGTTAAAGGAACACAGTCTTCGGCTATACGCAATTGGTGGAAACCTGTAGCTAGGTCCATTCTGGAGAATACTGTTGCTCCATTTAATTGATCTAACAGATCATCTACACGTGGCAAGGGATATTTGTTCTTCAGTGTCTGCTTGTTGAGATCTCGGTAATCAACACAAAGTCTTAGAGTACCGTCTGATTTCGGGACAAATACTACTGCTGCTCCCCACGCTGAAAAGCTCGGTCTGATCAGACCTTTCCAAAGCAATTCTCGGGTTTGACTACCGAAGACTTCCTTTTCTTTCGGGGCCATTCTTCTAATTGGATGTACTACTGGTCGGGCGTTAGGAATTAGATCTATTCTAAATTCAATCTCTCTTTGCGGCGGTAAGTTTTCTACTTCTTCAAACACATCGGCATAGTTTTTAACGACCGGTATCTTTTCTATTGAAGGGGGAATAACTTCTAAAGAAGACCAAAATTCTGTTCTATTAATTTCTGAACCGAGACATGGTATAGTGATATGCCCCGATTTTGTTTCAACTTTCACGATTCTTTCGGCACATCTAACTTCGGCCTTATATTTTGTCAACCAGTCCAGCCCCAGTATAATATCATATTCGGAAAGGTCCATGACAATCGAATCAAAAGGAAATCAGTATCGAGAAAAGGAAATAGGTAATTTACAATATATACCGAGACTAACAGAACCTCCTATCGGGTTTTGAACTTTAATTGGTTCTCTAAGCTTTCTTCGTTTCAATTTTAACTTGTGAACAATTTTACCAGAAATGAAGCTACGTGATGCACCGGTATCAAAAAGTACAGAAACAGGAATATTTTTAATGGTAAGGGTACCTCCCAAGATGTCGGGTTTACCTGATCCATCGATGGTAGCTGGCGGGGTCTTCCCGTCGTACACATGAGCCACTTGTGCATTCTGCTTCAGAGGACAGTTCCTGCTATATTGCCCCTTCTTATGGCAGTTGTAGCATTCGGCTGAGTCATTTGCCTTTGGTTTCCTCGGGGCTTTGCATACATTTGAAAAATGACCTGGCTTCCCGCAGTTGTAGCAATTTCCTTTCGGGATCTTTCCAGGTTTCTGAGTAGCGGCCGCTGTAATGCTATACTCGGGTTGATCTGTGGAAGCCTTGCGCTTATTTCTAGCTTGGCTTTTGGCGCGGTCTTGGCTAGCGTGCCTTTCATCTATATCTTAATAATTGCAAGCCATTTCTACCAATTCTGAGAAGGAGAGTTTGATGTTGCTCATAGCTCTGTCATGGTACTTGCGCTTTAGCCCAAATATGAATCTCTTGTTCTTTGCTTTGTTGGTCATAATAAGCTCTGGAGCATAGCGCGACAACTGGGTGAATTTATTAAGGTAATCCTGAATAGAGAGATCTCCTTGCTGGAGATTAGCAAACCGCTCTCGCATCCTTTCTAGAGCCTGTTCAGGTACAAACTTCTCATTGAACATAGTTTTGAATTTCTCCCAGGTTCTGACAGTACCAGCTGCATCCTCTGAGGTAATGGCATCCCACCACAGCTCTGCTTCCTCCTGTAGGAGCCAAATACCAAGTCGTGCTTTGTTGTTGGTTACCATACCCATGCCTTCAAAGATTTTCTCACAGGTCTTCAACCAAGCTATAGCCTCGGTCACTGTACCAGTGCCAGTAAAGGGTTTTCCTCCAAGGTTCCTATACCTCTTCGCTACTTTGTCTAGCTCAAAGTCCTCGGGTGCTGGTGGCTGAACAATAGGGCCTTCCACAACTACGGGGATATTCCCCCGTCCTCCTGCTGCTCCTGTTCAACCTCCACGGCCTCTTCTAGCTGCTCCTGCTCGTGTATCCATCTAAGAGAATACTGTATAAGCAAGAAAAGAGTCAAGCTCACAGATTTGATAATTTTCATAAATGATAAAGCAGGGGAATACAGGCAAAGATAATGATGATGTACTGATCAAATTGTTTTGCTAATCTTCTTAGCTCATTCTAGGATATTGCTAATCCTATCTCTAATGAGCTACTCGCATTAGAACACTACTGATTCTATTCTGACGAGGTGTTTAATGTGTTAGATCCCGGAACTAAGGTTAACCAAAGCTCTGATACCAACTGTGACGATCCCAAAATCCGAGGGGCGGTATTAAGGATAATCATTGGAATATAACACATTAATCGTCAAAGCAGAGTACAGATAATAGCAGAAACAATAAATAGAATAATTTTACATGGATATGACAGCGGAATAACGACATGTAATAATATCAGAATAGCATAGCGTAGGATATAACTTAGTAAATAAAAAGGGAAGTGATCAGTCATCATCGCCAGAGGCGGAATACATACATGCAGTGAGACATAATAAGGGTATCAATCTACATCGCCGAAGGCGGTACATATACATACAATAAGAAATACGGAAAGTAAATCAGTCTGCATCGCCCGTGGCGGAATCATAATATAAGTACAGTAATGGCAGAAAATGTCAAAGTCATCTCTGTGAAGTCAGCCTCGCCATGAGCCAAAAATGCACTCTATGTAACAGTGCAGAGCCAAAAACAACCTATCACCTGTGAACTAGGTTGCCCGTGTGAAAATAAGGGCACCTGCGTTTGCAAAGTGAAACAAACAACGAGTCAGTCATGGGGAATGGTATGAGGAATCTATTTAACAGTTAAACAACAGTAATAGCAAATCATAGGACCACGCCACTTTCGCGGAACGGGTTTACTCCAGTGATTGCTAGTGCATCTAAAACAAAGTAAATTCTTTTAAAACAATGCAATGCTTTTAAAAAGAATGAAGCCATTATAAGACTCAGGTCCCATCACACAATGCAACGCAAGCCGGAGGATAAAGTTTTACCTTATAATGGCCAAATATGCTTGATACATATAAAGCAAAATCAATTGATATTATTACTAGTGCATATATGTTTCAAAAGCGGATAGCATCATAAATATCAATCATAGGCGACATGAGCGTCCCATGCCACTATGTCGCCATATATAAGTTACAATCGAATCTGTTATATCGTATTGGGAATTGGATTTCCGTCATGAGTCAAGGCAAGGGGCAAGCTCCTCTCCGCTTCGAGACATTCTAGCAAATGCCTCGGGACTACACACTCTGGGTAAACCCTGGATCGGCTGGGCTGGTCCTCTCTTACGTTTGAGGATTGGCAATTCCTGAGCACACGTTTCCCGGTCCTTACAGACCTATAATCGAGGCGCCTCGCATTCCAACAACCACATAGGTGAAAAATAGATATATATGTCAGGGCGGGTAAGTCACTGACACCACCATAGCTAGAAAGAAACGTCGTGCTCTCCCAGCACCCCGTATCCCGTTTTTAACTCATACCGAGGTGTGAGGCTCGCGAATCCACGCTATACACAAAGCTAGGCCACGTAGACCGTGCTTTGATCATCATCCACAAGACTTTGCTTTGCAACAGAAGCCTTGATCACCGCATCTTGGCATGCCACATAGGCAGTCCACTCCATACCATTGATTTCCATCGATATATAACCCTTGAGCTCGTATGTCTCAGAGAAGGGCGTTAAGCAAAAGAATAAATTCTCCGCCGCCAAACAGATATATATTTAACAGAGATCAATCAGTATAGAACAAAATCCAATGTCAGACACATAGTCCATTTACAAGTCCGTTCTCGGTCTGAACGAAACCGGAGGCGTCAAATTCCTCGTATATCCGTCCAATCAACACATACGTTCAGACGGCTACTACTTCCGTCCCTTTCCGGTAGCTACTCCGGTCAGGAACCTCAGTAGCGCCCATCCAACCGATACGAAGATCGTCGGTCTTGAATCATCTTTGCATTTTCCAATTCGAATCGCTAGATAAATTATTTGAAATGATGGTTAGCTCGGCCTTTTCAAATAATTCACGTCATTAAAATTTAAATCGATTCTTTCCATGGTTATATTATTCGACATCCATCTTTCAGTTCTTTAGTGTTATTTTCGTGTTAAGCACATACAACCATCAAATATCAAACAATTCAAGCCCAATTGGTTTATTTGCAATCTATGTTGCTTACAATATTTTATAACGATTTTTCGCCATTTTTATTTATTTAAAAATGGCCATATTTAATTAAACGACGTTTCAGGTCGTGCCGTGGCACTGGCGCTGTTTTTCTCCTAGTTTGTTTCACACATATCGGAAAATCTAATCGTTGGATTTCTACAAAGTCTATATCAGTGGGAAGATATTCCCAAAGCGAACCCAACGGTTCCAGTTTCGTGAGAATCCGACGGTCGGATCTTCCACACTAGTCGTTTGAAGTTACGGTTTCAAAATTCGAACTGCAGCGTCGTTATTCGATTTAATTTAAATATATTTATATTTATATATATAAAAACGATCCTGGCGCTGTTTTTCTTTAGATTTAAATTAAACATTCCGGACAATCCAACTGTTGGATTTTTACAAGATTGGTGCCTTTGGAAAGATATTTCCAAGGCGAACCCAGCGGTTGTGGTTTCGGGAAAATCCGATGGTCGGATTTTTCGTGCTAATCGTTTCAAATTACGATTCCGAAACACGAACTGCATGGCCTCTATTCCTTTTAATTATATTTATGTTTATATATATAAATATAGTTCATCCTATAATTCCAACTATAGCTCATTCTATATTTTCAACTTCGTTTTCACTTCAAATTTTTCACTAACGCCTTAATATTTCAAAAAAATTCGCAATAACCTCCTTTGTATGGGGAGGGGTATGGAAATTTATTGGGCCGTGTTAGCTACCCAATAAATCCTAAAAAGCATTCAAATATTTATAGTGATATATTCTGGTGTTTACGGGGGAGCATGTATAGATAATCACTCTAGAGAATGAATTCTCGTCACCCCGTTTCCGTGTGGAAATAAATAGTCCATGTGCCGTATCTAATAACTAGAGCGACGTGATTATTGTCAACTCCAGACCCGTGTGGGGTTTTTATTAATCTAGCAATTTATCGTTATAATTTATATAGTCCATATTAGTCATCAGTTCAACCTGTAGTATATAGTCATCGCCATACAAGCCTCTCGCTCGTATGGTAAATCTTCCACCTCGTCACACAAGCTCCAATTGCTTATGTGGAATATGATGAAGTATGCCTATCGTCAAGAAGTATGCCATGTATTGTAGTTCAAAATTAATTGTTACTATTCTATGGCGATATTTATTATTTCACACAGAATAACCAGCACTCCGCATTCAATGGCATTCACAGGAGTTGATAAATAAATAAAATTGCGCAGCCAACTCATCAAGGTTTACCTATTTGTCGGGCACGCAAATAATTTCTTTACTCTACAGCTAATCCATTTCCTGTTCAACACATGTATACATATGCAGAACAAAGCTAATAATAATATTTCTAGCGAACTATTATTTATTTCAACACGTGTGTATTTTTATCTAAGCATATTCATGATAAAAGAAATATTTTTATCATTAAAAATATTTATTCAACACGTGAATGTTTTTAACACTCCATATTCACAATAAAAATATAGTTTTTATTGTCGAATTATTTTATTTTAAAATACGATAACATTCAACACATGAATTTCAAATCGACGAACGAATTGCAACTCAACACATGAATATTCTATATAGTTTGTATCTATATAAAAATTTGATTTTTATCGCTAAAGCTATTTGTTTAAATTCAAATAATATTCAACACATGAATTTCAACTCAACGAATGAATTGCAACTCAACACATGAATATTTGATACTGTTTGTATATATATAAAAATGTGATTTTTATCGCTAAAGCTATTTGTTTAAATTCAAATAATATTCAACACATGAATTTCAACTCAACGAATGAATTGCAACTCAACACATGAATATTCGATACAGTTTATATATATATATATGTGTGTGTGATTTTTATCGCTAAAGCTATTTGTTTAAATTCAAATAATATTCAACACATGAATTTCAACTCAACAAATGAATTGCAACTCAACACATGAATATTCTATATAGCATATGTATATTTTTTTCAACGAATGAAAATTATTCTAACACATGAATATTTCAGAAAATTTCGGCAGCATAACGGCAGGGTAGTTAAAACCGGGACCGTCCCTAGTACGGCTCCTCGCTCTACCTTAAAACCTCGCGGTTTTTGACAATGGGGATCATGCATCTAGTTCGCACGCAGGCGGCATGTTTTATTTTCAATTCCACAATCCTATTCTAATTTGTTTCAACCACAAGAGGGTATTTTCAACCACAAAGGTATTTTTCAACCATAATATCAACCACAAACAATTATTTCCAACCATTCGTCATACCATATAATATCACGTCAATCACAAGCAATAAATATCGTCCATGGTCTGTGGACGAGGGGAGTATATATATATATATAATAATTCACTTGCATTTCATCACAATTCAAAGCATATATGTTTCATTCAACGCTTGTATAATTTACGCATCGCTAATATAACTTTTACAACACATGTACATGAGGTATACAATGCGTATATAATTTACACTTCGCTTATATAATTTATACAACATGTTTTCATTCACACAAATAGTTTAGATTTCTCACATTGGTTATTGCAGTGCTAAAAATCGTAGGAAGGTCAGAAAAATCCGCGGCTTCTTCTAGGATGTAGAGAGCCTCCTTGCGGTCACGGTGTCTCCTGTTTCATCAAATTTCATTAAAGAACGAAAAAGATATTATTTTTCTAAGTTTTGCAACACTTAAAAGTGTTATTTTCATTTCAGAAATTTATATCAGAAAAGTTTTCAAAGCTTCAAAACTAGGTCTCGATTTTTAAGCCAAATCGTACCTCGTTGCTTCGATCAGACCTCACAGCGTCAGTGGGCTACGAATCACCTTCCGATCGGCGGTGTTGGCGATGGACTCGGTGGCTCCTGTGGGTCGCGGCGGTGCTCGAAAGGGCGCGACTTCCTGGTCGAAATTCGACGCGTACAGTTGATGGATTGAGACGTGGCTAGGTCGGATTGATAGAGGAGGAGAAGGCGGTCTGAAGCTTCAACTGGCGGAGGCGGCGAAATCGACTATGGCGGTGGCAAAATCGGTGGGAATTCTCGTGCTTCGTGCGTCGTTCAATCGTAGCGGCTAGGGTTTTTTTCGAGTTTTTTTTTAAAGAAAAAATCCTATTGGTCCGAGCTATATAGTAAATTTTAAATAGTGTTTTCTCAAACGAACTCCTTTTTAAACCCAACGACTGTCGCCCCTAGCTAAATACCCCCATTCCGGACACAATGGGATATATTTCGTTGGCCAATTCGACTGTTACAGTCAGTTATTTTTCAAATTAAAATATAAAACTTTCGATATTTAATTTAAACGTACATTTCAATTTGCCAGGGCCACAAACTGAATCGAAAAATTCCAGAAAAATAAATCTAGCTTTGTTTTGATGATACGGTTCTAACAAAACCAGTTTCGTCCAATTCTGAGCTCGTTTGAAAAACGGCCATTTTTAGGTCGACCCATTTTAACAGAAATTGACCAATCACATTTTCTTTTGCCCCGCTCACATACTAGCTTCAAAAAATATGAAATTTGAAACTTAGCAATAATTTGACATCCCGAACCCAACAAAAGTGGTTTCGTCGAATTCCGAGGTCGTATGCAAAATATCAATTTTCAAGGGCTATATATGTTATATAGCGACCTTCCCGAAAATTCATTTGGCCATAACTTTTGATTCCCGCTATGAAACTTCGATTTTTCAGATTCGTTAGAAAGGTATTCATAAACAGATTTAGATATTTTCAGTTTCGCTAAAATCCGTTACATTTTCCACCCGGTACAGTCGGACCAAGTTTGTATCAAAATTTCGACCTGCAATACCATACCAAATTCTATATTTTATTGAAATAGGCTATTTCAATTATTCAAATTCTTTGGTAATAACCTAATTTAAAAATTTTAAATTGGTTCACATTTTCCGGGTTATTACAATGATGATTGTCTATAATAGAGACAATCGTCAACTATTCGAAACTTGAGTCGCTAGGTGCAGTGCACTGGTTTGCATTGTATGTAACAACATTTAATTCTTTCATCTGTTGAAAAGTATAGTACGTGGGTAAATGCTTTGGATTGATTTATGATTCTATGAAGCTTAAGCTTGACTGATGTATT
This sequence comes from Allium sativum, assembly GCA_030737875.1. Classification (NCBI taxonomy): domain Eukaryota; kingdom Viridiplantae; phylum Streptophyta; class Magnoliopsida; order Asparagales; family Amaryllidaceae; genus Allium; species Allium sativum. The sequence continues at coordinate 117,133,276 of CM060923.1, forward strand.
TACAAGGTCCTCATAACATTTTTTTCCCTTCCCCTAAACTTATATATATGTATGTACATATTTATATAAGTGTATGTATGTGTGTGTGTGTGTATATGTATGTGTGTGTGTGTGTGTATATATATCCATGTTTATTCAGATAGTGGGTTATAAAAGAATTTTAATTGTACTCATTTGCATTTACCATATTTGAATTATCGCTTTTTACTGCTTAAATATAGTTGCTTCGTTCTGCTCAAATGTGTGGGTCTAATAAATTATTATTTCAATAGATTAAATATGGTTGTTGCCAGTTGCATACACTCACAATAATGGAGATGTGTTACCGCGTATACATCTATTGGAGATTGGTTAATTTGGGTGGTATACATAATTTACCATTGCATTGTAATTTTTTCCAATTGTTTGACTTTGTACTTTGAGTTTTTTTTTTAAATTAGATATCTAAAAATAGGTCTAAATATTATGAAACATACTACATATATATGTCTCTTTCCCTGAAGTCAAAATGCTTAATTATTGGGACACAGTTGTTGGCCGATAAATGAATATTGTTCATTTAAGTGGCATATTGTACATTTATACCTTTAGTCTTAACAGCCTGACTAAATGATGTGCCTATAGGAAGGTTTTCATTATGTGAAAAAAAAATTATGGAATAAAATTTATTCAAGAACTTCATTTTTTTAGTTTTGCTTCCAAATACTAACACGATGTAGTAGATAGGTGGTTTTTTCTTTAAAAACAATGATTTTAGCACAAAAGTTGCAAGAGTAAATCTAATAAATTAATAAATGTACTTCATCTCAATTTATTTTGTCTTGATTAATAATATTTTCAATGGTTTAAAATTTATATTTTTTTAAATACGGAAAATATAACCATGTGCAAAGCACTGGTTCCCAGTTGTTTAAATAAAAAGTGCACCAAATTGATTTGTTATCTTCTATCATTATTATGTTAGTATAATGATATATATATATAATAGTAACAATAACTTAGTTTCAGTGCCTATATTAAGTTAGTGTAACAAACCAACAATTTTAACATTTAAAATATGAATTTAATTTAAATCTAATGTTGGAATGAACAATTATATTTGAGATTTCATTTAAAAATTTAAAATCTATTTTGTTCTAACTTGGATTTAATAAAATATTAAGTATGAATAAATGTTTTTTATTTAAATATGACTGGTTTAGTTAAAATCAAATATAGCTAATTTAAATCAAATTTGTTGGAATATTTGAATTTGATTTTGAAAATTAAATTTGAAATATAACTTAAGAAATTAAAAGCTAATATATCTACTTGAACTTGATATTTGGAATATAAACTTAAAGAAAACCTAATTTAAGAATTCATAATTTATTTCATTTTTATTTTTTATATTGGTTGGGAATGACATCATCATATATGTGTTTGTGTGATAATTTGAAATTTAGACACCAACGGTAAATGGATCAGCATATATGCACATGAATGGTTAGTGGTAAATGATGATATAATAAATACACATGCAATTCATAATTTTGTCAGAAATGACCTTTATTATTTAAGTACAAAAGTACCATTCTTTGATCTCCCTTAAATATTTTCCCGAAGATCCATCTAATTTTTTGAATCATATTTCAAAGTCAACATCAATTGCAGAACTTTTGGTGGCCTGCATTGACACTACGATATCTTACGCCGACCCTACGATTTCCAATACCAGGACTCGGGCTTGATTCAGAAATCCATACATTTTCACTATGATATCTTACGCCAACCATCGGATTTCCATCACCAGGACTAGGGCTTTCTTTAGAAATCTCTCTTTTACAACATTTAGTATATATGCTTCTACGTTGTAAATCTTTAAATTCCCAACTTTCAAGGCTTTCGAATCGACATATGTGAGCAAAGTTTATATCAGTAGAGCAAGTTCCTTTAGATAAAAAAAACTGTGACCCACGTATACTTGCATCTACCAACATTAAAGAATTTTATCCTGCATTTTTCAATAAGAAGAAAAGGAGACAATTAGATCAATACACATACCAAACAATGAAAAGAAAATTGGGAAGTACAGACGTTATAAGTTGAAAATGATGGACACAGCGTAATTGACAAGATACTACCATAGTATATTCATAAAGAAAAAGGAAAAATTAAATAATAATAATAATACCAACGCATAGAAGTGTAACGACCCAGAAAATCTGAACCAATTTAAAATTTTTAAATTGGCTAAACTAATGGATTTTAAATATTTAAAATAAATATTTTAAATAATGGCAATGAAAAGTGAGTATGAATCGACAATTGAAAAGGAATATAATTAATTATAATTATAAACAAGGCTTGAAAAGGCGCTGTAGTTTCAAAAATTGAATTCAAACTTTGTCGGACTGTACCGGGTGCAAAACAATCCGGATTTTAGTGAAACCAAAAATATTTAAATCTGTTAGTGAATACCTTTCTAACGAATCTGAAAAATCGAATTTTCATAGCGGAAAGCAAAAGTTATGGCCAAATGAATTTTCAGAAGGGTCGTTGTGGATTTTATATAGCCCGTGAAATTGGCCATTTTGCAAACGACCTCGGAATTCGACGAAACCACTTTTGTTGGATCCGGGATGTGAAGTTATTGCTAGGTTTCAAATTTCATAGTTTTTGAGGCTAGTATGTGAACGTGGCAAAGGAAAATGTGTTTTGGTCAATTACAGTTAAATTGGATCGACCAAAAATGGGCCTTTTTGCAAACGGTCTCAGAATTCGACGAAACTAGTTTTGTTGGTACCGTATCGTCAAAAGATAGCTAGATTTATTTTTCTGGAATTTTTCGAATTAGTTTGTGGCCCTGGCAAATTGAAATGCACGTTCAAATCAAATATTGAATGTTTTATATTTTAAATTTGAAGGGAAACTGACTGAAACAGTCGAATGGGCCTATGAAACATATCCCATTGTGTTCGGAACGAGGGTAAAATGCTAGGGACGACAGTCGTTGGGCTTGGATTGGTGTTCGTGTGTGACGAGGGGTATTTTCGGATTTTTAAAAAAATTATAAATATAAGAAAAATTCTGATTGGTCAATTATTTTTCTCTCTCCCCGTTCTTCGTGCGCACGGCGGATTTAATTCAGATCTTCCCGGCCACTTTTCTCCTTCGTTTCTCAACGAAATCGGGTGTTCTTAGATCCATTTTGAAGCTCTCCGCACGCTCTTCAAATCAAGACAAGGTTTGAGATTTATCGTAGGGTATTGGGGCTGAATCACCTTCGAGAACCGCCGGACTTTGGAGCACCGCCGTGGCCACTGGGCCACACCGAGCTGGCCAATTCCCCCACGCGCGCGAAGCCCTCTCCTAGCCCTTTGACGCTGCACCACCCGATCGTCCTAATGCTACACGGTTTGCTCGAAAATTGGCGACCTAGTTTTGTGTGACGGCAAGGAATTTCGCTCGGTCCGAACCAGTCGCTAAACCGGCCCAGGCCGTTCGAAACGCCCTATCGTTTGAGAACACGACAAAACAGAACGCATACAGAAGAACATTTCATTGTATATTACAACAATGCATCAGATTACAAGAATATACAGAATAAAAATGAATATTACACAGAGATATCAGAGATTTAAATTACATTTAAATACATTGCAGCGGAAAATAATACAATACCCAACTAGAAGTAGATATACGGATACAAAGCTTTCCGGATATCGTTCCAGCTGTAAACCAGGATCCTGTGAATATAAATCTGCAAAACCGAAACTACTAGCTGCCCGTGTCAAAATAAGGGCACCCAGAGTTTAGGTTAAAACAATAAACTCCAGGTCAGTCATGTGACTGGTGTGAGAACTAAAACAGTTATTAATCTTTATTTTTAAAGTTAGGTAAATCAAGGGACCACGCCGTATAACACGGAACGGGTTTCCTCCCAAGAATACCAGTGCATAAAACAAACAGCGCAATGCTAAATAAAGAAAAATGAAGCTGTTATAAGACCCAGGTCCCATCACACAATGCAACGCAGCCGAGGATAGGGTTTTCCCTTATAACAGCCAAAGAATGCTTGATACGTTTAAAACAAATCATTTGATACTATTATAAGTGCATAGTGTATAAAACAACTTCAAATCATAAGTATCAATCATAGGCGGCATGAATGCCCCATACCACTATGTCGCCATATATAGGTTATACAATCAAAATCGCAAAGTCACGTATTTGGAAATTGGATTTCCATCTATGAACCGAGGCAAAAGATAGTCCTCAACCGATTCGAGACGCTCTAGCCCGTGTCTCAGGCAAGTACTCAGTCAAGCCTTGGATCCTCAGGGCCAGTCCACCGATGTGGATTAAACTTAAACCCTGAACATGCATTTCCCCGCCCTATGGGGCGTAAACGAGCCAACTAAATGACTCCATCGGTTCGAGAACGACCGATCAATCCGAGGCGCCTCGCAACAGCAACAACCACATAAGTCAAACTCGTCAGGGCGTGTAAAACCACTGACGCCACTTCTAGCTAGAAAGAAACGCATGCCCTCCCTGACGTCCTCTCCCGTTTTTGGTTCATACCGGGTGTGAAACACGCGAGGTAAACGTTACACAAAGCTACGCCGCAGAGGCCGTGCTTTGATCATCACCACAAGACTTTGCTTTTCAACAGAAGCCTCGATCAATTTCCACTTAGGCATGCCACACAGGCAATTCACTCCATGCGTTTGATATCCATCAATATATAACCCCTGAGCTCGTACGTCTCAGAGAAGGGCGTTAAGCAAGAGAATAAATTCTCCGCCGCCAAACAGATATATATTTAATAGAAATCAATCACACAGACTAAAATCCAATGTCAGACACACAGTCCATTTACAAGTCCGTTCTGGGGCTGAACGAAACCGGAGGCACCTAGTACCCCGCATATCCATCGATCTCCAAGTACGTCTGGACGATCACTAACTGTTTCCATCTTCTTGGGTGTACAGCCCAATCAAGATCATCAGTTATCACCCAAACGACGTGAAGACTTCCGGTCTTCGACCACCGTCTTCATCTTCGACTTATCGTCGTATCAGTTATTCAGAATGGGATAAACCCGGTCTTTCCGAATAACTCGCGTATATATTATAAAAGTGTTACACAAACACAACATACGCCTCATTCCAACTCATTAGTCACTAACCGTAAATTAATCAAGAGAATAATTCCCCAAACATTAACCCCGAAGGCCGAAACCAACATCAGATCAATATCCAGAAAACCATTCTGCTTAGCTAACCGACAGTTAGTTTCTAAATTTAACATTCATAGGGAAAGGTTCCCATTAATTTTATCCAAGATAAATTCCTTGAATTTATTCTTTATTCTATTTTTGAATCTCAATTCAAACTAGTCGGGATTAGCGAACCTTACCGAAGTAATCATTTATTTTAATTTCCCAATCCCAACCTATTAATCCCATGAAGTAAAACTGGTAATACTTCATATCTAACACCACAGTGTTATCGGTAATTCAATTACCATTTCACGTTCAAATCTAATTAAAGATTTAACTATCGCCTGGAGCAAAACTGGTAATACCCCATTCTCGATCATTTCAATCTAATTAAAGATTCATTAAAACTCCACTTAGTTTTAATCGTTGACTGGGTTAAAGAATCAGTGTCATTTAAAAACACGGTTCACGATAAACCCAAAATCACATTCATTAATCATCGGGTTAAAGAACGAGTGTTATTTAAAACACTGTCCACGATAAACCCAAAAATCAATATCGATTCAATACCAATTAAATAACACTCGTTCTTTAACCCGATGATTAATGAATGTGATTTTGGGTTTATCGTGAACCGTGTTTTTAAATGACACTGATTCTTTAACCCAGTCAACGATTAAAACTAAGTGGAGTTTTAATGAATCTTTAATTAGATTGAAATGATCGAGAATGGGGTATTACCAGTTTTGCTCCAGGCGATAGTTAAATCTTTAATTAGATTTGAACGTGAAATGGTAATTGAATTACCGATAACACTGTGGTGTTAGATATGAAGTATTACCAGTTTTACTTCATGGGATTAATAGGTTGGGATTGGGAAATTAAAATAAATGATTACTTCGGTAAGGTTCGCTAATCCCGACTAGTTTGAATTGAGATTCAAAAATAGAATAAAGAATAAATTCAAGGAATTTATCTTGGATAAAATTAATGGGAACCTTTCCCTATGAATGTTAAATTTAGAAACTAACTGTCGGTTAGCTAAGCAGAATGGTTTTCTGGATATTGATCTGATGTTGGTTTCGGCCTTCGGGGTTAATGTTTGGGGAATTATTCTCTTGATTAATTTACGGTTAGTGACTAATGAGTTGGAATGAGGCGTATGTTGTGTTTGTGTAACACTTTTATAATATATACGCGAGTTATTCGGAAAGACCGGGTTTATCCCATTCTGAATAACTGATACGACGATAAGTCGAAGATGAAGACGGTGGTCGAAGACCGGAAGTCTTCACGTCGTTTGGGTGATAACTGATGATCTTGATTGGGCTGTACACCCAAGAAGATGGAAACAGTTAGTGATCGTCCAGACGTACTTGGAGATCGATGGATATGCGGGGTACTAGGTGCCTCCGGTTTCGTTCAGCCCCAGAACGGACTTGTAAATGGACTGTGTGTCTGACATTGGATTTTAGTCTGTGTGATTGATTTCTATTAAATATATATCTGTTTGGCGGCAGAGAATTTATTCTCTTGCTTAACGCCCTTCTCTGAGACGTACGAGCTCAGGGGTTATATATTGATGGATATCAAACGCATGGAGTGAATTGCCTGTGTGGCATGCCTAAGTGGAAATTGATCGAGGCTTCTGTTGAAAAGCAAAGTCTTGTGGTGATGATCAAAGCACGACCTCTGCGGCGTAGCTTTGTGTAACGTTTGCCTCGCGTGTTTCACACCCGGTATGAACCAAAAACGGGAGAGGACGTCAGGGAGGGCATGCGTTTCTTTCTAGCTAGAAGTGGCGTCAGTGGTTTTACACGCCCTGACGAGTTTGACTTATGTGGTTGTTGCTGTTGCGAGGCGCCTCGGATTGATCGGTCGTTCTCGAACCGATGGAGTCATTTAGTTGGCTCGTTTACGCCCCATAGGGCGGGGAAATGCATGTTCAGGGTTTAAGTTTAATCCACATCGGTGGACTGGCCCTGAGGATCCAAGGCTTGACTGAGTACTTGCCTGAGACACGGGCTAGAGCGTCTCGAATCGGTTGAGGACTATCTTTTGCCTCGGTTCATAGATGGAAATCCAATTTCCAAATACGTGACTTTGCGATTTTGATTGTATAACCTATATATGGCGACATAGTGGTATGGGGCATTCATGCCGCCTATGATTGATACTTATGATTTGAAGTTGTTTTATACACTATGCACTTATAATAGTATCAAATGATTTGTTTTAAACGTATCAAGCATTCTTTGGCTGTTATAAGGGAAAACCCTATCCTCGGCTGCGTTGCATTGTGTGATGGGACCTGGGTCTTATAACAGCTTCATTTTTCTTTATTTAGCATTGCGCTGTTTGTTTTATGCACTGGTATTCTTGGGAGGAAACCCGTTCCGTGTTATACGGCGTGGTCCCTTGATTTACCTAACTTTAAAAATAAAGATTAATAACTGTTTTAGTTCTCACACCAGTCACATGACTGACCTGGAGTTTATTGTTTTAACCTAAACTCTGGGTGCCCTTATTTTGACACGGGCAGCTAGTAGTTTCGGTTTTGTAGATTTATATTCACAGGATCCTGGTTTACAGCTGGAACGATATCCGGAAAGCTTTGTATCCGTATATCTACTTCTAGTTGGGTATTGTATTATTTTCCGCTGCGATGTATTTAAATGTAATTTAAATCTCTGATATCTCTGTGTAATATTCATTTTTATTCTGTATATTCTTGTAATCTGATGCATTGTTGTAATATACAATGAAATGTTCTTCTGTATGCGTTCTGTTTTGTCGTGTTCTCAAACGATAGGGCGTTTCGAACGGCCTGGGCCGGTTTAGCGACTGGTTCGGACCGAGCGAAATTCCTTGCCGTCACAGGTGGTATCAGAGCTTTGGTTTACAAAGCTAGAGAACAAGACACATTCGGACCGAGCGAAATTCCTTGCCGTCGCATTTTGAACATTCCAACGAGGTATACGGCTTGTTTATTTTCAACTGATTTTAACAGTTTAAAGCGTTGCAAAACTTCGAAAAATCGTATCTTTTTCGTTCGTTAACGAAGTTCGATGAAACAGGAAACATCGTGACCGTTTGGACGTCTTCTACATTTTAGAAGAGATCGCATATTTTTCTAAGCCTTCTGCTATTTTTGGTGGAGTGGAACCCAATGTGAGATTTCTAATTTATAAACAATATGGAAACGACGATGTATAAATTATATAGCCGATGTATGAGTTATATAAGCATTGTACACCTCTTGTATAAGTTGTACGTTCGATGTATAAGTTATATATGCGTTGTAAAAATTATATATGTGTTGAAATAGAAGTGAATTGCTATAAATATATATATATATATATATATATATATATATATATATATACGCCCCTCGTCCACAAACCATGGACGATATTTATTGATCGTGATTGGTGTGAAAATTGATTGATAGTGAATGGTTGTTTGGGATTGTTTGTGGTTGATATTGATTGATTGTGGTTGAAAAATACCCATTTGTGGTTGAGAAATACTTTGTTGAAACCACATAGGATTAGTTTGTGGAAATGAAATAAATATATACATGCCGCCTGCGTGCGAACTAGATGCATAATTCCCAATATCAAAAACCGCAAGATTTTAAGGTAGAGCGAGGAGCCGTATTAGGGACGGTCCCGGTTTTAACTACCCTGCCGTTATGCTGCCGAAATTTTGAATAATATTCATGTGTTTGAATTATTTTCATTTGTTGAAACTATATTTATTCATTTATTAGAAAACCTTCATGTGTTGAATCGATATTCATTCGTTGATTAGAAATTCATATGTTGAATGGTATTCGTGTTTTAAATATAAAAATCACATTTTTATCTATATATAGAAACTATAGAAGACCTTCATGTGTTGAATCAATATTCATTCGTTGATTAGAAATTCATATGTTGAATGGTATTCGTGTTTTAAATATAAAAATCACATTTTTATCTATATATAGAAACTATAGAAGACCTTCATGTGTTGAATCGATATTCATTCGTTGATTAGAAATTCATGTGTTGAATGGTATTCCTGTTTTGAAATAAATTGTTTAATAATACTAATCACCTTTTTATCACCTATATGAACTATATAAAATAATAGTGTTTTGAAATGAATTGTTTTACAAAAAAATCACATCTTTATTATATACATGAATCGTTGAAATGTGAAGTGTTAAAAATAGCAACTCGTTCAAATAAATATGCATGAGTCAAAATATTCATTAATTAGCTAATGATATGATTTTTTGCCTATGCACGCAACATTAGAATGAATGGTGTTTTTAAACCAAATGGAATCAAATATGAAGTTGAATGGAAAATGATAAATGATTAGAACTGTATATATGTACATGCATATTTATTGAACAGGTTATAGCAAAGGGGCTAGAGAAGAGGAATAAAATTTTGTGCCCGACAAATAGGTACACATTTACTGTTTTGTTTGGGTGATGATTTTATGAGCCTGTTGGCTAGCCGCTTGGCTTTTTCTTTTTCTTTTTGATATGAGACGCCCGTGTGGCTATTTGGTAATTTTCCCAGCCCCTCCCGTACAAAGGAGGTTATGGCGAATTTTTCCGAAATTTAAAGGCGTTAGTGAAATATTTGAAGTGAAAACGATATAGGAATTTTTAAATGAACTATATTTATATAAATATATAAATATAAATAAAATTAAAACGAAACGTTGCCGTGCAGTTCGTATTTTGAAACCGTGATTTCAAACGATTGTACCGGGAGATCCGACCATCGGATTTTCCTGAAACCGCAACCGTTGGGTTCGCCTTGGAAAAATCTTTCCAACGGCACCAACTTTGTAAAAATCCAACGGTTGGATTGTCTGGAATGTTTAATTCAAATCTGAAGAAAAACAGCGCCAGAAACGATTATATTTATATAAATAAATATAATTATATTTAATCGAATAACGACGCTGCAGTTCGTATTTTGAAATCGAAACTTCAAACGATTGTACCGGGAGATCCGACCGTCGGATTTTCCCGAAACTGGAACCGTTGGATTCATTTGGAAAAGACCTTTCTAATGAAGTAAATTTTGTAAAGATCCAATGGTTAGATTTTCATATATGTATAAATCAAATCTAAAGAAAAACAGTGCCACGGCCGCGTTATGGCCTGAAGCATCGTTTTGAATAAATTGGCTCTTTTAAAATAAATAAAAATAGCGGTAAATCGTTATAAAATACCATAAACAATATGGAATGGAAATAAACTGAATTTGCTCGATTTATGTGGTATTTGATGGTTGAATGTGTTTGGTGTGAAAATTACCTTAAAGAACAAAATTGGTGTTGTCGAATAATTTAACCATTGAAGTAAATTGATTTGAAATTCTAAATATACGTGAATAATTTGAAAAGGCCGAGTTAATTCTCATTTCAAATAATTGACCGACGATTGTAATTCGAAGATGAAGACGATGGTCGAAGACCGGAGATCTTCACCTCGTTTGGATGGTAACCGAGGTCCTGATTAGGAGGCATCCCGAAATATGGATAATGAGTGGTGATCGTCCAGACGTATGTGGTGATCGATGGGTTTGCGAGGTATTTAGTGCCTCCGGTTTCGTTCAGACCCAGAACAGACTTGTAAATGGACTGTGTGTCTGACATTGGACTTTATTCTGTGTTGATTGATCTCTATTAAATATACATCTGTTTGGCGGCGGAGAATTTATTCTTTTGCTTAACGCCCTTCTCTGAAACGCACGAGCTCAGAGGTTGTATATCGATGGACATCAGTTGCACGACATGAATTGCCTGTGTGGCACGCTAAGATGCAGTGATCAGGACTTCTGTTGAAAAGCAAAGTCTTGTGGTGATGATCAAAGCACCGCTTACGTGGCGTAGCTTTGTGTATAACGTAAAATCGCGAGCCTCACACCCCGGTATGAAATAGAAACGGGAGAGGACATCAGGGAGGGCCTGCGTTTCTTTCTAGCTAGGGTGGTGTCAGTGACCTACCAGCCCTGACATTTATATACTTTTCACCTGTATGGTTGTTGCTGTTGCGAGGCGCCTCGGTTAGATCGGACGATCCGGGTCCGATGGAGTCATTCGTTGGCTCATTTACACCCCAAAGGGTTGGGAAACGCAGTGTTCAGGAATTTTAATCCACATCGGTGGACCGGCCCTGACGATCCAAAGGCTTGAATGAGTACTTGCCTGAGACACGGGCTAGAGCGTCTCGAATTCGGTAAGGACTATCTTTTGCCTTGGTTTATGACGGAAATCCAATTTCCAAATACGTGACTGAGCGGTTTTGATTGTATATATATATGGTGACATGATATATGGTACCCATGCCGTCTATGATTGATAGTTATGATTTGAAATTGTTTTCAAAACATATAAACACTAGTAATAATATCAATTGCTTTTGTTTTATTCGTATCAAGCATATTTTGGCAGTTATAAGGTAAAAACTCTATCCTCCGGTTTGCATTGCATTGTGTGATGGGAACTGAGTCTTATAATGGCTTCATATTTATAAAATGCATTGCGTTGTTTAAAAGAAAGATTTGTTTTAAAGCACTGATAATCCAATGGAGTAAACCCGTTCCACGAGAGTGGCGTGGTCCTGAGATTAGCCAAATTATATATGTGTTGAGTAGATTTCTCATACCAGTCCCATGACTGACTCGTAGTTTGTTTCACTTTCAAACTCGGGTGCCCCTTTTTCTACACGGGTAGCCTTGTATTCAGGTTTAGCTGGTTCTTTTTGGATAGCTGGAGCTGAAGATGGATTCTATAATTTATCTCTTTTTATGCTGTTCAGCTCCTATTGTACATATTTTGTTTGTTTTCCGCTATAGACATTTATGTATGGCTGAACTGTATTTGTACTAAGTAAGATCCTGTATACTGTGTAACTCTGATGATTACTTTTATCCAGTATATTCTATTGTTCATAATCTGGTGTATTTACTTAATTCTGTTCTGCTATTATCTGTTTCTATGTTATATTCCACGGATTACCCTTGCCGTCGCCAGTACGGGGTTTGGGGCCGTCTCAATTTGGTATCAGAGCCTCGGTTAAGCTTAGTTCTGGAATATAACATTTGAACGAACTCGTCAGAAATAGAACCAGTAGTGTTCTAAGACGGGTTACTCTATACATATAGGATCAGCAATATCCTAGTATGAGTAAAGTAGAATGAAATTACACCTCGATAGACACATTTACACCTGAAGTATATGTTTCTATATTTCAAATTTTCTTTTCTGTGACCTGAAACTTGATCTGCCATTTGCAGAAGTACTAGAAAAAAATGTGTGTTAGAAACAGGAGAAATGCAGAACCCGATCTAGAGGCTCTATTAAAGAGATATCGAAATCTGAACTGAGCACAGTTCTCGGGCAATGAATCTATAATTCAAACTCAAGATTGGATGAGTTCGGTCGAAAGAATATTTGAGCGTATCCAGCTGAGGGATGACCAGAAACGGTTAGTAGCATCTTGGGCGCTCAAAGAAGAAGCTTTAATCTGGTGGGAAACAATCATCAAAGATAATCCAGAAGGTGATATCACCTGGGACAAATTCAAAGAGATTTTCCTAGGAAGATTTACTCCTCCTGAAGCGACGGAGCGATTATGTGATGAATTTTCTTATTTGATACAAGGAGATATGACCATCCCAGAATATCATAAGAAATTCAACGAACTTGCTCACTTTGCTCCTCATCTGATTCAAGATCCAAAGCGGAAGAATCTGAGATTTATTCATGGCCTACAAAGGAGATACCAGAATAGTGTAATGAGGAATGTGAAGCTTCCTTTTTCTGAAATGATATATATGGCTTATCAGTATGAAGATCTCCATAAGAAAGGAATGCTACGCGACGAAGAAGAAGTCGATTCTAGTGCCAAAAAGAGTCAGAAACTGATATTCCTGAAGCCAGTACAAGGTCTGAGGTCAGTGAGAAGCCCAGTGCCAAGAGAAAAAGGGCTGAATCTGGGAAAGAACCAATAATAACTGCTATTTGCTCTAACTGCAATAAGAAAGGACATTTGTCGATAAATTGTGGGCCCTTAATGAAAAGGATCAACAGTGGATCTAAGCCCACTAAGAAACAAAAGAACCCCCATGGGGAAAGGAAGTGCCATAAGTGCCACCAGGCAGGCCATATTGCACGGGAGTGTCCACTCTCAAAGAAATCTGAAGCAGTACAAGTGAATGAAATGGCAGAAGTACCTGCATCTTCGTCTGCTCAGGAAAGATCTGATGTTTTGGAAGGCACGCTCAATGTAAAGAACATTCCAGTTAAAGTACTATTTGACGCTAGCGCGTCACGAAGCTTTATAGCAAAGAGTGTAGTCAAGAAGTTGAATTTAAATGTGAAGAAGCTCAAAGAACCAATGACTGTCCAGAATCCGGTCGGGGGTTCCATCGGTCTCAGTTGGGCTTGTGCAGTACCTGTCTCTTTTTCCTGCTATAAATTCCCTACTATCTCTATGGTCATGAATTTTAATGAATTCGATCTTATTCTGGGATTGGATTGGCTAACCAAATATGAAGCAGAGGTTAGATGCGCCGAGAGAGTTGTTAGGGCCAAGATAAAATCGGGTGGTTATATAACCATTCCATGTGAAGGACAGAAAGCTAATAGAAAAGACTTCTGGGCAGCTCTAAATGTTTCTCCAGCCCAAATAGAAAATGTCCCTGAAACCACAGAGAATATTCCCGACTTAGTGAAAGATATCCCTGTAGTCAAGAACTATGCGGACGTGTTCGAAGAAGTTGTTCGCTTACCTCCGCAGAGAGAAATAGATTTCAATATTGCTTCGATTCCCAATGCAAGGCCTGTAGTTCACGCTATTCGAAGAATGTCCTTGAAAGAGAAGGAGGAATTAGACAATCAAACACGACAGCTAGTATGGAAGGGTCTAATCAGGCCTAGTTTCTATGATTGGGGAGCAGCAGTGGTGTTTGTCCCAAAATCTGACGGTACTCTACGTCTATGTGTGGATTATCGTGATCTGAACAAACAGACAATAAAGAACAAATATCCATTGCCGCGGATTGATGATTTGTTGGATCGATTAAATGGCGCACAAGTATTTTCACGAATGGGCCTAGCTATAGGCTTCCATCAACTTCGAATTGCCGAAGAGTGTGTTCCAATGACAGCATTCAGAGGTCCCGACTTATTCTACGAGTGGTTAGTAATTCCGTTCGGCTTATGTAACGCTCCCGCTTACTTCGTCGATCTAATGAACAGAGTATTCAAAGGAGTATTGAATAAATTTGTTCTGGTTTTTATTGATGATATTCTAATCTTCTCTAAATCAAAGGCCGAACATGAAAAACATTTGGAACAGGTGTTAGAAATCCTCAAAAGGAATGTATTGAAAGCAAAGTTTTCCAAATGTATATTCTGGCAAGACGAAGTGAAATTTCAAGGCCACGTCGTATCGAAAGAAGGAATCGCTGTGGATCCAAATAAAATCACAGCTATTCAGAATTGGAAATAGCCCAGTACCCCATTGAAGTCCGCAGTTTTCTCGGATTGGCTAGCTATTACCGGAAGTTCGTTAAAAACTTTTCGAAGATATCTGGTCATTTAACAAAGCTTACGAAGAAGCGCTCTAAATTCAAATGGACTCCGGAAAGTGAGGAGGCTTTTGAAGAGCTAAAATTAAGACTAACGACTGCTCCAGTGTTAACCATCATCGATGGCAACCAAGATCTAAAAGTCTGGACAGATGCTTCCAGAGAAGGCCTTGACGCAGTGTTAATGCAAAGGGGTCAAATGATTGCTTATGCTAGCCGTCAACTGAAGCCACACGAGAAAAACTACATCACTCATGATCTTGAGTTATTGGCTATTGTGTTTGCTTTGAAAATCTGGAGACACTATCTTCTGAGAGAGAGATTTGAACTGTTTATAGATCACTAGTCGCTAAAGTATCTGTTCACCCAGAAAGACTTGAATCTGAGGCAGCAACGTTGGCTAGAGTTTCTTGTAGCATATGACTTTGAAATTATATATACTCCAGGGAAAGCCAATGTCGTGGCCGATGCGTTAAGCCGAAAGAATGAGATGATCGCCAGTTTTATTATCACGACTTCATTGCTAGATAAAATATCTGCTCTTCAGGAGGATGATCACTTCATTCAGAAGATCAGAGAGATAATTCAACAAGGCGAACCCTCGAGTTTTCAAGTTGATAATAATGGAATTCTAAGGCTCAAAGGTTGAATCTGTGTCCCTAACATTCCTGAGCTTCGAAAGGAAGTACTGGATGAATGCCACAAGTCAAAACTCAGTATCCATCCAGGAGTAAGCAAAATGTATAATGACATCAAACGCACTTTCTGGTGGAAGTTGATGAAGAGGGACATTTCTTTATATGTTAGACGATGCCCTACATGCCAGCTAGTCAAGAGTGACCAACAGAAATTGGCTGGATTGTTACAACCACTAGAATTTCCGGGTTGGAAGTGGGAACATATTTCTATGGATTTCATTGATGGTTTGCCCAGAACTAGAAAAGGAAATGACAGTATTTGGGTGATCGTAGATCGCTTCACGAAGACCGCCCATTTCATACCTGTCAGATCAAGCAGAACCGCTCAGAGTCTGGCGCAGATATACTTCAAGGAAATAGTTAGACTACATGGAGTGCCGCTCAGTATAGTCAGTGATAGAGATACAATATTCACTAGCAAATTCTGGGAAGAATTTCAAGTCGAGCTGGGAACGAAGTTGAACTTAAGCACCGCTTATCATCCTCAGACAGACGGTCAGACTGAGAGGGTGAATGGTATTTTAGAAGACCTATTGCGGGCTTGTGTTATAGATTTCGGTGGATCATGGGAAGACCATCTGCATTTGGTTGAATTCTCATATAACAACAGTTACCAGGCGAGTCTGACAATGTCGCCATTCGAAGCATTGTATGGTAGACCGTGCCGATCCACTGCTTGTTGGGTCGAACCCGGGAATAGACTTGTGTTGGGTCCTGATATGATTCGAGAAGCTGCCGATAAAGTCGATTTTATTAAGAAGCGATTACTTGCCGCTCAAAGCCGACAAAAGAGCTATGCCGATAGAAGAAGAAGAGATATATCCTTTGCGGTTGGCGACTATGTATATTTGAAAGTATCGCCGATGAGAGGAGTTATCCGGTTCGGTAAAAGTGGAAAGTTGGCACCCAAATTCATTGGTCCGTTTCCTATTCTGGAACGAATTGGAACTCTCGCATATAAAGTTAAATTGCCTGATTGGTTGCCTGGAGTTCATTATGTATTTCATATATCCCAACTTCGAAAGCACGTTCATGATCCAGATTTGATCGTGGAAGAAGCAGCTCGACAGGATATTGAAATTACTCCAGAATTAGCTGTGAGACGAGAGCCGCTAAAGATTATCGGCAAAGAAACCAAAGAGCCGAGGAACAAGAAGGTTCACTTAGTCAAAGTGCAATGGAGTGGAGATCCGCGAGATTGTACTTGGGAAACTGAGGAGAGCATTCAGAAAGCTTACCCTAGATGCCGAATAGATATCTCTGATTGACTCCGGTGCAAGGTACATTTACCCTACTTTGCATTACCATTAAATTCTCTACTCTGCTGTTATTTTCTTTCCATGGATGTGAACTTTTAAAATTCTATAGTCTGAATGATTTTAAAAGAGAATAGGAATTAATTTGTATGGTTTTGAAAAGTTAAAAACAATTGGATTGGTTGTTGGGTTGTGTGATGGTAGATTTATCAAACCACTTTCGACTTTGTTCCTTTTCGGGGACGAAAAGTTTTAAGTGGGGGAGATTGTAACGACCCAGAAAATCTGAACCAATTTAAAAATTTTAAATTGGCTAAAATAATGGATTTTAAATATTTAAAATAAATATTTTAAATAATGGAAATGAAAAGTGAGTATGAATCGACAATTGAAAACGAATATAATTAATTATAATTAGAAACAAGGCTTGAAAAGGCGCTGCAGTTTCAAAAATTGAATTCAAACTTTGTCCGACTGTACCGGGTGCATAACAATCCGGATTTTAGTGAAACCAAAAATATTTAAATCTGTTAGTGAATATCTTTCTAACGAATCTGAAAAATCGAATTTTCATAGTGGAAAGCAAAAGTTATGGCCGAATGAATTTTCAGAAGGGTCGCTATGGATTTTATATAGCCCGTGAAATTGGCCATTTTGCAAACGACCTCGGAATTCGACGAAACCACTTTTGTTGGATCCGGGATGTGAAGTTATTCCTAGGTTTCAAATTTCATAATTTTTGAGGCTAGTATGTGAACGTGGCAAAGGAAAATGTGTTTTGGTCAATTACAGTTAAATTGGATCGACCAAAAATGGGCCTTTTTGCAAACGGTCTCAGAATTCGACGAAACTAGTTTGTTGGGACCATATCGTCAAAACATAGCTAGATTTATTTTTCTGGAATTTTTCGAATTAGTTTGTGGCCCTGGCAAATTGAAATGCACGTTCAAATCAAATATTGAATGTTTTATATTTTAAATTTGAAGTGAAACTGACTAAAACAGTCGAATGGGCCTACGAAACATATCCCATTGTGTTCAAAATGGGGGTAGAACGCTAGGGACGACAGTCGTTGGGCTTGGATTGGTGTTCGTGTGTGACGAGGGGGATTTTCGGATTTAAAAAAAAAAATAAATATACGAAAAATTCTGATTGGTCAATTATTTTTCTCTCTCCCCGTTCTTCGTGCGCACGGCGGATTTGATTCAGATCTTCCCGGCCACTTTTCTCCTTTGTTTCTCAACGAAATCGGGTGTTCTTGGATCCATTTTGAAGCTCTCCTCACGCTCTTCAAATCAAGACAAGGTTTGAGATTTATCGTGGGGGTATTGGGGCTGAATCACCTTCGAGAACCGCCGGACTTTGGAGCGCCGCCGTGGCCACTGGGCCCCACCGAGCTGGCCAATTCAACAACGCGCGCGAAGCCCTCTCCTAGCCCTTCGACGCTGCACCACCCGATCGGCTTAACGCTACACGGTTTGCTCGAAAATTGGCGACCTAATTTTGAACATTTCAACGAGGTATACGACTTGTTTATTTTCAACTGATTTTAACACTTTAAAGCGTTGCAAAACTTTGAAAAATCGTATCATTTTCGTTCGTTAACGAAATTCAATGAAACAGGAAACACCGTGACCGTTTGGACGTCTTCTACATTTTAGAAGAGACCGCATACTTTTCTGAGCCTTCTGCTATTTTTGGTGGAGTGGAACCCAATGTGAGATTTCTAATTTATAAACAATATGGGAACGACGATATATAAATTATATAGTCGATGTATGAGTTATATAAGCGTTGTACACCTCTTGTATAAGCGTTGTATAAGTTGTACGTTCGATGTATAAGTTATATATGCGTTGTAAAAATTATATATGTGTTGAAATAGAAGTGAATTGCTATATATATATATACGCCCCTCGTCCACAAACCATGGACGATATTTATTGATCGTGTTTGGTGTGAAAATTGATTGATAGTGAATGGTTGTTTGGGATTGTTTGTGGTTGATATTGATTGATTGTGGTTGAAAAATACCCATTTGTGGTTGTGAAATACTTTGTTGAAACCGCATAGGATTAGTTTGTGGAAATGAAATAAATATATATATGCCGCCTGCGTGCGAACTAGATGCATGATTCCCATTGTCAAAAACCGCGAGGTTTTAAGGTAGAGCGAGGAGCCGTACTAGGGACGGTCCCGGTTTTAACTACCCTGCCGTTATGCTGCCGAAATTTTGAATAATATTCATGTGTTTGAATTATTTTCATTTGTTGAAACTATATTTATTCATTGATCAGAAAACCTTCATGTGTTGAATCGATATTCATTCGTTGATTAGAAATTCATGTGTTGAATGGTATTCGTGTTTTAAATATAAAAATCACATTTTTATCTATACATAGAAACTATAGAAGATCTTCATGTGTTGAATCGATATTCATTCGTTGATTAGAAATTCATGTGTTGAATGGTATTCCTGTTTTGAAATAAATTGTTTTATAATAAAAATCACCTTTTTATCACCTATATGAACTATATAAAATAATAGTGTTTTGAAATGAATTGTTTTACAAAAAAATCACATCTTTATTATATACATGAATCGTTGAAATGTGAAGTGTTAAAAATAGCAACTCGTTCAAAAAAATATGCATGAGTCAAAATATTCATTAATTAGCTAATGATATAATTTTTTGCTTAGGCATGCAACATTAGAACGAATGGTGTTTTTAAACCAAATGGAATCAAATATGAAGTTGAATGGAAAATGATAAATGATAAGAACTGTATATATGTACATGCATATTGATTGAACAGGTTATAGCAAAGGGGCTATAGAATAGGAATAAAATTTTGTGCCCGACAAATAGGTACACATTTTCTGTTTTGTTTGGGTGATGATTTTATGAGCCTGTTGGCTAGCCGCTTGGCTTTTTCTTTTTCTTTTTGATATGAGACACCCGTGTGGCCATTTGGGAATTTTCCCAGCCCCTCCCGTACAAAGGAGGTTATGGCGAATTTTTCCGATATTTAAAGGCGTTAGTGAAATATTTGAAGTGAAAACGATATAGGAATTTTTAAATGAACTATATTTATATCAATATATAAATATAAATAAAATTAAAACGAAACGTGGTCGTGCAGTTTGTATTTTGAAACCGTGATTTCAAATGATTGTACTGGGAGATCCGACCATCGGATTTTCCTGAAACCGAAACCGTTGGGTTCGTCTTGGAAAAATCTTTCCAATGGCACCAACTTTGTAAAAATCCAACGGTTGGATTGTCTGGAATTTTTAATTCAAATCTGAAGAAAAACAGCGCCAGAAACGATTATATTTATATATATATAAATAAATATAATTATATTTAATCGAATAACGACGCTGCAGTTCGTATTTTGAAATCGAAACTTCAAACGATTGTACCGGGAGATCCGATCGTCGGATTTTCCCGAAACTGGAACCGTTGGATTCGTTTTGAAAAGACCTTTCTAATGATGTAAATTTTGTAAAGATCCAACAGTTAGATTTTCATATATGTGTAAATCAAATCTGAAGAAAAACAGCGCCACGGCCGCGTTATGGCCCGAAGCGTCGTTTTGAATAAATTGGCTCTTTTAAAATAAATAAAAATAGCGATAAATCGTTATAAAATACCATAAACAATATGGAATGGAAATAAACTGAATTTGCTCGATTTTTGTGGTATTTGATGGTTGAATGTGTTTGGTGTGAAAATTACCTTAAAGAACAAAATTGGTGTTGTCGAATAATTTAACCATTGAAGTAAATTGATTTGAAATTCTAAATATACGTGAATAATTTGAAAAGGCCGAGTTAATTCTCATTTCAAATAATTGACCGACGATTGTAATTCGAAGATGAAGATGATGGTCGAAGACCGGAGATCTTCACCTCGTTTGGATGGTAACCGAGGTCCTGATTGGGAGGCATCCCGAAATATGGATAATGAGTGGTGATCGTCCAGACGTACGTGGTGATCGATGCGTTTGCGAGGTATTTAGTTCCTCCGGTTTCGTCCAGACCCAGAACGGACTTGTAAATGGACTGTGTGTCTGACATTGGATTTTATTCTGTGTTGATTGATCTCTATTAAATATACATCTGTTTGGCGACGGAGAATTTATTTTTTTGCTTAACGCCCTTCTCTGAAACGCACGAGCTCAGAGGTTGTATATCGATGGACATCAGTCGCACGAGATGAATTGCCTGTGTGGCACGCTAAGATGCAGTGATCAGGACTTCTGTTGAAAAGCAAAGTCTTGTGGTGATGATCAAAGCACCGCTTGTGTGGCGTAGCTTTGTGTATAACGTAAAATCGCGAGCCTCACACCCCGGTATGAACCAGAAACAGGAGAGGACATCAGGGAGGGCCTGCGTTTCATTCTAGCTAGGGTGGTGTCAGTGACCTACCAGCCCTGACATTTATATACTTTTCATCTGTGTGGTTGTTGCTGTTGCGAGGCGCCTCGGTTAGATCGGACGATCCGGGTCCGATGGAGCCATTCCTTGGCTCATTTACACCCCAAAGGGTGGGGAAACGCAGTGTTCAGGAATTTTAATCCACATCGGTGGACCGGCCCTGACGATCCAAAGGCTTGACTGAGTACTTGCCTGAGACACGGGCTAGAGCGTCTCGAATTCGGTAAGGACTATCTTTTGCCTTGGTTCATGACGGAAATCCAATTTCCAAATACGTGACTGTGCGGTTTTGATTGTATATATATATATGGCGACATGATATATGGTACCCATGCCGTCTATGATTGATAGTTATGATTTGAAATTGTTTTCAAAACATATAAACACTAGTAATAATATCAATTGCTTTTTTTTTTATTCGTATCAAGCATATTTTGGCCGTTATAAGGTAAAAACTCTATTCTACGGTTTGCGTTGCATTGTGTGATGGGAACTGAGTCTTATAATGGCTTCATTTTTATAAAATGCATTGCGTTGTTTAAAACAAAGATTTGTTTTAAAGCACTGGCAATCCAATGGAGTAAACCCGTTCCACGAGAGTGGCGTGGTCCTGAGATTAGCCAAATTATATATGTGTTGAGTAGATTTCTCATACCAGTCCCATGACTGACTCGTAGTTTGTTTCACTTTCAAACTCGGGTGCCCCTTTTTCTACACGGGCAGCCTTGTATTCAGGTTTAGCTGGTTCTTTCTGGATAGCTGGAGCTGAAGATGGATTCTATCATTTATCTCTTTTTATGCTGTTCAGCTCCTATTGTACATATTTTGTTTATCTTCCGCTGTAGACATTTATGTATGGCTGAACTGTATTTGTACTAAGTAAGATCCTGTATACTGTGTAACTCTGATGATTACTTTTATCCAGTATATTCTATTGTTCATAATCTGGTGTATTTAATTAATTCTGTTATGCTATTATCTGTTTCTATGTTATATTCCACGGATTACCCTTGCCGCCGCCAGCACGGGGTTTGGGGTCGTCTCAAGAAGGATAAAAAAGAGGATAAATTTGGAAGAGCTCATTCTTTTTGAGCACTTTCAAGTATTATAAAAAGGCTCTTGAGACCTATGATGATTAAAAATTGTTTTGACTTATATAGTAATATGCGAAGCTGATCTAATAAATTAACATATCTTATTAATTCATTTGCTAAGAATATATTTCCAATGAATTATTAATTTGGTAGGTGAGTAAACAATTTAAGCTAACGAGCCTAATAAATACTAAATATTCACAATAGCAATTAATCCTTTAAGTGAGCAAGTAATCATTTATATAAATTTTTAATTAAATAAATTAATGAACAAATTAAATACCTATTCTCGTCTAATAATATTAAAATACATATTCACTAGTCTTTTTTTATCCTCTATATATTTGTATTATTATTGTTATTACAATTTATCTTACATAAACGCTACACCGGGAATAATTAATAATTTGATATGTTTTTCTATCATGATTATTTGGATAAGCAATCGACACCATCCGATGCGCAAACCACATCCACCAACATGGTCTACCTCTTGACAACCCAAATTAAATATATAGTATACAGAATTCCATAGCGAATATTCGAAATTTTAATTTGGACATAACTTACAATTTATAAAACGAAATCTCAATTTCTTACATTCGTTAGAAAGATATTATTAGTTATATCCTAATGTTTTTTGTTTCATCAAGTTCTTATTTATAATGAATTCTTTATACTCAATTGAAAAAAATTCGAGTTTTCAAACTACCGCGCCATTTCAAGCTCGTTTTAAAACTAATTAAAAAAATTATGCTCATACCTGGCTTTAAATAAATTTTAAGTCGTTTATTCTCAAAATAAATCGTCTAAAATACTTAATTGTCATTAAAATAAATTAAAAATAAAATTTAAATCAGTTCCATGAATACAGGTTTTTAAAGCGGAAGAGGAAAGGGGCCTCAAAGTCTAGGGTTTCTAATTAAAAG
Source organism: Allium sativum (assembly GCA_030737875.1). Lineage (NCBI taxonomy): Eukaryota > Viridiplantae > Streptophyta > Magnoliopsida > Asparagales > Amaryllidaceae > Allium > Allium sativum. Next base: position 117,156,511 of record CM060923.1, read on the forward strand.
GGATACTGATTTTTTGTATTGGTATTTTGAAGTGTGACATTCTTGTGGTCTAGTGGTATTGCAAATAACTTGTTGCGACGACCCAAACCCCCATGAAACAGTGGCAAGGTTAATCAGTGAAATATAACACATAAACAAATAACAACAGAATAGAAATATAGCATTACACAAGATAATGTACATCAAATTACACTGGAAATAAAATCAACATCAGAGTTACACAGCATGATAGGATCATACTTAGTACAGGATACTGTTTCAGCTTAATATAAAATGTCTGCAGTGGAATCAAACATAATATACATAATAGCGACTGAAATAGTACAATTGAAATGATAAAGTCCATTTCCAGCTCCATAGCTATCCAAAATGAGCCTGCTAAAACCTGAATACTAGGATGCCCGTGTAGAATATAGGGGCACCCGAGTTTGCAAAGTGAAACAAACTATGAGTCAGTCATGGGACTGGTATGAGAAATCTTACTTAACCTATTTAATATAAGGTCAATCATAGGATCATGCTGCCAACGCGGAACGGGTTTACTCCTTGGATTGCCAATGCATGAAATAAAGTAAATCAAGAAAGTCAACGCAATGCTTTTTAGAAAAATGAAGCCATTATAAGACTCAAGTCCCATCACACAATGCAACGCAAACCGGAGGATAGAGTTTTTTCCTTATAATGGCCATAAATGCTGGATACATATAAAACAAATCATTTGATATTATTATTGGTATTTATCTGTTTCAAAAACAATTTCAAACATAATGTATCAATCATAGACGACATATGTGCCCCATACCACTGTTTGTCTAACCCATAACGAACTTGTAAATGGACTGTTTGTCTGACATTGGATTTTGTTCTGTGCTGACTGATCTCTGTTAAATATATATCTGTTTGGCGGCGGAGAATTTATTCTCTTGCTTAACGCCCTTCTCTGAGACGTACGAGCTTAGAGGTTATGTATTGATAGAAATCAGTCGCATGGAGTGGATTGCCTGTGTGGCACGCCTAAGTGGCATATGACCAAGGCTTCTGTTGCAAAGAAAAGTCCTGTGCTTGATGATCAAAGCATGGTCTGTGTGAGTAGCTTTGTGTATAATGTGAATTTGCGAGCCTCACACCCCGGTATGAGTCAAAAACGGGAGAAGGACCCAAGGAGTGCACGACGTTTCTTTCTAGCTATGGTGGTGTCAGTGACCTCCCAGCCCTGGCATTTATATCTACTTTTCACCTGTGTGGTTGTTGGAATACGAGGCGCCTCGATTATAGGTCTGTAAGGACTGGGAAACGTGTGTTCAGGAATAATTAATCCTCAAAAGTAAGGGAGGACCGGCCTTGGAGGATCCAGGGATTGGTGTGTGCGGTCCGGAGGCATTTGCTAGAGTGTCTCGAATCGGAGAGGAGCTTGCCCCTTGCCTCGACTCATGAAGGAATCCAATTTCCAATACGAAATATGCGGACGTGATTGTATTACTTGTACGGTGACATAGTGGTATGGGTCATTTATGCCGCCTATGATTGATATTTATGATTGAAATCGCTTTTGAAACATATATGCACTAGTAATAATATCAAACACTTTTGTTTAATTCGTATGAAGCATTTTTAGCCAGTATAAGGTAAAAACTCTATCCTCCGGCTTGCGTTGCATTGTGTGATGGGACCTGAGTCTTATAATGGCTTCATTTTATAAAAAGCACTGCGATGATTTAATCATTTACTTTATTTCGTGCACTAGCACTCATTGGAGTAAACCCGTTCAGCGAAAGTGGCGTTGTCCTTTGATTTTCCTTATTATTGTTGTTAATAAGTTAAGTAGATTTCTCATACCAGTCCCATGACTGACTCGTAGTTTGTTTCACCTTGCAAACTCGGGTGCCCTGATTTTCACATGGGCAGCCTAGTTACATGTTTCTGACGCACCTTTTGGCTCATGGCGAGGCTTGACTACACTGTGCTGACTTGGATTTTCTCCGCCATTTTTGTATCTTTATGTATGATTCCGCCTCAGGCGATGGTGACTGATTATGTATCATTATGCACTAAGTTGTATCCTGTACTGTGCTTCTCTGATGTGATGATATCTATATGATTCAGCTGTCATATGTGTTTAAATTATTCTAATTTCTGTTTATGCTATTATATGTGATCTTTCTAATGATGATTACTGTGTTATATTCCAATGATTATCCTTAACAACGTGTCACGGGGTTTTGGGATCGTCACATTATTCCTCATCCCATATCTCCAATACAGGAGAGAGGCCTTCGTACAACCGAACAGTCAACAAGTACGTCCGAACAACCACCACTTTAACTCTTTCAAGGCAGCAACTCCAATAAAAGGCATTAGTAACCATCCATTCGATGTGAAGATTATCGGTTTTGCACCATCTTCATATCTTCGATTTCTAATCGTCGATCAATTATTTGAAATGAGAATTAACTCGACCTTTTCAAACAATTCACATATACATAAAATTTAAATAAATTCTTTCCGTGGTTAAATTATTTGACATCCACAATTCAGTTCATTAATATAATTTTCATGTCAAACACATCCAGCTATCAAAATATCTGATAAACCAAGTAAAATCGGTTTATTTTCATTCCATATCGTCTATAATATTTTATAACGATATATCGCTATTTTTATTTATATTAAAATAGCTCAATTTAATTAAATGACGCTTCAGGCCATTACGCGGCCCTGGCACTGTTTTTCTTTAGTTTTGATTTACACATTTCTGAAAATCTGACCATTGGATCTTAAATAATTTTATATCGTCCAAACAGGACCCAATGGTTCCAGTTTTGGGAAAATCCGATGGTCGGATTTCTCGGTATAATCGTTTAAAATTACGAATCCAAAACACGAACTGCAGCATCGTTATTCATTTTATTTTAATTTATATTTATATACGTATATAAATATAATTCCTTCGAAGATTTATAAACCATTTTCACTTCATTAGCATGTTAAAAATAATATTTTTAACAAACAAATATTTATTTCAACACATGAATATTTTTAGTGATTCATATCTACAATAAAAATGTTAATTTTATTGTTCAAACAATTTATACAACACATTAATATTTTTAGCGACTCATATATATAATAAAAATGTGATTTTTATTGTTCTAGCATTTTATTCCACACATGAATATTTTTTTAACTTCACACATACAATAAAAATGTGATTTTTTTTGTTCTAACCATTTATTCAACATATGAGTATTTTTATTACTTCACATACATGATAAAAATGATATTTTTATCGTTCAAAGAATTTATTCAACACATGAATATTTTTATTACTTCACATACATGATAAAAATGATATTTTTATCGTTCAAAGAATTTATTCAACACATGAATATTTTTATTACTTCACATATACAATAAAAATGTGATTTTATTGTTAAAACGTTTTATTTCAAACATGAATATTTTTAATGATTCATACATTCAATAAAAATGTGATTTTTATTGTCTAAACAATTTATTTCAAACATGAATATTTTATATACTTCACAGATACAATAAAAATGTGATTTTTAATGTCTAAACCATTTATTTCAAACACGAATATTTTACAACACATGAATATATTTCAACACATGAAAGTTTCAGAAAATTTCGGCATTACAACGGCAGGGTGGGTAGCAACGACACTATGTCCAGCATGGCTCCTCTTTTATTCTAGGCCTCACAGTGTCACAAGAGTTTCATTCCAATAAATTCACAATACAATCATTTTCGCAACACAATGAATTTACCACAAACACAACCAATTTTGTTGCAACCACAATCAACCATTCACAGTCACAACCAAATTTCACACAGCAATTCAATCAAGTCGTCCATGGTCTGTAGACGACGGGTGTCGGGAGCTACTAAACTCCGTCTACAACCTAATATATTTTTCCAATTTTAATAGAATTTAGAAACCTCAAATTGCTTTCCACGCCTTCTAAAATTGTAGATAGCTTCAAAAAATTTTGGTCACTTCTAGAATGTAAAAGACATCGTCACGAGTCTAATGTCTCTTGTTTCACTGGATTTCGACCAAAAACGAGAAAGATATGATTTTTATTCTAAAATCACAATTCTCAACACTTTTATATGTTGAAAACAGTTTAACATATTTAAACTGTATACCTTCAACTTAGATTCAAAACTAGGTCTTGAAATTTCGTACGATCCGTAGCACCTGAGGATGATCAGACCAGACCACATCCTCCAGCTCCGAAAACCACCGTGGACCCCACCCTCGACGAACTTGGACTCGAGATGGAGGAGAAAATGGCTGCAACGCAGCATGATGTCGGAGCGATGAACTCAGCGAACTACCACACAAGAAATTATGGCACTGGTATGGATTTGAAGATCGAGAGGAGATCTACAAAATCTTCAACAGAAGCACTTAATTTTGTTGTGTGGATTTGGAGTTACGGAGGAGAGAAGGTCAGAAGAGGTTCCGCTGTTCGAATGAGAGGGTATGGGTTTATTTTCCTGGAATGAGAAAGTGGAAGGAGAATTCTGATTGGACCATGGATTTATATTTTAATTTTTTATTTCTTTAGTTCGGAAAATACACACTAATCCATACGAACTCCAATTCAAACCCAATGATTGTCGCCCCTAGCTAAATACCCCCATTTCGGATACAATGGAATATGTTTTGTAAGCCCATTCGACTGTTTCAATCAGTTATTCTTCAAATTAAAACATAAAACATTCAATTTTACATTTGAACGTACATTTTAATTTACTGGGGCCACATAAGGATTCCAAAAATTTCCGAAAAATAAACAGGCTATGTTGGAACGATACAGTCCCAACAAAACTGATATCGTCGAATTTGGAGACCATTTGAAAAATGGTCATTTTCTGGTCGATCCAATTTGCACTATATTTGCAAAACACGTTTTCTTTTGCCATGCTCACATATTAATTCCAAAAATTATGGAATTTTAAACCTAGCAATAAATTGACATTCCGAATCCAACCAAAGTGGTTTCGTCGAAAACTGAGGTTGTTTGTAGAACGGATATTTTAAGGGCTTTATTATTATTTAAAAATCCAATTTTTGAATTCTCACCAAATTTCTGTCAAAATTACCCGAAATAAAAATTTTAAATTGGTTCTGATTTTCTGGGTTGTTACACTGTTATCCCATGACCTAAGTTCAAGTATGGATGGCTTCAATTTTTTTAAACTAGTGCCTTCGATTTGCCCTGGGCCGACACTGAATGAACACATAAATGACAAATATGTGGCTATTATATCATTGTTCCTTTTGCAAAACTGATTTTATTTTTCGATTAAACGTGTAAGATCAATCAAATTCTGACAAAAAATATCGTATATATTCCAATCAATTAAATTAAATACTTCATTTTCAAGCTTGGCATGAATAATTGTGCAACTAACTTATTTAACAACCCACGAATAATCATGTCCTCATTATCATTAAGCAAATTTACAACTGACTACTGAACAATATTAATTTAAAAATTTTAAGTTTGCAAAATATTTGTTTTACTGAACATTATACTTAGTTTAATAAGTTGTTTGATGGACATTTACTTATTTTATCTAATATTCTCTTCATAGTTGCAGATATTGACTATTGTTGGATGTTAGACAATTATGTTGGTTTATTCCTTTTTCGAATAATTTTTTTAGATTATTATGCCTGGGTTCCTTTATGTATCAACTTTCTAGGCTAACAATGAATAACCACCAAACATATTTCTACCTACATATCATAAAGTAAGAGATAATATTTCAACTTCACTTGCTAAAAAGGTTTTCTTTAAAATTATTAACAATTATTTCACAATGTGCCGCGGTTATATAGTTTAATTGTTTGTTATTGACTAACTACTTTAGAGTTACTTCTATGTTATTTATTTTTATTAAATTAAATCTACCGAGTTCTTACATTATGGGCAACTTACAATGAAATCAATTCAAGTGCAAAATATGATGGAGCTATTATACCTATGTATGAGCATTCACTTATTGTGCTGAAGGCATATATAAGCACATGTATAAGTATATTTTTGCCATGTTTATATATTTAATACACTGTATATTTTGTATTCTTGCTCGATAGAGCTATTACAAATAAAAATTATACGTGTATGATCGAATGAGTAAAGGTAGTAATTTCATCTTAGCACTTAAATTCTTTTCTCACACTCGTTTTTTGCATTAACAGGCCCTACATATGTGCTTTTGTAATAAATTGCCCACTGAATTTAAGGGATATCTTATTTTGGCTCTTCATTATAGATGCAACAAGTAAGGTGAGCGTTGATGGAAAATTCAAAAATATTTACCAATAAATTTTCTGTTTTTTTATTATATGCAAAGTACAAATATTGTCTGCCATGGTTTATTTTTATACACGCTACAACAAAAACACCATATTACAACTTTAATTTTACAACTATGCGAAAAACACAGTTGTAATAAATGTTTTTTTACAACTGTGCAAAATGCACTGTTGTAATAAATGTTTTTTACAACTATGAAAAATCACTGTTGTAATAAACATATATATCCCAACTTTTCTTTTTTGTCTGTTGTAATAACTAATATATACTAATTAATTTCTGATAATTAATAGTTAAATTAGAAAGTTGTTTAAACTTATTTTTAGTAACTCTTTTTTCTATTTCTTACATTAGAGACCTATTAAATATTAATAACAACCAATATTTAACAATTAGTAATATTAACATTTAAGAATAATTCATATTCAATAATAAATTTACAAATTAATACCAATTACCATTAATTACTATTAGATTAGATAAAAACCGCTTAATTGATGATTAATAAATAATAGTTACTTTTTAAAAATTACTATTAAATATTTAATAGTATATAATCAATAACATTTACATAGTAATTAATTTTTAATAGTTGGTATTGAATTATAACTTTGGAAAAAAGGTAATAATTAATAATAACTATTATTAATCAGTAATATTTAATATTTTAGTAAAAATCAATTCTCAAGAAATTCATATTATATTTATATTTAATATAAAATTTTACTTATTAATTCTAAATTATAATTTTTAGTTCTCTAAGTTTGGGTGAAATCATAATTGTAACCAATGGAAAACTGTCAGTACCATTTAAATTTTTGATTGTACTGCAAATCTTCTTGATTTTCACAGTTAAAGTTCAAATTTGTTTTTACTTAATATTTTTGGGTATCACAGCAGCTTCAATTATATGTTATTTTGAATGGTTAGCATGAGAATTTCTCTTATTTTTTCACATTATTTCTTGATGATCTGTATGTCTCGCTTATTTCAGTTTTTCTTTGACCGTGAATACCAAACCATTTGGCAAAATATACAAACAAAATCAAGCTATGTGCATTGGAATTTTTGTCTCCAAACGCAAAAATTTGGCTCCAAAACAAAAAATATTGGCTTTAACATTTCGTTCCTTCCCAAGGTTTTCAATTACAGCTGTCCCCTCTTTCTTTCTGTCACGTTTCCACCTCCATCGGCATTAAAGAAAGAGACGCTCCCCCAAATTACAGCTTCGAACCCAAACCTTCACCCGATCCCTTCGCTTTCTTGAGATCCAGCCTTCCTTTCTCTTCGCGCGACCAGATCCGACCTTCACTCGATCTCTACTCACGGTGTAATCTTTCATCTCTGGCTTCTGACTTTATTCGCGACCCCAGCTCCTCTCTCGCTCCATCTCAGATTGTTGTTCGCGATTTCATCATTAATTGTGGATCAAGTGAGAGGATCCGCCTCTCCCGACAACCAAAGGGTACTTTTTACTAAATGTTTTCATGGATTGATGGGTCCAATTTCGTACTCTGCTAATGTTATCTTTTATATGTCTTAGGGTGAAATCGATTGTTTTGAAATTATTATAACTCTATATGTTGGTATAATACTTGATGTTTTCTTGCTACTTTAATTTTCTCATTTAACTTACTGTGTTAGTTGCTTGTCCTGTAATTGAATATGAACCTAAAATTTCCTGAATTAACGAGCTTAAGGACGCTGAAATTTATTTTATGTCCAACTAGAAATAGTAGGGTGAAATATGGTTACTAGATTTATACTGTTATATGTTGGTTTGCTGTAGGGGGACCGAAATTAAAGAAACTATTATATGTTATTTGTTACCCATTCACGAGCTTCTATTTGCAAGTTCGCATGCTAAGCTATTTACAGGAACAGTTTCATTGCATAAGATTCATGTATTTGATGAAACTAAATGTGTGCTTATAATGTAGCAATTGTGTACTACACAACACCATTTTAAAAGAATGCCAACCGACAGTAAATTTTGGTTGCTTTTAAGTTCTAACAAATGACATTTAGTGGAATTATCCAAAGTGAGATTTAGCTCTATTCACTTGAATATACAAGTTTGAAATCTAAAACCAAATTTAGGAATAGTAACATAATTCATAATGTATTTTATCACAACGTCTTATAATTACAGGTTTTGCCAGGACTGGATCAAGGGATTCTAGGAGGTGGTGGAGTGCCTCCAATGCACATTGGTAAGATTTAATTTGCTTACACTAATATATTTGCTTTTTGGGTAGTATATTTCATGAATTTTGCGGTGAAAAACTCAGGAGGAAAGCAGAAGCTTATGATACCTCCATTGTTAGCATATGGACCTGAGCCTGTCGGATACTTTAAAGGTGAAGCTTAATTGTGTTATTTCCCAATTTCTTTCTTACAGTTACCTACACTATTGTATAATCTCATATTTGTATCATATTTACGAAATCCATGCATTTTATTTGTAGGTGATTGCAATATCCCTACCAATGCAACACTTCTCTATGATATGTTCTCCCTCTTCTTACCTGAGGATTGCGATGTTAAGAAGCGAATTTATGAAGATCAACAATCCTATATTAACATGTGTAAAATTCTATGACTGGTAACTGGATTGGATGTTGGAGCATAAAGACTTGGTGTGTGTAAGTGTGTATGTATATTTGTACGAAAGTGTGTATGTAACTGAGTGTATTGAGTGATCAGTTTGTAGAGAGGAATGTATGTATTGTTATGACTGTATTATGTAAAAGCGAGTTGTACGATAGTGGATCAAAAAGTTGTACTAATTCAAATATTGAAATAAAATATTTAATTGATTATTTCAGTTCAGAGTAGTATCATTTTATTCAATATAAATATTTATATTTATTTTTATATGAAATGTAATGTATAACGAAACAAAAATCATACTGTTATAATTAGTTGTAGAAGGAATTACTACAACAGTGAAAAAAAAGTTGTAATATGTATTACAACAATAGTGCAAAAAAGTTGTAATATGTATTACTACAACGGTGGAAAAGAGTTGTAAAATATACATTTCACAACGGTGTCGCAACGGTGTATAAAAGTTGTAAAAGATTTTAGTCTATTACAACTTCTTAATAGACGACGGTGGCTCCACCATTGTAAAAAGTCTTTTACAAGTGTTTTCCACCGTTGTAATATGGTCAATTTGTTGTAGTGACAAGAACATGCTTTAAAGTTATTCATAGACACTTATATATGCTAACATATGATGCACAAATAACTTATATGATTGTTGTTTTTCCAATTACATCGAGTTCCAAATATATTGCAGGACTATGTTTCATATGAAAATGGAAATAATAGGTTCTTGATTTTCACATAAGTAGTTACCTTAAGTGGATGTAGTTTAAGTGCTAAATATAATGGTGGTTATGTACTAATATACTTGCTAAAACATATGTGGTGTGCATTCCATGCATGGTTGATTTAATCATTCTTTTTTTCTTGATGATGAATGCATCCTGGAAAAACACTGGGATAAAATCTGAATAGAGAACAATGTATATTTAGAAATATGTATACATGTCACATGCATTAATTTTAAACTGAGCGCTACAACAAATATACCATATTACAGTGTTGCAAAAACGTTGTAAAAAGTTTTTACAACGGTGGAGCCACCGTCTTCTATTAAGAAGTTGTAATATACTAAAATCTTTTACAACTTTTTTGTATAGTTGCGGAACCATTGTGAAATGTATATTTTACAACTATTTTCCACCATTGTAATAAGTTTTATTACAACTATTATGCACCGTTGCTTTTATAATTTTTACAACTTTTTATAACTGTTGTCATATATTATAATTATTATTTTACGATTATAATATATCCACAAATTATATACATATTACTGACAAAGAAATTCATTTCAGAACATACTATCTTCAAAACTTAAGATATCAGACAAACTAAAAACATGAACCAAAACAATTTATTAATATTTTCAAACTCTCATCAATTTTTTTTACATAATATGCTTACAAAACACAATACATACAGTCCAACACTTCAACATGGTACACAAGATCAATGTTATCAATCAAAGATGATTTTTGACTGCCAACAATTCTCTACTCCAATCATCAAATTCTAGTTTTCTTATGCACGTTCAATGAATGCATTTCGCAGAGTGGCCCTCCTGATTTTTGTATTGCCCGATAAACAGGAACTCCTTCTGATTTCAAAATTGATGGCGATAGCTGCGTAACCTAATAATTATGAACAAAATTATACACCAACAAACAAATCTTGCGGTGAATTGCTAATGAAGAAGAATTTGACTAGACCTATTTCTAACATAAATAATCAATAACAAGAAGGGGAGTGCAAAAAAATTCTTACCAAGTCATGCAGTAAAGTAGGATGCTCTTTAAAAAGTTTGGGTAGATGTTTTCTCGTGACGTGCTCGAATTCACAAGCATAACTGCCTGGAACTCCATACCAGATAAGTTAGATTTACATTATCAGATAAGTTATATTTACAAACAAATTATACCAGAAAACTTGAATATTATAATGAATACATTAAGTATTAAATTAACAGTTCGGGTGATTAAGTGGATCATAAAGAGTACGGTGTTAAGTTGTAAGCCAATTACAGCTATCTAAATATGTGTGTGTGTGTGTGTATATATATATATATATATATATGCAGCAAAAGATTTTTGCGAAAGTAGGAATGGAGGATGCAAGAAAAAACCTCAAGCTTTTGTTGTTGCTATTGGATTTAAAGGTATGATATCGACGCTTTTCCATTATATTTCTTGCTCTCTTCACTGTGTTGTTCCGTTTTGGTTCTCCAAATTATCAGAACTCTGTTAAGAAAAACAAACGATGAACAACTTCAAAGTTGTGCAGATGCTTATAATCAAGACCTGTCAAGAACAAAAGATAAAAGACATAACCACTTTTCAAAGTAAGAAATTCAATCTAGTAAATCTTGTCATAGCCCGCTTGATCAAATAGCACTGTATTGTTCACCTTCTCCTTTTGCTTTCCATTACTCTACTTCTACTGGTTTTTAATAGCCACAAAATTAACCAGTTCACAAAATGGATCCACATAATAGTCAGACAAAATCCACGATTATTCTCCAAAAATTAGATCATTACCTTCTTCTTTAGCTTTCAACCTCCAGATTTCGCTGGTTTTGATGGAGGAGGAGCTTTCGAGTCTTTTTTGGGTGCTTGTTAAAATAACAATAATAAAAGGGTGGGAATCGAAATCAACAAGAAGATAAATCAGGTTTGTGTAGATAATTACAGTTAAACTTGCCATGGCTAGGAATACGAGAAGAAAAGGTAGAACAACGGCAGCTGCGTAAGTGATAGAAGCGCTGCAATTTATATGCTTAGGGTTTGGTTCAAGTTTATAACGTGTCGGTTTATTTAGAGAAGTTAAAAAAACTAGGCTTTAAATGGGTTAACATCAGGTTTCCTATGTATTACCGACAAATATGTTTTTTTAATGCTGAAAAAAGAAAATAAATTAGATTAGACTGATTTCTCTATATGCATCTACATGAACTGATTTTCCAAATAAAAGAACTGATTATACAATGCTCGGATTTTGCATGCAAGCATAGGTTTTACGGTTCATCAAAGAATTTGTATGAATATATTTTTACTATCAACGTAGAAATTTTGAGATGAGATCACTTAATCATGTTCAATTATATAAAAATATATAAAAAATAAAAAATGTCATAAAGCCTTTTATAATATCTCAACTTTGAACTTTTCATTTCAATATCACTTGCTAAGACGACCATGTTCGTCCATTAAAACATTACCAAACGATCAAATCTCTAAATACCACCATTTATTTTTCATTTACAATTGTTACCTCCAACTTTGACAAGTGTACAACAAAATTTTCATTTGCAATTATTGATTATTTAATAAAAAATAATAATAATAACAATTATTATTATTATAATTATTACTAATAAAAAAATAATAATAATTAATAATAATAATAATTATTGATTATTATTTAATTGTTAAAACTCTCACTTAATACAATAGGTAAGAGTGAAAAGTTGTAATAAGCATTTATTACAACTGTCACAAAAGAAAAGTTGTAAGAAATAAGTTTATTGCAACCTTTAGGAAATCATAGTTGTTAAAAACATGTTTATTATAACTTTCAGAAAATGATAGTTGTAATTTTTTTTTATTAAAACAGTGCTTTTACCACTGCTGTAAAATTAAACTTGTAATATGGTGTTTTTGTTGTAGTGTAGATATAACAAGTGCTGCCGAACAAAAAAATTGAGGAAAATGACTGTCTATAATAGAGACAATCATTAACTATTGGAAATTCAAGTACCTAGGTGCAGTGCACTAGTTTGGATTGTATGTAACGACATTTAATTCTTTCATCTCTTGAAGAGTAGTGTACATGGGTAACTGCTTTGGATTGATTTATGCTTCTGTGAAGCTTAAGCTTGACTGATGTATTTACAAGGTCCTCATAACATTTTTTTCCTTCCCCTAAACTTATATATATGTATGTATATATTTATATAAATGTTTATATGTGTGTATATATATATGTCTGTATATATATATATATATCCATATTTATTCATACAGTGGGTTATAAAAGAATTTTAATTATACTCGTTTGCATTTACCGTATTTGAATTATCGCTTTTTACTACTTAAATATGGTTGCTTCGTTCTTCTCAAATGTGTGGGTCTAATCAATTATTATTTCAACAGATTAAATATGGTTGTTGCCAGTTGCATACACTCACAATAATGGAGATGAGTTACTACATATACGTCTATTGGAGATTGGTTAATTTGGACGGTATATATAATTTACCATTGCATTGTAATTTGTTTCCAATTGTTTGACTTTGTTCTTTGAGTTTTTTTTTAAAAAAAAATTAGATATGTAGAAATAGGTCTAAATATTATGAAACATACTACATATATATGTCTCTTGCCCTGAAGTCAAAATGCTTAATTATTGGGATACAGTTGTTGACCAATAAATGAATAATCTTAACAGCCTGACTAAACGATGTGCCTATAACAAAGTTTCCATTATATCAAAAAAAAATTTGAAATAAAATTTATTCAAGAACTTGAGTTTTTTAGTTTTGCTTCCAAATAATAATGCGATGTAGTAGATTGGTGGTTTTTTCTTTAAAAACAATGATTTAGCATAAAAGTTGCAAGAGTAAATCTATTACATTAATAAATGTACTTCATCTCAATTTCTTTTGGCTTGATTAATAATATTTTCAATGGTTTAATTTTTATATATTTTTCTTGAAATACTGAAAATATAACCATGTGCAAAGCAATGATTCCCACTTGTTCAAATAAATAGTGCACCAAATTGATTTGTTATCATCTATCGTTATTTTATTCAGTGCCTATATTAAGTTAGTGTAACAAACCAACAATTTTAACGTTTAGATTAGGAATTTAATTTAAATCTAATGTTGGAATGAACATTTATATTTGAGATTTCATTTAAAAATTTAAAATCTATTTTATTTGAACTTCGGTTTTATAAAATATTATGTACGAATAAATGCTTTATATTTAAATATGACTGGCTTAGTTAAAATTAAATATGGCTGATTTAAATCAGATTTGTTGGAATATTTGAATTTGATTTTGAAAATTAAATTCAAATTATAACTTAGGAAATTAAAAGCAAATATATCTACTTGAACATGATTTTTGGAATATAAACATAAAGAAAACCTAATTTAAGAATTCAAAATTTAATTCATTTCTATTTTTTATATTGGGTGGGAATGACATCATCATATAAATGTTTGTGTGATAATTTGAAATTTAGACACCAACTGAAATGGATCAGTATTGTAACGACCTGCCTTTTTGACCGCTTCAAGTCGGTAATTAAACCAACTCGAACCGTTCACAAAGACAGATAGTTATTTAGCTTATCAGGTTTAAACGAAATAAACACAGAATCACATAACAGGATAATTGCAGCGGAAATTTTTTTATACCGAATATCAGAGTTTTACAAAATTTTACATACAGCAGAAGATTTATAAAATAAACATGAATTAAAAAAAATATACTTTCATTCGAGCGCGTGCCGTATGCGTCTTCACGTTCCTCTCCAGTTTGCTAGCGGAAAACTTCTAAAATCTGCAACGCTCGTATCTGACCCGAGCGTATTGCATAAGAAAAACACAACAAACACTCGGATCAGGATTAACTTCGTTCAAATAAGTTAACTTCAATAAAAACTGAAATATAATAGTTAATAAATTTGAAGTTACTAAACGCAAGATTTTTCATCGAATATTCTCAGCCAAATGCATTCAAGTTTCTACCGATAAATAGTGTGGCATATGGTTTACATTTACCACTTAAAAGTCCAACATATATTCAGTTTCAATGAAACAAGCAAGGTGCATGTGTTTAAATGATTACATATAGCAAAACATGCATTCCAGATTCAATAAATGGTAAGGAAAACATATGAGCCAAAATTTATTCAAGTCTACCCTCTTTAGCGAAACCATATCATTCAATTTCATGACAGAAATACATATATATGCGAGCTATGGGGATTCCTATAACTTCAAATTAAGACGGTAGTGTTCTTTAGGTCTGAGTTTACCTAGGTGAAATTTTTTGGTGTTCATATACATAAAACTTATGTTAACATAGTGTGAACAAATGCATGTTTCCAGTTTGTGTTGAACAGTTACGGTGTATGAACGTGTATCAACAATTATGTAGCCTTTTAAAAGTGCAGCCCATTTCAAATTCACCCCTTTTTAAAATGTTGCAACCAAACCAAAGTCAAGTGCAACAAAACCAATATGTAATCCATACGTGCAGCAAATACAAATATATGTGAGGTCATGCAAAGATAAGGTATCCAACGAGTAGCAAGGCACAACATCATTTTATACCACAAATCATGGTTTGTCTGCCCTTAAACTACAGGTATGCATTCATAAAAATTTGGCTGTCCAATATGTCCTACATGAAACTTATTAGTTTAAATTTATCAACCTAAGATACTATGGCAATTTAACACAAATATGCAAAAATCACCAGGCTGCATCATAATATGTAATGAACTAAAGTAGATGGGTGCACTGCTCAGTCATAAAGCAACATCAATATAACAACTAAAATTGTACAGAACACAATATGAATACCCTCTATTTAAAAGACAACCAACTTCATTTGCACTAAACTTAGGGAAAAAAATGTTATCAAGTTGCTATAATGTTTTTTCATCAACAGGAAACTTAAAAGGGAGCCACAATAAACAGTGAATGAACAGGGTACAGTTTGAACCGTAACCATTAAAAGTTCCTGCAACTAGCCAAATATGTGATGCAGCGGGATATATACATATGTGCAAGGTGATTCCTAGGATATATGCAAATTTGAACCAACAAATAGTGATTATATGGAAGTTGTAATAACCACAACAATGTCAAATGAAACCAACCAGTATAGTCATATACTAATGACAGAAATGCTGAAGTAAACCAGCCAACGAAATGGACCCAAACAACTATTCTACTTTGGTTCTTATTGAAATTAAATTATTTGCAAACTAATTAATCAATCATGAGCGAACTCACCTCAAAACGCGAAGAAAAAGGAGCAATGACGGAGTTGAACGATGCACAGACCCGGCTTCAGTCGGAGCTGGAACAAGACGGTGCACTAAATGGAAACAGCTTTAGATGGTAGGAGGCGGTTCCGGTTGATGGCGCAAGATGCGGTCTTCACGGTGGTGATGGATGCGCTTGCGGCGGCATCGACTTGAGGAAGGACGGTTCGATTCTAGGCAATTCATTTGGCTGAGGAACAAAACAAAGGCATAGTTTGGATTTTAAGGGTGGCGAAGGAGGCGACAAAAGGTGGAGTTCGTGACAAAGCCAAGCGATTACGGTGGCTTGGAGCTGACAATTGAACGGTGGCCAAGGAAGTCGATTTTCGATTTAGGGATCCTAAGATTTAGGGAAGGAGAATGAATTTGGGGAAGCTGCCTTTTTTTAATATATACACACAGATGAAGTAGTGGCATCCAGATTAAATACACAAGTGGGAAAACGCATAGAATTTTGAAAGAGTATTTGGCTTGGGAACAGAAGAGCCCAAAGTACGTTTTGGCTTGGGTAATTAGAAAAGGTGGCATCGGCAAAGCCAATAAATGAAACGCATGGTAATTAATGAAAATATTGAATGCATGAATACAAAATTAACGAAAGGGGAGGGGAGCAAGCATAACCAAAAATAACATGGTGTGAAGGCAAAAGGTTTTCAAAGTTGTTGTTATAATAATGTAGAACGCAAGTCTAGGAATATGTACATTGGCAGCATGTTTCTTTCTTTTGTTAAATTTCTTTTCTTTAAATGATGATGCATGCGTTCCATGCATGGTTTGAATTAAATGTATAAAATAAGCTGATTTCAATGGATATTTAATTTAATTTTTTTTTTCCATGAATGTATTTAATATTAAAAGGAAAGCATTTATGTTATATTAAACATTTTATACTATATATAATATTGCAAGGAATAGAAAAAGAACGTAGAGAAAAGGGTAGGTAATTCAAATGATTCACTTTCCTTTATTTCATTTATTAAACGAACGAACATGACCAGATTCACAGAAAGGGACGGCATTAATTTCGAAGATACCATAGACTTATATTACTGGTTCAAACTAGGTGTGACGTTTCCAATCCAAATGTTTACCCTTTCAAATGCTTGTTTATTTAATTAATTTTATCTTTCTCTTCCTAATGTATTTAATGTGTAATTAATGTTTACCGTTTCATACGCTTGTTTCCAATTCTGGTAGACTTTAAAT
The DNA here is from genome assembly GCA_030737875.1 of Allium sativum. NCBI lineage: Eukaryota > Viridiplantae > Streptophyta > Magnoliopsida > Asparagales > Amaryllidaceae > Allium > Allium sativum. Next base: position 117,173,748 of record CM060923.1, read on the forward strand.
ATGTATTTAATGTTTTCAAATCCAAATGTTAACGATCTAATTATTTGACTTTTTCTTTATGCTGCAAATGAACAAAATTTCGTATGTTACTACGGAAATTCTTTCATTTATATTAAATTGAACGTATTCTTAATATCAAATTTTCTTAATTAATTTAACTGCAAAATTTTACATAATATTTCGAGTAACTGCACCATTTATATCGTACATTATTAAAATCGTCGAAACTTCCATTATTAATGTTTAATTTAAATTTACTTAAATTAAACAAACATATGTATTTTCATGTACAGAATTAAAGTTTGAATTTAAATTCTAACGCCAACCGTTTCAATATTATTACGGTTATTATTTCACGATTGACAATTATCTTTCCATTTATAAATAATACTTCAAAGTTAATAATTCCAAAAAATTTAATAATTGTTTCCATTGTACTAAATCATCATTCATCTAATCATAAATTGCTATTTATTAGAAATAAATTTGAAATCGTTTGTTAATAATATCCTAAAATTTATTTTCAAACCATTTTAAATTCAAGGATTAAATTCTATTAATTAAATTTAATTAATTCAATAATCAAACGATCTAAATTTTCGGAATGTTACATTCTCCCTCATTTAGAACTTTTCGTCCTCGAAAAGGAAAGTAGTAAAGAACTAGTAATTTAACGATATATAATTCATTCACTTATCAACCTCAATTGCTTGTTAAGTACAAAATTATGCTTCCAATTAGTTAAACATAAATCATTCCATTAGTTCTTTTCCCTTTCTGGAGACAAAAATTAGTATTTTGATTTATTTCAAAGCTGTGAACTTGCAAAACATTTAAAAATCTCTTTCTTAGTTTATCATGTTGAAGTGATAAAATGCTAAAATTTCTTGTTATTGATTTTTTTATTTAACGTCAAAATACTTTATAACTCGAAGGCTTAACAAGTTTATTTTCGTTCTTAAAAATTTTAGAAATACGTTGATCAGACGCACGACTAAAAAATTTCAAGTACTCAATATACTTGTTTCTACTTCCAGTGAAAATACTTTAAACTTTTAAAAAATAGATATGGAAAATACATTCCCCCATAGATCGCGGACACATGGCGGTTACGCTACTATCCCAGTAGAATCGCTTGTGCCCGTAGGTATCACACCCCATCGAATTTCGCCATGGTTGTTGACATAGATCGCAGTTACGCGGCGGTTACGCCACTATCCTAGTGGAATCGCTTGTAACTGTAGGCATCTCGCCCCTCGAATTACGCTATGAAACATCAAGTGAATATAAATAAATCAAAGTGACCCCACCGTGCGGGATTCCAGTACGTGTTCCTACCGAGTAGGACCCCTATTTCCAGTGGACACCCCGTGCGGAGTTCCAACGCAACCCTATCGAGTAGGATCACGATTTTCGATAGAAAGTACTTTCCATATCTTCGACTTTTAAACAAATAATACTACATATGGTATTTTTTATTTCGTACATCGCATATATCGTGCTTATATAAAATTCCATTTACATAAGTTTTTCTTCCTTTCCAATTGGGGTTCGTTCAAATCAGTAATATCAAATTCACCACATCCTTATATAACTTCCAATTTTATATAAGAATCAAATTGTTCAATATCGAATCTTTGCCGATTTTTTTTAGTCATAGCTTTCAAAACTATTTCATTTCCACACTTATATAAACATAAGATTATCAATTTCCAAATTCTAACATTTTAGAATTTACCGTTTGGATTTGTTTCATGTTCGAATAACATTTGTTCTTGATATTTTCAAATATCTCTCATAAATCATTTTTCACATAACTCAACAGGTAAATGTCAACATAACTCGTACGAATTCCATTTTATCAAGTCGCAGTATTGAGTTTGATGTACTTACATAATTATCTGTAAGATTTTTCAATTTCATGAAGTAAGTTCATTTATAAATGTTATTTCTATATCTTCATTTCAAAACATACATACTATATATAATACTACATATATCACACTTACATAAATATCAGTTACACAAGATTTCCTTTTCAACATCATGTTTAATATAAATTCCATTATATAAGACTATTATGTCAATCAATTATCTTACAAATCAATGGTTTTCGAATTAATATCATACCTATATAAGTTTCAAGAATTTCATTTTAAACATTTATCAAAATAACTTAAGTATTTCTCGACGTCTCAATCAGAATCATATGAATATCCCACTTTCGAAACTCGAAAAATAAATAATGGTGATGCCGCAAGAATCGCCAGGATCATTTTTAAGCGACTAAAGTGTGACTTCATATCCATCTAGTACATATTTGACTTCGTACATACGTTAGCTACGCGTATATTCAACATCTTATATACTCAATAGTCTAACCTTGACGTCGAATAAAATACTCAAATTTCTATTTTATAAGATACATCATTTCCAAATATATAAGAAAACACAATGTATTTCAAAACAATTTATAAATTTCAAAATAAGTTTGTTTCAAAATTTACTAATTTCAAAACGCTTCCGCTGCGCTACTCTTTCGTAATATTAGTATCAAAACAATCATATTAAATGATTTATTTAATTTCAAAATAATCTATATTTTCAAAATACGCTCTCATTACAGTGATTCCAGTGACAATTCATATTAAACACCATAAGCTAAGCTTTGTATAACCAAAGCTCTTATACCAACTGTAACGGCCCTAGGCTTTGCAACCATCAGGCAGTGGGCTAACCTCCCACCGTGACATACAGTGATACCTCAGAACTAATTTTACGGCCAGCCTCTCGACTGCAACAACCAACCCAATCTTCCCATTGGGATGTGTAGGGGTAAGAGTCTCCTGCTTGCCACCAAACAGCCAAGCGAGAACCCCCTATCACATTCTCTAACCACCTCTGATACCAACTGTAACGACCTGCCTTTTTGACCGCTTCAAGTCGGTAATTAAACCAACTCGAACCGTTCACAAAGACAGATAGTTATTTAGCTTATCAGGTTTAAACGAAATAAACACAGAATCACATAACAGGATAATTGCAGCGAAAAATATTTTATACTGAATATCAGAGTTTTACAAAATTTTACATACAGCGGAAGATTTATAAAATAAACATGAATTAAAAAAAACACTTTCATTCGAGCGCGCGCCGTATGCGTCTTCACGTTCCTCTCCAGTTTGCTAGCTGAAAACTTCTAAAATCTGCAACGCTCGTATCTGACCCGAGCGTATTGCATAAGAAAAACACAACAAACACTCAGATCAGGATTAACTTCGTTCAAATAAGTTAACTTCAATAAAAACTGAAATATAATAGTTAATAAATTTGAAGTTACCAAACGCAAGATTTTTCATCGAATATTCTCAGCCAAATGCATTCAAGTTTCTACCGATAAATAGTGTGGCATATGGTTTACATTTACCACTTAAAAGTGCAACATATATTCAGTTTCAATGAAACAAGCAAGGTGCATGTGTTTAAATGATTACATATAGCAAAACATGCATTCCAGATTCAATAAATGGTAAGGAAAACATATGAGCCAAAATTTATTCAAGTCTACCCTCTTTAGCGGAACCATATCATTCAATTTCATGACAGAAATACATATATATGCGAGCTATGGGGATTCCTATAACTTCAGATTAAGACGGTAGTGTTCTTTAGGTCTGAGTTTACCTAGGTGAAATTTTTTGGTGTTCATATACATAAAACTTATGTTTACATAGTGTGAACAAATGCATGTTTCCAGTTTGTGTTGAACAGTTACGGTGTATGAACGTGTATCAACAATTATGTTGCCTTTTAAAAGTGCAGCCCATTTCAAATTCACCCCTTTTTAAAATGTTGCAACCATACCAAAGTCAAGTGCAACAAAACCAATATGTAATCCATACGTGCAGCAAATACAAATATAGGTGAGGTCATGCAAAGATAAGGTATCCAACGAGTAGCAAGGCACAACATCATTTTATACCACAAATCATGGTTTGTCTGCCCTTAAACTACAGGTATGCATTCATAAAAATTTGGCTGTCCAATATGTCCTACATGAAACTTATTAGTTTAAATTTATCAACCTAAGATACTATGGCAATTTAACACAAATATGCAAAAATCACCAGGCTGCATCATAATATGTAATGAACTAAAGTAGATGGGTGCACTGCTCAGTCATAAAGCAACATCAATATAACAACTAAAATTGTACAGAACACAATATGAATACCCTCTACTTAAAAGACAACCAACTTCATTTGCACTAGACTTAGGAAAAAAATGTTATCAAGTTGCTATAATGTTTTTTCATCAACAGGAAACTTAAAAGGGAGCCACAATAAACAGTGAATGAACAAGGTACAGTTTGAACCGTAACCATTTAAAGTTCCAGCAACTAGCAAAATATGTGATGCAGTGGGATATATACATATGTGCAAGGTGGTTCCTAGGATATATGCAAATTTGAACCAACAAATAGCGATTATATGGCAGTTGTAATAACCACAACAATGTCAAATGAAACCAACAGTATAGTCATATACTAATGACAGAAATGCTGAAGTACCAGCCAACGAAATGGACCCAAACAACTATTCTACTTTGGTTCTTATTAAAATTAAATTATTTGCAAACTAATTAATCAATCGTGAGCGAACTCACCTCAAAACACGAAGAAAAAGGAGCAATGACGGAGTTGAACGATGCGCAGACCCGGCTTCAGTCGGAGCTGGAACAAGACGGCGCACTAAATGGAAACAGCTTTAGATGGTAGGAGGCGGTTCCGGTTGATGGCGCAAGATGCGGTCTTCACGGTGGTGATGGATGCGCTTGCGGCGGCATCGACTTGAGGAAGGACGGTTCGATTCTAGGCAATTCATTTGGCTGAGGAACAAAACAAAGGCATAGTTTGGATTTTAAGGGTGGCGAAGGAGGCGACAAAAGGTGGAGTTCGTGACAAAGCCAAGCGATTACGGTGGCTTGGAGCTGACAATTGAACGGTGGCCAAGGAAATCGATTTTCGATTTAGGGATCCTAAGATTTAGGGAAGGAGAATGAATTTGGGGAAGCTGCCTTTTTTTTAATATATACACATAGATGAAGTAGTGGCATCCGGATTAAATACACAAGTGGGAAAACGCATAGAATTTTGAAAGAGTATTTGGCTTGGGAAAAGAAGAGCCCAAAGTACGTTTTGGCTTGGGTAATTAGAAAAGGTGGCATCGGCAAAGCCAATAAATGAAACGCATGGTAATTAATGAAAATATTGAATGCATGAATACAAAATTAACGAAAGGGGAGGGGAGCAAGCATAACCAAAAATAACATGGTGTGAAGGCAAAAGGTTTTCAAAGTTGTTATAATAATGTAGAACGCAAGTCTAGGAATATGTACATTGGCAGCATGTTTCCTTCTTTTGTTAAATTTCTTTTCTTTAAATGATGATGCATGCGTTCCATGCATGGTTTGAATTAAATGTATAAAATAAGCTGATTTCAATGAATATTTAATTTAATTTAATTTTTTTCCATGAATGTATTTAATATTAAAAGGAAAGCATTTATGTTATATTAAACATTTTATACTATATATAATATTGCAAGGAATAGAAAAAGAACGTAGAGAAAAGGGTAGATAATTCAAATGATTCAGTTTCCTTTATTTCATTTATTAAACGAACGAATGTGACCGGATTGACAGAAAGGGACGGCATTAATTTCGAAGATACCATAGACTTATATTACTGGTTCAAACTAGGTGTGACGTTTCCAATCCAAATGTTTACCCTTTCAAATGCTTGTTTATTTAATTAATTTTATCTTTCTCTTCCTAATGTATTTAATGTTTACCGTTTCATACGCTTGTTTCCAATTCTGGTAGACTTTAAATATGTATTTAATGTTTTCAAATCCAAATGTTAACAGTTTAAATTATTTGACCTTTTCTTTATGTTGCAATTGAACAAAATTTCGTATGTTACTACGGAAATTCTTTCATTTATATTAAATTGAACGTATTCTTAATATCAAATTTTCTTAATTAATTTAACTGCAAAATTTTACATAATATTTCGAGTAACTGCACCATTTAAATCGTACATTATTAAAATCGTCGAAACTTCCATTATTAATGTTTAATTTAAATTTACTTAAATTAAACAAACATATGTATTTTCATGTACGGAATTATAGTTTGAATTTAAATTCTAACGCCAACCGTTTCAATATTATTACGGTTATTATTTCACGATTGACAACTATCTTTCCATTTATAAATAATACTTCAAAGTTAATAATTCCACAAAATTAAATAATTGTTTCCATTGTACTAAATCATCATTCATCTAATCATAAATTGCTATTTATTAGAAATAAATTTGAAATCGTTTGTTAATAATATCCTAAAATTTATTTTCAAACCATTTTAAATTCAAGGATTAAATTCTATTAATTAAATTCAATTAATTCAATAATTAAACGATCTAAATTTTCGGGATGTTACAAGTATTTATGCACATGATTGGTTAGTGGTAAATGATGATATAATAAATGCGCATGCAATTCATAATTTTGTCGGAAATGACCTTTATTAGTTAAGTACAAAAGTACCATTTTTTGATCTCCCCTAAATATTTTCCAGAAGATCAAATTAATTTTTTAAATCAAATTTAAAAGTCAACATCAATTGCAGAACATTTGGTGTTCTGCATTGACACTACGATATCTTACGTCGATCCTGCGATTTCCAATACCAGGACTAGGGCTTGATTCAAAAATCCTTAAATTTTCACTATGATGTCTTACGCCAACCCTAGGATTTCCAGCACAAGGACTAAGCCCTTCTTTAGAAATCTCTCTTTTACAACATTTAGTACATATGCTTCTACGTTGTGAATCTTTAAATTCATAGCTTTCAAGGCTTTCGAATCGACATATGTGAGCATAGTTTATATCAGTAGAGCAAGTTCCTTTAGATAAAACAAATTGTGACCCACGTACACTTGCATCTACCAACATTGAAGAATTCAATCATGTATTTTTCAAGAAGAAGATAAGGTGATAATTAGATAAATACACATACAGAACAATGAAAAGAAGATCAGGAAGTATAGACGTTATAAGTTGAAAATGTTGGACACAACTTAATTGACAAGGTACTACCATACTATATCCATAAAGAATAAGGAAAAATTAAATAATAATAATAATAATAGTAATAATACTAAAGCATAGAAGGATAAAAAAGAGGATAAATGTGGAAGAGCTCATTGTTTTTTACCACTTTGAGAGTTATAAAAAGGCTATTGAGACCTATTGAAGATTAAAAATTGTTTTGACTTATATAGTAATATTCGTAGCTGATCGAATAAATTAACATATCTTATTAATTCATTTGCTAAGAATATATTTCAAATGAATTATTAATTAGTTAGGTGAATAAACAATTTAAGCTAATGAACCTAATAAATACTAAGTATTCTCAATAGCAATTAATCTTTCAAGTGAACAAGTAATCATTTATATAAATTTTTAATTAAATAAATTAATGAAAAAATTAAATACCTATTCTTGTCTAAAAATATTAAAATACAAATTCACTAAACTTTTTTTATCCTCTATATATTTGTATTATTATTGTTATTACAATTTATATCTTACATAAAAGCTAAACCGAGAATAATTAATAATTTGATATGTTTCTCTATCATGATTATTTGGATAAGCAATCGACATCATCCGATAAGCAAACCACATCCACCAACATAGTCTACCTCATAACAACCCAAATTAATTATATAGTATGCAGAATTCCATGGCGACTATTCGAAATTTTAATTTGGACATAACTTACAATTTATAAAATGAAATCTCAATTTCTTACATTCGTTAGAAAGATATTATTAGTTATATCCTAATGTTTCTTGTTTCATCCAATTCTGATTTATAATGAAGTATTTATGCTCAATCGAAAAAAAATCGAATTTTCAAACTACCACGGCATTTTAAGCTCGTTTCACAATTAATAAAAATTTATCTGCTCATACATGGCTTTAAATAAATTTTAAGTCGTTTATTGTAACGACCTAGCATTTTGATCGCTCCAAGACGGTATTTAAACTAACTCAGAATGTTCAAAATGACAGTAGTTATTTAGCTTAGCGGGTTTAACAGAACAAACATAGAATCACAGTACAATAATAATAGCATCGAAATAAATTTTTTATATACATATCAAAGTTTATACAAATTATTCGTTACAGCAAAAAAAAGAATAATGTTACATTAATTTTAAAAAGACAAAGCTTTACGGTTTTGTCGAGCGCGCGCCGCGTATGCATCATGCGTCTTCACGTTCCTCTCTTGTTTTATGAGCTGAATATCCTTAAATCCGGAACACTCATATCTGACTCGAGCGTTCCATGAAAAACATAAAACACTCGAGTCAGGATTAATCATTTGTTCAAGTAAATTAATTTCAGTAGAAACTGAATATAATAATATAAATCCAAACTAGTGTTTAAAGTTACAAGACCCTTAATATAAGCAGCCTATTCACGGTCCAAGTAGGGTGTTCAACATGGGGTTTCAAAGTGTGTACAAACATGCCATTTACACATATAACAAGACATATATGCATAGTGTGACACCCCGAATTTTTAACAACACTAAAGAGGACAAATTAAATAATAATTAATTTAATATTCAGAATTGAGTGAAATGGGTTACCCCAATGCATTCGTCTCGGAATTCTGCTTGAGATAGAGTCCGAGTTTGCATAAAACGGAAAACGTATGAAGAAGTTACGAATGATAGAAATACGGCAGAAAAAGAAGAAATTTCCGGCGCACTTGACAAGTGCGCCAATGTATTTTTACACTGGCGCACCTGTAAAGTGCACGCACAATAGTTTTTTTTTGGGTATTTGGGCCTTTTCCCAAGTGGGAGGGGATCCGTGACCAGATTTACCCTAGGGCTTATGTTTCAATCGGTTCCAGATGGTTCTGCAACTATAAATACATGGCCATTTCACATATTTCCTAATTAGAAGTCATGGCGGCCAAACTGCGGATTGTGCACTGAATTAGGATCTCTCATCTTCTTTTAAAGCTTATCAAATTCTGAGATTCAAACATAGACTAAGCACCTTTTCTATCATTTTAGTAATCCAATCACAGTGAATTCTAGTTGCTTTTAGGTTTAGATAAATAATAGTGAAACTATGAAAGACTGTGATGTGGATACGATTGTAGACTTTAAATTTATGTTATTGGTAGATCTCATGCTATATTATGATAGATATATTTCTTTGGATCCAATTCAATTGTTCTATTATATTATCATTATGGATCTTGGGTTGTAACTTTTATGATATGATATGATGCAGATGTATGTAGATCTGTTCTATGTGATCTAAAATTATCATATTAGATCTGTCCTATGTGATCTAAAATTTTCACCATATGATTCATGTTAGATCTATCCTATGTGATTTAAAATTGTCAGTTTATGATCATGTTTTATTCTTGATCCACTTTATGATCATGTTTTATGCTAGATCAACTTTATGATCATGTTTAATGCTAGATCTATTTTATGATCATATCTTATGCTATGATAAATCTATCTCTCGAGATCCAATTCAATTGTGATGGTCTTAGTACGTTATTTTTGTTACATTTGGATAGATCAAAATCATTTATGTGAACGATGAACATATGCCACCTTGAATTGATTAGGATTGGGTCCACACCTTTATCTTAATTGTAACCTCTATGATGTGGATTTGGGTAGATCGATTTATAAACCTGTAGATCTAAACCTTTATTTATCATTAGACATGTCCGTTCACTTTATTATCATACTAGTATGTTTATGCCAATATATGTTGAAACTATCACCGCTATCATATTCCCTTTTCCATTGTTATAGCTAGACTACTTATTAGCCTAGATGCCGCCAAAATAGTGCGAATATGTTAGTGAAGGAAACGGGGAAAAAGGGATTTATAATTGGCATGTAATCTTTAAATGAATTGATAAGTAATTCTAATTATTGGGTAAAATAGGTATTGACATCTATAAAAGGAAAGGAATTAATTGGTAAATTAATTAAAAATTGCATAGTTTGAATATGAACATTTATGGACACGTTGTTCAAATTATTGGGAAAAATATGTATTGACACCCAAAAAGGGAAAGGTTTAATTACTTGATTTATTAATTAAAAATGGACTGTTTAGTAATTACAATTAGGAATTGTAATTGTACTTATGACATGAGGTTAGGTTACATTAGTGGTGGAAGTCTGCCTGGACCCGACCGGCATATCCAGCAGCCACTACTGTTGGACCTAATGTGGGAGGTCTAAGTACGCGTATATGAATCGGGATTAGACACAAGGTTAGGCCCAACTGTGGAATAAGACTGCCCAGACCCGACCGGCATATCCAGCATCCATATGTTGTACGCCTATTGTGGGAGGTCTAGCCTATTATAAATCATAAATGGACATGGCAATGAATCATACTACTTAAACTAATCTAATACATAAGGGATTGTATGAATATGAACTAAAGATAGGGTTAAGTAAAAAAATGCTTAGATCAGTGGAAGGGTTAAGTACATCTTGGGTAGGTGGGTAATATTAATATATATAGGCCCACAAACTTAATCGTTAAATAAACACGCTTGAATCAGTAGGACGTTTAAATACATCTTGGGTTGGTGGGTAATATTTGTATTTATAGGCCCACAAATTTAACCTGCCGGGATTATGTAATTAAAGACATCGTTAGGTAAACATAACCAGTGGAAAACCTAGTAGTGGGGATGCAAAACAATGGGGATAGCTTGCATCATCTTGTGTGGGACCCATTTTAGTCAGTAACCCTTAAATAAGTATCAAACGAGTACTTCGAACTACGTCGGAGTGGGGCGCGCTTACTGAGCTGATTGTAATAGATCCAAATGTGGAGGCTGTGTTGACGGCGTGATCCAGCGGGTTCATGTGCGTGCATGACTCCGCCTGCTGGGGAAGATAAAACGTTGTGACATCAGTAAATATGGTTGTGCACATCCTAGAAATGAAGGGTGGCCATTTTTGGGAGTGACACACCCTACTGTGCGGCCATCACTGGGTATCTACGGAATAGGGAGCCGATCGATTGGGGGTAGTAAATAGGGTACATCTAGCCCTATCTGTTTCTGTGGGGTACCTGTGTTTCTGTCTGGGCTAACACCCATTATTTCTGTTTAGGTACCAGTTATGTTTGGGTTAAAACCCGTTACCAGAGTACACCTAAAACTACCATTATGTTTCTATTGGGATCATCCTGTTTTTGTTAAGCAATTGGGGTATATGTAATCTTATTACATATCTGTTATACTAGTATTGGTGCAGAACAAGGAAAGTATTAAGAAGCGCTATCAATTCTATCCTGTTGTCCTGTTTACCTTGTTAATCCTGCCATTTATCTAGTGATTTCCCTTTTCCACTTTATATGACTATCATGTCACTTTTATTTATTTACTGGCTAAAAATAACTAGACTTGTCAGACTTATTGTCTGACCCTTTTTGTTTCTCCTTCTTTCTTTCGTTCTGCCCCCCGAGGTTCTCAAGGGAGGCAATTCTCAGGCTTAGTCAGGATTCTGCTATCATCTTGCTTGGAGCTTATAGATGTATTGCTCAAGGTTCTATCTTTGCTACTATGGCGTATTATTTGGGGATTATGCTTTCTTTATTATTGTACTCTGATATTTAAAGTACAAGACAGAAGTCTTAATGATGAACATAGTTTATGTATTTTCAGACATATGTTGTAACCACGCTTTATGATTAGTAAAAGTTGTTTTTTTTTCGCTGCAAATTTTTTATATCTGTCTTGTAATGTTTCTATTCTGTTTACTAAAACGCTTCACAAAACTTAATGCATTCCCTTTGTGAGTTACATTAATGGACGTGGGGTGTCACACTTGGTATCAAAACTGAAGGTTACCAGATTGGATAAAGTTTTTGAAAATTATTTTCAAAAAAGGTTTTAAAAGAAAGCATTTTCAAAAGAAAAGCCTGTTTTGAAAAACATATTCAACAAAGCCATATGTAATATCTCCCCTTGATTCCTTTTTCCTTTTTTTATCGAGGGAACCGATTCTTCTCAAAAGGTGTCCCCATTCCGGCATGATGTCTTAGGCATGTTTAGCACATGCCGAAAGGCAATGAAGTGCCTAACCTCCATCCGTAGCCGTAGTGGTTTCACCTGCGGTTAATTTTTTCGCGCTTCGTAAGGATTAACGTGCGATGGAGGCAACTTTCGAAATACTTGTTAGCTTGTTACACAAACGTGGGTAAAAAGGAGTATAACGAATTTAGGGCAAAGGAGAACAGCCTAAGGATGAGAAAAAGGTATGGCCTAAGAAAGGACAGCAACAACAATGGAAGAAGGGCAGAAAAAAATGAAAATGACAAGGCTAAGGATAAGGGGAAGTGCCATAGTTATGGGCGAGAGGGTCACTTGGCCAAGGGCTGCAGGAAAAGGAAGAATGCTTGCTTCGTTTGTGGAGAGGTTAGACACTATTCTGGGGGAGTGCCCAAGGAGGCAAGGGCAAAATCAAAGGACAAGAACCTTTGGACGGCTAGCGAATGCTCTCGTGGCTAGTGCACCATATATAGGTAGGAAAGTTTCCATGGATTGGAACTCTTTTCATTCAGGCGCATTCACATTCGTTCATATCTAGATCTGTAGTTGAAACTCTGCACTTAAGTACTAGTAAGGAAGTGGATCTCGTTGTTGTCTCAAACCCCATCGGTGGTTCGGTTCATTTATCCGTGATTTGTCGGGGTTTGATAATATCTGTGTTAGGCGTCAAATTTGAATGCGACGCATGTGCACTCGGGTTTATGGGCTATGGGTTGATTCTAGGGATAGGTTGGTTTACCACATATGGTGCCATTCTGGGTGGTGAGAGGAGGGTCGTTAAGCAGCCTCGAAATTTTTTGTGACCCACAAGGGTCTTTCATGCTAAGTTTCCTAGAGTCTCTTGAGGCATCGATCGATGATCTGCGATCATCACTAGTAGTCCGTGAATATCTTGATGTCTTAGACGATGTTCGGGGATTACCCCCGAGGCACGAGATTTATTTTCGTATATACCTGGTGGACAATGCAAAGCCAGTTGCATTACTTGTGCACCATATGGCTGCTAAAAGAAAAGAGGGAACTTGATAAGCAAGTGGCGGGGCTACTTGAGAAGAGGTTTGATAGGTGAACCAGGATGGTAAACCTATTGAAGACAGTCCTTGAGGAAGCCCATCATTCTAAGGTGACTATTCATCCAAGTGGCGATAAAATGTATAGAGTTCAAGGTAGTGGGGCCAAATTTGCGAAAGGAAGTGAAAATGAAGAAGGAAGCAATGATTGGATGAGTTCCGACTTGCATACTTGGATCGGAGGTTAAGAAGCCATGCAAACGAGAAGTCAAGTTGGTGAAGGTCCAGTGGGGAGACAATCAAGAAGATGCAACTTGGGATACTGAAGACAAGATTTTTACGCTTCGTACCCTTTCCTTTTCAAGGGAATGTTCTTAACTTCTCTTCCAAAAGCCGCATTTGCTTCTATCATATGAGTATATCCTATCAATCGAATCTTCGACCTTTTGGTAGGAAATCCCATGATTGTAAACATGTGTTTAAGGCATGTTACGTTTGATGGTTGCAAGTGTTTGCTAGTGATTGCCTGTGGATGGATATACACACACATTAGGCACTAAGATCGGCTCAATCACTCTCATACTGCATATGGATGTGTGTGCATTTTCTTTTCTTTTACGGATGGAAATGGATGAGCCAGCATATGGGTGTTGCATTTGGATGAATGAGTACGCACGCGTGTAGAGCTTATATGTTATAATAGGCTTATTTGCATACATATTGGATTCATGGCACTGATATACATTGCATTAAGGAGGTCAACTGAATCAGTAGACCGCCTGATTTTCGCATTAGTGTTGGGATATATACAAATACTTTTGCATATTTTCATGAAAGCGTTAAAAAATCTTAAGGACAATGGATGCCAGTGATTGATGGCTGACTTGATGGATGATGGATGGTAGGATATGCATTCTTCTCAACTTAGAGATTTCGAGGACGAAATCCTTTGAGTGGGGGAGAATGTAACCACCCGAATTTTTAATGACATTAAAGAGGAAAAATTAAAGAATAATTAATTTAATATTTAGAATTAAGTGAAATGGGTAACGCCATTGCGTTCGTCTTGGAATTCTGCTAGAGATAGAGTCCGAGTTTGCGTAAAACGAACAACGTATGAAGAAGTTATGGATGATAGAAGTTTGGCAGAAAAAGCGGAAATTTCCAGTGCACTTGACAAGTGCGCCCATGTATTTTTACACTGGCGCACCTATAAAGTGCGCCCAAAAGAGTTTTTTCTGGTATTTGGGCCTTTTCCCAAGTGGGAGGTGACCCGCGACCTGATTTACCCTAGGGCTTATGTCGCAATCGGTTCTAAATGGTTTTGCAGCTATAAATATATGGCCATTTCACATATTTCCTGATTAGAAGTCATGGTGGCCAAACTATGCCGGATTCTGGACTGAATTAGGATCTCTCATCATCTTCTAAAGCTTATCAAATTCTGAGATTCAAACATAGATTCAGTACCTTATCTATCATTTTAGCAATCCAATCACAGTGAGTTCAAGTTGCTTTTAGGTTTAGATAAATAATAGTGAAACTATGAAAGACTGTGATGTGGATACGATTGTAGACTTTAAATTTATTTTATTGGTAGATCTCATGCTATATTATGATAGAACTATTTCTTTGGATCCAATTCAATTGTTCTACTATGTTATCATTATGGATCTTGGGTTGTAACTTTTATGATAAGCTATGATGCGGATGTATGTAGATTAGTTCTATGTGATCTAAAATTATCATGTTAGATCTAACCTATGTGATCTAAAATTTTCACCTTATGATTCATGTTAAATCTACCCTATGTGATTTAAAATTGTCACTTTATGATCATGTTTTATGCTAGATCCAATTTATGATCATGTTTTATGCTAGATCCACATTATGATCATGTTTTATGCTAGATCTATTTTATGATCATATCTTATGCGATGATAGACCTATCTTTCGAGATCCAATTCAATTGTGATTGTCCTTGTATGTTATTTTTGTTTCATTTGGATAGGTCAAATCATTTATGTGAACCATGGACATATGCCACCTTGAATTGATTAGGATTGGGTCCACACCTTTATCTTAATTGTAACCTCTATGATGTGGATTTGGGTATATCTATTTATAAACCTGTAGATCTAAACCTTTATTTATGATTAGATATAATTTAATCTATTAGATCTAGAGCATGTGGACATTTTTATGTAGATCTAAAGTAATATTTATGTTAGATCCCGTTATGATGATGATTACACATTCGTGACAATATGTATGTTCACCTTGATATGATGTTAATTAGATGTCCATTCACTTTGTTATCATACTAGTATGTTTATGACAACATACGTTGAAACTATCACCGCTATCATATTTCCTTTTTCATTGTTATGGCTAGACTACTTATTAGCCTAGATGCCGCCAAAATACGTGCGAACATGTTAGTGAAGGAAATGGGGGAGAAGCGATTTATAATTGGCATGTAATCTCTAAATGAATTGATATGTAATTCAAATTATCGGGTAAAATTGGTATTGACACCTATAAATGGAAAGGATTAATTAATTGGCAAATTAATTAAAAATGGCATAATTTGAATATGGACATTTATGGACATGTAATTCAAATTATTGGGAAAAATATGTATTGACACCCCAAAAGGGAAAGGTTTAATTAATTGATAAATTAATTAAAAATGGAATGTTTAGTAATTACAATAAGGAATTGTAATTGTACTTATGACATGAGGTTAGGTTACATTACTGGTGGAAGTCTGCCCAGACCGGACCAGCATATCCAGCAGCCACTATTGTTGAGCCTAATGTGGGAGGCCTAAGTACGCGTATACGAATTGGGTTAAGACACGAGGTTAGGCCCAACTGTGGAATAAGACTGCCCAGACCTGACTGGCATATCCCGCATCCACATGTTGTAGGCCTAATGTGGAAGGTCTGGCCCATTATAAACCATAAATGGACATGGTAATGAATCATAAAGATAGGGTTAAATAAAACATTCTTGGATCAGTGGGAGGGTTAAGTACATCTTGGGTAGGTCGGTAATATTAATATATGTAGGCCCACAAACTTAACCATTAAATAAACGTGCTTGAATCAGTTGGAGTGTCAAGTACATCTTGGGTTGGTGGGTAATATTTATATATATAGGCCCACAAACTTAACTTGTCGGGGTTATGTAAATAAAGACATTGTTAGGTAAACATAACTAGTGGAAAACCTAGTAGTGGGGATGCAAGACAAAGGGTAGAGCTTGCATCATCTTTTGTGGGACCCATTTCGGTCAATAGCCCTTAAATAGGTATCAAACGGGTACTCCGAACTAGGTCGGAGTGGGGCACACTTACTGAGCTGATTGTAAGATATCCAAACATGGAGGCGGTGTTGACGGCGCGTTCCAACGGGGACATGTGCATGCATGACTCCGCCTGATGGGGAAGATAAGACGTTGTGTGTAAGGACCCGTAACTTCCCCGGTAAGGAAAGAACGAATCACCTTGAGGACAACACACATAGGAACACAAACGGAAGAAAATTTCATTGTTTATTACAACAATTACATCAGATAACAAGAATATACAGAGTATGAATAAATATTACATAGAAAATATCAAAGATTTAAATTACATTTAAATACATCGCAGCGGAAAATAATACAAAGCCCAACTAGAAGTAATACACAAATACAGAGCTTTCCGAGTATCGTTCCAGCTGTAAACCATTATCTTGTGAATATAAATCTGGAAAATCAAAACTACTAGCTGCCCGTGTCATAAAAATGGGCACCCAGAGTTTAGGTTAAAACAATAAACTCCAGGTCAGTCATGTGAGTGGTGTGAGAACTAAAACAGTTATTTAAAACTTTACTTTAAATCAGATATGTCAATGGACCATGCCATATAACACGGAACGGGTTTCCTCCCAAGAATACCAGTGCATATAACAAAACAGTGCAATGCTTTTTGGAAAAATGAAGCTATTATAAGACCCAGGTCCTATCACACAATGCAACGTAAGCCGGGGGATAGGGTTTTCCCTTATAATAGCCAAACATGCTTGGTACGTTTAAAAAAAACCATTTGATACTATTATAAGTGCATAATGTATAAAAAAACTTCAAATAATAACTATCAATCATAGACGGCATGGGTACCATATATCATGTCGCTATACTAGGCTCTACAATCAAAACCGCAAATGTCACGTATTGGAAGTTGGGTTTCCATCTGTGAACCAAGGCAAGGCGCAATCCTACCGTTTCGAGACTCTCTAGCCCGAACTTTAGGACTCAGTTGCAACTTTACCAAGGCAACGTGCAGGGCCAGTCCACCAATGTGGATTAAACTTAAACCCTGAACATGCGTTTTCCCCGCCCTTTGGGTGTAAATGAGCCAAATAACTCCATCGGCTCTACACAGTCACCGATATATCCAAGGCGCCTCGCAATCCAACGACCATACAGGTGAAAATAATATAAATGTCAGGGCTGGTAGGTCACTGACACCACCCTAGTTAGAAGGAAATGCATGCTCTCCCTGCTGTCCTCTCCCGTTTCTGGTTCACAAACGGGTTGTGAGGCTCGCGAATCATCGTTACACAAAGCTTTGCCACACAAGCGGTGCTTTGATCATCAACCACAAGACTTTGCTTTTCAACAAAAGCCTTGATCATTTGCCACTTAGGAATGCCACACAGGCATTTCACTCCATGCGATTGATATCCATCAATATATAACCCCTGAGCTCGTACATCTCAGAGAATGGCGTTAAGCAAGAGAATAAATTCTCCGCCGCCAAACAGATATATATTTAATAGAAATCAATCATACAGAATAAAATCCAATGTCAGACACACAGTCCATTTACAAGTTCGTTCTAGGTCTGAACGAAACCGGAGGCACCTTGTACCTCACATATCCATCGATCTCCAAGTACGTATGGACGATCACCAACTGATCCCCTCCTCTTAGGTGTACAGCCCAATCAAGATCATCAGTAATCACCCAAAAGATGGGAAGACCTCCGGTCTTCGACCACCGTATTCATCCTCGACACATCGCCGAGTCAGTTATCTAGAATGGGATAAACCCTGTCTTTCTGAATAACTCGCATATATAATAAACAAGTGTTACACAAACACAACATACGCCTCCTTCCAATTCAGAATATTCTTTTATTCAAATATTCTTATACTTTGTGAATGGTTCCCATTAATTTTATCAAAGATAAAATCTTTAAATTTATTCTTTAATCTTCTTTTGAATATCAATTCAAACTAGTCGGGATTAGCGAACCACACCGAAGTAATCATTTGTTTTATTTCCCAATCGAAACCTATTCATCCCGTGAAGTAAAACTGGTCATACTTCATATCTAACACTACGGTGTTATCGGTAAATTCAGTTACCATTTCACGTTCAAATCTAATTGAAGATTTAACTATCGCCTGGAGCAAAACTGGTGATACTCCCTTTTCGATCATTTCAATATAATTAAAGATTCATTAAAACTCCACTTTGTTTTAATCTTCCCAAAAATCAATATTTCGTCTTTAACTGGGTTAAAGAACCAATGTCATTTAAAACCCGGTTCACGATAAACCCAAGATCACATTCTATTCAATTCCAATTAATTACCATTTAATTGGTATACATCAATAAATCTAAATAAAAAGATTTAATCTTTTTCTCAACTAGGCTTAAGAACAGTGTTAATGAAGACACCATTCACGACCAACCCAAATCCCAATTGATATTAAATACAGGGCTATGAATAGAAAATATATCGGCTTATATTCAATATCAAATTCTATGACCTAAAAATATCATATTGGAAATAACGATATAAATATATCTTTCAAATTTCCATAACAATATCTGTATAATCACGAAATCCAACATCGGAATATTCCGAAGACAATCTCGATTTAAATCCATTTCAATTCAGTTATTGGAAATTCTGGTTACGTTTAAAACCCCTTTCAAATTCAATTTATTTATTACAAAAATTAATTGATTTTAATTCTATTTCAAAACTAGTTCATTTCGATAAAAATCTATTTTTATCTTTTCAAATATGGAATTTTTCATCCAAATTCTTCCCAAATCATTTCTTATGATTTTACAAAAATTATTACTATTTTAAATAATTTTATCAAGGCCCGTACGGTCGATTTCCATCAATGGCCATCGAACTGCACTTACAGCGACCTTTTCCAAATTTGATTTGGACATAATTCCAAATACAACTGTTAGATTTCAAATCTCTAATATTCGTTAGAAAGCTTTTTCGATACGAACCCAACGGTTCCGGTTTTAAGAGAATCCGATGGTCGGATCTCCGATAATGTCCACTCGAAGTCAATGGTCGAAATTCGCGAACTGCTGCAGCGCGGCGCGTTCTATTCAGGCCATTATATATATATAATATATATATATATTTCGTTGATTTCCTTTCAAAACTTATTTTATAAATCGTTTTAAATTCGTTTTCAAAACAATTTCAACTTCATATTCAATTCCTAATCAAAATTGAATATTCCATATCATTAATCTATAAATGATAATATTTTCAAAACGTAATATTTTGAAATCACTTCCTTTTCTATATTCATTATAAAAATGAATAAAATCGATATAAATATCGTTCGCGTCAAAATAGCGCAAATCTAATCAACACGGTTTTATATATTTCAATAACTTCGTTATTCTATTCAACAAATGAATATTTTCTTTATTCAACATATGAATCTATACTTCTTTCAACACATGAATATTCTCAACACATGAGTATCGTCAACACATGACTATTTTGTTATTTAATATATTTCATAAAATTATGATTTTATATCGTTTAATTCTTAATCAGACTCTAACCGTAAATTAGTAAGAGAACGATTCCCTAAATATTAACCCCGAAGGCCGAAACCAACATCAGATCAATACCCAGGAAACCATTCATCTTAACTGATTTCCAGTTAGTTTCTAATTTCATATTTGATAAAGATGAGAATTTTATTGTTAAAATATTTTACTCAACACATGATAAGTTTCAACACATGAATATTCTCAACACATGAGTATTTATTCTATTCAACACATGAATTTTCTTTCATTCAACACATGAATTTTCATTTTATAATATTCTTTATTTTCCAAATTGGAATGAGGCCCAATCAATTACCATATAATATTAATTAAATGGATTCCATACAACACATGTATATAATAGCAACGATAAATAATCAACCATCATCCAGAGTGCATTCTACACTGTATAAGCATCAAATATAAATATTCATAGTTTATAACAGCCTGTCAATCAATCGATCGACATACAGCTAATTATTGGGATTAGATTATGTCCAATTTCATCACAACACCCGTGTGGGGTTTCAAACAATCAAACACAGATTTTAATTGTGCAGTTGGGCGATATGTAAAATTTATCGTCCTAGTCAATATCAGTCAAATCGGTGTACATAAACAAATCGTTCGATTTGTAAATGAATATTTATTTGATTTCAACACATGAATATATATTTGATTTCAACACATGAATATATATTTGATTTTGAACACAGGAATACATATTTGATTTCAACACATGAATACATATTTGACTTCAACACATGAATATATATTTGATTTCAACACATGAATATATATTTTACATCACAACCAACAGTCAATTTTCACAACACAAACTATCACACAAGCCGTCCGTGGTCTGTGGACGAAGAGGAGCAGTTTATATATGCAGTTATAAAATAAATAACTGAACAAAAAAATTTAGTGAGGAGTTCTCACATTGATCGGTTTTAATTCCTGAATTTTTGAACTATTCGGATTAGAAATTTCCTGAAATTCTGATTTGCTCTATTTTGGTTCTGGTTGGTTCCATGCTTAGCTCTCGTTGAGACGTACCCAATGCAACTGAAATCACTTGATTCCGTGCTCGTATGAAAAAGTTACAATATTTTAAAGGTTAATAACTTAATTATATATTTAAATATAATTAAATTTTTCCTTAAATACTTTTCATTCGCTAATCCTTCTTCATGTTTTAACTCAGAACTATTGTACCCAAACCCTCGTTGAACACAACCCGCCGCCGCTCTTGTAGCTGATCGGAGGCCCATCGGAGCAGCTCACGAGGAGTGCCTCTAGCCGCCGCCCCCATACCCTGTTGCCGCCTAACTCAAACTCCTAGGGAGGCGTGGAAACCAGCGCGAACGGTCGACCTTTAGGGGAGGAAATCGAGCACCATAGTTGATGAAAATCGATCACACCAGTCGTGAATGGAAGATCTCGAAATGGGCAATAATTTCGTTTTAATTTCATCTTCAAATTCGCAAGTACCCGGGAGAAAAATTGATGCAAAGATCCAATAGTTTCAGCCGTGAATGACTGAGTGGCGGCTAGGGTTTTGGACCCTCCCCCTTTATTGAAGATTTATTTTATTTTAATATTATTTAATTTCCTTTTGATTTGAAAATAGTTGTTTGTTCATACTAACTTCAAATCGAACCCAACGACTGTTGCCACTAGCCAAATACCCCCATTCCGAACACAATGGGATATGTCTCGTAAGCCAATTCGACTATTACGATCAGTTTTTCTTTAAATTAAAATATAAATCAATATATATTTAATTTTAACGTACATTTTAATTTACTGGGGCCACATACTATCTCTAAAAATTCCAGAAAATTTATTTCTAGCTTTGTATTGACGATATGGTCCTCACAAAACTTATTTCGTCAAATTCTGAGACCGTTTAAAAAATGGACATTTTCTGGTCGATCCAATTTAACTTAAATCAAACAAACACATTTTCCTTTGCTGCGCTCACATATTAAATTCAAAAATTATGGAATTTGAAACCTAGCAATAATTTGACATCCCAAATCCAACAAAAGTGGTTTCATCGAAAACAGAGGTTGTTTGCAAAATGGCTATTTTCAAGGCCTTTATATATATTAAAAATATATAAATTCCACAGTGACTTTTCTGAATTTTAAACTGGACATATCTTACACTCTATAAAGTAAAATCTCAGTTTCTTATATCCGTTAGAAAGATATGATTAAACAAATTCAAATATTTATGGTTTCGTTCAATTCCAACTAAAAACGAATTCTGTATATTCATTTGAAATTCGAAATCGAATTTTCAAACTACCGCGCCATTTAAGGCTCGTTATATAATTAAAATAAATTTATTCATTTTAACTTCATCGAAAATATATTTTTCATCGTTATTATTTAAAATAATTCATTTTAAATACTCAAAATTCACTAAAATCGCCAAAATAGAAGTTTTAAATTGGCTCAGATTTCCGGGTTATTACACTGTGACATCGGTAAATATGGTTGTGCACATCCAAAAAATGAAGGGTTGCCCCTTTAGGAAGTGATATACCCTACTGTGGGGCCAGCACAGGGTATCTACGGAATAGGGAGCCGATTTATTGGGGGTAGTAAATAGGGTACATCTAGTCCTGTCTGTTTTTGTGGGGTACCTATGTTTCTGTCTGGGCTAACACCCGTTATTTCTGTTTAGGTACCAGTTCTGTTTGGGTTAAAACCCGTTACTAGAGTACACCTAAAACTACCATTATGTTTCTTCTGGGTTCATCCTGTTTTTGTTAAGCAATTGGGGAATATGTAATCCTATTACATATCTGTTATACTAGGATTGGTGTAGAACAAGGAAAGTATTAAGAAGCGCTATCTATTCTATCATGTTGTCCTATTTACCTTGTTATGCCTGCCATTTATGTAGTGATCTCCCTTATCCACTTTATATAACTATCATGTTACTTTTATTTATCTACTGGTTAAAAGTAACTAGATTCGCCAGACTTATTATCTGACTCTTTTTGTTTCTCCATCATTCTTCCGTTACCCCCCCTCCCCCTAAGTTCTCAAGGAAGGGAATTCTCAGGCTTAGTCAAGATTTTTCTATCATCTTGCTTGGAGCTTCTAGATATATTGCTCAAGGTTCTATCTTTGCTACTATGACTTATAATTTGGGGATTATGCTTTCTTTATTATTGTACTGTGATATTTAAAGTACAAGACATAAGTTTTAATGATGAACATAATTTATTATTTTCTGACATACGGTGTAACTATGCTTTATGATTAATAAAAGTTGTTTTTATTCCCCTGCAAAATTTTTATATCTGACTTATAATGTTTCTGATCTGTTTACTAAAACGCTTCACAAAACTTAATGCATTCCCTTTTTGATTTACACTAACGGGCGTGGGGTGTCGGTTCGGCAAAAGTGATGGTGATATAAGGTGTTTACAGGTAGCCTCATGCATTTCAAAATTAAGTAAGTGGTTTCATCATTATGTATAGATAGCTGCTAAAAATTTCTAAACCAATGTTCCAAAACATTCAAAATTACATGCCATGCAGGTTGCCTGCATTTATTAAGTTGTATAGGGAGAGTAAACTTCAAAGTGAACATGGCAACAATATGCAAACAGTGGCCAAAGAAACTTACTGTCCACTCATGTGGACTGAATGAAAAAAATGCGCTAACAGAGTAAATACATTAGACAACACAAGTTTGAAAGGATAACAATTACACAACAATCTATGTACATGAAAACAACCCATTAGCATAGGTCCAAAAGACCTGTGCATTTACTAACACATCTCTTCCGCAGTATTTCTTTTAATCCTATTCCACATACCCGCCACCATTTCATATGAATTTTGCATCAGTTGTCTTATGTTATTTAGCTTCTTGCACTAATACTAAGTGACCTATGCTTATATTACTACATAGTTATGAAGGATATGTAAGTTGTGCTTTCATGGTCTTTTCACAATAATCGAAAAGTGTTCTTTGTCACGTTTTCTGTCATGTGACGATCTAGATGATTTAAATGCTTATGATAATGTAGCGCATTTGAATACAGAATTAGACCATCAATTTAAGATGCGACGTGTGCATATAAATGAGAGGCATGTAAAATAAGAAGGGATTTAGGACTTATAAAATAGGGAAGCATAGAGTACAATGGTGCTAATTTCACATGCAAATACATAAAAATACATACATAATTTTTGACCCAAAGGACAAAATACATAGAACAAGGCAACATGCATGTATGTATGTGGTATATATGTAGTCTGGTTATTAATAGCCCAAAGGTAGTAGTTCCAGATTTCAAACCACCACATATTAAGGATATTAACGTCATAAATTTTTAGTTTAACCGAAATAAAATTTGCTTGAATCAAACATTAATCGTGAGAAAAATCTCAGCTTTAACCACAGAGAAAACGCAGACAATGGCTTTTTGAAAGGAAGGCAACATTCACGGCTTGACTGATATTTCATTCTGTGCTTACTGTTCGAATAAGGAAACTTTATGAAGGAGGCTCGAGCACGGTCTGCAAAGATGGATTAACCAGAGATGGGCTTCACTACCGATCCTTTCTTCCAAATTTTTTTGTAACCTGCGCATGCAGGTTTTGGTAGAGGAAACAAATCTGGATGGGCACCTGCGTTCAGACGAGCATGGGTTGCTTGGCGGTTACGGTGCCAGCGGCTGGTGATCGATGGTGGAAGTGAGCGGATTTGGGAAGGGGCAGAGAGGAAATGGTTTCGTGGTTTGCCGCGGTGATGGGAACAACGATGAAGGCTGCGGTGTTCACGTGCGATGGATAGAGCGAGCGACGGTCAAGAAGGAGATGAAAGAGGAGCGAAGTTTTCTGGTGGAAGCCATACCGGTGAATTTGGGAACAAATTATTTTTGGGGAAAATAATGGAAATTTGCAGACCGATTTTTGAGGGAATCAAATAAGAAGGAGACATTGGAAGAAAAGGGATACCATCATAAAGGGATACTGACACGCGGAGAAATCTCAGAACGCAGCATACACGTGTTGAACGAATGATTATAACAAAGAAAAATGTTTAAAAAAATCCCAATTTAAACAAGTGGGAAATTAAACAAATAATTTCCTAGAATTTGAATTTCCACTTATAAAAATCAAATCAAACTAAGTTAAATATCTATATTCCAAATTCAACTTAAATGAATTTACAATCAAATTCAAATCTAAAACTATAAAAAAAATCTCAATAAAAGTTTGACTTCA
The DNA here is from genome assembly GCA_030737875.1 of Allium sativum. Classification (NCBI taxonomy): domain Eukaryota; kingdom Viridiplantae; phylum Streptophyta; class Magnoliopsida; order Asparagales; family Amaryllidaceae; genus Allium; species Allium sativum. Next base: position 117,199,097 of record CM060923.1, read on the forward strand.
AAATAAAATTTCTAACACGTATAAAATTAATTAAATCTACATCAATTAAAATAAATCAAAATTTAGAATTTTCTAACAATACGTATTAGTTGGTCAAAAATATTACTAACAATTAAATAAACCAAACGTTTATATCAAGTATACAAAATTAAATTTACACTTACAAAATATATTTAAACTATAATAAACTACATTAGATTTTGAATTATAAACAAAATTTAATTTCTTAAATAACAAAACCAAATCAATTTCATATTTTAAAACGTTAAAAATCATGGTTCATTACAATCTCCCCCCTTAAAGCTTTTCGTCCGCGAAAAGGAGAGATTGTAAATTTCAAATTAAAGTATGAACAATTTCATTGACTTAAAATCCCATTCCATTTTCAATTCGTTTGAAATTTGCAATTTTTTTTCATATTGAATCATACTTTCTTCGGGATTTACAAAACTAAAATCATTTTTAAATTTCAAATATTTTACAATAGATGACATAAAACCTTTATGTCCCAAGTCAAGAGGTTTCTCCCAGCGACAATATCACGAGGCACGACCTACGTTCGCATCGATATCGAATAATGATGTCTCTCCAGACCCCAGAGCAGACCATCATCAATCAAGGGTTTACACCCACGTCATACCTTTCTTTAGTCACGGGTTACTTGAATTTTAGTAACGAATCATTTCATTTCATATCCCGGTTAAAACATTTCGATATCATAATTCGCAAATACTTTCAAATCGTATAATTGTCATTTCTAAACACTTTAAAATAATGGGATTTCTAATTATTGATATTTTTTTATGTTTACAAAGCAATTTAAAAACCATTTCAGTATATAAACCATATCGAGTGTCATACCAAGAAATTCAAGTCATTTTGGAACATTCAAGACATGGTATTTCAAACAACTACACAAAAGATAATATTTTTCAAGAGATTCAAAAATTTCCCTTTCGAATTTACTTTCGAAGCCATTTGCACAATTATAAGATTTTATTCATTTCAATTTCAGATATTTAAATCTCATCTGAAAAGTACACTGTTCTAATTTTGGAAATCCCTCGAAACAATTTATTTCGAAAATATTTTCACGATTCACTGTGCTACTCTGATTTAGTATATACACATCAACAAATTTAACTTCCCAAAATATTCTAAAACATTAAAAATCGTCAAAATTTCAAAAATCACATTCTCAAATATTTTTTTATTTTTTTTGCAAAATCCACTTGTCCATAGATTTATTGAAGTAATGCAAGGGATTCAAAGATCAGATTGGACAATTTCAAAAACTCAAGCACGAATGGTTCGAATCGATAAGCGAAAAGGTAATGGTTGGTCGAGGATAAACAAACATAACTAGCAGAGAGACAAAATTTATGTTTTCAGACACTCATTCAAGTCCAATTTTTATTCCAATTTAGTTTCAAATTTATCTTAATTCATTTGTGCATTCAATACACACATTACAACCAAACGAGTACATTATTTTATCTAAATTTCGCTTATCTATTTGAGTTTGCATTACCTTATCCAAAATATTTTATTAGAATTATTCAAACATTTTTAAATGACTATTTAAATGGTTTTAAGTATTTTTCGACGTTTAAATCAGAACCATACAGTTATTTTAGAAACTCGAAAATAGATATCTGATGATGTTCGAACTATCATCAGAATCAACCTCAAGCGACTAGAGTGTGATTCTATATCAGTCTAGTACGCATAAGACTTTGTACATACGCTGGCCAGGTGTATATTCAAAATCCGTATATACTTAACAGTCCAACTTCGACGTCGATAAAACACTCAAACTCTTATCATAAATTTTATTTCCAAAATAATTCCACTTTTCAAAACAATTTATTTAACTTCAAAATAATTTATATTTTCAAAATACACTCTCTCTATAACAATTCTTGTGCCAATTTCACTCATTCTAGGATTTCGCTATCCTATCTCTAATGAGTTTGTAAACCAGATAAGCTAAGCTTTGTCAAACCAAAGCTCTGATACCAACTGTAACGACCGGGCATTTTGACCGCTCTAAGTCGGTATTTAAACCAACTCAGAATGTTCAAAACGACTGGTAGTTATTTAGCTAAGCGGGTTTAACAAAACAAACACAGAATCACAGTACAATAATAATTGCAGCGGAATAAATTTTTATATACATATCAGAGTTTATACGAATTATTCGGTACAATGGAAAAAAAATCTATACTGTTACATGAATTTTAAAAAGATAAAGCTTTATGGTTTTGTCGAGCGCGCGCCACGTATGCATCATTCTTCATTACATGTCCCCCAGTTTTTCGAGCTGAATATCCTTAAACTGGAACACTTGTATCTGACCCGAGCATTCCATGAAAAACATACAACACTCGAGTCAGGATTAATCATTTGTTCAAGTAAATTAATTTCAATAGAAACTGAATATAATAATATAAATCCAAACTAGTGTTTAAAGTTACAAGACCCTTAATATAAGCAGCCTATTCAAGGTCCAAGTAAGGTGTTCAACATGGAGTTTCAAAGCGTGTACATACATGCCATTTACACATATAACAAGACATATATGCATGGTCAAATAAGAGGTTCAGCATGGGTGATGGTGATACAAGGTGTTCACACATGGCCTCATGCATTTCAAAATTAAATAAGTGATTTCATCATTATGCATAGATAGCTAAAAAAATTTCTAAACCTATGTTCCAAAACATTCAAATTTACATGTCATCCAGGTTGCCTACATTTAATAAGTTGTATAGGGGAGTAAACTTCAAAGTGAACATGGCAACAGTAAAATAAATGCAAACAGTGGCCAAAGAAACTTACTGTCCACTCATGTGGACTGAATGAACAAAATGCGCTAACAAATAAAATACATTAGACAACACAAGTTTGAAAGGATTACAATTACACAACAATCTACATACATGAAAACAACCCATTAGCACATGTCTTTTGGACCTATGCTAATGTGCCGAAAGAAATATATATTCATGTGTTGAATAGAAATATAGATTCATTTGTTGAATAGAATAACGAATTTATTGAAATATATAAAGCCGTGTTGATTAGAGTTGCGCCATTTTGACGTGAGCGATATTTATATCGATTATATTCGTTTTTATAATGAATATAGAAAAGGAATTGATTTCAAAATATAACGTTTGGAAATATTATCATATGTATATCAATGATGTGGAATATTCAATTTTGATTCGAAATTGAATATGAAGTTGAAATCGTTTTGAAAACGAATTTAAAACGATTTATAAAATACGTTTTAAAAGGTAATCGACGAAATATATATAATATATATATTATATATATTATGGCCAGAATAGAACGCGCCGCGCCGCGGCAGTTCGTGAATTTCGACCATTGACTTCGAATTGACATTGCGGGAGATCCGACCGTCGGATTCTCCTAAAACCGGAATCGTTGGTTTCGTATCTAAAAGAGCTTTCCAATGAATATTAGAAATTTGAAATCTAACAGTTGGATTTGGACTTATGTCCAAATCAAATTGGAAAAGGTAGCTGTAAGTGCAGTTCGATGGCCATGGATGGAAATCGACTGTACGGGCCTTGATAAAATTATTAAAAGTATTAATAATTTGTGTAAAATCATAATATGTGAATTGGAAAGAACTGGGATGAAAAACTCCATATTTAAAAAGATAAAAATAGATTTTAATTGAAATGAACTAGTTTTGAACTAGAATTAAAATCAATTTATTTTTGAAATAAATAAATTGAATTTGAAACGGTTTTGAAAATAACTAGGATTTTCAATATATAAAGTGGAAATGGATTTGAATCGACATTGGCTTTGGAATATTTCGATGTTGAATTTCGTGATTATACAGATATTGTTATGGAAATTTGAAAGATATGTTTATATCGTTATTTCCAATACAATATTTGTTGGTCGTAGAATTTGATGTTGAATATAAGCCAATATATCTTCTATTCAGAGCGTTGTATTTAATATCAAATGTGATTTGGGTTTGACGTGAATGGTGTCTTCATTAACACTGTTCTTTAGCCCAGTAGAGAAAAAGATTAAATATTTCTATTTAGATTTAATGAAGTGTACCAATTAAGTAATGTTTAATTGGAATTGAATTTGAATGTGATTTTGGGTTTATCGTGAACCGTGTTTTAGATGACATTGGTTATTTAACCCAGTTAAAGACAGGATATTGATTTTTGAAAAGATTAAAACTAATTGGTGTTTTCATGAATCTTAAATTAGAGTGAAAGGTGAATTGATAATTAAAATTATCAAATCCGAAAGGTGATCGAGAATGGAGTACCACCTGTTTTGCTCCAAAGCGATAGTTAAATCTTTAATTAGATTTGAATGTGAAATGGTAATTAATTTTACCGATAACACCATGGTGTTAGATATGGGGTATTACCAGTTTTGCTCCAGGGATGAATAGGTTGGGATTGGGAAATAAAATAAATAATTACTTCGGTGTGGTTAGCTAATCCCGACTAGTTTGAAATGATATCCAAAGGAAGATTAAAGAATAAATTTAGAAGAATTTATCTTTGATAAAATTAATAGGAACCTTTCCCTGGAAATGTGATTTTGTGAATAAAAGAATTTCTGAACTGGAATGAGGCGTTTGTTGTGTTTGTGTAACATTTGTTTATTATATACGTGGGTTATTCAGAAAGGCCGGGTTTATACCCATTCTGAATAACTGATTCGGCGATAAGTCGAAGATGAAGACAGTGGTTGAAGACTGGAAGTCTTCACATTGTTTGGGTGATTACTGATGATCTTGATTGGGCTGTACACCCAAGATGAGGGAATCGGTTGGTGATCGTCCAGACGTACTTGGAGGTCGATGGATATGCGAGTAAAGTGCCTCCGGTTTCGTTCAGACCGAGAACGAACTTGTAAATTGACTGTGTGTCTGACATTGGATTTTATTCTATGTTGATTGATCTCTATTAAATATGCATCTGTTTTGTGGCGGAGAATTTATTCTTTTGCTTAACGCCCTTCTCTGAGATGTACGGGCTTAGAGCTTGTATATCGATGGACATCAGTTGCATGGAGTGAATTGCCTATGTGGCACGCCTATGCGGCAAATGATCAAGGCTTTTGTTGAATAGCAAAGTCTTGAGTTTGATGATCAAAGCACGAACTGTGTGGCACAGCTTTGTGTATAGTGTGAATTCGTGAGCCTCACACCTCGGTATGAGCCAAAAAAGGGATAAGGACCCAAGGAGTGCACGGCGTTTCTTTCTAGCTAGTGGTGGTGTCAGTGCTTAAACTGGATGACATTTATATATACTTTTCACCTGTGTGGTTGTTGGAATGCGAGGCGCCTCGGATATAGGTCTGTTAGGACCGGGAAATGTGTGTTCAGGAATTGCCAATCCTCAAAAGTAAGAGAGGACCGGCCTTGGAGGTTCCAAAGGATCATAGTGGGGTCCTAAGACATTTGCTAGAGTGTCTCGAATCGGAGAGGAGCTTGCCCCTAGCCTTGACTCGTGACGGAAATCCAATTTCCAATACGTGATATTGCGGTTTTATTTGTAGAGCCTAGTATGGCGATATGATAGATGGTACCCACGCTGCCTATGATTGATATTTATGATTTGAATTGTTTTGACACTATACACTTATAATAGTATCAAATGATTTGTTTTAAACGTACCAAGCATGTTTGGCTATTATAAGGGAAAACCATATCCTTCGGCTTGCGTTGCATTGTGTGATGGGACCTGGGTCTTATAATAGCTTCGTTTTTCGAAAAAGCATTACGTTGTTTTGTTATATGCACTGTGTTCTTGGGAGGAAACCCGTTCCATGTTATATGGCGTGGTCCCTTGAATTACTCTCTTTTAAAGTAAAGTTTTAAATAACTGTTTTAGTTCTCACACCAGTCACATGATTGACCCGGAGTTTATTATTTTAACCTAAACTCTGGGTGCCCCTATTTTCTACACGGGCAGCCAGTAGTTTTGGTTTTGCAGATTTATATTCATAGGATCCTGATTTATAGCTGGAACGATACTCGGAAAGCTCTGTATCCGTGTATTACTTCTAGTTGTGTTTTGTATAATTTTCCGCTGCGATGTATTTAAATGTAATTTAAATCTCTGATATTTCTCTGTAATATTCATTTATACTCTGTATATCCTTGTATTTTGATGGAATTTTTGTAATAAACAATGAAATGTTCTTCTGTTTGCGTTCTATTTTGTCTTGTCCTCAACGCAATCCGTGCTTTCCTTCACGGGGAAGTTCGGGTCGTGTCAGTTTGGTATCAGAGCTTTGGTTTACAGAGCTCGAGAATAAGACACAATAGAACCGAACGAAAAAATTCATCAGAGATTGGATTAGAAAAATCCAATTAGAATGACTCGTTAGAGATAGGATCAGTAGTAACCTAGAACGAGTGTGAAGAGTATATTTTTCAAATGAAAACAACATTGTTTTGAAAATTAAATTCAATTGTACGTATTTGAATATTTATTTATATTGATTTTGGACAATCCAATATATATAGATTTTGCATATACGTGTCATGAACGTATATTCGAAGTTTTAATATACTGGATAGATATAGAATCACACTCTAGTCGCCCGGACATGATTCTGATGATGGCGCGCCATCACCAGTATTTATTTTCGTGTTTCGAAGGTGTGATATCTACATATTTTTATCAGACTGCTGTGAGAACCAAAACTTATATAGATAGATTTATTTTTGTGATTTGGCATCAAAAACATGATTTTCTGTATATGTATCAGACTGCCGTCGTGCCCTTCCCCGTCCACCAGACCTCCCCCGTGTCTCCTCTCTTTGAACCATCCCCAAACCGAACCTTCCCCAAGCCCTAACCCCAATCGAACCCCCTAGCGCAGCCACCTCCGCACCCCTTTGGCCTCGCCAAAATCCGCCACCGCCGGCAACACCCTCTACCGCAACATCCCCTTCTCCAATCCACCGGGAACCCCTCGCACCATAGAAAAAATCGATTTTTTACCTGAAAGCAAGGTAAGTTTTTAACTTCATTTTTTTAATTTACTTATATATTAGAAATATGATTTTTTTTATTATATAACCTTGTTTAAGAAGTGATTTTCATAAATGAATATAAAATTTATATTGTATTTGAATACGAGGCTAGCATTGATTTTAAATGAAGAAAACCTTAGATTTTATTTACATGAAAGCTTTGATTTTTATGTTAATAAAGTTTTGATTTTTAATGTTAATAAAAATTAGGTCTTTATGTTAATAAAGATTAGATTTTTAGTTATATAAAGTAGTGGATTTTTATATATTTCATAACCTAATAAAGCTGTGATTATTAAAATGCAAACGAAGTAGTAAAGTTACGATTTTTATATATATAACGAAATAAAAATCTGATTTTCATTATACGTACAGTGATATGAAAATTTGATTTTTATCCATATAGCGTTGAAATAAGAATGTGATTTTTAATGTGAATAGCGTGACAAAGATTATGTTGGGAGTATGGGCAAATCCATATGTTCAAAGATTCAAAAATAAAACTGGTGGAGTTTGGATTAGCTGTCGGTGAGAACTTCTCACTTTAAATTTTCTTTTCTAGTATAAATTATATACTGGGATGCAGACAGTGTTTATTAGCACCCGACACCCGTCGTCCACAGACCATGGACGGCTTGTATGCTTGTTTGATGTGTTGTGAAATTTGTTTGTGATATTGATGTAAAATCGATAATAAAATGTGGATGGTTGAAATAAATTAATTATCGTTAGAAATATAATTTTTAACGTGAATGTTAATAAATAAATATTCATTTACAAACTGGACGGTTTGTTTATGTACGCCTATTTGAAGGATATTGATTGGGATGATAAATTTTACACCCAACTACACCAATGATATTCAGTGTTTGTTGGTTTGAAACCCCACACGGGTGTTGGGATGATATTTGGCGTACACTAATCCCAATTATTTAATTGTATGTTGATCGATTGGTCGACAGGCTGTGTAAGAATTAATTATTCATATTTGATGCTTATGAAGTTGTGTGGTGCACTTTGGATGATGGTTGATTGTTTATCGTTGCTATTATATACATGTGTTGTATGGAATCCATATAATTAACATTATATGGTAATTGATTGGGCCTCGTTCCAATTGGGAAAATAAAGAATATTTGAATAGAAAAATAGTCATGTGTTGACGATGCTCATGTGTTGAGAATATTCATGTGTTGAAACTATTCATGTGTTGAGTAAAATATTTTAACAATAAAATTTAGATCTTTATCATATTTAAAATTAGAAACTACTTCACGGTGGAGTCTGATTAAAAATCAAACGATAGATACCATAATGTTATAAAATATATTACATAACAAAAATAGTCGTGTGTTGACAGTACTCATGTGTTGAGATTAGTCAGGTGTTGAAAGAAATATATATCCGTGTGTTGAATAGAAATATAGATTCATTTGTTGAATAGAATAACGAATTTATTGGAATATATAAAGCCGTGTTGATTAGAGTTGCGCCATCTTGACATGAGCGATATTTATATCGATTATATTCGTTTTTATAATGAATATAGAAAAGGAATTGATTTCAAAATATAACGTTTTGGAAATATTATCATTTGTATATCGATGATGTAGAATATACAATTTCGATTCGAAATTGAATATGAGGTTGAAATCGTTTCGAAAAAGAATTTAAAACGATTTAAAAAATACGTTGTAAAAGGAAATCAACGAAATATATATAATATATATATATTATATAATGGACTGAATAGAATGCGCCACGCCGCGGCAGTTCGTGAATTTCGACCATTGACTTCGAATTGACGTTGCGGGAGATCCGACCATCGGATTCTCCTAAAGCTAGAACCGTTGGGTTCGTATCGAAAAGAGCTTTCCAATGAATATTAGAAATTTGAAACCTAACGGTTGGATTTGCTATTATGTCCAAATCAAATTTGGAAAAGGTAGCTGTAAGTGCAATTCGATGGCCGTTGATGGAAATCGACTGTACGGGCCTTGATAAAATTATTAAAAATATTAATAATTTGTGTAAAATCATAATTGTGAATTGGAAAGAACTGGGATGAAAAAAATCCATATTTGAAAAGATAAAAATAGATTTTTATCGAAATGAACTAGTTTTGAATTAGAATTTGAAATGGTTTTGAAAATAACCAGGATTTTCAATATATAAAGTGGAAATGGATTTGAATCGAAATTGGCTTTGGCATATTTCGATGTTGAATTTCGTGATTATACAGATATTGTTATGGAAATTTGAAAGATATATTTATATCGTTATTTCCAATACGATATTTGTTGCTCGTAGAATTTGATATTGAATATAAGCCGATATATCTTCTATTCAGAGCCTTGTATTTAATATCAAATGTGATTTGGGTTTGTCGTGAATGGTGTCTTCATTAACACTGTTCTTAAGCCCAATAGAGAAAAAGATTAAATCTTTCTATTTAGATTTAATGAAGTGTACCAAGTAAGTAATGTTTAATTAGAATTGAATTTGAATGTGACTTTGGGTTTATCTTGAACTGTGTTTTAGATGACATTGGTTCTTTAACCCAGTTAAAGACAGGATATTGATTTTTGAAAAGATAAAAACTAAGTGGAGTTTTAACGAATCTTTAATTAGACTGAAATGTGAATTGATGATTTAAATTATCAAATCTGAAAGGTGATCGAGAATGAAGTACCACCAGATTTTCTCCAAAGAGATAGTTAAATCTTTAATTAGATTTGAACGTGAAATGGTAATTAATTTTACCGATAACACTGTAGTGTTATATATGGAGTTTTACCAGTTTTGCTCCAGGGGATGAATAGGTTGGGATTGGGAAATAAAATAAATAATTACTTCGGTGTGGTTCGCTAATCCCGACTAGTTTGAAATGATATCCAAAGGAAGATTGAAGAATAAATTTAGAAGAATTTATCTTTGATAAAATTAATGCGAATCTTTCCCAAAGAATGTGATTTTGTGAATAAAAGAATATTCTGAACTGGAATGAGGCATTTGTTGTGTTTGTGTAACATTTGTTTATTATATACGTGGGTTATTCAGAAAGGCCGGGTTTATACCTATTCAGAATAACCTCAGCGATAAGTCGAAGATGAAGACGGTGGTTGAAGACCAGAAGTCTTCACATCATTTGGGTGAATACTGATGATCTTGATTGGGTTGTACACCCAAGATGAGGGAATCAGTTGGTGATCGTCCAGACGTACTTGGAGATTGATGGATATGCGAGGAAAGTGCCTTCAGTTTCGTTCAGACCCAGAACGAACTTGTAAATGGACTGTGTGTCTAAAATTGGATTTTGTTCTATGTTGATTGATCTCTATTAAATAGATATCTATTTGGCGGCGGAGAATTTATTCTTTTGCTTAATGCCCTTCTATGAGACGTATGAGCTTAGAGGTTGTATATCGATGGACATCAGTCGCATGGAGTGAATTGCCTATGTGGCACGCCAAAGTGGCAAATGATCAAGGATTCCGTTGAAAAGCAAAGTCTTGTGGTTGATGATCAAAGCATGGCCTGTGTAGCGCAGCTTTGTGTATAGCGTGAATTCGCGAGCCTCACACCTCGGTATGAGTCAAAAACGGGATAAGGACCCATGGAGTGCACGACTTTTCTTTCTAGCTAGTGGTGATGTCAGTTCTTAAACTGGCTGACATTTATATAAACTTTTCACCTGCGTGGTTATTGGAATGTGAGGCACCTCGGATATAAGCCTGTAAGGACTGGGAAACGTGTGTTAAGGAATTACCAATCCTCAAAACTAAGAGAGGACCGGCCTTGGAGGTTCCAAAGGATCATAGTGGCGTCCTGAGACATTTGCAAGAGTGTCTCGAATCGGAGAGGAGCTTGCCCCTTGCCTCGACTCATGACGAAAATCCAATTTCCAATACGTGATATTGCAGTTTTATTTGTAGAGGCTAGTACAGATGGTACCCATGCCGCCTATGATTGATATTTATGATTTGAATTGTTTTGACACTATACACTTATAATAGTATCAAATGATTTGTTTTAAACGTACCAAGCATGTTTGGCTATTATAAGGACAAACCCTATCCTCCAGCTTGCATTGCATTGTGTCATGGGACCTGGGTCTTATAATAGCTTCATTTTTCGAAAAAGCATTGCGCTGTTTTGTTATATGCACTAGTGTTCTTGGGAGGAAACCCGTTCCGTGTTATACGGCGTGGTCCCGTGAATTACTCTCTTTTAAAGTAATGTTTTAAATAACTGTTTTAGTTCTCACACCAGTCACATGACTGACCTGGAGTTTATTGTTTTAACCTAAAATCTGGGTGCTCCTATTTTCTACACGGGCAGCTAGTAGTTTTGGTTTTGCAGATTTATATTCACAGGATCCTGATTTACAGCTGGAACGATACTCGGAAAGCTCTGTATCCGTGTATTACTTCTAGTTGTGTTTTGTATTATTTTCCACTGCGATGTATTTAAATGTAATTTAAATCTCTGATATTTCTGTGTAATATTCATTTATACTCTGTACATCCTTGTATTCTGATGGAATTGTTGTAATAAACAATGAAATGTTCTTCTGTTTGCGTTCTATTTTGTCTTGGCCTTAACGCATTCCGTGCTTTCCTTCATGGGGAAGTTCGGGTCGTGTCAAAAAGGGCCTCAAAATCTAGGGTGTCTAATTAAAAGGGATACTGAATTTTTTTTGTATTGGCCTTTTGAAGTGTGAAATACTTGTGCTCTAGTGGTGTTGCACATAACTTACTATCTCGCAACCTGAATTCAAGTATGGATGGCTTCAATATTTTTAAACTAGTGCCTTCGATTTTCCCAGGGCCGGCGCTGGATGAACACATAAATGACAAATATGTGGCTGTTATATCATTGTTCCTTTTGAAAAATTGATTTTATTTTTCGATTAAATGTGTAAGATCAATCAAATTTAAACAAAAAATATCATATATAACTTCATTTTCTTATTTCACATGAATAATTATGCAACTAACTGAATTTAACAACCCATGAATAATCATGCCCTCGTTATCATTGGGCTAATTTACAACTAACAACTGAACAATATTAATTTAAAAATCTTAAGCTTGTAAAATATATGTTTTGCTAAACATTATATTGAGTTTAATACTTTGTTTGATAGACATTTATTTAGTTTATCTAATGCTCTCTTCATAGTTGTAGATATTGACTATTGTTGGATGTTAGATAATTATATTGGTTTATTCCTTTTTCGAATAAATTTTTTAGATTATTATGCCTAGGTTCCTTTATGTATCAACTTTCCAGGCTAATACTGAATAACCATTAAACATAATTTCTACCTACATATCATAAAGTAAGAGATAATATTTCAACTTCACTTGCTAAAAAAGTTTCCTTTAAAATTATTAATAATTATTTCACAACGCACCACGATTATATAGTTTATTGGTTTGTTATTCATTAATTACTTTAGAATTACTTCTATGTTATTTATTTTTATTAAATTATATCTACGTTCTTACATTATGGGAAATTCAAGTACAAAATTAAATTATATCTACCGAGTTCTTACATTATGGGCAGTTCAAGTACAAAATATGATGGAGTTATTATACCTATGTATGAGCATTCACTTATTGTGCTGAAGGTGTGTATAAGCACATGTATAAGTATATTTTTGCCATGTTGATATATTTAATACACTGTAGATTTTATAATCTTGCTCGATAGAGCCGTTACATATAAAAATTATACGTGTGTATGATCCAATGAGTAAAGGTAGTAATTTCATCTTAGCACTTAAATACTTTTCTCACGTTCGCTTTTTGCATTAACAGGCCCCATATATGTGCTTTTGTTATAAATTGCCCACTGAATTTAAGGGATAATGTATTTTGGCTCTTCATTATAGATGCAACAAGTAAGGTGAGCGTTGATGAAAAATTCAAAAATATTTACCAATAAATTTTCTGTTTTTTATTATATGCAAGGTAAAATAATTGTCTGCTGTGGTTTATTTTTATACAAGATTATTCGTAGGCACTTATATATGCTAACATATGATGCACAAATATGTAACGACCCGTATTCTACACATCATAGGATTGTAGAATATTTATTTCTTTCCCGTGTGAAGTCGTATGGTCATATAACTTTGGGAAACATTTATTTGAGTCATTTCCCCTGTTCATGATTTTTGTCGATTTTTAAATGACCATTTTGCCCCTAGTCAATACTGTTTTGGCCATAACTTTTGATAGGGAAGGAATTTTGACCTGAAACCACTTCCATTAGATTCGTTTGATGGTTTCTCTTTCCGTAGAGTGGTCATAATAGCCAAACGGACTTACCGTTTGGGAGATATGGCTGAAACAAGGTTTGGAGGGTGAAAAACTGCATAATTGGGCTAAACCGGATAGTTAGCAATTGGGCCCATAAGGGGATTTCGGGATTGGGGCTGTATAAGGGTTGATTAGGGTTAGAAAATATCCTTTTAGTCATTTTTCCAGCCACCACTTCATTTTATAGAACCCTATTAATGGCCTCCAACCTCTAAATCACTCCAAGCCACTCCAAACTTGAAGAAAAGAGATTAGCAACGACAAATTGTGAAGACCCGTAACTTCCCCGTAAAGGAAAGCGTCGGATAGTTCGAGAACAAACCACAACAGAACGCATACAGAAGAACATTTCATTGTATATTACAACAAAGCATCAGATTACAAGAATATACAGAGTAACAATGAATATTACACAGAAATATCAGAGATTTAAATTACATTTAAATACATAGCAGCGGAAAATAATACAATACACAACTAGAAGTAGATATACGGATACAAAGCTTTCCGGATATCGTTCCAGCTGTAAACCAGGATCCTGTGAATATAAATCTGCAAAACCAAAACTACTAGCTGCCCGTGTCAAAATAGGGGCACCCAGAGTTTAGGTTAAAACAATAAACTCCAGGTCAGTCATGTGACTGGTGTGAGAACTAAAACAGTTATTAATCTTTATTTTAAAGTCATTAGGTAAATCAAGGGACCACGCCGTATAACACGGAACGGGTTTCCTCCCAAGAATACCAGTGCATGAAACAAACAACGCAATGCTAAATAAAGAAAAATGAAGCTGTTATAAGACCCAGGTCCCATCACACAATGCAACGCAGCCGGGGGATAGGGTTTTCCCTTATAACAGCCAAAGAATGCTTGATACGTTTAAAACAAATCATTTGATACTATAATAAGTGCATAGTGCATAAAACAGCTTCAAATCATAAGTATCAATCATAGGCGGCATGGGTACCATATATCATGTCGCCATATATAGGTTTACAAATAAAACCGCAAATGTCACGTATTTGGAAATTGGATTTCCGTCTATGAACCGAGGCAAAAGATAGTCCTCAACCGATTCGAGACAATCTAGCCCATGTCTCAGGTCCCAGACTCAGGTGGGCCTTGGATCGTCAGGGCCGGTCCACACAGAGTGGATTATTATGCCTGAACAATACGTCTCTCCGCCCTTTGGGGCGTAAACGAGCCAACTAAATGACTCCATCGGTTCGAGAACGACCGATCAATCCGAGGCGCCTCGCAACAGCAACAACCACATAAGTCAAACTCGTCAGGGCGTGTAAAACCACTGACGCCACTTCTTAGCTAGAAAGAAACGCATGCCCTCCCTGATGTCCGTCTCCCGTTTTTGGTTCATACCGGGTGTGAAACACGCGAGGTAAACGTTACACAAAGCTACGCCACAAAGGCCGTGCTTTGATCATCACCACAAGACTTTGCTTTTCAACAGAAGCCTTGATCATTTGCATCTTAGCATGCCACACAGGCAAACCACTCTATGCAACCGATATCAGTCACATAGAATGAAATCCAGTGTCAGACACACAGTCCATTTACAAGTCCGTTCTGGGCCTGAACGAAACCGGAGGCACCTAGTACCCCGCATATCCATCGATCTCCAAGTACGTCTGGACGATCACTAACTGTTTCCATCTTCTTGGGTGTACAGCCCAATCAAGATCATCAGTTATCACCCAAACGACGTGAAGACCTCCGGTCTTCGACCATCGTCTTCATCTTCGACTTATCGTCGTATCAGTTATTCAGAATGGGATAAACCCGGTCTTTCCGAATAACTCGCGTATATATTCTAAAAGTGTTACACAAACACAACATACGCCTCATTCCAATTCATTAGTCACTAACCGTAAATTAATCAAGAGAATAATTCCCCAAATATTAACCCCGAAGGCCGAAACCAACATCAGATCAATATCCAGAAAACCATTCTGCTTAGCTAACCGACAGTTAGTTTCTAAATTTCACATTCATAGGGAAAGGTTCCCATTAATTTTATCAAAGATAAATTCTTGAATTTATTCTTTAATCTTCTTTTGAATATCAATTCAAACTAGTCGGGATTAACGAAACTTACCGAAGTAATCATTTGTTTTAATTTCCCGATCCCAACCTATTTATCCCATGAAGTAAAACTGGTAATACTTCATATCTAACACCACAGTGTTATCGGTAAATTCAATTACCATTTCACGTTCAAATCTAATTAAAGATTTAACTATCGCCTGGAGCAAAACTGGTGATACTCCATTCTCGACCATTTCAATCTAATTAAAGATTCATTAAAACTCCACTTAGTTTTAATCGTTAACTGGGTTAAAGAATCAGTGTCATTTAAAACACGATTCACGATAAACCCAAAGTCACATTCATTAATTATCGGGTTAAAGAACGAGTGTTATTTAAAACACTGTTCACGATAAACCCAAAAATCAATATCAATTCAATTCCAATTAAATATTATTTAATTGGTACACTTCATTAAATCTAAATAAAAAGATTTAATCTTTCCTCAACTGGGTTCAAGAACAGTGTTAGTGAAGACACCATTCACGACAAACCCAAATCACATTCGATATTCAATACAAGGCTCTGAATAGAAAATATATCGGCTTATATTCAATATCGAATTCTACGACTAACAAATGTCGTATTGGAAATAACGATATAAATATATATCTTTCAAATTTCCATAACAACACCTGTATAATCACGAATTACAACATCGAAATATTCCGAAGACAAGTTCGATTCAAATCTACTCCAATGCAATCATTGGAAATTTTGGTTATTTTTAAAACCCTTTTCAAATTCAATTTATTTATTTAAAAATAAATAGAATTATAATTCTAGTTCAAAACTAGTTCATTTCGATAAAAATCTATTTTTATCTTTTCAAATATGGAGTTTTTCATCCCAATTCTTTCTAAATCATTTCTTATGATTTTACACAAATTATTACTATTTTTAATAATTTTATCAAGGCCCGTACAGTCGATTTCCAACTATGGCCATCGAACTGCACTTACAGCGACCTTTTTCGAATTTGATTTGGACGTATCTCCAAATCCAACCGTTAGATTTCAAATTTCTAATATTCGTTAGAAAGCTCTTTTCGATACGAACCCAACGGTTCCGGTTTTAGGAGAATCCGACGGACGGATCTCCCGTAATGTCCGTTTGAAATAAATGGTCGAAATTCGCGAACTGCCGCGGCGCGGCGCGTTCTATTCAGGCCATTATATTATATATATAATATATATTTCGTCGATTTCTATTTAAAAACGAATTATATAAATAGTTTTAAAATCGTTTCAAAAGCGATTTCAACTTCCTTTTCAATTCATTTCATTTCGAAATCGTTTTCAATTCAATTCATTTCGAAATCGTTTTCAATTCAATTCATTTCGAAATCGTTTTCAATTCAATTCGTTTCGAAATCGTTTTCAATTCAATTCATTTCGAAATCGTTTTCAAAAAAAATCGATATAAATATCGTTCACGTCAAAATGGCGTCAATCTAACCAACACGGCTTCATATATTTCTATTTTCAAATATTCTATTTCAAATAGTTGTTATTATCCAAATATTTCGTTCAACACATGACCAATCTCAATGAATGAGTACTGTCAACACATGAACTTTTATTTTATATCGATAAAGGTGTAAATTTTATTACTAAAATATTTCGTTCAACACATGACCAATCTCAGTGGATGAGTACTGTCAACACATGAACTTTTATTTTATAATATTCTTTATTTTTCGAATTGGAATGAGGCCCAATCAATTACCATATAAAGTTAATTATATGGATTTTCATACAACACATGTATATAATGACATTGAAAATAATCAACCATCAACCAAAGTTCACTACACTGTATAAGCATCAAATATAGATATTCAACGCTTATAACAGCCTGTCAATCAATCGATCGACATATTTAATCAATCAGGATGAGTGAACTTCAAATTTCATCCCAACACCCGTGTGGGGTTTCAAACAATCAACCGCATATTTTATTTGTGCAGTTGGGCGATGTGTGAAATTTATCGACCCAATCAATATCAGTCAAATCAGTGTATATACAAACAAATCGGCCGATTTGTTTATAACTATTCATTTATTCACATTCACGTTAAAAATTATATTTTTAACGATAAAACATTTTATTTCAACCTATGAATTTCTATTCAATTCATTTACACAATAAAATGATATTTTTATTTTCTAACATATTTTAGAAAATTTCGGCGGCATATCGGCACGATACTAGAAACGGGACAAGGCCTAGCCTTATCCCCGGTCTAGTGAAGGCCCACGCCATTCACACATCAATCAATCCAATTCAATTTCACCAAACAATCCAATTCAATCAAATCATATAACTAAGCTATGCAACCAAACAAACAAGTCCATGGTCTGTGGACGATTGTGTCGGGTGCTACTAAGCACCGTCTGCATCCTAGTATATATATATATATAACTAGAAAATAAATTGAAAGGTGAGAAATTCTCACATATAGCTATCCAAGCTCCACGGCTCTTCCTTTGCAGAAGTCTTCGTCGTTTCGCCTTTTTGTTACCTTCGCCCGTATTCTCTACATATGTAAAAATCGAATTTTTACTATGTTATTCAATATATAAAAATCGAATTTTTATTTCAAAGTTCAATATATAAAAATTGAATTTTTATTTCAAAGTTCCATATATAAAAATCGAATTTTTATTTCAAAGTTCCATATATAAAAATCGAATTTTTATTTCAAAGTTCAATATATAAAAATCACATTTTTAATCCGAAGTTCAATATATAAAAATCACATTTTTAATCCGAAGTTCAATATATAAAAATCACATTTTTAATCCGAAGTTCAATATATAAAAATCACATTTTTAGTCCGCTATTCAATATATAAAAATCACATTTTTGCCTCGATGTTTAATATATAAAAATTCTATTTTTATTTCGAAGTTCATTATATAAAAACTATATTTTTATCTTCTACTATAATAAAAATTATATTTTTTCAATCTTCTTGCTTTTCAAAACCACTTACTTTTTGTTGTTAAAAATCCCATTTTTATTCGCACACGTACATAAAAATCATAGATTTTATTTAACGTTAAATACACATATAAAACTGATTTTTAAAATATGTTCTTAACTTAAATAAATTCAGAATTTAAGAAAAAAAAAAAAAAAAAATATAAAAGCTTACCTTTGGATTTTTGGTGGCGGAGAGGGCTCGGGGGAGGGGCTAACGTGGCGCAAGAGTCGATGAGGGGGAGGGGGTTTCTTCTGCTGTTTTGGGTCTGAGGGGAGGTGATGGGCTCGTCGGAGGGTCAGGGGGTGCGCTGGGGTCAAACAGGGCGGCGCATGCGAGGTGGAGTCGGGGGGGAAGGTGGGCGGTGGTCGCGACAGGCTAGGGCAAAGGTGGGTTGCGGGTTTGGGTGATTTAGGGTTTACGGGGCTTGATTTTTGGGCGGAAGAGGAGAGGGAGATCGTAGGGGGTGGGGGGGGTCGCCAGAGTCGGCGATGACGGAGGGGGCGGCGACGTGGCGGTGGATGAGGGACGGCGGTGGCGGCTGTTTCCTCTTTCTTTTTCTTTTTTTTTAATTTTTAAATGGTCGGGGAGAGAGAAAGGGAGTGAGGGGGGGGGGTTTATTTATTTTAATTTTATATTATTTTTTTGTTTCTAAAAGTTGACTTTTACTTCAAACACCAAACGAGACCCAACGACTGTCGCCCCCAGCTAATTACCCCCATTCCGAACACAATGAGATATGTTTCGCAAGCCAATTCGGCTGTTACGCTAAGTTTCCATCAAATTTAAAATATAAATCTTTATATATTCAATTTAAACGCACATTTCAAATTACCGGGGTCACATAATAACTCTAAAAATTCTCGAAAAATATTTTCTAGCTTCGTATTGACGATACGGTCCTAACAAAACTAGTTTCGTCGAATTCTGAGACCGTTGGAAAAATGGCCAATTCCCAGTCGATTAAAATCAACTGAAACGGTCAAACGCGTTTTCCTTTACCACGCTCACATATTGATTCGAAAAATTATGAAATTTGAAATCTAGCAATAATTCGACATCACGGACCCAACAAAACTGGTTTCGTCGAAATCCGAGGTCATTTGCAAAATGTCCATTTTTAAGGGCCTGAATTCCATAGCGACTATTCAGAATTTTCAATTGGACATATCTTTTGATTCCCGCTATCAAAATTTGATTATTCGGATTCGTTGGAAAGATATTATCAATTAGATTCCATTATTTTTGGTTTCACTAAAATCCGGATTGTTTTGCACCCGGTACATTCAATTGAAGTTTGAAATCGAATTATCGAACTACCGCGCCATTTTCAATTCTATTTATAATTATTTATAAATATTTATATTCTAACGACGACGCGTATAAATATATACGTCGAATTATATTCAAACTAAATTTCTCGTCGATATTATTTAAAATAATCCATTTTAAATATTCAAAATCCGTTAAAATCGCCAAAACAAAAATTTTAAACTGGCCCAGATTTTCCGGGTTGTTACAATCTCCCCCACTTAAAACTTTTCGTCCCCGAAAAGGAACAAAGTCGAAAGTGGTTTGATTATTCAGCTCTACGATCGATCAGGCTTCCGTTCTCCAACCTTTAAGTTTCTGAGAATTTCCAAAATTTCAAAAATTTGGCTAACACCCTAAATTTTCGAAAAATTTCGCCATAACCTCCCCTGCAATGGGAGCATCGGGGAATTTCAAATAGCTTCCCCGGTCCTTCAGATCTCAAAAAGAAAAAGAAAAAGCCAAGCGGCTAGCCAATAGGCTCACAAAATCATCATCACCCAAACAAAACAGTAAATTATGTAGTAAACATGTACCTATTTGTCGGGCAAACAAATTTTATTCTCTGGCTCTAGCCTCTTTGCTATGACCTGTTCAATGATATACATGTATATGCAAGCAAATGCAACCAATTTTCAATAAAATTCATTATTCGATCACATTAGGCAAAATGGTTCAAAATTAGCAAACAAATGAACAAACAACACAAACATCAATCAATTAGTGGATTAACGTTTCAAATTCATAATTTTGATATATATTCAAAAATCAGATTTTTGATGTCAAATCACAACAATAGGCCCTATCTAATTTTGGTTCTCACACCAGTCAATAGGAAATATATAGAAATCTCACTTTCGTCACTCGAATATAAATACTGATAATGTGATCACAATTATCAGCATCATCCCCGGGCGACTAGAGTGTGATTCTATATCTATCCAGTATATTAAAATTTCGAATACACGCGGATCAGACGTATATGCAAAATCTTTATATACTGGACTGTCCAACTCAATATAAATAGATAATCAAATACGAAGAATTGATTTAAATTTTCAAAACAAATATTTGTTTTCACTTTCAAAAATATACTCTTCACACTCGTTCTAGGATACTGCTGATCCCATCTCTAACGAGTCATTCCATTGGATATTACTAATCCAATATCTGATGAATTCTTTCGTATGTTTCTAATGTGTCTTGTTCTCTAGCTTTGTAAACCAAAGCTCTGATACCAACTGTGAAGACCCGTAACTTCCCCGTAAAGGAAAGCGTCGGATAGTTCGAGAACAAACCACAACAGAACGCATACAGAAGAACATTTCATTGTATATTACAACAAAGCATCAGATTACAAGAATATACAGAGTAACAATGAATATTACACAGAAATATCAGAGATTTAAATTACATTTAAATACATAGCAGCGGAAAATAATACAATACACAACTAGAAGTAGATATACGGATACAAAGCTTTCCGGATATCGTTCCAGCTGTAAACCAGGATCCTGTGAATATAAATCTGCAAAACCAAAACTACTAGCTGCCCGTGTCAAAATAGGGGCACCCAGAGTTTAGGTTAAAACAATAAACTCCAGGTCAGTCATGTGACTGGTGTGAGAACTAAAACAGTTATTAATCTTTATTTTAAAGTCATTAGGTAAATCAAGGGACCACGCCGTATAACACGGAACGGGTTTCCTCCCAAGAATACCAGTGCATGAAACAAACAACGCAATGCTAAATAAAGAAAAATGAAGCTGTTATAAGACCCAGGTCCCATCACACAATGCAATGCAGCCGGGGGATAGGGTTTTCCCTTATAACAGCCAAAGAATGCTTGATACGTTTAAAACAAATCATTTGATACTATAATAAGTGCATAGTGCATAAAACAGCTTCAAATCATAAGTATCAATCATAGGCGGCATGGGTACCATATATCATGTCGCCATATATAGGTTTACAAATAAAACCGCAAATGTCACGTATTTGGAAATTGGATTTCCGTCTATGAACCGAGGCAAAAGATAGTCCTCAACCGATTCGAGACAATCTAGCCCATGTCTCAGGTCCCAGACTCAGGTGGGCCTTGGATCGTCAGGGCCGGTCCACACGGAGTGGATTATTATGCCTGAACAATACGTCTCTCCGCCCTTTGGGGCGTAAACGAGCCAACTAAATGACTCCATCGGTTCGAGAACGACCGATCAATCCGAGGCGCCTCGCAACAGCAACAACCACATAAGTCAAACTCGTCAGGGCGTGTAAAACCACTGACGCCACTTCTTAGCTAGAAAGAAACGCATGCCCTCCCTGATGTCCGTCTCCCGTTTTTGGTTCATACCGGGTGTGAAACACGCGAGGTAAACGTTACACAAAGCTACGCCACAAAGGCCGTGCTTTGATCATCACCACAAGACTTTGCTTTTCAACAGAAGCCTTGATCATTTGCATCTTAGCATGCCACACAGGCAAACCACTCTATGCATCCGATATCAGTCACATAGAATGAAATCCAGTGTCAGACACACAGTCCATTTACAAGTCCGTTCTGGGCCTGAACGAAACCGGAGGCACCTAGTACCCCGCATATCCATCGATCTCCAAGTACGTCTGGACGATCACTAACTGTTTCCATCTTCTTGGGTGTACAGCCCAATCAAGATCATCAGTTATCACCCAAACGACGTGAAGACCTCCGGTCTTCGACCATCGTCTTCATCTTCGACTTATCGTCATATCAGTTATTCAGAATGGGATAAACCCGGTCTTTCCGAATAACTCGCGTATATATTCTAAAAGTGTTACACAAACACAACATACGCCTCATTCCAATTCATTAGTCACTAACCGTAAATTAATCAAGAGAATAATTCCCCAAATATTAACCCCGAAGGCCGAAACCAACATCAGATCAATATCCAGAAAACCATTCTGCTTAGCTAACCGACAGTTAGTTTCTAAATTTCACATTCATAGGGAAAGGTTCCCATTAATTTTATCAAAGATAAATTCTTGAATTTATTCTTTAATCTTCTTTTGAATATCAATTCAAACTAGTCGGGATTAACGAAACTTACCGAAGTAATCATTTGTTTTAATTTCCCGATCCCAACCTATTTATCCCATGAAGTAAAACTGGTAATACTTCATATCTAACACCATAGTGTTATCGGTAAATTCAATTACCATTTCACGTTCAAATCTAATTAAAGATTTAACTATCGCCTGGAGCAAAACTGGTGATACTCCATTCTCGACCATTTCAATCTAATTAAAGATTCATTAAAACTCCACTTAGTTTTAATCGTTAACTGGGTTAAAGAATCAGTGTCATTTAAAACACGATTCACGATAAACCCAAAGTCACATTCATTAATTATCGGGTTAAAGAACGAGTGTTATTTAAAACACTGTTCACGATAAACCCAAAAATCAATATCAATTCAATTCCAATTAAATATTATTTAATTGGTACACTTCATTAAATCTAAATAAAAAGATTTAATCTTTCCTCAACTGGGTTCAAGAACAGTGTTAGTGAAGACACCATTCACGACAAACCCAAATCACATTCGATATTCAATACAAGGCTCTGAATAGAAAATATATCGGCTTATATTCAATATCGAATTCTACGACTAACAAATGTCGTATTGGAAATAACGATATAAATATATATCTTTCAAATTTCCATAACAACACCTGTATAATCACGAATTACAACATCGAAATATTCCGAAGACAAGTTCGATTCAAATCTACTCCAATGCAATCATTGGAAATTTTGGTTATTTTTAAAACCCTTTTCAAATTCAATTTATTTATTTAAAAATAAATAGAATTATAATTCTAGTTCAAAACTAGTTCATTTCGATAAAAATCTATTTTTATCTTTTCAAATATGGAGTTTTTCATCCCAATTCTTTCTAAATCATTTCTTATGATTTTACACAAATTATTACTATTTTTAATAATTTTATCAAGGCCCGTACAGTCGATTTCCAACTATGGCCATCGAACTGCACTTACAGCGACCTTTTTCGAATTTGATTTGGACGTATCTCCAAATCCAACCGTTAGATTTCAAATTTCTAATATTCATTAGAAAGCTCTTTTCGATACGAACCCAACGGTTCCGGTTTTAGGAGAATCCGACGGACGGATCTCCCGTAATGTCCGTTTGAAATAAATGGTCGAAATTCGCGAACTGCCGCGGCGCGGCGCGTTCTATTCAGGCCATTATATTATATATATAATATATATTTCGTCGATTTCTATTTAAAAACGAATTATATAAATAGTTTTAAAATCGTTTCAAAAGCGATTTCAACTTCCTTTTCAATTCATTTCATTTCGAAATCGTTTTCAATTCAATTCATTTCGAAATCGTTTTCAATTCAATTCATTTCGAAATCGTTTTCAATTCAATTCGTTTCGAAATCGTTTTCAATTCAATTCATTTCGAAATCGTTTTCAAAAAAAATCGATATAAATATCGTTCACGTCAAAATGGCGTCAATCTAACCAACACGGCTTCATATATTTCTATTTTCAAATATTCTATTTCAAATAGTTGTTATTATCCAAATATTTCGTTCAACACATGACCAATCTCAATGAATGAGTACTGTCAACACATGAACTTTTATTTTATATCGATAAAGGTGTAAATTTTATTACTAAAATATTTCGTTCAACACATGACCAATCTCAGTGGATGAGTACTGTCAACACATGAACTTTTATTTTATAATATTCTTTATTTTTCGAATTGGAATGAGGCCCAATCAATTACCATATAAAGTTAATTATATGGATTTTCATACAACACATGTATATAATGACATTGAAAATAATCAACCATCAACCAAAGTGCACTACACTGTATAAGCATCAAATATAGATATTCAACGCTTATAACAGCCTGTCAATCAATCGATCGACATATTTAATCAATCAGGATGAGTGAACTTCAAATTTCATCCCAACACCCGTGTGGGGTTTCAAACAATCAACCGCATATTTTATTTGTGCAGTTGGGCGATGTGTGAAATTTATCGACCCAATCAATATCAGTCAAATCAGTGTATATACAAACAAATCGGCCGATTTGTTTATAACTATTCATTTATTCACATTCACGTTAAAAATTATATTTTTAACGATAAAACATTTTATTTCAACCTATGAATTTCTATTCAATTCATTTACACAATAAAATGATATTTTTATTTTCTAACATATTTTAGAAAATTTCGGCGGCATATCGGCACGATACTAGAAACGGGACAAGGCCTAGCCTTATCCCCGGTCTAGTGAAGGCCCACGCCATTCACACATCAATCAATCCAATTCAATTTCACCAAACAATCCAATTCAATCAAATCATATAACTAAGCTATGCAACCAAACAAACAAGTCCATGGTCTGTGGACGATTGTGTCGGGTGCTACTAAGCACCGTCTGCATCCTAGTATATATATATATATAACTAGAAAATAAATTGAAAGGTGAGAAATTCTCACATATAGCTATCCAAGCTCCACGGCTCTTCCTTTGCAGAAGTCTTCGTCGTTTCGCCTTTTTGTTACCTTCGCCCGTATTCTCTACATATGTAAAAATCGAATTTTTACTATGTTATTCAATATATAAAAATCGAATTTTTATTTCAAAGTTCAATATATAAAAATTGAATTTTTATTTCAAAGTTCCATATATAAAAATCGAATTTTTATTTCAAAGTTCCATATATAAAAATCGAATTTTTATTTCAAAGTTCAATATATAAAAATCACATTTTTAATCCGAAGTTCAATATATAAAAATCACATTTTTAATCCGAAGTTCAATATATAAAAATCACATTTTTAATCCGAAGTTCAATATATAAAAATCACATTTTTAGTCCGCTATTCAATATATAAAAATCACATTTTTGCCTCGATGTTTAATATATAAAAATTCTATTTTTATTTCGAAGTTCATTATATAAAAACTATATTTTTATCTTCTACTATAATAAAAATTATATTTTTTCAATCTTCTTGCTTTTCAAAACCACTTACTTTTTGTTGTTAAAAATCCCATTTTTATTCGCACACGTACATAAAAATCATAGATTTTATTTAACGTTAAATACACATATAAAACTGATTTTTAAAATATGTTCTTAACTTAAATAAATTCAGAATTTAAGAAAAAAAAAAAAAAAAAAAAAGCTTACCTTTGGATTTTTGGTGGCGGAGAGGGCTCGGGGGAGGGGCTAACGTGGCGCAAGAGTCGATGAGGGGGAGGGGGTTTCTTCTGCTGTTTTGGGTCTGAGGGGAGGTGATGGGCTCGTCGGAGGGTCAGGGGGTGCGCTGGGGTCAAACAGGGCGGCGCATGCGAGGTGGAGTCGGGGGGAAGGTGGGCGGTGGTCGCGACAGGCTAGGGCAAAGGTGGGTTGCGGGTTTGGGTGATTTAGGGTTTACGGGGCTTGATTTTTGGGCGGAAGAGGAGAGGGAGATCGTAGGGGGTGGGGGGGGGGTCGCCAGAGTCGGCGATGACGGAGGGGGCGGCGACGTGGCGGTGGATGAGGGACGGCGGTGGCGGCTGTTTCCTCTTTCTTTTTTTTTTTTTAATTTTTAAATGGTCGGGGAGAGAGAAAGGGAGTGAGGGGGGGGGTTTATTTATTTTAATTTTATATTATTTTTTTGTTTCTAAAAGTTGACTTTTACTTCAAACACCAAACGAGACCCAACGACTGTCGCCCCCAGCTAATTACCCCCATTCCGAACACAATGAGATATGTTTCGCAAGCCAATTCGGCTGTTACGCTAAGTTTCCATCAAATTTAAAATATAAATCTTTATATATTCAATTTAAACGCACATTTCAAATTACCGGGGTCACATAATAACTCTAAAAATTCTCGAAAAATATTTTCTAGCTTCGTATTGACGATACGGTCCTAACAAAACTAGTTTCGTCGAATTCTGAGACCGTTGGAAAAATGGCCAATTCCCAGTCGATTAAAATCAACTGAAACGGTCAAACGCGTTTTCCTTTACCACGCTCACATATTGATTCGAAAAATTATGAAATTTGAAATCTAGCAATAATTCGACATCACGGACCCAACAAAACTGGTTTCGTCGAAATCCGAGGTCATTTGCAAAATGTCCATTTTTAAGGGCCTGAATTCCATAGCGACTATTCAGAATTTTCAATTGGACATATCTTTTGATTCCCGCTATCAAAATTTGATTATTCGGATTCGTTGGAAAGATATTATCAATTAGATTCCATTATTTTTGGTTTCACTAAAATCCGGATTGTTTTGCACCCGGTACATTCAATTGAAGTTTGAAATCGAATTATCGAACTACCGCGCCATTTTCAATTCTATTTATAATTATTTATAAATATTTATATTCTAACGACGACGCGTATAAATATATACGTCGAATTATATTCAAACTAAATTTCTCGTCGATATTATTTAAAATAATCCATTTTAAATATTCAAAATCCGTTAAAATCGCCAAAACAAAAATTTTAAACTGGCCCAGATTTTCCGGGTTGTTACACAAATCAAGGCAAATCAACACCAAATCGGGATTAGAGCTGCTACAACACCTTGTTATCTTCACCAAATCAGAGATTTATTTCGGATCTTGTTTTATTTGTGGCTAAGGTGAGTGATTAGCTTGCTTTTTGCACTAATTATGGTTATTCGGGGTGGTTAGTGCTAATTAGCGTTTTTAAACGAAAATAAATTCTGGAAAAATGTTTATAAATTCATAAATAATGTTTTAGACCTCTGATATGAGTTTGGGTTAATTTGGTTAAGTTTTGCTAATCGTACCATTAGTTATGCTCACATATGCTTAAGGGAAAACATGGGGTTTTGGGCATGTTTGATCCATTTTACCATGTCATATTGTTGTTTTGGTGTTTGAGGTCACTTGTATGTGTTGCTATGACTCTATGACATGCTTTGTGATTGATTGCAATAGTTAGAATGGTCAAAAACGTCGTCGAGTGGCGTAAACAGTCGCTGGAAAAGTAAGTGCAGGAAATCGGATCGGATCGCCCCCTACCGACCCGAACCGCCCATTTCTCTTCACCACGAACCGAACCGGATCGCTATAGCGAAGCAAGCTGCGCCACGAGCTGAAGGATCCGAACCGATCCAGTGTGCAATGAAGGACTCCGATCCGAACCGTCACAAGAGAGAGACAGGGATCCGACCCGAACCGATGGTGCACTCCGATCCGACCCGAGGTAACAGTCACGAAACGAGACGATGAAGACCACGATCCCAATGATGACGAAAGGGATCCGAACCATGGCATGAAGAAGGCTCCGACCCGATCCGAGGACTGATGCTTGGTGGTTGAGGGCGGCACGAACCACGACACGATGGAGGGTGCGAACCGAACCGAGATGGTGGACCCGAACCGATCCGATGGGTGGTCACGAACCCGACCCGACCCGAATTGGTGAAAGAAATGATGATCCGAACCGATCCGAAGGAGGAAGATCCATAACCCGAAATGCAAAGGTAGTTCAAGTGGAAGTTCGAGCTCAGGATCCAGACGGGAACCAATGAGTTCACTTCGTGGTTGGGCTTTGCTGCGGGACGCGTGCTAAGGAGTTGTCGATGTCTATGACTTTGGATCACTAGGTGTTGGAGGTAGAGAGACAAACTCGGGCTTTGGATATGGTGCGACTAGGGAGCTACCTACCAATGGAGTGGGGTCATGGAAACGTTGGGCGTGATCCCATAGGTATGGCGTTGGTGGTAGTAGGAATGTACATAGTCGTACAAAGTCGAGTTCTGTCGTTTGAGTAAAGTGCTCTAGTGATCGAAGAAGTGGATGTCGTATGCTTTACGCACTGAGTGAGAGATGCGAGGATGGTTGTTATGCTTGATTGTTTGACACACACATCCCCACCCCCGTATACTTATATTATGTGTTTGTGACATCATAGAGTGTTGTACCGTGTAGTACTAACTCTTTGGTTGCAGGTCCAGGTTCAGGTATGACTTAGTATACCTGTTATTATTCTGTTTACGCTTGCTACCACTCATACCAGACTGATGTCTGACCCAGAGTTTTATGTTTCTTCTTATTACTCTGGGTGCTCACACGAGCAGACTAGAGACAGGGATAGCTGGTAGTGCGCTTGGTAGATGGACTGAAGACGAGCAGGAGGCTCCACGTATGATATATAGTTATTCTCCCTGTGTCGTGATCGGTATCTACTTTGGGCATTAGTAGCATACCTATTTTGCTTATCTTAGAGACAGTATTTTGAAGTTGTAATAAGCTGTATTTGATATTTCCGCTACTCTGATGATGTTAGTTCAAGTTTTCAGCTTATGCACTGTCTCATCTGTTTTATGTCAAGTATATGTTGGCTATTATATTTTATTCCATGCGCTGTGAGACATATTACAGGTTCTTTATTTGGTTCCTCTTCTTTCTTTCTCTTCTTTGGCGACCGTCCCATGCCAATTGGACATGTGTACAGCGCACAATTGGAGTAAAACGTCGGTTGGTGCGGGGCGGGCCGTCACACTTGGTATCAGAGCTCTAGGTTGCGTAATTCACCTAGGGAAAGACACTAGGGAGAGATAGTACGTATATGAGAGCGCGTATTTGTGATTATTTTGGATTTCAAAAGCTATATCTATATATAGTATTAGTATGTTTAAGAGTGAAGTCGCATTGCACTGCACTGGCACCACTATGGAGATGGTTAATCATTTTCTCTCTAACAGATTTGACGATGAGCCGAGGAAGAGGTGCTGGTAGAGGGGCCAATAATGGGAATCCCCCTGACATGAGGGCTATGTTTACCAACCTCATGAGAGAGATGCTTGTGGATATTCAGAGGGAGGCTCCTAATGTTGCCAATGCTGGAGGTGCAGCGGTGCAAGTGCCTAGGGCCGATTTCGCCAAGTTGAGCAAGGATTACACTAATCTTGGTGGAAAGCCGTTTCACGGAACAGAGTCGGCCACGGATGTTCAGGATTGGTTGGATAGTTGCGACCGTATCTTCGACGATTTGGGTATCGAGGATGCGATGAAGAGAAGGCTTGCGTCTCGTCAGTTGCAAGGACGAGCGATGAATTGGTGGAATGCTATTAGGGCAGCCACACCAGAAGATCAAGTTACTTGGGATCAGTTTAAAGCTCGCTTTAGCGACAAGTATATCCCAGCTGCCCAGAAATCGGAATTGTTTAGGAAGTTCTTGGAGCTTAAGCAGAATGGGAGGGCAGTATCGGATTATGTTGCTGAGTTCGACACCTTGTCAAAGTATGGGTTATCTCTAATTGATACTCCCGAAAAGAAAAATGAGAGGTTCATCACTGGTTTGGATGAATACTTAGGGGAGAGGCTGATTAATCACATCGATGAGACGTTTGAGTCGATCGTGGGAAAAGCTTTGAGGTCAGAAAGTCTTTACCCTAAGCCGAAGACTGGGGTTGTTGCTGCATCTGCTGAAGAGCCAAAGCCGCAAGCAAGCGGTGGAGGCAAGAATAACCCTCAGAATAAGAGGAAGCAGAACCAAGCTAAGGATGGCCAGAAGAAGAGCAGGAAAGAAGTCGAGTGCTTCAAATGTGGAAAGAAGGGCCATTATGCAAGGGAATGTAGGGCCAAGGCAGTGGGAAAGAAGTGCTTTAACTGTGGCCAGGAGGGACATTTTAAGGATAAGTGCCCGCAACCTCTGAAGGAGAATCAGATTGTGAAAGCATATGCCATCAATGCTGTTCCTTCTTCGTCGAATGCCCCAACTGCGGCGGAGAAAGGAAAGGGAGTCGTCATTCAAGGTATGCTTTCCATTTATGATCTTCCTGTTAGAGTTTTGTTCGATACCGGGGCTTCCCATTCCTTCATATCTAGTGACCTAGTAGATAGGTTGGGATTGGAACCCGAGTTAGTCGATAGACCATTAGCTGTGACGAACCCGATTGGTGGTTCAACAAACCTCAGTATGATCTGTCGTAATGTGGTCTTATCGAGTCATGGATGTATGTTTGTTTGTGATTGCTTTGTTTTGGGCTTTACTGGGTATTGCATTATTTTGGGAGTCGATTGGCTCCAAAGATACGGGGTGGTGGTAGACTGTGAGGGCTTTTTGGTGACAGTTAGGGCGGATAATGGGCGGAGGGTAGTGTTTGGTAATCTACCCTGTGATGGGGTAATGGCTAGTTTTGTAAATTCCCTCGACATTCCGCATGATGAGTTATCAGGTTTGCCCGTGGTTGGCCAGTACCCGGACATCTTCGAGGAAGTGACCGGACTTCCACCACACCGAGAGATTGAGTTTCGTATTGATTTAGTGAAAGATGCCAGACCTATAGTGATGCCACTTCGTCGTATGGCACCACGAGAACAGCGAGAGCTCGAGGTGCAAGTTTGCGATCTTATGAAGAAGGGATTTATTAGAAGAAGTGTTTCCGAGTGGGGAGCACCAGTTGTGTTTGCTACTAAGGCAGATGGTTCCCTTCGATTGTGTGTGGACTATCGCGAGTTAAATAAGGTGACGAGGAAGAATAAGTATCCTCTACCACGGATAGATGATTTGTTTGATCAACTGGAAGGAGCGAGAGTGTTCTCCCAGTTGGACCTCGCGACAGGATTTCATCAGCTCCGTGTAGCAGCTGATAGTATAGCTAAAACGGCATTTAGGACGCCGTCTGGGTTCTATGAGTGGTTGGTCATGCCATTCGGATTGACCAATGCACCAGCATACTTCGTGGATCTTATGAATAGAGTATTCAGAGACCAACTGAATAAGTTTGTTCTTGTGTTCGTAGACGATATCCTTGTTTACTCGAGGACAGAAGAGGAACACAAGGAGCATTTGAGAATTGTGTTGGAGGTGTTGAGAAGACACCAATTGAAAGCGAAGTTCTCTAAGTGTCACTTCTGGAGGAGAGAAGTGAGATTCTTGGGCCATGTTGTTTCAGAGAATGGTATTGCCGTGGACCCTGCAAAGGTGGCTACGGTACAAGATTGGTCTGCGCCCAAGAATGCAAAGGATGTAAGAAGTTTCTTGGGGTTAGCTGGATATTATCGTAAGTTTATCAAAGACTTCTCCAAGACAGCGGCACCGTTGACTCGGTTGACTAAGAAGAATCAAGCTTTCGTTTGGGACGAAGGGTGTGAAAATGCATTCAAGAGTCTAAAGGAAAAGTTGACGCGTGCGCCAGTGTTGGTCATTCCTAAGGGAAATGAAGAGATGACGGTATACACGGATGCTTGTGGTACCGGACTGGGTGCGGTATTGATGCAAGGAGGTAGGGTTGTAGCTTATGCTAGTCGACAGCTAAAGCCACATGAGAAGAAGTATCCTACCCATGATTTGGAATTAGCAGCGATTGTATTTGCGATGAAGATGTGGAGACATTACCTCTTGGGAGAAAGATTTGAGCTGTTTACCGATCATAAATCGTTAAAGTATCTCTTCTCTCAGAAAGATCTGAATCTCCGTCAGCAGAGATGGTTAGAGTTCTTGGCTTCGTATGATTTTGATATCGCGTATACACCTGGGAAGGGTAATGCGGTAGCCGATGCCTTGAGTAGGAGACATGCCAGCTTAGGGGCAATGTTTCTTGAATGGAAGCAGCTGGAGTATATTGCGGGGTTTGATTTCAGACCAAGGTGCGAATTAGATCCAGTTATGCTATCTAGCTTGACGATCAGACCCACTTTGATTGAAAGGATTGGTTCTAGTCAAAGGAACGACCCTAATTTATTGGAAGTCATCTCCAAGTTGGAAATGAATGTCGATGGGGAGATGGACAAGTATGGGCTTGATCGAGATGGATGGCTTCGGAAGAATGGAAGACTAGAGGTGCCCAACGTGAATGGTTTGAGAGATGAAGTGCTTAGAGAATGTCATCACTCAAAACTGACTATACATCCCGGTGGTAATAAGATGTATAGAGACATGAGACAGACTTACTACTGGAAAGGGATGAAAAGAGACGTTGGGAAGTTTATATCCAAATGCATGAATTGCCAGCTAGTTAAAGCCGAGCAAAAGAAGCCTAGTGGGTTGATGCAACCATTAGAAATTCCCGAATGGAAATGGGAACAAGTTTCGATGGATTTCATCGATGGATTACCGAGGACTAGATCGGGACATGATAGCATTTGGGTAATTGTGGATCGACTGACCAAGAGTGCAAGATTTATACCGGTTAAGTCGAACAGAACTGCAGCTAAGTTAGCAGAACTATATATGAAGTGGGTGGTGAGATTTCATGGAGTACCCAAAGGCATTGTGAGTGACCGAGATCCGTTGTTTACTAGTGGATTTTGGAAGAGCTTACAAGAGGCTTTAGGATCAGAATTACATCTCAGTACCGCATATCATCCTCAAACCGATGGTCAGACAGAGAGGGTGAATCGGATATTGGAAGATCTCTTGAGAGCTTGTATATTGGATTTCGGTGGAACATGGGATGACCATTTGCATCTAGTGGAGTTTGCATATAATAATAGCTACCAATCCAGTATCGGTATGGCTCCATATGAAGCTTTGTACGGAAGACCGTGCAACTCACCATCATGTTGGATAGAGACTGGCGAGAAGTTTGTGCTTGGACCAGATGTGGTGAGAGAAACTTCCGATAAGATCAAGATCATTCAGCAACGAATGAAAGCTGCTCAGGATAGGCAGAAAAGCTATGCTGATAAGAGGAGAAGAGACTTGAAATTCTCCGTTGGTGACTTGGTGTTTGTCAAGATCTCTCCGTTGAAAAGCGTGATACGATTTGGCAGGAGAGGCAAGTTGGCACCAAGATTTGTGGGTCCTTTCCAAGTTCTCGAGGAAGTTGGGAATTTGGCGTATAGAGTTGGCTTACCAGAGAAAATGGCAGGAGTTCACAATGTGTTTCATGTTTCCCAACTAAGGAAGTTCGTTCACAACTCAAATGTGACTATTTCACCTGATCAGTTAGAGGACTTCGAAGTAGAACCTGAGGCGGTTGAGAACCGCAAGCCGATTCGTATTGTGGGGCATGATACGAAGCAACTTCGAAGAAAGTCGGTGAAGCTAGTCAAAGTTCAGTGGGGCGAGGACGAAAATGATTGTGCTTGGGAGACAGAGGAGAGCATTAGAAAGGCTTATCCAGAACTCTTTGCCTGGTAAGATTTACTTTGCGATTTAGTTATTCCGCATGCTAGGATAGACTTGTTTTGCTTGTTTTGCATGTTTGATGGTTGTTTTATGATTGATAGGCATGCGGGACCCTTGTATGTGTTTTGATTAGGAAATTTCGGGGGCGAAATTTCTTAAGGGGGGAAGAGTGTAACGACCCGTATTCTACACATCATAGGATTGTAGAATATTTATTTCTTTCCCGTGTGAAGTCGTATGGTCATATAACTTTGGGAAACATTTATTTGAGTCATTTCCCCTGTTCATGATTTTTGTCGATTTTTAAATGACCATTTTGCCCCTAGTCAATACTGTTTTGGCCATAACTTTTGATAGGGAAGGAATTTTGACTTGAAACCACTTCCATTAGATTCGTTTGATGGTTTCTCTTTCCGTATAGTGGTCATAATAGCCAAACGGACTTACCGTTTGGGAGATATGGCTGAAACAAGGTTTGGAGGGTGAAAAACTGCATAATTGGGCTAAACCGGATAGTTAGCAATTGGGCCCATAAGGGGATTTCGGGATTGGGGCTGTATAAGGGTTGATTAGGGTTAGAAAATATCCTTTTAGTTATTTTTCCAGCCACCACTTCATTTTATAGAACCCTATTAATGGCCTCCAACCTCTAAATCACTCCAAACCACTCCAAACTTGAAGAAAAGAGATTAGCAACGACAAATCAAGGCAAATCAACACCAAATCGGGATTAGAGCTGCTACAACACCTTGTTATCTTCACCAAATCAGAGATTTATTTCGGATCTTGTTTTATTTGTGGCTAAGGTGAGTGATTAGCTTGCTTTTTGCACTAATTATGGTTATTCGGGGTGGTTAGTGCTAATTAGCGTTTTTAAACGAAAATAAATTCTGGAAAAATGTTTATAAATTCATAAATAATGTTTTAGACCTCTGATATGAGTTTGGGTTAATTTGGTTAAGTTTTGCTAATCGTACCATTAGTTATGCTCACATATGCTTAAGGGAAAACATGGGGTTTTGGGCATGTTTGATCCATTTTACCATGTCATATTGTTGTTTTGGTGTTTGAGGTCACTTGTATGTGTTGCTATGACTCTATGACATGCTTTGTGATTGATTGCAATAGTTAGAATGGTCAAAAACGTCGTCGAGTGGCGTAAACAGTTGCTGGAAAAGTCAGTGCAGGAAATCGGATCGGATCGCCCCCTACCGACCCGAACCGCCCATTTCTCTTCACCACGAACCGAACCGGATCGCTATAGCGAAGCAAGCTACGCCACGAGCTGAAGGATCCGAACCGAGCCAGTGTGCAATGAAGGACTCCGATCCGAACCGTCACAAGAGAGAGACAGGGATCCGACCCGAACCGATGGTGCACTCCGATCCGACCCGAGGTAACAGTCACGAAACGAGACGATGAAGACCACGATCCCAATGATGACGAAAGGGATCCGAACCATGGCATGAAGAAGGCTCCGACCCGATCCGAGGACTGATGCTTGGTGGTTGAGGGCGGCACGAACCACGACACGACGGAGGGTGCGAACCGAACCGAGATGGTGGACCCGAACCGATCCGATGGGTGGTCACGAACCCGACCCGACCCGAATTGGTGAAAGAAATGATGATCTGAACCGATCCGAAGGAGGAAGATCCATAACCCGAAATGCAAAGGTAGTTCAAGTGGAAGTTCGAGCTCAGGATCCAGACGGGAACCAATGAGTTCACTTCGTGATTGGGCTTTGCTGCGGGACGCGTGCTAAGGAGTTGTCGATGTCTATGACTTTGGATCACTAGGTGTTGGAGGTAGAGAGACAAACTCGGGCTTTGGATATGGTGCGACTAGGGAGCTACCTACCAATGGAGTGGGGTCATGGAAACGTTGGGCGTGATCCCATAGGTATGGCGTTGGTGGTAGTAGGAATGTACATAGTCGTACAAAGTCGAGTTCTGTCGTTTGAGTAAAGTGCTCTAGTGATCGAAGAAGTGGATGTCGTGTGCTTTACGCACTGAGTGAGAGATGCGAGGATGGTTGTTATGCTTGATTGTTTGACACACACATCCCCACCCCCGTATACTTATATTATGTGTTTGTGACATCATAGAGTGTTGTACCGTGTAGTACTAACTCTTTGGTTGCAGGTCCAGGTTCAGGTATGACTTAGTATACCTGTTATTATTCTGTTTACGCTTGCTACCACTCATACCAGACTGATGTCTGACCCAGAGTTTTATGTTTCTTCTTATTACTCTGGGTGCTCACACGAGCAGACTAGAGACAGGGATAGCTGGTAGTGCGCTTGGTAGATGGACTGAAGACGAACAGGAGGCTCCACGTATGATATATAGTTATTCTCCCTGTGTCGTGATCGGTATCTACTTTGGGCATTAGTAGCATACCTATTTTGCTTATCTTAGAGACAGTATTTTGAAGTTGTAATAAGCTGTATTTGATATTTCCGCTACTCTGATGATGTTAGTTCAAGTTTTCAGCTTATGCACTGTCTCATCTGTTTTATGTCAATTATATGTTGGCTATTATATTTTATTCCATGCGTTGTGAGACATATTACAGGTTCTTTATTTGGTTCCTCTTCTTTCTTTCTCTTCTTTGGCGACCGTCCCATGCCAATTGGACATGTGTACAGCGCACAATTGGAGTAAAACGTCGGTTGGTGCGGGGCGGGCCGTCACAAAATAACTTATGTTATTATTATTTTTCCAATTATATAGAGTTGCTAATATATTGCAGGACTATGTTTCGTATGAAAATGGAAATAATAGGTTCTTGATTTTTACATAAGTGGTTACCTTAAGTGGAAGTAGTTGAAGTGCAAAATATAATGGTTGTTATGTACTAATATACCTACTAAAACATAGGTGGTGTGCATGCCATGTAAGGTTGATTTAATCATTCTTTTTTTCTCGATGATGCATGCATCTTAGCATAACACTGGGACAAAATCCGAATAGAGAATATTGCATATTTAGAAATATGTATACATGTCACATGTATTAATTTTAAAATGAGATAGCACAAGTGTTGCCAAACATAAAAATGAGGATGATAATTGTCTAAGTGACGACCACGGATTTCTCCCGAACCTAATCGATCGCTAAATCGACCAAGACCGTTTAAAACTCGAGTACATTAACTTCGATAAAAGTAAATTTTTAGTCATTATTATTTAAAATAAATTATTCTAAATATTCAAAATTCATTAAAATTTCTAAAATAAATTTTTTAAATTGGTTCCAAAATTCCGGGTTGTCACAATCTCTCCCACTTAAAATCTTTTCGTTCTTGAAAAGGAACGAAGCTAAAAGTTGTTTAATTAACCAACTCAACTTTCATTCTTTATTGGTTCCAATAATTTTTTATTAGTTGAACTAATAATCGCACAACACAATCATCAATCAATTAGTTGATTATCTTAACATATATATATATGTATATATATATATAACTTTTGTATATTAAAAAATCATATTTTCTAAAATCAGATTATATATATAATCACAAATACGTTAATTATAAACTAGTCACACTCAACTCATTCTAGGGCCTTTCTAACCCCATCTCAAACGAGTTTTCTCATTCTAGGATACTACTGATCCTATCTCTAATGAGTATTCTTCTATAGGACATTACTAATCCTACCTATGATGAGTCTTTTGTTCAGTTTTAATGAGTTGTACCCCAAAGATTTGAGCTAACCAGAGCTTTGATACCAATTGTAACGACTACGGATTTCGCCGGACCTAATCGATTCCTAAATCGACCAAGACCGTCCAAAACACGAGTACGTTAACTTCGATAAAAATAAATTTTTAATCGTTATTATTTAAAATAAATCATTATAAATATTCAAAATTCATTAAAATTTCTAAAATAAATTTTTTAAATTGGTTCCAAAATTCCGGGTTGTTACAGTCTATAATAGAGACAATCGTCAACTATAAGAAACTCGTGTAGCTAAGCGCAGTGCACTGGTTTGCATTGTATGTAACGACATTTATTACTTTCATGTCGTGAAGAGTAAAGTACATGGGCAAATGCTTTGGATTGATTTATGCTTCTGTGAAGCTTAAGCTTGACTGATGTATTCACAAGGTCCTCATAACGTTTTTTTCCTTCCCCTAAACTTATATATATGTATGTATATATTTTTGTATAAATGTATGTAAGTATGTGTGTGTGTGTGTATATATATGTGTATATATACCCATATTTATTCAGATAGTGGGTTATAAAAGAATTTTAATTATACTCATTTGCATCTACCATATTCGAATTATCGCTTTTTACTGCTTCAATATGGTTGCTTTGTTCTGCTCAAATGTGTGGGTTTAATCAATTATTATTTCAATAGATTAAATATGGTTGTTGCCAGTTGCATACACTCACAATAATGGAGATGGGTTACTGCATATACGTCTATTGGAGATTGGTTAATTTGGGTGGTATATATAATTTACCCTTGCGTTGTATTTTTTTCTAATTGTTTGACTTTGCACTTTGAGTATATTTTTTTTCTAAAAAAAAATTAGATGTCTAGAAATAGGTCTAAATATTATGCAACATACTACATATACATGTCTCTTGCCCTGAAGTCAAAATGCTTATATATTGGGACACAGTTGTTGGCCGATAAATGAATATTGTTCGTTTAAGTGGCATATTGTACATTTATACCTTTAATCTTAACAGCCTGACAAAATGATGTGCCTATAACAAGGTTTTCATTACATGAAAAAAAAATTATGGAATAAAATTTATTCAAGAACTTGAGTTTTTTAGTTTTGCTTCCAAATACTAACACGATGAAGTAGATTGGTAGTTTTTTTCTTTAAAAACAATGATTTTAGCACAAAAGTTGCAAGAGTAAATCTATTACATTAATAAACGTACTTCATCTCAATTTCTTTTGGCTTGATTAATAATATTTTCAATGGTTTAATTTTTATAATTTTTTTTTGAAATACGGAAAATATAACCATGTGCGAAGCAGTGGTCCCCAATTGTTTAAATAAAAAGTGCACCAAATTGATTTGTTATCATCTATCATTATTGTGTTAGTAAAATGATGTATATATATAATACTAATAGTAACTTAGTTTGAGTGCCTATACAAAGTTAGTATAACAAACCAAAAAATTTAACGTTTAAAATATGAATTTAATTTAAATCTAATGTTGGAATGAACAATTATATTTTAGATTTCATTTACAAATTTAAAATATATTTTATTTGAACTTGGATTTTATAAAATATTAAGTATTAATAAATGTTTTTCATTTAAATATGACTGGTTTAGTTAAAATCAAATATAGCTAATTTAAATCAAATTTGTTGGAATATTTGAATTTGATTTTCAAAATTAAATTTGAATTATTACTTAAGAAATTAAAAGCGAATATATCTACTTGAACTTAATATTTGGAATATAAACTTAAAGAAAACCAAATTTAATAATTCAAAATTTAATTCATTTTTATTTTTTATATTGGGTGAGAATGACATCATCATATATGTGTTTGTGTGATAATTTGAAATTTAGACACCAACTGTAAATGGATCAGCATACATGCAGATGAATGGTTAGCGGTAAATTATGATATAATAAATGCACATGCAATTCATAATTTTTTCAGAAATGACCTTTATTACTTAAGTACAAAAGTACCATTTTTTGATCTCCCTTAAATATTTTCTAGAAGATCCATATAATTTTTTGAATCAAATTTCAAAGTCAACATCAATTGCAGAACTTTTGGTGGCCTGCATTAACACTACGATATCTTACGCCGACCCTACGATTTCCAATACCAGGACTCGGGCTTGATTCAGAAATCCCCACATTTTCACTGTGATATCTTACGCCAACCTTAGGATTTCCATCACCAGGACTAGGGCATTCTTTAGAAATCTCTCCTTTACAACATTTAGTACATATGCTTCTACGTTGTAAATCTTTAAATTCCCATCTTTCAAGGCTTTCGAATCGACATATGTGAGCACAGTTTATATCAGTAGAGCAGGTTCCTTTAGATAAAAAAAATTGTGACCCACGTACACTTGCATCTACCAACATTAAAGAATTCAATCCTGCATTTTTCAATAAGAAGAAAAGGAGATAATTAGATCAATATACATATAAAACAATGAAAAGAAAATTGGGAAGTGTAGACGTTATAAGTTGAAAATGATGGACACGACTTAATTGATAAGACACTACCATAGTATATTCATAAAGAAAAAGGAAAAACTAAATAATAATAATAATACCAACGCATAGAAGGATAAAAAAGAGGACAAATGTGGAAGAGCTCATTCTTTTTGACCACTTTCAAGAATTATAAAAAGGCTATTGAGACCTAGTGAAGATTAAAAATTGCTTTGACTTATATAGTAGTATTCAAAGCTGATTGAATAAATTTACATATCTTATTAATTCATTTGCTAAGATTATATTTCAAATGAATTATTAATTAGGTAGGTGAATAAACAATTTAAGC
This sequence comes from Allium sativum, assembly GCA_030737875.1. NCBI lineage: Eukaryota > Viridiplantae > Streptophyta > Magnoliopsida > Asparagales > Amaryllidaceae > Allium > Allium sativum. The sequence goes on from CM060923.1 coordinate 117,239,564, forward strand.
CAATGAACCTAATAAATACTAAATATTCTCAATAGCAATTAATCTTTTAAGCGAACAAGTAATCATTTATATAAATTATTAATTAAATAAATTAATGAACAAATTAAATACTTATTCTTTGCCTAATAATATTAAAATACAAATTCACTAGTCATTTTTTATCTTCTATATATTTGTATTATTATTGTTATTACAATATATCTTACATAAACGCTAAACCGAGAATAATTAAAATATTAATAATTTGATTTGTTTCTCTATCATGATTATTTGGATAAGAAATCGGCACCATCCGATGAACTAACCACATCCACCAACATGGTCTACCTCATGAAAACCCAAATTAAATATATAGTATACATAATTCCATAGCGACTATTCGAAAATTTAATTTGGACATAACTTACAATTAATAAAAGGAAATCTCAATATCTTACATTCGTTAGAAAGATATTATTAGTTATATCCTAATGTTTTTTCATCCAATTCTTATATATAATGAATTCTTTATACTTAATTGAAAAAATAATCGAATTTTCAAATAACCGTCCCATTTCAAGCTCATTTTACAGTTAATAAAAAGTTCATACCTAACTTTAAATAAATTTTAAGTCATTTATTATCAAAATAAATCATCTAAAATATTTAATTTTCATTAAATTAAATAAAAAATAAATTTCAAACTGGTTCTAAAAATACGGGTTGTTACAGGGGAAAAGGAAAGCAGCCTCAAAGTCTAGGGTTTCTAATTAAAAGGTATGCTGATTTTTTGTGTTTGCCTTTTCACTACAACCGAGATTAGCGACAGATTTTTAGCAGCGGAAAATTCCGTCGCTAATTAGCGGCGGATTTCCGTGGGCTTTGTAAGAGAAAATATTATGGATTTTATATGTCATCTTATTATAAATTATTACCGTCGAATACTAATTCCGTCGCTAAATCAATGGAAATTACAGCTCTTTACCGTCGTATAATATTTGACGCTAAATTCCGCTGCTAATAGAGTCGGATTACCATCGACATAATTTTGAAGCTATTTTCCGACAGTTTTCCAAGATATTTGAAACAAACATTTATATTTTTTATTTATTAAATGTTTTAAATTTGTGTTATTACTTAGTAATTAATTAGTAAATTTAAATTTTAAATAATTAATGTTAATAATACATTAGTAATTAATAATAAATAATAACTATTAGAAGTAAATAAAATTCAATAGTTAATGCTGTTTTTTTTGAAAATTAATGTTGATTAATTATTAATTACTATATAATATAAATAAGAGGTAATAGTAATTAATAAAATACATTGTGCAATTTATTTTGTCCTTTAAAAAAATTTGCAATTTGAATGTGTTTATATTTTGTCCTTTAAAAAAATTTGGTAAATAAATAAATGTGCAAAGTTTTAATTAGATGTAGAAGTTAATATATTAAAAATGGAATAAACTTGCATAAAAATAAATAATGTAACTTAAAATTTGAATGAAAATAAATGGCTTATAATTGAGGAGAAAGAAAGGGAACATATTAATGAGGCAATTGAGACATGTTATGGGAAGAAGCAAATATTGGATTTAAATGAGAAAAAAAAAGTCCATATGGTTAAGAATTATTTAAAAACAAAAAAAATGCATTCATGGAAGCAACAAATAAGGATGTTATGAAATGGAGCAATTAAAATACAGAAGTAGGAATTTCAAAAAAGCGACAAACTTCAATCGAAGAATGGAAATTAATTCCTGCCAAAATGACAATCTGTTAAAGTAGGAATGTTTGAAAGACTTTTTTTAAATTAGCAAAAAAAATCTTTAATGGGAAACCATGGAAAATGATTCTAATAGTTCTTGAAACATACAACCAATTATTTTGTTAAAGTGGAATTCTAAAACAAAAAGTGTGCACATTTTGATAGATAATTTTAAATCATGAAATTTTCCGATTTGAAATGGAATTTTTAGAAACATAAATATTTTTTTGAAAACTTTGGAAATTTACCATCATTTGAATTAGAAAAGTTGGAAATGTAATGTAATTTTAAGAAAAAAGGGTAAATTCTTCATAAATCAAACAATGAATGACATTAATTGTAAATTAATGGCTACAAAAGTATACATTTGTTAGCTTCTAAAATTTGAAATTTATGGATTAAATGTTTTCAACTTTCCCTTATTTCACTCTTCTATGTTATACATAATAAATTTAGAAAGTTTTTTTTTTACTTTTTAGCAGTTACAATGAGGGAAGTGAAACTAATTTGAAGATCTAGGTGATATAAGCGAAAAATGTAAAAATGACTAATAGGATAAGTAAAGAAGATATACTCATATAAATAAGTGTAGAATGATTGTTGGAATTTAGTTAGTAATAAAATTTTTAATTTTCCTCCAGTAATAAAGGGAATTGAGATAAGTAATGGGAGTAAGACAAAAGTTGTCGTTGATTGCTCTAAATATTTTATTCAAGTAATTTATGACTGCAAACTGTATTATGAAAGGCACCTTTAATATTCAAATAAATTAGAAATAAATAATTTATAAACAAATTGAATGTTTTCTTTTTGAAACATTATTTTGAAAAAGCATTTATTTCATACATCAAATAAATGCTGAAAAAGATAATCTTTTTGGTGCTATTAAGTATTTTTTTCATTTTTCTTTTAATATTTAATAGATTAATTTACTTGGTCATATAAGATAATTCTTTACTTGGTCATATAAGTATATAATAGTTATTATAAATTGATTAATAACTACAATTAATTAGTATTTAATATTTAATAAATTTTCTATTAATTAATTACAATTCGAATGTAAAAGAGGTACTTTTGTGAATTAATTTTGGCTTAGGTCATCAGTATTCCAAATGCAAATGTTCGCCATTATATTAGAGATGTGTTGAAATTTTGGCTCCACACGTATACAGGTTTTGGCTCCAATATTTTAAATCCAAATGTATACAGGTTTTGGCTCCACACGTTGAAATTTTGGCTCCAACTGTTAAATTTTTGGCTCCAATATCTTAAATTTTAACAAGCCCCAAAACAATTTATCAAACGACACGAAAAACATCGGAGCTTTTATTGCCGTTAATGGCGATTGGGTCCATACCACTTTCTTCCAATTTCCATCCTCCCTCCCTCTAAAATCGCGTTTTCACTTCGTTTTCGTGTCCCATCCACCCATCCTCGGCTTTCCGATTTACTACCTTCACTCAGCTTTCGCCATCACGGGGATTAAAAACATCGACCCCTCTTTTCAATCCACTTCCAGATCTGCTCTTTCTCGCCGAGATCTACACCTGTGAAACTTTTTTCTTCTTTTGCTTATTTCTGAACTCCCACAACCTAACTAACCTTTAACATGCAGTGTGCCTCATGACCCCGCTTTGTCTTCCGACAGCACTCACTATAACTGCAACGTTTGGCCTCTCAGCATAGGCTGACCGTAGCTTTTTCATTGGTTTGAATTGGAGTTTCTTCGACAAGCTGCGGAGTTTGTTGTTGTTTTTCAGGTAAACTTTGTAATTTGACAGTAGTGTGTTTAGTTGGGCTGTAATACGCTTTCATTATATTATTGGCTTGTGCTATAATTGAGTGTCTTAGGACTTGTGTTTTTAAGCTATTTAATTATTGTGGCTGTGCCAGTATTCGCTGGAGTTTGGTTTTTTGTTACGTTCAAAAGTTTAGATCTTGGTTTTAAAAAAAAAGCTTAGGTTATTCTGGCAACCTGTTGTTTACATCGCTTAAAACCATCTGTTGAGTAGTTTACAAATGTTACCCTTTTGCAATACTTATTTAAGTATACTAGCAATACCTGCTCTCTCTTGTTTTATTTTCTATTTTGTTGTTACTTTATTTTAGGAGAGCTTGAGATGGCCTTCTAGTCTAATTAATACTCAGGGAAGTTTCTAAGTCATTGCTAAAATAATGTTGTTACTTTATTTAAGTATTCAAAATTAAGAATATACCCAGGGAAGTTGTTGTAAAGCTTGGGATGGTCTTCCAGTCTAATTAATTTCAGTTCCATGAGGTGCGTATCTGCTTTGTTTATTTATGTTTCTTTTGTTGGAATAACAATGGAGTAGATGTTGTTTTGTGTGGTTTGTGAACTAACTCAAACAGTGGACTATCTTGATGCAATAACTGCTACTTGGGTTTAGTTTCACCTTTTGTTATTCCATATGCATATTTATCTAAACCTTTTCGACGAATGACAATTTGTTTTAGGTTTGCAATCTTTTTATTATTTTGTACGATGTATATTCAGTCTGCAATAAAAAAAATCATTGATTTGGGAATTATGCACAGGTAGTTACACTTTATTTTCAGAGTTACATGAACAAAATAAAGATCGTTTTGGCAGTGAACAATCTTTCAGTTCCTGATCCTCATCAGCTCTTGGATGATTTGCAACAATCTCTTAAAGAAACAACAGATGTTAATTTACGTTGAGTAGGGTATATCCTTGAAAAAAAAGGTGAAGTATATACGTGGACGGTCGAAAAGAAATGGTAGGGATTATAAGGAATGAGTTTGAGGTGAAGGAAGGTTGTGAAAAGAAATGTAATGTTGAATGTTTATTATGAGATGCGTGATTAATATAATACCTTGATTATAAGATGTGTATGTCGATATTAATTAGGATTGTGTATTGAATGGAACATAAATTATGAGTGTGTTAGTGTGTGTGTGTGTATAGAGGCAGATCAGAAGGGGAATAGCAGCGGATTACCAATAAAAAAAGTGAGGTTCAGTTTACTTCAATTTATTTTCCGTCGCTAATCCCTTGGCAATTAGTAAGGGTTTAACAATGCCTTTTATAAATAATAATTTATTATAAATTACTTATCCATCGGTAAATAAATTAAAATAAAATTATTAAATAAAATTATATTTTAATTATAAAAATAGTAAAATGATGGAAAACTGTCGGAAAACTCATGCTATATTCCGTTGTAAAATCTGACACAAATACCGTCAAGGTTTTTACCGGCCAAATCATTTTGTTGGAAATCTGTCGCTAATTCCTGTTTAGCGACGGATTAGAAGTGGATTTTGCCGCTGCTAATTGCGATTTTTCTTGTAGTGTTTGAAGTGTGAAATTCTTGTGGTCTAGTGGTCTTGCACATAACTTGTTTTCCTGCGACTTGATTTCAAGTATGGATGGCTTCAATTTTTTTAAACTAGTGCCTTCGATTTGCCTACATCCGGCACTGGATGAACATAGAAATGACAAATTTGTGGCTGTTATATCATTGTTCCTTTCGCAAAATTGATTTTACTTCCTGACTAAATGTACAAGATCAATCAAGTTCTAACAAAAAATACCATATATATTCCAATCATACTTCATTTTCATGTTTGGCATGAATAATTGTGCAACTAACTGAATTTAAGAACCCACGAATAATCATGCCCTCGTTATCATTGGGCTAATTTACAACTGATAACAGAACAATATTAATTTAAAAATTTAAAGTTTGCAAATTATTTGTTTTGCTGAACATTATACTGAGTTTAATAAGTTGTTTAATAGACATTTACTTAGTTTATCTAATGTTCTCTTCATAGTTGTAGATATTGACTATTGTTGGACGTTAGACAATTATGTTGGTTTATTCCTTTCTCGAATATTTTTTTTTTTAGATTATTATGCATGTGTTCCTTTATGTATCAACTTTCCAAGTTAACACTGAATAACCATTAAACATAATTTCTACCTACATATCGTAAAGTAAGAGATAATATTCCAACTTCACTTGCTAAAAAAGTTTTCTTCAAAATTATTAACAATTATTTCACAATGTACCACGGTTATATAGTTTAATTGTTTGTTATTCATTAACTACTTTAGAGTTACTTCTATGTTATTTATTTTTATTAAATTAGATCTACCAAGTTCTTACATTATGGGCAACTTACACTGAAATCAATTCAAGTGCAAAATATGATGGAGTTATTATACCTATGTATGAGCATTCACTTATTGTGCTGAAGGCATGTTTAAGCATATGTATAAGTATTTTATTTCCATGTTGATATATTTAATACACTGTAGATTTTATAATCTTTCTCGATAGAGCCGTAACATATAAAAATTATACGTTTGTATGATCGAATGAGTAAAGATAGTAATTTCATCGTAGCACTTAAATTCTTTTCTCACATTCGCTTTTTGCATTAACAGGCCCCATATATGTGCTTTTGTTATAAATTGCCCACTGAATTTAAGGGATATTGTATTTTGGTTCTACATTATAGATGCCACAAGTAAGGTGAGCGTTGATGAAAAATTCAAAAAAATTTACCAATAAATTTTTTGTTTTTTTTATTATATGCAAAGTAGAAATAATTGTCTGCCATGGTTTATTTTTATACAAAAACATGCTTTAAAGTCATTCATAGACACTTATATATGCTAACATATGATGCACAAATAACTTATGTGATTGTTATTTTTTCAATTACATTGAGTTGCTAATATATTGCAGGACTATGTTTCATATGAAAATGGAAATAATAGTTTCTTGATTTTCACATAAGTGGTCACCTTAAGTGGAAGTAGTTGAAGTGCTAAATATAATGGTGGTTATGTACTAATATACCTGCTAAAACATAGGTGGTTTGCATGCATGCTATGTATGGTTGATTTAATCATTCTTTTTTTCTTGATGACGCAGCCTGGCATAACATTGGGATAAAATCCGAATAGAGAACACTGTATATTTATAAATATGTATACTTGTCACATGCATTAATTTTAAACTGAGATGGCACAAGTGTTGCCGAACAAAAAATGGGGATGATGATTGTCTATAATAGAGACAATCGTCAACTATTCGAAACTTGAGTCGCTAGGTGCAGTGCACTGGTTTGCATTGTATGTAACAACATTTAATTCTTTCATCTGTTGAAAAGTAGAGTACATGGGTAAATGCTTTGGATTGATTTATGCTTCTATGAAGCTTAAGCTTGACTGATGTATTTACAAGGTCCTCATAACATTTTTTTCCCTTCCCCTAAACTTATATATATGTATGTACATATTTATATAAGTGTATGTATGTGTGTGTGTGTGTATATATATATATATATATATGTATGTGTGTGTGTACATATATATATCCATGTTTATTCAGACAGTGGGTTATAAAAGAATTTTAATTGTACTCATTTGCATTTACCATATTTGAATTATCGCTTTTTACGGCTTAAATATAGTTGCTTCGTTCTGCTCAAATGTGTGGGTCTAATCAATTATTATTTCAATAGATTAAATATGGTTGTTGCCAGTTGCATACACTCACAATAATGGAGATGTGTTACCGCGTATACATCTATTGGAGATTGGTTAATTTGGGTGGTATACATAATTTACCATTGCATTGTAATTTTTTCCAATTGTTTGACTTTGTACTTTGAGTTTTTTTTAAAAAAAATAGATATCTAGAAATAGGTCTAAATATTATGAAACATACTACATATATATGTCTCTTGCCCTGAAGTCAAAATGTTTATTATTGGGACACAGTTGTTGGCCGATAAATGAATATTGTTCATTTAAGTGGCATATTGTACATTTATATCTTTAGTCTTAACAGCCTGACTAAATGATGTGCCTATAGGAAGGTTTTCATTATGTGAAAAAAAAATATGGAATAAAATTTATTCAAGAACTTGAGTTTATTTGTTTTGCTTCCAAATACTAACACGATGTAGTAGATTGGTGGTTTTTTTCTTTAAAAACAATGATTTTAGCACAAAAGTTGCAAGAGTAAATCTAATAAATTAATAAATGTACTTCATCTCAATTTATTTTGGCTTGATTAATACTATTTTCAATGGTTTAAAATTTATATATTTTTCTTTAAATACGGAAAATATAACCATGTGCAAAGCACTGGTTCCCAGTTGTTTAAATAATAAGTGCACCAAATTGATTTGTTATCTTCTATCATTATTGTGTTAGTAAAATGATATATATACATATATATATATATAACAGTAATAATAACTTAGTTTCAGTGCCTATATTAAGTTAGTGTAACAAACCAACAATTTTAACGTTTAAAATATGAATTTAATTTAAATCTAATGTTGGAATGAACAATTATATTTGAGATTTCGTTTAAAAATTTAAAATCAATTTTATTCTAACTTGGATTTAATAAAATATTAAGTATGAATAAATGTTTTTATTTAAATATGATTGGTTTAGTTAAAATCAAATATAGCTAATTTAAATCAAATTTTTTGGAATATTTGAATTTGATTTTGAAAATTAAATTTGAAATATAACTTAAGAAATTAAAAGCTAATATATCTACTTGAACTTGATATTTGGAATATAAACTTAAAGAAAACCTAATTTAAGAATTCATAATTTAATTCATTTTTATTTTTTATATTGGGTGGGAATGACATCACCATATATGTGTTTGTGTGATAATTTGAAATTTAGACACCAACTGTAAATGGATCAGCATATATGCACATGAATGGTTAGTGGTAAATGATGATATAATAAATGCACATGCAATTCATAATTTTGTCAGAAATGACCTTTATTATTTAAGTACAAAAGTACCATTTTTTGATCTCCCTTAAATATTTTCCAGAAGATCCATCTAATTTTTTGAATCAAATTTCAAAGTCAACATCAATTGCAGAACTTTTGGTGGCCTGCATTGACACTACGATATCTTACGCCGACCCTACGATTTCCAATACCAGGACTCGGGCTTGATTCAGAAATCCATACATTTTCACTATGATATCTTACGCCAACCCTAGGATTTCCATCACCAGGACTAGGGCCTTCTTTAGAAATCTCTCTTTTACAACATTTTGTACATATGCTTCTACGTTGTAAATCTTTAAATTCCCAGCTTTCAAGGCTTTTGAATCGAAATATGTGAGCAAAGTTTATATCAGTAGAGCAAGTCCCTTTAGATAAAAAAAATTGTGACCCACGTACACTTGCATCTACCAACATTAAAGAATTTTATCCCGCATTTTTCAATAAGAAGAAAAGGAGACAATTAGATCAATATACATACCAAATAATGAAAAGAAAATTGGGAAGTATAGACGTTATAAGTTGAAAATGATGGACACAGCGTAATTGACAAGATACTACCATAGTATATTCATAAAGAAAAAGGAAAAATTAAATAATAATAATAATACCAACGCATAGAAGGATAAAAAAGAGGATAAATGTGGAAGGGCTCATTCTTTTTGACCACTTTCAAGTATTATAAAAAGGCTCTTGAGACCTATGATGATTAAAAATTGTTTTGACTTATATAGTTGTAATAACCCAGAAAAAGTGAACCAATTTAAAATTTTTAAATCTGGTTATTACCAAAGAATTTGAATAGTTGAAATAGCATATTTCAATAAAATAAAGAATTGGGTATAGTATGGCAGTTTGAAATTTTCAATACAAACTTTGTCTGACTGTACCGGGTGGAAAATATAGCGGATTTTAGCAAAACTGAAAATATTTAAATCTGTTTATGAATACCTTTCTAACGAATCTGAAAAATCAAAGTTTCATAGCGGGAATCAAAAGTTATGGCCAAATGAATTTTCAGAAAGGTCGCTATATAGCATATATAGCCCTTGAAAATTGATATTTTGCATACGACCTCGGAATTCGACGAAACCACTTTTGTTGGGTCCGGGATGTCAAATATTTGCTATGTTTCAAATTTCATAATTTTTGAAGCTAGTATGTGAGCGGGGCAAAAGAAAATGTGAATGGTCAATTTTTGTTAAAATGGGTCGACCTAAAAATGGCCGTTTTTCAAAAGAGCTCAGAATTCGACGAAACTAGTTTTGTTAGGACCGTATCGTCAAAACAAAGCTAGATTTATTTTTCTGGAATTTTTCGATTCAGTTTGTGGCCCTGGCAAATTGAAATGTACGTTCAAATTAAATATCGAATGTTTTATATTTTAATTTGAAAATTAACTGACTGTAACAGTAAAATTGGCCAACGAAACATATCCCATTGTGTCCGAAATGGGGGTATTTAGCTAGGGGCGACAGTCGTTGGGTTTGATTTCGAGTCCGTTTGTGAAAACACTATTTAAAATTTCCTATATAGCTTCGACCAATAGGAATTGTTCTTTTAAAAAAAAATCGAAAAAAACCCTAGCCGCCTGCGATTTGCACGAAGCTCGAAGCTTCCCATCGCTTTTGCCGCCGCCACAGCCCGTTTCGCCTCCTCCTCTAGTTGAGGATTCTGATCGCCTCCGCCTCCTCTTTAAATCCGACCAAGCCTCGCCTCAAACCATCGACTGTACGCGTCGAATTTCGAGGAGGAAGTCGCCCCCTTTGGAGCGCCTCCGCGAATCGCAGGAGCCACCGAGTTCATCGCCACCACCGTCGATCGGAAGGTGGTTCGCAGCCCTTCGACACCGTGTAGCCTGATCGGAGCAACGAGGTACGGTTTTGGTTTAAAATCAAAACCTAGTTTTGAAGATTTGAAAACCTTTCTGATTTAAATTTCTGAAATGAAAATAACCCTTTTAAGTGTTGCAAAACTTTGAAAAATCATATCTTTTTCGTTCGTTAACGAAATTCGATGAAACAGGAGACGCCGTGACCGCAAGGAGGCTCTCTACATTCTAGAAGAAGCCGCGGATTTTTCTGATCTTCCTACGATTTTTAGCACTGCAATAACCAATGTGAGGAATCTAAACTAATTGTGTGAATGAAATCGCGTTGTATAAATTATATAAGCAAAGTGTAAATTATATACGCATTGTATACCTCATGTACATGTGTTGTATAAGTTATATTAGCGATGTATAAATTATACAAGCGTTGTATGAAACATATATGCTTTGAATTGTGATGAAAAGCAAGTGAATTATAATATTATATATATATATACTCCCCTCGTCCACAGACCATGGACGCTATTTATTGCTTGTGATTGACGTGTATATGGTATGACGAATGGTTGGAAATAATTGTTTGTGGTTGATATTATGGTTGAAAAATACCTTTGTGGTTGAAAATTACCTTTGTGGTTGAAAAATACCCTCTTGTCGTTGAAACAAATTAGAATAGGATTGTGGAATTGAAAATAAAACATGCCACCTGCGTGCGAACAAGATGCACGATCCCCATTGTCAAAAACCGCGAGGTTTTAAGGTAGAGCGAGGAGCCGTACTAGGGACGGTCCCGGTTTTAACTACCCAGCCGTTATGCTGCCGAAATTTTCCGAAATTCATGTGTTGAATATTATTTGAATTTAAACAAATAGCTTTAGTGATAAAAGTCACATTTTTATATATATACAAACCATAGCGAATATTCATGTGTTGAGTTGCAATTCATTCTTTGAGTTGAAATTCATGTGTTGAATATTATTTGAATTTAAACAAATAGCTTTAGCGATAAAAGTCACATTTTTATATATATACAAACCATAGCGAATATTCATGTGTTGAGTTGCAATTCATTCGTTGAGTTGAAATTCATGTGTTGAATATTATTTGAATTTAAACAAATAGCTTTAGCGATAAAAGTCACATTTTTATATATATACAAACCATTGCGAATATTCATGTGTTGAGTTGAAATTCATGTGTTGAATATTATTTGAATTTAAACAAATAGCTTTTGCGATAAAAGTCACATTTTTATATATATACAAACCACAGCGAATATTCATGTGTTGAGTTGCAATTCATTTGTTGAGTTGAAATTCATGTGTTGAATATTATTTGAATTTAAACAAATAGCTTTAGCGATAAAGTCACATTTTTATATATATACAAACTATATAGAATATTCATGTGTTGAATTGAAATTCGTTCGTCGATTTGAAATTCATGTGTTGAATGTTATCGTATTTTAAAATAAAATGAATAGACAATAAAAACTACATTTTTATTGTGAATATGAAATGTTAAAAACATTCACGTGTTGAATAAATATTTTTGACGATAAAAATATTTCTTTTATCATGTATATGCTTTGATAAAAATACACACGTGTTGAAATAAATAATAGTTCGCTTGAAATATTATTATTAGCTTTGTTCTGCATATATATACATGTGTTGAACAGGAAAAATGGATTAGCTGTAGAGCAAAGAAATTATTTGCGTGCCCGACAAATAGGTAAACCTTGATGAGTTGGCTGCGCAATTTTATTTTTATATCAACTCCTGTGAATGTCATTGGATGCGGAGTGCTGGTTATTCTGTGTGAAATAATAAATATCGCCATAGGATAGTAACAATTAATTTTGAACTACACTACATGGCATACTTCTTGACGATAGGCCTACTTCGTCATATTCCACATAAGCAATTGCAGCTTGTGTGACAAGGTGGAAGATTTACCATACGAGCAAGAGGCTTGTATGGCGATGACTATATACTACAGGTCGAACTGATGACAGATATGGACTATATAAAATATAACGAAAAATTGCCAGATTAATAAAAACCCCACACGGGTCTGGAGTTGACAATAATCACGTCTCTCTAGTTATTAGATACGGCACATGGACTATTTATTTCCACACGGAAACGGGGTGACGGGAATTTATTCTCTGGAGTGATTATCTATACATGCTCCCCCGTAAACACCAGAATATATCACTATAAATATGTGGATGCTTTTTAGGATTTACTGGGTACCTAATACGGCCCAATAAATTTCCAAACCCCTCCCCGTACAAAGGAGGTTATGGCGAAATTTTTCGAAATATTAAGGCGTTAGAGAAATATTTGAAGTGAAAACGAAGTTGAAAATATAGAATGAACTATAGTTGAATTATGGAATGAACAATTTTTATATATATATAAAAATTAATATAATTAAAAGGAATAGAGGCTGTGCAGTTCGTGTTTCAGAATCATAATTTGAAACGATTAGTACGAGGAATCCGACCATCGGATTTTCCCGAAACCGCAACCGCTGGGTTCGCCTTGGAAATATCTTCCCAATGGCTCCAACCTTGCAAAAATCCAACGGTTGGATTGTCCGGAATGTTTAATTCAAATCTGAAGAAAAACAGCGTCGGAATCGTTTATATTTATATATAAATATAAATATAATTAAATTAAATCGAATAACGACGCTGCAGTTCGAATTTCGAAACCGTAACTTCAAACGACTAGTGTGGAAGATCCGACCGTCGGATTTTCACGAAACTGGAACCGTTGGGTTCGCTTTGGGAATATCTTCTCACTGATATAGACTTTGTAGAAATCCAACGGTTAGATTTTCCGATATGTGTAAAACAAATTAGGGGAAAAACAGCGCCAGTGCCACGGCACGACCTGAAATGTCGTTTGATTAAATATGGCCATTTTTATATAAATAAAAATGGCGAAAAATCGTTATAAAATATTATAAGCAACATAGATTTCTAATAAACCAATTGGGTTTGAATTGTTTGATATTTGATGGTTGTATGTGCTTAACACGAAAATAACACTAAAGAACTGAAAGATGGATGTCGAATAATAAAACCATGGAAAGAATCGATTTAAATTCTAATGACGTGAATTACTTGAAAAGGCCGAGCTAACCCTCATTTCAAATAATTTATCGAGCGATTCGAATTGGAAAATGCAAAGACGATTCAAGACCGACGATCTTCGTATCGGTTGGATGGGCACTACTGAGGTTCCTGACCGGAGTAGCTACCGGAAAGGGACGGAAGTAGTAGTCGTTTGAACGCATGTGTTGATTGGACGGATATACGAGGAATTGACGCCTCCGGTTTCGTTCAGACCCAGAATGGACTTGTAAATGGACTGTGTGTCTGACATTGGATTTTGTTCTATACGGATTGATTTCTGTTAAATATATATCTGTTTGGCGGCGGAGAATTTATTCTTTAGCTTAACGCCCTTCTCTTAGACATACGAGCTCAGAGGTTATATATAGATGGAAATCAATCGTATGGAGTGGACTGCCTATGTGGCAAGCCAAGATGCGGTGATCAAGGCTTCTGTTGCAAAGCAAAGTCTTGTGGATGATGATCAAAGCACGGTCTACGTGGCCTAGCTTTGTGTATTTCGTAGATTCGTGAGCCTCACACCCCGGTATGAGTTAAAAACGGGATACAGACCGCTTGGAGAGCACGACGTTTCTTTCTAGCTATTGTGGTGTCAGTGACTTACCAGCCCTGACATTTATATCTACTTTTCACCTTTTGGGTTGTTGGAATGCGAGGCGCCTCGATTATAGGTCTGCAAGAACCGGGAAACGTGTGTTCAGGAATTGCCAATCCTCAAACGTAAGAGAGGACCGGCCCAGCCGAATCCAGGGGGTACCCAGAGTGTGTAGTCCCGAGGCATTTGCTAGAATGTCTCGAAGCGGAGAGGAGCTTGCCCCTTGCCTCGACTCATGACGGAAATAAAATTTCCAATACGAGATAACGGATTCGATTGTAACTTATATATGGCGACATAGTGGCATGGGACGCTCATGTCGCCTATGATTGATATTTATGATACTACTCACTTTTGAAACATATATGCACTAGTAATAATATCAAATGATTTTGCTTTATACGTATCAAGCATATTTGGTCATTATAAGGTAAAACTCTATCCTCCGGCTTGCGTTGCATTGTATGATGGGACTTGAGTCTTATAATGGCTTCATTCTTTTTAAAAGCATTGCGTTGTTTTAAAAGAATTTACTTTGTTTTAAATGCACTAGCAATCACTGGAGTAAACCCGTTCCACGAAAGTGGCGTGGTCCTATGATTTGCTATTACTATTGTTTAACTATTAAATAGATTCCTCATACCAGTCACCATGACTAACTCGTTGTTTGTTTCACTTTGCAAACGCGGGGGCCCTTATTTTCACATGGGCAACCTAGTTCACAGGTGACAGGTTGTTTTTGGCTCTACACTGTTGCATAGAGTGCATTTTTGGCTCTTGGCGAGGCTGACTTCTCCGAGATGACTTTGACATTTTCCGCCATTATTGTACTTATGTTATGATTCCGCCACGGGCGATGCAGACTGATTTACTTTCTGTATTTCTTATTGTATGTATATGTACCGCCTTCGGCGATGTAGACTGATACCCTTATTATGTCTCACTGCATGTATGTATTCCGCCTCTGGCGATGATGACTGATCACTTCCCTTTTATTTACTAAGTTATATCCCACGCTATGTTATTCTGATGTTATTACATGCTGTGATTCTGCTGTCATATCCATGTAAAATTATTCTATTTATTGTTTCTGCTGTTATCTGTACTCTGCTATGATGATTAATGTGTTATATTCAAATGATTATCCTTAATACCGCCCCTCGGATTTTGGGATCGTCACAGTTGGTATCAGAACTTTGGTTAACCTTAGTTCCGGGATCTAACACATTAAACACCTCGTCAGAATAAGATCAGTAGTGTTCTAAGGCGAGTAGCTCGTTAGAGATAGGATTAGCAATGTCCTAGATTGAGCCAAGCAGATTAGCAAAACAATTTGATCAGTACATCATCATTATCTTTCCTTATGTTCCCCGCTTTATCATATATGAAATTATCAAATCTGTGAGCTTGACTCTTTCCTTGCTTATACAGTACTCTTTCTAATGGCTACACGAGCAGCAGCAGCTAGAGGAGGCCGTGGAGGCCGAGCAGGAGCAGCAGGAGGATGGGGGAATATCCCCGTAGCTGTGGGAGGCCCTATTATTCAGCCACCAGCAATCGAGGACTTCGAGCTAGACAGAGTAGCGAAGAGGTATAGGAACCTTGGGGGAAAACCCTTTTCTGGCACGGGTACAGTGAAGGAAGCTATTGCTTGGTTGAAGACCTGTGAGAAAATCTTTGAAGGCATGGGTTTGGGAACCAACAACAAAGCAAGACTACGTATTTGGCTCCTACAAGAGGAAGCAGAGTTGTGGTGGGATGCCATCACCTCAGAAGATGCAGCAGGTACTGTCAGAACCTGGGAGCAATTCAAAACCATGTTCAACGAGAAGTTTGTACCTGAACAGGCTTTAGAGAGGATGCGAGAGCAGTTTGCTAATCTCCAGCAAGGAGATCTATCTATCCAGGACTACCTCAACAAATTCACCCAGTTGTCGCGCTACGCCCCAGAGCTCATTATGATTAACAAAGCAAAGAACAAGAGATTTATATTTGGGCTAAAGCGCAAGTACCATGAGAGAGCTATGAGTAACATCAAACTCTCCTTCTCAGAATTGGTAGAAATGGCTTGCAATTATGAAGATATGGATGAAAGGCACGCCAACCAAGACCGCGCCAAAAGCCAAGCTAGATATAAGCGCAAGGCTTCAGCAGATCAACCCGAGTCTAGCATTACAGCGGCCGCTACTCAGAAACCTGGAAAGATCCCCAAAGGAAATTGCTACAACTGCGGAAAGCCAGGTCATTTTTCTAATGTGTGCAAAGCCTCGATGAAGCCAAAGGCAAATCCAGACTCAGCTGAATGCTACAACTGCCATAAGAAAGGGCACTATAGAAGGAATTGTCCTCTGAAGCAGAATGCACAAGTGGCTCATGTGTATGACGGGGATGCCCCGCCAGCTACCACCGATGGATCAGGTAAACCCGACGTCTTGGGAGGTACCCTTACCATTAAAAATATTCCTGTTTCTGTACTTTTTGATACTGGTGCATCACGTAGCTTCATTTCTGGTAACCTTGTTCACAAGTTAAAATTGAAACGAAGAAAGCTTAAAGAACCAATTAAAGTTCGAAACCCGATAGGAGGTTCTGTTAGTCTCAGTATATATTGTAGATTACCTATTTCCTTTTCTCGATACCGATTTCCTTTTGATTCGATTGTCATGGACCTTTCCGAATTTGATATTATACTGGGGCTGGACTGGTTGACAAAATATAAGGCCGAAGTAAGATGTGCCGAAAGAATCGTTAAAGTCGAAACGAAGCTTGGACCTATATATATATACCATGCCATGGCTCAGAAATTAATAGAACAAAATTTTGGTCTTCTTTAGAAGTTATTCCCTCTTCAATTGAAAAGGTACCGGTCGTTAAAAACTATGCGGATGTGTTTGAAGAAGTAGAAAACTTGCCGCCGCAAAGGGAAATTGAATTTAGAATAGATCTAATTCCTAACGCCCGACCAGTAGTACATCCAATTAGAAGAATGGCCCCGAAAGAAAAAGAAGAGCTAGGTAGCCAAACCCGAGAATTGCTTTGGAAAGGTCTGATTAGACCAAGCTTTTCAGCCTGGGGAGCAGCTGTAGTATTTGTCCCGAAATCAGACGGTACTCTAAGACTTTGTGTTGATTACCGAGATCTCAATAAGCAGACACTGAAGAACAAATATCCCTTGCCACGTATTGATGATCTTATAGACCAATTAAATGGAGCAACAATATTCTCCAGAATGGACCTAGCTACAGGTTTCCACCAATTACGTATAGCCGAAGGTTGTGTTCCTTTGACAGCCTTTAGGGGTCCCGATTTATTCTACAAATGGTTAGTAATGCCGTTCGGCTTGTGTAACGCTCCGGCATACTTCGTCGATCTTATGAACAGAGTGTTCCGTGGTGTATTGAATAAATTTGTTCTAGTCTTCATCGATGACATTTTAATCTACTCCAAGTCGGAAGACGAGAATGCAAAACATTTAGAACAAGTGTTGAAAATTCTAAGGAGAAATGTCTTAAAAGCTAAATTTTCTAAGTGTGTCTTCTGGCAGGATGAAGTTAAGTTCTTAGGCCATGTCGTATCAAAAGTAGGGATTGCTGTAGACCCAAGAAAAATTACAGCGATTCAAAACTGGAAACAACCTACTACCCCCACAGAAGTCCGAAGTTTCCTTGGATTGGCTAGTTACTATTCGGAAATTCGTTCAGGATTTTTCAAAGATATCTGGTGTATTGACAAAGCTTACAAAGAAGCATGAGAAATTCAAATGGACTCCCGAATGTGAAGAAGCTTTCCAGGAGCTGAAACTGAAGTTGACAACCGCTCCAGTATTGACAATTAAAGAAGGCAACCAAGACTTGACTGTATGGACAGACGCTTCTATTAGAGGGCTAGGCTCAGTGTTAATGCAAAAAGGCTAAGTGGTCGCTTATGCCAGCCGTCAACTGAAGCCGCATGAAAGAAATTATGCAACTCATAATCTTGAGTTATTAGCTATCGTGTTTGCTTTAAGAATCTGGAGGCATTATTTATTGGGCGAAAAGTTCGAACTATTTACCGATCATCAATCCTTGAAATATCTATTCACTCAGAAAGATCTAAACTTGAGACAACAACGTTGGTTAGAATTCCTTGCAGCATACGATTTTGAAATTCTATACACTCCGGGGAAGGCCAATGTTGTCGCAGATGCGCTCAGCAGAAAGAATGAAATCATCGCCAGTTTTATCATTACTTCTTCCTTAAAAGATAAGATTACTATTCTACAGAAAGACGATGAATTCATTAAAAGGATTAGCCAGGGGATCCAGGAAGGAAAACCATCAGATTTTAGCCTTGATAGTCAAGGGGTCCTAAGATTACGAGGGCGAATTTGTGTGCCAGGAATTCCTGAGCTCAGAAGAGAAATACTTGATGAATGCCACAAGTCCAAATTAAGTATCCATCCAGGTGTGAGCAAAATGTATAACTTTATCAAACGCACCTTTTGGTGGAAGGCAATGAAAAGAGATATTTCATTATATGTTAGTAGATGCCCCACTTGTCAGCTAGTTAAGAGCGATCAGTAGAAATTGGCTGGACTATTACAACCACTAGAAATTCCAGGATGGAAGTGGGAGCAAATTTCGATGGATTTCATTATTGGCTTGCCCCAAACTAGGAAAGGAAACGACAGTATATGGGTAATCGTAGATCGCTTCACGAAGGCTGCCCATTTCATACCTGTCCGATCCAACAGAACGGCTCAAAGTCTAGCACAGATTTACTTCAAAGAAATAGTTAAACTACATGGGATGCCGCTCAATATAGTCAGTGATAGAGATACCCTATTTACCAGCAAATTCTGGAAAGCATTCCAGACAGAATTGGGATCCAAATTGAATCTAAGCACCGCTTATCACCCACAGACAGATGGCCAAACTGAGCGGGTGAATAGAATTCTAGAAGACTTACTACGGGCTTGCGTTATTGATTTTGGAGGCTCATGGGAAGATCACTTACATTTAGCCGAATTCTCTTATAACAATAGCTATCAAGCAAGTTTGGGAATGTCCCCATTTGAAGCATTATACGGTAGACCGTGCAGATATCCCGCATGTTGGGTAGAACCTGGCAACAGACTTGTGTTAGGGCCTGATATGATTAAAGAAGCATCGGTTAAAGTCAATTTCATTAAGAAGCGATTGAAAACCGCACTAAGCCGACAGAAGAGTTATGCTGATGCGAGAAGAAGAGATTTATCCTTTGCCGTCGGCGATTATGTTTATTTAAGAGTTTCTCCAATGCGAGGAGTAATCAGATTTGGCAAGACTGGGAAGTTGGCACCGAGATTTATTGGTCCCTTTCCTATACTTGAACGGATTGGAACTCTTGCATATAGAATTTCATTACCTGATTGGTTGCCTGGTGTACATGATGTGTTCCACGTGTCTCAACTCAGAAAACATGTTCATGATCCAGATCTTGTTGTGGAAGAAGCAGCGCAACAGGATATTGACATAACTCCAGAATTAGCACTCAGAAGAGAGCCATTAAAGATAGTTGGCACAGAAACTAGAGAGCTAAGGAGCAAAAAGATTCATTTAGTCAAAGTGCAGTGGAGTAGTGATCTTAGAGACTGTACTTGGGAGACTGAGAAAAGCATTAAACAAGCCTATCCCAAATGCAGAGTAGACATCTCTGACTAACCCCGGTGTAAGGTACCTTTACAATACTTTGCATTTACATTTTATTTTCTACTTAGCTGTTATTTCCTTTTCGAGGACGAAAAGTTTTAAGTGGGGGAGATTGTAATAACCCGGAAAGAGTGAACCAATTTAAAATTTTTAAATCTGGTTATTACCAAAGAATTTGAATAGTTGAAATAGCATATTTCAATAAAATAAAGAATTGGGTATAGTATGGCAGTTTGAAATTTTCAATACAAACTTTGTCTGACTATACCGGGTGGAAAATATAGCGGATTTTAGCGAAACTGAAAATATTTAAATCTATTTATGAACACCTTTCTAACGAATCTGAAAAATCGAAGTTTCATAGTGGGAATCAAAAGTTATGGCCAAATAAATTTTCAGAAAGGTCGCTATATAGCATATATAGCCCTTGAAAATTGATATTTTGCATACGACCTCGGAATTCGACGAAACCACATTTGTTGGGTCCGGGATGTCAAATAATTGCTAAGTTTCAAATTTCATAATTTTTGAAGCTAGTATGTAAGCGGGGCAAAAGAAAATGTGATTGGTCAATTTCTATTAAAATGGGTCGACCTAAAAATGGTCGTTTTTCAAACGAGCTCAGAATTCGACGAAACTGGTTTTGTTAGGACCGTATCGTCAAAAAAAAGCTAGATTTATTTTTCTGGAATTTTTCGATTCAGTTTGTGGCCCTGGCAAATTGAAATGTACGTTCAAATTAAATATCGAATGTTTTATATTTTAATTTGAAAAATAACTGACTGTAACAGTCAAATTGGCCAACGAAACATATCCCATTGTGTCCGGAATGGGGGTATTTAGCGAGGGGCGATAGTGGTTGGGTTTGATTTCGAGTCCGTTTGTGAAAACACTATTTAAAATTTCCTATATAGCTTCGACCAATAGGAATTTTTCTTTAAAAAAAATCGAAAAAAACCCTTACCGCCAGCGATTTGAACGACGCACGAAGCTCGAATCTTCCCATCTCTTTTGCCGCTGCCACAGCTCGTTTCGCCGCCTCCTCCAGTTGAGGATTCTGATCGCCTCCGCCTCCTCTTTAAATCCGACCAAGCCTCGCCTCAAACCATCGATTGTACGCGTCGAATTTCGAGGAGGAAGTCGCCCCCTTTGGAGCGCCGCCGTGACTCGCAGGAGCCACCGAGTTCATCGCCACCACCGTCGATCGGAAGGTGGTTCGTAGCCCTTCGACACCGTGTAGCCTGATCGGAGCAACGCGGTACGGTTTTGGTTTAAAATCAAAACCTAGTTTTGAAGTTTTGAAAACCTTTCTGATTTAAATTTCTGAAATGAAAATAACACTTTTAAGTGTTGCAAAACTTTGAAAAATCATATCTTTTTCGTTCGTTAACGAAATTCGATGAAACAGGAGACACCATGACCGCAAGGAGGCTCTCTACATTCTAGAAGAAGCCGCGGATTTTTCTGATCTTCCTGCGATTTTTAGCACTGCAATAACCAATGTGAGGAATTTAAACTAATTGTCTGAATGAAATCGCGTTGTATAAATTATATAAGCGAAGTGTAAATTATATACACATTGTATACCTCATGTACATGTGTTGTATAAGTTATATTAGCGATGTATAAATTATACAAGCGTTGTATGAAACATATATGCTTTGAATTGTGATGAAATGAAAGTGAATTATAATATTATATATATATATATATACTCCCCTCGCCCACAGACCATGGACGATATTTATTGCTTATGATTGACGTGATATTATATGGTATGACGAATGGTTGGAAATAGTTGTTTGTGGTTGATATTATGGTTGAAAAATACCTTTGTGGTTGAAAAATACCTTTGTGGTTGAAAAATACCCTCTTGTGTTTGAAAAAAATTAGAATAGGATTGTGGAATTGAGAATAAAACATGCCGCCTGCGTGCGAACTAGTTGCATGATCCCCATTGTCAAAAACCTCGAGGTTTTAAGGTAGAGCGAGGAGCCGTACTAGGGACGGTCCCGGTTTTAACTACCCTGCCGTTATGCTGCCGAAATTTTCTGAAATTCATGTGTTGAATATTATTTGAATTTAAACAAATAGCTTTAGCGATAAAAGTCACATTTTTATATATATACAAACCATAGCGAATATTCATGTGTTGAGTTGCAATTCATTCGTTGAGTTGAAATTCATGTGTTGAATATTATTTGAATTCAAACAAATAGCTTTAGCGATAAAAGTCACATTTATATATATATATACAAACCATAGCGAATATTCATGTGTTGAGTTGCAATTCATTCGTTGAGTTGAAATTCATGTGTTGAATATTATTTGAATTTAAACAAATAGCTTTAGCGATAAAAGTCACATATATATATATATATATACAAACCATAGAGAATATTCATGTTTTGAGTTGCAATTCATTCGTTGAGTTGAAATTCATGTGTAAAATATTATTTGAATTTAAACAAATAGCTTTAGCGATAAAAGTCACATTTTTATATATATACATACCGTAGCGAATATTCATGTGTTGAGTTGCAATTCATTCGTTGAGTTGAAATTCATGTGTTGAATATTATTTGAATTTAAACAAATAGCTTTAACGATAAAAGTCACATTTTTATATATATACAAACTATATAGAATATTCATGTGTTGAATTGAAATTCGTTCGTCGATTTGAAATTAATGTGTTGAATGTTATCGTATTTTAAAATAAAATGAAAAGACAATAAAAACTACATTTTTATTGTGAATATGAAATGTTAAAAACATTTACGTGTTGAATAAATATTTTTGACGATTAAATTATTTCTTTTATCATGTATATGCTTTGATAAAAATACACACGTGTTGAAATAAATAATAGTTCACTTGAAATATTATTATTAGCTTTGTTCTGCATATATATACATGTGTTGAACAGGAAAAATGGATTAGCTGTAGAGTAAAGAAATTATTTGCGTGCCCGACAAATAGGTAAACCTTGATGAGTTGGCTGCGCAATTTTATTTTTATATCAACTCCTGTGAATGCCATTGGATGCGGAGTGCTGGTTATTCTGTGTGAAATAATAAATATCGCCATAGGATAGTATCAATTAATTTTGAACTACACTACATGGCTTACTTCTTGATGATAGGCATACTTCATCATATTCCACATAAGCAATTGGAGCTTGTGTGACGAGGTGGAAGATTTACCATATGAGCAAGAGGCTTGTATGGCGATGACTATATACTACAGGTCGAACTAATAACTGATATGGACTATATAAAATATAACGATAAATTGCCAGATTAATAAAAACCCCATACGGGTCTGGAGTTGACAATAATCACGTCTCTCTAGTTATTAGTTACGGCACATGGACTATTTATTTCCACACGGAAACGGGGTGACAGGAATTTATTCTCTGGAGTGATTATCTATACGTGCTCCCCCGTAAACACCAGAATATATCACTATAAATATGTGGATGCTTTTTAGGATTTATTGGGTACCTAATACGGCCCCATAAATTTCCAAACCCCTCCCCGTACAAAGGAGGTTATGGCGAAATTTTTCGAAATATTAAGGCGTTAGAGAAATATTTGAAGTGAAAACGAAGTTGAAAATATAGAATGAACTATAGTTGAATTATGGAATGAACTATTTTTATATATATATAAAAATAAATATAATTAAAAGGAATAGAGGCCGTGCAGTTCGTGTTTCAGAATCGTAATTTGAAATGATTAGTACGTGGAATCCGACCATCGGATTTTCCCGAAACCGCAACCGCTGGGTTCACCTTGGAAATATCTTCCCAACGGCACCAACCTTGCAAAAATCCAATGTTTGGATTGTCCGGAATGTTTTAATTCAAATCTGAAGAAAAACAGCGCCGGAATCGTTTATATTTATATATAAATAGAAATATAATTAAATTAAATCGAATAACGATGCTGCAGTTCGAATTTCGAAACCGTAACTTCAAACGACTAGTGTGGAAGATCCGACCGTCGGATTTTCACGAAACTGGAACTGTTGGGTTCGCTTTGGGAATATTTTCCCACTGATATAGACTTTGTAGAAATCCAACGGTTAGATTTTCCGATATGTGTAAAACAAATTAGGGGAAAAACAGCGCCAGTGCCACGGCACGACCTGAAACGTCGTTTAATTAAATATGGCCATTTTTAAATAAATAAAAATGGCGAAAAATCGTTATAAAATATTATAAGCAACATAGATTTCCAATAAACCAATTGGGTTTGAATTGTTTGATATTTGATGGTTGTATGTGCTTAACACGAAAATAACACTAAAGAACTGAAAGATGGATGTCGAATAATATAACCATGGAAAGAATCGATTTAAATTCTAATGACGTGAATTATTTGAAAAGGCCGAGCTAACCCTCTTTTCAAATAATTTATCGAGCGATTCGAATTGGAAAATGCAAAGACGATTCAAGACCGACGATGTTCGTATCGGTTGGATGGGCACTACTGAGGTTCCTGACCGGAGTAGCTACCGGAAAGGGACGGAAGTAGTAGCCATCTAAACGCATGTGTTAATTGGACGGATATACGAGGAATTGATGCCTCCGGTTTCGTTCAGACCCACAACGGACTTGTTAATGGACTGTGTGTATGACATTGGATTTTGTTCTATACGGATTGATCTCTGTTAAATATATATTTGTTTGGCGGCGGAGAATTTATTCTTTAGCTTAACGCCCTTCTCTGAGACATACGAGCACAGAGGTTATATATAGATGGAAATCAATCGTATGGAGTGGACTGCCTATGTGGCATGCCAAGATGCGGTGATCAAGGCTTCTGTTGCAAAGCATAGTCTTGTGCATGATGATCAAAGCACGGTCTACGTGGCCTAGCTTTGTGTATTTCGTAGATTCGCGAGCCTCACACCCCGATATGAGGTAAAAACGGGATACGGACCGCTGGGAGAGCACGACGTTTCTTTCTAGCTATGGTGGTGTCATTGACTTACGAGCTCTGACATTTATATCTACTTTTCACCTTTGTGGTTGTTGGAATGCGAGGCACCTCGATTATAGGTCTGCAAGGACCGGGAAACGTGTGTTCAGGAATTGCCAATCCTCAAACGTAAGAGAGGACCGGCCCAGCCGAATCCAGGGGTTACCCAGAGTGTGTAGTCCCGAGGCATTTGCTAGAATGTCTCGAAGCGGAGAGGAGCTTGGCCATTGCCTCGACTCATGATGGAAATCCAATTTCCAATATGAGATAACGGATTCGATTATAAGTTATATATGGCGACATAGTGGCATGGGACGCTCATGTCGCCTATTATTGATATTTATGATACTACTCACTTTTGAAACATATATGCACTAGTAATAATATCAAATGATTTTGCTTTATACGTATCAAGCATATTTGGCCATTATAAGGTAAAACTCTATCCTCCGGCTTGCATTGCATTGTATGATGGGACTTGAGTCTTATAATGGCTTCATTCTTTTTAAAAGCATTGCGTTGTTTTAAAAGAATTTACTTTGTTTTAAATGCACTAGCAATCACTGGAGTAAACCCGTTCCACGAAAGTGGCGTGGTCCTATGATTTGCTATTACTATTGTTTAACTATTAAATAGATTCCTCATACCTGTCACCATGACTGACTCGTTGTTTGTTTCAATTTGCAAACGCGGGGGCCCTTATTTTCACATGGGCAACCTAGTTCACAGGTGACAGGTTGTTTTTGGCTCTACACTGTTGCATAGAGTGCATTTTTGGCTCTTGGCGAGGCTGACTTCTCCGAGATGACTTTGACATTTTCCGCCATTATTGTACTTATGTTATGATTCCGCCACGGGCGATGCAGACTGATTTACTTTCTGTATTTCTTATTGTATGTATATGTACCGCCTTCGGCGATGTAGACTGATACCCTTATTATGTCTCACTGCATGTATGTATTCCGCCTCTGGCGATGATGACTGATCACTTCCCTTTTATTTACTAAGTTATATCCCATGCTACGCTATTCTGATGTTATTACATGCTGTGATTCCGCTGTCATATCCATGTAAAATTATTCTATTTATTGTTTCTGCTGTTATTTGTACTCTGCTATGATGATTAATGTGTTATATTCCAATGATTATCCTTAATACCTCCCCTCGGATTTTGGGATCATCACAATAGTAATATGCGAAGCTGATATAATAAATTAACATATCTTATTAATTTATTTGATAAGAATATATTTCCAATGAATTATTAATTAGGTAGGTGAGTAAACAATTTAAGCTAATGGGCATAATAAATACTAAATATTCACAATAGCAATAAATCCTTTAAGTGAACAAGTAATCATTTATATAAATTTTTAATTAAATAAATTAATGAACAAATTAAATACCTATTCTCGTCTAATAATATTAAAATACAAATTCGCTAGTCTTTTTTTATCCTCTATATATTTGTATTAGTATTGTTATTACAATTTATCTTACATAAACGCTACACCGGGAATAATTAATAATTTGATATGTTTTTCTGTCATGATTATTTAGATAAGCAATCGACACCATCCGATGAGCAAACCACTTCAACCAACATGGTCTACCTCTTGACAACCCAAATTAAATATATAGTATACAGAATTCCATAGCGAATATTCGAAATTTTAATTTGGACATAACTTACAATTTATAAAATGAAATCTCAATTTCTTACATTCGTTAGAAAGATATTATTAGTTATATCCTAATGTTTTTTGTTTCATCCAGTTCTTATTTATAATGAATTCTTTATAATCAATTGGAAAAAAATCGAGTTTTCAAACTACCGCGCCATTTCAAGCTCGTTTTAAAACTAATTAAAAAATTTATGCTCATACCTGGCTTTAAATAAATTTTAAGTCGTATATTCTCAAAATAAATCATCTAAAATACTAAATTGTCATTAAAATAAATTAAAAATAAAATTTAAATCAGTTCCATGAATACAGGTTGTTAAAGCGGAAGAGGAAAGGGGCCTCAAAGTCTAGGGTTTCTAATTAAAAGGGATACTGATTTTTTGTATTGGTATTTTGAAGTGTGACATACTTGTGGTCTAGTGGTATTGCAAATAACTTGTTACGACGACCCAAACCCCCATGCAACAGTGGCAAGGATAATCAGTGGAATATAACACATAAACAAATAACAGCAGAATAGAAATATAGCATTACACCAGATATTGTACATCAAATTACACTGGAAATAATATCAACATCAGAGTTACACATCATGATAGGATCATACTTAGTACAGGATACTGTTTCAGCTTAATATAAAATGTCTGCAGCGGAATCAAACATAATATACATAATAGCGACTGAAATAGTACAATTGAAATGATAAAGTCCGTTTCCAGCTCCATAGCTAACCAAAATGAGCCTGCTAAAACCTAAATACTAGGTTGCCCGTGTAGAAAATAGGGGCACCCGAGTTTGCAAAGTGAAACAAACTATGAGTCAGTCATGGGACTGGTATGAGAAATCTTACATAACCTATTTAATAATATGGTCAATCATAGGATCATGCTGCCAACGCGGAACGGGTTTACTCCTTGGATTGCCAGTGCATGAAATAAAGTAAATCAAGAAAGTCAACGCAATGCTTTTTAGAAAAATGAAGCCATTATAAGACTCAAGTCCCATCACACAATGCAACGCAAACCGGAGGATAGTGTTTTTTCCTTATAATGGCCAAAAATGCTGGATACGTATAAAACAAATCATTTGATATTATTATTAGTGTTTATCTGTTTCAAAAACAATTTCAAACATAATGTATCAATCATAGACGACATATGTGCCCCATACCACTATGTCGCCATACTAGGCTCTACAATCAAAACCGAACATGTCGTATTGCAAGTTGGATTTCCATCGTGAACCAAGGCAAGGGATCGTCCTTACCGAATTCGAGACAATCTAGCCCATGTCTCAGGATAAGTACTCTGTCAAGCCCTTAGGAGCACCAGGGCCGGTCCACACGTACGTTAGTGGACTGGTTATTACAGAACAATACGTTTCCCCTCCCTATGGGGCGTAAATCCATCCATTGGCCCCGTAGTGACCGATATATCCGAGGTACCTCGCTTTCCATCATCCACATAAGTAAAAATGTCTAAGCTCCATACCATGACACCACTTCTAGCTAGATGGAAATGCATGTCCTCCCTGGGGTCGTTCTCTCATTTATGGTTCACACCGAGATGTGAGGCTCGTGAATAAACGCTATACACAAAGCTATGCTATTTAAAGTTGTGCTTTGATCATCAACCACAAGGCTCTGCTTTTCAACAAAAGCCATGATCATTGCATCTCAGCATGCCACATTGGCAATTCACGCCATGCAACTGATGTCTATCGATATATAACCTCTGAGCTCGTATGTCTTACAGAAGGTGTTAAGATAGAGAATAAATTCTCCTCCACCAAATAGATGTATATTTAATAGAGATCAATCAACACAGAATAAAATCCAATGTTAGACACATAGTCTATTTACAAGTCAGTTCTGGGTCTGAACGAAACCGGAGGCACCTTATTTGTAATAACCCGGATAATACGGGCCAATTAAAATTGTTTAAATTGGTGATTTCAAAGAAATTTGAACAATTGAAATATAATATTTCAATAAAATAGTGAATTAGAAATAGTGAGTCAATATGAAAATTTGAATTCAAACTTTGACTGACTGTGCAGGGTGGAGAATACAACGGATTTTAACGAAACCAAAAATATTCAAATCTTTTAGTCAATACCTTTCTAACAAATCTGAAAAATCGAAGTTTCATAACGGGAATCAAAAGTTATGGCCGAATGAATTTTCAGAATGGTCGCTATATAGAATATATAGCCCTGGAAAATTGATATTTTGCATACGACCTCGGAATTCGACGAAACCACTTTTGTTGGGTCCAGGATGTCAAATTATTGCTAGGTTTCAAATTTCATAATTTTTGAAGCTAGTATGTGATCGTGGCAAAAGAAATTGTGTTTGGTCAATTTCTGTTAAATTGGATCGACTAGAAAATGGCCATTTTTCAAACGATCTCAGAATTCGACGAAACTAGTTTTGTTGGGACAGTAGCGTCAAAACATAGCTAGATTTATTTTTCTGGAATATTTCGAATCAGTTTGTGGCCCTGGCAAATTGAAATGTACGTTCAAAGTTAAAAATTAAATGTTTTATACTTTAATTTGAAAAATAAATGAATGTAACAGTCGAATTGGCCAACGAAACATATCCCATTGTGTCCGGGATGGGGGTATTTAGCTGGGGACGACAGTCGTTGGGTTTAAAAGTAGTTCGTTAGAGAAAACACTATTTAAAAATATAATATATATATCGGCCAATAAGATTTTTTCTTTCATAATTAAAAAAATAAAAAAAAACCCAAACCCTCGAATCAACGGCGAAACCCGTTCCCCCCTTCTCTCCTCCGCCGCCGCCGCTACATCCACTTCCACCCAACGCCACCACCGTCGTTCGACGCGTCTCCGCCCCCTCGTCAGATCCAACCCACCCATGACCTCACTCGAAGCCTCCTCCGCCTGAATCCAGGCCAGAAAGCCCGCCACTTCCTGGTGCCGCCGATGACGATCCCGACCACCGAGCGCCACCAAACCACCACCGACAGGACCCCCTCTCGAAGCTCTTCCACGTCCAACCCACCGATCGTCCCCTCGTGCCTCGGTTCTCGCGAAAACCGCAAACCTAGTTCTGAACCATTTTGAAAGGTGAGTTCTTTTTTATGTTTGCACTTTGAAAAATCATATCTTTTTTGTGTGTTGATGAAATTCGATGAAACAGGAAACATCAGGACCGGAAAGAAGCTCTCTACCACATAGAAGAAGCCACGGATTTTTCTGAGTCATCTACGATTTTTAGCACTCCGCAAACCAATGTGAGAAATCTAAATTAAAAGAATTTGAATGGAAAATGTCGTGTATAAATTATATAAGCGAAATATAAACTACACACGTGTTGTATACCTCATGTACATGCGTAGTGTAAGCAATATAAGCGAAGTATGAATTATACATGCATAGAATAATTGATATATGTGTTGAAATGCAAGTGAAATATAGCAATAATATATATATATATATATATATATATACTCCCCTCGTCCACAAACCATGGACGATATTTATTGTTGTGAATTGATGTGAAATATTGGATGAAAAATACGAATGGTTGAATAATTGTTTGTGGTCTATATTGTTTGGTTGTGGTTGAAAAATAACCATTGGTGATTGAAATGAATTGGAAATATTTATGGAAATAAAATTAAAACATGCCGCCTGCATGCGAATTAGATGCATGAATCCCTATTGTCAAAAACTGCGAGGTTTTAAGGTAGAGCGAGGAGCCGTACTAGGGACGGTGCCAGTGTTAACTACCCTGCCGTTATGCTACCGAAATTTTGAATAATCTTTATGTGTTAGAATAATTTTCATATGTTGAAATTATTTTCATGCGTTGAAATTAAAGTCATATGTTGAAACTATATCCATGTATGGAAATGTTCATGTGTTGAAAAGTGATGTGTGAAAATTAAATTCATTTGTGAATGAATGAAGTGTTTAAACAATAAAAATCACATTTTTATAATATATATGCAGTATGAAAAATATTCGCCGTATACATAAATAGTTTCAAAAATAAAAATTCTATCTTTCTTATATGAACAACATAAATAAAATATCCATGTGTGGAAATGCTCATGTGTTGAGAAGTGTGTGTAGTGGAAAAGTTCATGTGTTGAATAAAAAGATCGAACAATAAAAATTACATTTTTATTGAAACTATGAAGTGTTGAAAACATCCATTTGTCGAATAAATACTTTAAATGATAAAAATATCATTTTTATCATATATGTGATATGCTAGAGATATGCGGACGTTGAAATAAATATTGGTGAAGAGATATTATTTTTAACATGCATAGGAACTAAATAAAATAGTCATATGTTGAAATCTATTTTAGTTCGCCAAATTATCATCTTTGAAATGTAAAGTGTTAAAAATAGCCACTTGTTCAAATAAATGTGCATGAGTTGAAATATACATTAATTATCTAATGATATGATTTTAGCCTATGCATGCAACATTAGAATGAATGGTGTTTTTAAACCAAAGTAAATCAAATATGAAGTTGAATGGAAAATGATAAGTGATAAAAATTGTATATACGTACCTGCATATTTATTGAACATGTTATAGCAAAGGGGCTAGAGAAGAGGAATAAAATTTTGTGCCCGACAAATAGGTACACATTTACTATTTGTTTGGGTGATGATTTTATGAGCCTGTTGGCTAGCCGCTTGGCTTTTTCTTTTTCTTTTTGACATGAGACGCCCATGTGGCTATTTGGGAATTTTCCCAGCCCCTCCCGTACAAAGGAGGTTATGGCGAAATTTTCTGTAACGACCCGCATTCTGCGCATCACAGGATCGTAGAATATTTTTTTTTTTTCACATACGAAGTCGTATGGTCATGTAACTTTGGGAGACGACTATTGGGGTCATTTCCCATGTTCATGATTTTTCCCGATTTTTAAATGACCATTTTACCCCTAGTTGGCACTGTTTTGGCCATAACTTTTGACTGGAAAGGAATTTTGACCTGAAATCACTTCCATTGGCTTCGGATGATGGTTTCTCTTTCCGTAGAGTGGTCACATTAGCCAAACGGACTTACCGTTTGGGAGATATGGCTGAAACAAGTTTCAGATGGAGAAAAACAGCTTAGTTGGGCTTAACCGGGTGATTAGCAGCTAGGCCCAAGGGGAATTTCGGGTTTAGAGGTACAGGAGGACTGATTAGGGTTAGGTTATCATTCTCATTTCAGTTTTGAGCCGCCACAAACCTCCTTGAGACCTTAGTAATGGCTTCCTACATCTAAAACACCCCAAATCACTCTCTAATTGAAGATTAGGCTTAGCAACACTAAATTAAGGAGAAAAAGCATCAAAGCAAGGTTGGAACTGCTGTTAGACATCAGTATTCGCCCCCAAATCAGAGGAGTTTCAGTTCTGAGAATTTCATTTGTGGCCAAGGTGAGTGATAACATCATTTTGACACTAATTACGGTAATTAAGGGTAATTAGTGAAGATTAGCGAATTTATACGTAAATAAATTCTGGAAAAATTCTTAAAATTCTAAAATAATGTTTTAAGGCTCTGTTAGAAATTTGGGTTAATTTCGATGTGTTTTGCTAATCGTATGCTTAAACATGATTAGGAGGG
This sequence comes from Allium sativum, assembly GCA_030737875.1. Taxonomy (NCBI): domain Eukaryota; kingdom Viridiplantae; phylum Streptophyta; class Magnoliopsida; order Asparagales; family Amaryllidaceae; genus Allium; species Allium sativum. The sequence continues at coordinate 117,271,668 of CM060923.1, forward strand.
ATTATAAGAAAATGTGAGGTTTTGGCCACTTTTGATCCATTTTGATTCATTTAAATTGTTGTTTGTTGTTTGTGGTTGCTATTACATGTTACTATGACTCTATGGTATGTTTCATGATTGATTAGAATAGTTAAATTGCTCGAAAACGTCGTCGAATGGCGTAGAAAGCTTGCTGGAAAGTTGCAGAAGTGTGCAGGCTCCGAACCGGTTCGGATCGGAGAAAGGGGTCGGATCGGACTAGGGAACTGACCAAGGGAATCCGAACTGGATGAGGACTTGCCACTGGAAGAAGTTTGGCAGGAAGGAAGGCCATTGCTTAGAGTTGGAGTTGGACAAGAGATCGGATCGGAGCAGTGGAGCGGATCGGATCGGAGTAAGCTAGGGAACGGAGCGGATCGGATCGGAAGAGAGATTGGAGGCCAGATCGGATCGACTTGGAGATGCAGGGCTCGGATCGGAAGCAAAGAAGAAATAAGCTAGGGATTGGAGCGCTGGAGAGAAGGACACCCGACCCGACCTGGAGGAGGACCCCGACCCGACCCGGAGCGAAGTGCCCGACCCGAAGAGACAAGGAGAAGGACCCGAACCGAGCATGGGTGACCGAACCGAACCGAGCATGGGTGACCGAACCGAACCGAATTCTAGAGCTGCTACTGCACGACAACTTTTATGAAGACCCACTCCAATTCGACCAAACCCGAGATGCAAAGGAAGCTCAAATGAGAAGTTAGAGCTTAAGATTCAGATAGGAATCAACAAGTTCGCTTCATGGTTGGGCTTTGCTGCGGGACGCGTGCTAAGGAGTTATCGACGCCTATAGCTTTGGACCACTATGGTAGGAGGTACGAAGGCGGATTCAGGGCCATTATGGCATTGGTAGAACCAAGGGCTATGACCAATGAAGTGGGTCATTGAAATGTTTGGTCATGACTCCAAGTGTTTGGCTTGGTCACAGCAGGGTTTCTACAAGTCGGGATTCGTCGTTACCTCAGTTTGTCTAGTGTTCCAAAGTGGTAGATGTCGTACGCTTTACGCACTGAGTGAGAGGCGTGAGGATGGTTGCCATGGATGATTTGGTTGCTATCATTTTGACATGCACACCCCACCCCCGTATTCTTACACTATTTATTATGGCACCTTGGAGTATTGTACGGTATGTGGTACTAACTCTTTGGTTGCAGGTCCAGGTTCAGGTATGGTTTAGTATACCTGTTATCATTCTGTTTAGATGTTTATCGCTTATACCAGGCTTTATGTCTGACCCAGAGTTTTATGTCTCCTCTTATTACTCTGGGTGCTCACACGAGCAGACTAGAGACAGGTTAGCTGGTGATGCACGGGTAGATGATCCGGAGACGAGCAGGAGGCTTCCACGTAATATATATAGTATTCTCCCTGTGTTGTTGAAGATCACTGCTCGGGCATTGTTGGTGTATCTTCTATTTTAGCTTTCTTTTTTTTAGAGACAGTAAATTTGGAAAGTTGTAATAAGCTGTATTTGGATTTCCGCTGCTTTGAGATTGATGTTGGTTTTAGTTATCAGCTTATGCACTGTCTCGCCTGTTTTGTGTCAAGTATATTATTATTATATTTTATTCCATGCGCTGTGAGACATTCTACAGGTTTCTGGATTAGTTCATTCCCTTCTTTCCTTTCTTATGACGACCGTCTTGTGCTAGTCGGGCATGTGTACAGCGCACTTCTGGAGGAAATGCAGGCTGGTGCGGGGCGGGCCGTCACACTTGGTATCAGAGCTCTAGGTTGCGTAGTTAACCTAGGGAAGTTATCAGGGAGAGATATTATACGTATACGAGAGAGCGTATTTGTGATTACTTTGGTTTTTAAGAAGCAATATATATATATACTATTAGTAGTATAAGGATGAAGTCGTACTGCACTAGCACCACTATGGAATCGTTAATCATTTCCTTTTTCAGATTGACGATGAGCCGAGATACTAGAGGTGCTGGTAGGGGAGCCAATAATGGGATTGCTGCTGACATGAGGACGATGTTTACTGACCTCATGAGAGAGATGCTTAGAGATGTGCAGAGGGCAGCTCCCAATGGTGGAAATGGTGGTGGTCCAATAGTGCAGGCGCCAAGAGTCGATTTCGCCAGGCTGAATAAGGATTATACTAGCCTTGGTGGGAAGCCGTTCCACGGAACGGAGTCGGCTACGGATGTTCAAGATTGGTTGGATAGTTGCGAACGTATCTTCGAGGATTTGGGTATCGAGGATGCAATGAGGAGGAAGTTAGCGTCCCGTCAGCTGCAAGGGCGGGCAATGAATTGGTGGAATGCTATAAAGGCAGCTACTCCCGAAGATCAGATTACTTGGGAGCAGTTTAAGGCTCGCTTTAGTGAGAAGTTCATTCCAGCCGCTCAGAAGTCAATGTTGTTTAAGAAATTCTTGGAGCTCAAGCAGAATGGCAGAGCTGTCTCGGAGTATATTGCTGAATTTGACACTTTGTCGAAGTACGGGTTATCTCTTATTGATACTGCCGAGAAGAAGAATGAGAAATTCATAACTGGTTTGGATCAATATTTGGGGGAAAAACTTATTAACCACATCGATGAGACGTTTGAATCGATTGTGGGGAAAGCATTAAGATCAGAAAGTCTCTACCCTAAGTCGAAGACTGAGGTTGCATCCGCAGATGAGCCAAAGCCACAAGCAAGTGGTGGAGGCAAAGGTGGTTCCCAGAATAAGAGAAAGCAGAATCAGGCTAAGGATGGCCAGAAGAAAAAGAATAAGCAAGATGTGGAGTGCTTCAGCTGTGGTAAGAAGGGCCATTATGCTAGTAATTGTCGGGCCAAGCCAGCGGATAGGAAGTGCTTCAACTGTGGCCAAATGGGACATCACAAGGACAAGTGTCCACAGCCCCCTAAGGAAAAGCAAATGGTGAAAGCATATGCTCTTAATGCTATTCCTTCTTCGTCGAATGCCCCAACTGCGGCGGAGAAGGGAAAGAATGTCGTCATTCAAGGTATGCTTTCTGTTTATGATGTTCCTGTTAGAGTTTTGTTTGATACCGGAGCTTCCAGTTCTTTCATATCTAGTGACCTGGTAGATAGGTTGGGATTGGAACCCGAGATTGTCGATAGACCTTTAGTAGTGACGAACCCGATTGGTGGTTCAACTAGCCTTAGCATGATTTGTCGTAATGTGGTTCTATCGAGTCATGGATGCATGTTTGTTTGTGATTGTTTTGTTTTGGGCTTTACTGGGTTTGGCATTATTTTGGGAGTAGATTGGCTCCAAAGATACGGGGTGGTGGTAGACTGTGAGGGCTTGTTGGTGACAGCTAGAGCGGATGATGGGCGGAGGATAGTGTTTGGTGGTCTACCCAGTAAGGGGGTATTGGCTAGTTTTCTAAACTCCCTCGATATTCCGCATAGTGAGTTGTCAGGTTTGCCCGTGGTAGGCCAGTATCCGGATGTTTTCGAAGAAGTGACCGGACTTCCACCACACCGAGAGATTGAGTTTCGTATTGATTTGGTAAAAGATGCCAGACCTATAGTGATGCCACTTCGTCGTATGGCACCAAGGGAGCAGCGAGAGCTCGAGGTGCAAGTCAGCGATCTTTTGAAGAAGGGATTTATCAGAAGGAGTGTTTCTGAATGGGGAGCACCAGTCGTGTTTGCTACCAAGGCGGATGGTTCCCTTCGTTTGTGTGTAGACTACCGCGAATTGAATAAAGTGACGAGGAAGAATAAGTATCCTCTACCGCGGATAGATGATTTGTTTGATCAGTTAAGTGGCGCGAGAGTATTTTCTCAGTTGGATCTCGCGACAGGTTTTCATCAGCTTAGAGTGGAAGCTGAGAGTATAGCTAAAACGGCATTTCGAACGCCGTCTGGATTTTATGAATGGTTGGTTATGCCATTTGGGCTGACTAATGCCCCGGCATATTTTGTGGACCTTATGAATAGGGTATTCAGAGATCAGCTGAACAAGTCTGTCCTTGTGTTCGTTGATGATATTTTGGTCTATTCGAGGGCAGAGGAGGAACACAAGGAACATTTAAGAATAGCGATGGAGGTGTTGAGAAAACACCAATTGAAAGCAAAGTTTTCTAAGTGTCACTTCTGGAAGAGGGAAGTGAGGTTCTTGGGCCATGTTGTATCAGAGAGTGGTATTGCCGTGGACCCGGCGAAGGTGGCTACGGTACAAGATTGGCCTACGCCCAAGAATGCAACAGATGTAAGAAGTTTCTTGGGATTAGCGGGATATTATCGTAAGTTTATCCAAGGTTTCTCCAAGATAGCAGCACCGTTGACCCAGTTGACCAAGAAAAATCAAGCTTTTGTCTGGGATGAAAGGTGCGGGAATGCATTTAAAAGCCTAAAGGACAAGTTGACAAGCGCACCAGTGTTAGTCATTCCTAAGGGGGATGAAGAGATGACGGTATACACGGATGCCTGTGGTACCGGACTGGGTGCTGTATTGATGCAAGGCGGTAGGGTTGTAGCTTATGCAAGTCGGCAATTGAAACCGCACGAGAGAAGATACCCTACCCATGATTTAGAATTGGCAGCAATCGTGTTCGCGTTAAAGATGTGGAGACACTATCTCTTGGGAGAAAGGTTTGAGCTGTTTACAGATCATAAGTCGTTGAAGTATCTATTCTCCCAGAAGGATTTAAATCTCCGTCAGCAGAGATGGTTAGAGTTCTTAGCTTCCTATGATTTTGACATCGCATACACACCAGGAAAGGGCAATGCGGTGGCTGATGCATTGAGTAGAAGACATGCCAGCTTGGGGGCTATGTTCCTTGAATGGAAGCAACTAGAGTTTATCGCGGGGTTTGATTTCAGACCAAAGTGCGAATTGGATCCAGAAATGTTAGCAAGTTTGACGATCAGACCCACTTTGATTGAGCGGATCGGCTCTAGTCAGAGGGACGATCCTAACCTATTGGAAATCATCTCCAAGTTAGAGATGGGTATCGATGAGGAGGTGAACAAGTATGGGCTTGATCGAGATAGATGGCTTAGAAAGGATGGAAAGCTTGTTGTACCCAATGTCACTGGATTGAGAGATGAAGTGCTTAGAGAATGTCATCACTCAAAGCTGACTATACACCCCGGTGGTAATAAGATGTATCGAGATATGAAGCAGACCTACTACTGGGAAGGGATGAAAAGAGATGTTGGGAAGTTTATATCCAAGTGCATGAATTGCCAGCTAGTTAAAGCCGAGCAAAAGAAGCCTAGTGGGTTGTTACAGCCCTTAGAGATTCCCGAATGGAAATGGGAGCAAGTCTCGATGGATTTCATCGATGGGTTACCAAGGACTAGATCGGGATATGATAGCATTTGGGTAATTGTGGATCGACTAACTAAAAGTGCAAGGTTTATACCAGTCAAATCGACCAGAACGGCAACTAAGTTAGCAGAATTGTATATGAAGTGGGTAGTGAGATTTCATGGAGTACCTAAAAGCATTGTGAGCGACCGAGACCCGTTGTTCACTAGTGGGTTTTGGAGGAGCTTGCAAGAGGCGCTAGGGTCAGAGTTACATCTCAGTACCGCATATCATCCTCAGACCGACGGTCAGACGGAGAGGGTGAACCGTATTTTGGAAGATCTCTTGAGAGCATGTATATTGGATTTTGGTGGATCATGGGATGACCATTTGCATCTAGTAGAGTTTGCATATAATAATAGTTACCAATCCAGTATCGGTATGGCTCCGTTTGAAGCTTTGTATGGAAGACCGTGCAACTCACCATCATGTTGGATAGAAACTGGCGAGAAGTTTATGCTTGGACCAGATGTGGTGAGGGAAACTTCAGATAAAATCAAGATCATTCAGCAACGAATGAAGGCAGCCCAAGATAGGCAGAAGAGTTATGCTGATAAGAGAAGAAGAGACTTAAAATTCTCCGTTGGTGACTTGGTGTTTGTCAAGATTTCTCCGTTGAAGAGCGTAATACGATTTGGCAGGAGAGGTAAATTAGTACCAAGATTTGTTGGCCCATTCCCTGTTCTTGAACTAGTCGGGAATTTTGCATATAGAATTGACTTACCAGAGAAGATGGCGGGAGTTCACAACGTATTTCATGTTTCCCAACTAAGGAAGTTCGTTCACGACTCAGATATGACTATCTCACCTGATCAGTTGGAAGACTTCGAAGTAGAACCCGAGGCGGTTGGAAACCGCAAGCCGGCCCGTATTGTCGCACACGACATGAAGCAACTTCGAAGGAAGTCGGTGAAGCTAGTCAAGGTACAGTGGAGCGAAAACGAGAATGATTGTACTTGGGAAACAGAAGAGGACATAAGGAAGAAGTATCCAGAACTCTTTGTCTGGTAAGATTTTGACTTCGATTTAGTTTTTCCGCATGCTAGGATAGGCTTGTTTGCTTGTTTTACATATTTGATTGTTGTATATGGTTGTTAGGCATGCGGGATCCTTTGTATGTTTTGGGTTAAGGAATTTCGGGGGCGAAATTTCTTAAGGGGGGGAGAGTGTAACGACCCGCATTCTGCGCATCACAGGATCGTAGAATATTTTTTTTTTTTTCACATACGAAGTCGTATGGTCATGTAACTTTGGGAGACGACTATTGGGGTCATTTCCCATGTTCATGATTTTTCCCGATTTTTAAATGACCATTTTACCCCTAGTTGGCACTGTTTTGGCCATAACTTTTGACTGGAAAGGAATTTTGACCTGAAATCACTTCCATTGGCTTCGGATGATGGTTTCTCTTTCCGTAGAGTGGTCACATTAGCCAAACGGACTTACCGTTTGGGAGATATGGCTGAAACAAGTTTCAGATGGAGAAAAACAGCTTAGTTGGGCTTAACCGGGTGATTAGCAGCTAGGCCCAAGGGGAATTTCGGGTTTAGAGGTACAGGAGGACTGATTAGGGTTAGGTTATCATTCTCATTTCAGTTTTGAGCCGCCACAAACCTCCTTGAGACCTTAGTAATGGCTTCCTACATCTAAAACACCCCAAATCACTCTCTAATTGAATATTAGGCTTAGCAACACTAAATTAAGGAGAAAAAGCATCAAAGCAAGGTTGGAACTGCTGTTAGACATCAGTATTCGCCCCAAATCAGAGGAGTTTCAGTTCTGAGAATTTCATTTGTGGCCAAGGTGAGTGATAACATCATTTTGACACTAATTACGGTAATTAAGGGTAATTAGTGAAGATTAGCGAATTTATACGTAAATAAATTCTGGAAAAATTCTTAAAATTCTAAAATAATGTTTTAAGGCTCTGTTAGAAATTTGGGTTAATTTCGATGTGTTTTGCTAATCGTATGCTTAAACATGATTAGGAGGGATTATAAGAAAATGTGAGGTTTTGGCCACTTTTGATCCATTTTGATTCATTTAAATTGTTGTTTGTTGTTTGTGGTTGCTATTACATGTTACTATGACTCTATGGTATGTTTCATGATTGATTAGAATAGTTAAATTGCTCGAAAACGTCGTCGAATGGCGTAGAAAGCTTGCTGGAAAGTTGCAGAAGTGTGCAGGCTCCGAACCGGTTCGGATCGGAGAAAGGGGTCGGATCGGACTAGGGAACTGACCAAGGGAATCCGAACTGGATGAGGACTTGCCACTGGAAGAAGTTTGGCAGGAAGGTAGGCCATTGCTTAGAGTTGGAGTTGGACAAGAGATCGGATCGGAGCAGTGGAGCGGATCGGATCGGAGTAAGCTAGGGAACGGAGCGGATCGGATCGGAAGAGAGATTGGAGGCCAGATCGGATCGACTTGGAGATGCAGGGCTCGGATCGGAAGCAAAGAAGAAATAAGCTAGGGATTGGAGCGCTGGAGAGAAGGACACCCGACCCGACCTGGAGGAGGACCCCGACCCGACCCGGAGCGAAGTGCCCGACCCGAAGAGACAAGGAGAAGGACCCGAACCGAGCATGGGTGACCGAACCGAACCGAGCATGGGTGACCGAACCGAACCGAATTCTAGAGCTGCTACTGCACGACAACTTTTATGAAGACCCACTCCAATTCGACCAAACCCGAGATGCAAAGGAAGCTCAAATGAGAAGTTAGAGCTTAAGATTCAGATAGGAATCAACAAGTTCGCTTCATGGTTGGGCTTTGCTGCGGGACGCGTGCTAAGGAGTTATCGACGCCTATAGCTTTGGACCACTATGGTAGGAGGTACGAAGGCGGATTCAGGGCCATTATGGCATTGGTAGAACCAAGGGCTATGACCAATGAAGTGGGTCATTGAAATGTTTGGTCATGACTCCAAGTGTTTGGCTTGGTCACAGCAGGGTTTCTACAAGTCGGGATTCGTCGTTACCTCAGTTTGTCTAGTGTTCCAAAGTGGTAGATGTCGTACGCTTTACGCACTGAGTGAGAGGCGTGAGGATGGTTGCCATGGATGATTTGGTTGCTATCATTTTGACATGCACACCCCACCCCCGTATTCTTACACTATTTATTATGGCACCTTGGAGTATTGTACGGTATGTGGTACTAACTCTTTGGTTGCAGGTCCAGGTTCAGGTATGGTTTAGTATACCTGTTATCATTCTGTTTAGATGTTTATCGCTCATACCAGGCTTTATGTCTGACCCAGAGTTTTATGTCTCCTCTTATTACTCTGGGTGCTCACACGAGCAGACTAGAGACAGGTTAGCTGGTGATGCACGGGTAGATGATCCGGAGACGAGCAGGAGGCTTCCACGTAATATATATAGTATTCTCCCTGTGTTGTTGAAGATCACTGCTCGGGCATTGTTGGTGTATCTTCTATTTTAGCTTTCTTTTGTTTAGAGACAGTAAATTTGGAAAGTTGTAATAAGCTGTATTTGGATTTCCGCTGCTTTGAGATTGATGTTGGTTTTAGTTATCAGCTTATGCACTGTCTCGCCTGTTTTGTGTCAAGTATATTATTATTATATTTTATTCCATGCGCTATGAGACATTCTACAGGTTTCTGGATTAGTTCATTCCCTTCTTTCCTTTCTTATGACGACCGTCTTGTGCTAGTCGGGCATGTGTACAGCGCACTTCTGGAGGAAATGCAGGCTGGTGCGGGGCGGGCCGTCACACTTTCCAAAATTTAAAGGCGTTTGTGAAATAATTGAAGTGAAAACGATATAGGAATTTTTGAATGAACTATATTTATATAAATATATAATTATAAATAAAATTAAAACGAAACGTGGCCGTGCAGTTCGTGTTTTGAAACCGTGATTTCAAATGACTAGTGCGGGAAATCCGACCATTGGATTTTCCCGAAACCGCAACCGTTGGGTTCACCTTGGAAATATCTTTCCAACGACACCAACTTTGTGAAGATCCGACGGTTGGATTGTCTGGAATGTTTAATTCAAATCTGAAGAAAAACAGCGCCAGAAACGATTATATTTATATATTTTTATATATATAAATATAATTAAATTAAATCGAATAACGACGCTGCAGTTCGAAAATTGAAATCGTAACTTCAGATGGCTGGTGTGGAAGATCCGACCGTCGGACTTTCCCAAAACTGAAATCATTGGATTCGTTTTGAAATGACCTTCTTAATGATATAAAATTTGTGAAGATCCAACGGTTAGATTTTCAGATATGTGTAAAACAAAATTAGTGAAAAGCATCGCCAGTGCATCGACCCGACCTGAAATGTCGTTTAATTAAATTTTGCCATTTTAAATCAAATAAAAATGGTGATATATCATTATAAAATACTATAGACGATATAGAGTGGAAATAAACCAATTTCGTTGTGTTTGCTTGATATGTGATGGTTGAACGTATTTAACATGAGAATTATAACTAAAGAACTGAAATGTGAATGTTGAATAATCCAACCATGTGATTAATGGATTTGAAAATCTAAATATACGTGGATTATTTGAAAAGCCCGAGTTCATCTCATTTCAAATAATCGATCGACGTTGAGAAGTCGAAGAGTCAAAGACAGTTGAAGACCGACGATCTTCACATTGGATGGATGGGCGCTACTGATGCTCGTGATTGGAGTAGCTACCATGAAGGAACTGAAGTAGTAGCCGTCCAAACATACGGTTGATTGTACGGATATGCGAGGAATTGGTGCCTCCGGTTTCGTTCAGACCCAGAACGGACTTGTAAATGGACTGTGTGTCTGACATTGGATTTTGTTCTGTGCTGATTGATCTCTGTTAAATATATATCTGTTTGGCAGCGGAGAATTTATTCTCTTGCTTAACGCCCTTCTCTGAGACGTACGAGCTCAGAGGTTATGTATTGATAGAAATCAGTCGCATGGAGTGGATTGCCTGTGTGGGACGCCTAAGTGGCATATGATCAAGGCTTCTGTTGCAAAGCAAAGTCTTGTGGTTGATGATCAAAGCATGGTCTGTGTGACGTAGCTTTGTGTATAACGTGAATTCGCGAGCCTCACACCCCGGTATGAGTCAAAAACGGGAGAAGGACCCAAGGAGTTCACGACGTTTCTTTCTAGCTATGGTGGTGTCAGTGACCTCCCAGCCCTGACATTTATATCTACTTTTAACCTGTGTGGTTGTTGGAATAAGAGGGGCCTCGATTATAGGTCTGTAAGGACTGGGAAACGTGTGTTCAGGAATAATTAATCCTCAAAAGTAAGGGAGGACCGGCCTTGGAGGATCCAGGGATTGGTGTGTGCGGTCCCGAGGCATTTGCTAGAGTGTCTCGAATCGGAGAGGAGCTTGCCCCTTGCCTCGACTCATGAAGGAATCCAATTTCCAAAATATGCGGACGTGATTGTATTACTTGTACGGCGACATAGTGGTATGGGTCATTTATGCCGCCTATGATTGATATTTATGATTGAAATCGCTTTTGAAACATATATGCACTAGTAATAATATCAAACACTTTTGTTTAATTCGTATGAAGTATTTTTGGCCATTATAAGATAAAAACTCTATCCTCCGGCTTGCATTGCATTGTTTGATGGGACCTGAGTCTTATAATGGCTTCATTTTATAAAAAGCATTGCGATGATTTAATCATTTACTTTATTTCATGCACTAGCACTCATTGGAGTAAACCCATTCTGCGAAAGTGGCGTGGTCCTTTGATTTGCCTTATTATTGTTGTTAATAAGTTAAGTAGATTTCTCATACCAGTCCCATGACTGACTCGTAGTTTCACCTTGCAAACTCGGGTGCCCTCATTTTCACACGGGCAGCCTAGTTACATGTTTCTAACGCACCTTTTGGCTCATGGCGAGGCTTGACTACACCGTGCTGACTTGGATTTTCTCCACCATTATTGTATCTTTATGTATGATTCCGCCTCAGGCGATGGTGACTGATTATGTATCATTATGCACTAAGTTGTATCCTGTACTGTGCTTCTCTGATGTGATGATATCTATATGATTCCGCTGTCATATGTGTGTAAATTATTCTAATTTCTGTTTATGCTATTATATGTGATCTTTCTAATGATGATTAATGTGTTATATTCCAATGATTATCCTTAACAACGTGTCACGGGGTTTTGGGATCGTCACATTATTCCTCATCCCATATCTCCAATACAGGAGAGAGGCCTTCGTACAACCGAACAGTCAACAAGTACGTCCGAACAACCAACACTGTATCTCTTTCAAGGCAGCAACTCCAATCAAAGGCATTAGTAACCATCCATTCGATGTGAAGATTATCGGTTTTGCACCGTCTTCATATCTTCGATTTCTAATCGTCGATCAATTATTTGAAATGAGAATTAACTCGACCTTTTCAAACAATTCACATATACATAAAATTTAAATAAATTCTTTCCATGGTTAAATTATTTGACATCCACAATTCAGTTCATTAATATAATTTTCATGTCAAACACATCCATCTATCAAAATATCTGATAAACCAAGTAAAATCGGTTTATTTTCATTCCATATCGTCTATAATATTTTATAACGATATATCGCTATTTTTATTTATATTAAAATAGATCAATTTAATTAAACGACGCTTCAGGCCATTACGCGGCCCTGGCACTGTTTTTCTTTAGATTTGATTTACACATTTCTGAAAATCTGACCATTGGATCTTAACAAAATTTATATCGTCCAAACAGGACCCAATGGTTCCAGTTTTGGGAAAATCCGATGGTCGGATTTCTCGGTATAATCGTTTAAAATTACGAATCCAAAACGCGAACTGCAGCATCATTATTCATTTTATTTTAATTTATATTTATATACGTATATAAATATAATTCCTTCGAAGATTTCTAAACCATTTTCACTTCATTAGCGTGTTAAAAATAATATTTTTAACGAACAAATATTTATTTCAACACATGAATATTTTTAGTGATTCATATCTATAATAAAAATGTTAATTTTATTGTTCAAACAATTTATTCAACACATTAATATTTTTAGCGACTCATATATATAATAAAAATGTGATTTTTATTGTTCTAGCATTTTATTCCGCACATGAATATTTTTTTAACTTCACACATACAATAAAAATGTGATTTTTTTGTTCTAACCATTTATTCAACATATGAATATTTTTATTACTTCACATACATGATAAAAATGATATTTTTATCGTTCAAAGAATTTATTCAACACATGAATATTTTTATTACTTCACATACATGATAAAAATGATATTTTTATCGTTCAAAGAATTTATTCAACACATGAATATTTTTATTACTTCACATATACAATAAAAATGTGATTTTATTGTTAAAACAATTTATTTCAAACATGAATATTTTTAATGATTCATATATTCAATAAAAATGTGATTTTTATTGTCTAAACAATTTATTTCAAACATGAATATTTTATATACTTCACAGATACAATAAAAATGTGATTTTTAATGTCTAAACCATTTATTTCAAACACGAATATTTTACAACACATGAATATATTTCAACACATGAAAGTTTCAGAAAATTTCGGCATTACAACGGCAGGGTGGGTAGCAACGACACTGTGTCCAGCATGGCTCCTCTTTTATTCTAGGCCTCGCAGTGTCACAAGAGTTTCATTCCAATAAATTCACAATACAATCATTTTCACAACACAATGAATTTACCACAAACACAACTAATTTTGTTGCAACCACAATCAACCATTCACAGTCACAACCAAATTTCACACAGCACTTCAATCAAGTCGTCCATGGTCTGTGGACGACGGGTGTCGGGAGCTACTAAACTCCGTCTACAACCTAATATATTTTTCCAATTTTAATAGAATTTAGAAACCTCAAATTGCTTTCCACACCTTCTAAAATTGTAGATAGCTCCAAAAAAAATTGGTCACTTCTAGAATGTAAAAGACATCGTCACGAGTCTAATGTCTCTTGTTTCACTAGATTTCGACCAAAAACGAGAAAGATATGATTTTTATTCTAAAATCACAATTCTCAACACTTTTATATGTTGAAAACAGTTTAACATATTTAAACTGTATACCTTCAACTTAGATTCAAAACTAGGTCTTGAAATTTCGTACGATCCGTAGCACCTGAGGATGATCAGACCAGACCACGTCCTCCAGCTCCGAAAACCACCGTGGACCCCACCCTCGACGAACTCAGACTCGAGATGGAGGAGAAAATGGCTGCGACGCAGCATGATTTCGGAGCGATGAACTGAGCGAACTACCACACCTTGAATTGATTAGGATTGGGTCGACACCTTTATCTTAATTGTAACCTCTATGATGTGGATTTGGGTAGATCGATTTATAAACCTGTAGATCTAAACCTTTATTTGTCATTAGACATGTCCGTTCACTTTATTATCATACTAGTATGTTTATGCCTATATATGTTGAAACTATCACCGCTAACATATTCCCTTTTCCATTGTTATAGCTAGACTACTTATTAGCCTAGATGCCGCCAAAATAGTGCGAATATGTTAGTGAAGGAAACGGGGAAAAAGGGATTTATAATTGGCATGTAATCTTTAAATGAATTGATAAGTAATTCTAATTATTGGGTAAAATAGGTATTGACACCTATAAAAGGAAAGGAATTAATTGGTAAATTAATTCAAAATGGCATAGTTTGAATATGAACATTTATGGACACGTAATTCAAATTATTGGGAAAAATATGTATTGACACCCAAAAGGGAAAGGTTTAATTACTTGATTAATTAAAAATGGACTGTTTAGTAATTACAATTATGAATTGTAATTGTACTTATGACATGAGGTTAGGTTACATTAGTGGTGGAAGTCTGCCTGGACCCGACCGGCATATCCAGCAGCCACTACTGTTGGACCTAATGTGGGAGGTCAAAGTACGCGTATACGAATCGGGCTTAGACACAAGGTTAGGCCCAACTGTGGAATAAGACTGCCCATACCCGACCGGCATATCCAGCACCATATGTTGTACGCCTATTGTGGGATGTCTAGCCTATTATAAATCATAAATGGACATGGCAATGAATCAGACTACTTAACCTAATCTAATCCATAAGGGATTGTATGAATATGAACTAAAGATGGGGTTAAGTAAAAAAATGCTTAGATCAGTGGGAGGGTTAAGTACATCTTGGGTAGGTGGGTAATATTAATATATAGGCCTAAAAACTTAATCGTTAAATAAACACGCTTGAATCAGTAGGAGGTTTAAATACATCTTGGGTTGGTGGGTAATATTTGTATATATAGGCCCACAAATTTAACCTGCCGGGATTATGTAATTAAAGACATCGTTAGGTAAACATAACCAGTGGAAAACCTAGTAGTGGGGATGCAAAACAATGGGGATAGCTTGCAACATCTTGTGTGGGACCCATTTTAGTCAGTAACCCTTAAATCAGTATCAAACGAGTACTCCAAACTACGTCGGAGTGGGGCGCGCTTACTGAGCTGATTGTAAGAGATCCAAATGTGGAGGCTGTGTTGACGGCGTGTTCCAGCGGGTTCATGTGCGTGCATGACTCCGCCTGCTGGGGAAGATAAAACGCTGTGACATCAGTAAATATGGTTGTGCACATCCTAAAAATGAAGGGTGGCCATTTTTGGGAGTGACACACCCTACTGTGCGGCCATCACTGGGTATCTACGGAATAGGGAGCCGATCGATTGGGGGTAGTAAATAGGGTACATCTAGCCCTATCTTTTTCTGTGGGGTACCTGTGTTTCTGTTTGGGCTAACACCCATTATTTCTGTTTAGGTACCAGTTCTGTTTGGGTTAAAACCCGTTACCAGAGTACACCTAAAACTACCATTATGTTTCTATTGGGATCATCCTGTTTTAGTTAAGCAATTGGGGTATATGTAATCTTATTACATATCTGTTTTACTAGTATTGGTGCAGAACAAGGAAAGTATTAAGAAGCGCTATCCATTCTATCCTGTTGTCCTGTTTACCTTGTTATGCCTGCCATTTATGTAGTGATCTACCTTTTCCACTTTATACGACAATCTTGTCACTTTTATTTATTTACTGGCTAAAAATAACTAGACTTGTCAGACTTATTGTCTGATCCTTTTTGTTTCTCCTTCTTTCTTTCGTTCGGCCCCCGAGGTTCTCAAGGCAGGGAATTCTCAGGCTTAGTCAGGATTCTGCTATCATCTTGCTTGGAGCTTCTAGATGTATTGCTCAAGGTTCTATCTTTGCTACTATGGCTTATTATTTGGGGATTATGCTTTCTTTATTATTGTACTCTGATATTTAAAGTACAAGACAGAAGTCTTAATGATGAACATAGTTTATATATTTTCAGACATATGTTGTAACCATGCTTTATGATTAGTAAAAGTTGTTTTTATTACGCTGCAAAAAATTTATATCTGTCTTGTAATGTTTCTATTCTGTTTACTAAAACGCTTCACAAAACTTAATGCATTCCCTTTGTGAGTGACATTAACGGACGTGGGGTGTCACACTTGGTATCAAAACTGAAGGTTACCAGATTGGATAAAGTTTTTGAAAATGATTTTCAAAAAAGGTCTTAAAAGAAAGCATTTTCAAAAGAAAAGCCTGTTTTGAAAAACATATTCAACAAAGCCATATGTAATATCTCCGCTTGATTCCTTTTTCCTTTTTTAATCGAGGGAACCGATTCTTCTCAAAAGGTGTCCCCATTCCGGCATGATGTCTTAGGCATGTTTAGCACTTGTCGAAAGGCAATGAAGTGCCTAACCTCCATCTTTAGCCGCAGTGGTTTCACCTGCGGTTAATTTTTTCGAGCTTCGTAAGGATTAACGTGCGATGGAGGCATCTTTCGAAATACTTGTTAGCTTGTTACACAAACGTGGGTGAAAAGGAGTATAACGAATTTAGGGAAAAGGAGAACAACCTAAGGATGAGAAAAAGGTATGGCCTAAGAAAGGACAGCAACAACAACGGAAGAAGGGCAGAAAAAAAATGAAAATGACAAGGCTAAGGATAAGGGGAAGTGCCATAGTTATGGGCAAGAGGGTCACTTGGCCAAGGGCTGCAAGAAAAGGAAGAATGCTTGCTTCGTTTGTGGAGAGGTTGGACACTATTCTGGGGGAGTGCCCAAGGAGGCAAGGGCAAAATCAAAGGACAAGAACCTCTGGACGGCTAGCGAATGCTCTCGTGGCTAGTGCACCATATATAGGTAGGAAAGTGTAACAACCCGTATTTTCAATAACCTGTTATAACGTAAATCGAGGCAGAATTTAATTTATAAATCTGAATCAAGGGAAATGGGCTTTGCCATTGCGTTCGTCTCGGAAAAATACGCGAAATAGAGTCCGAGTTTTCGAAAATCGGAGTCCGTATGACCCGGTTAAGGCCCAACGAAGTTTTCAGAAAATTTCCAAGTAAAAACAGATTTCAAATTCAAGTTTGAATTTGGGAATTTAGGGCAGTTGGGCGCAGGCGGGAAAACTCCCGCCAGAGTACCCAAGCCGACAGCCCTGTCAACTTGGGAGTCGACTTGGTTGGACCCAAGTCGACAGCCCTGTCGACTTGGCTGTCGACTTGGTCCAGCCGGGCAGTTTTGCCTGGTGCACCATTTTGAGGTTGTGTTGAGCTTGGGGGCCAGATTCGGTTTTGAGGGCTGAGATTGGAACTAGGGTTAATCCTAGGGCTAATACTAATCCTAATCTCTATAAATAAGGCCCTAACCTAACCCTAAATCATCATTATTCACACAAGTAACTAAACTATGGCAAAATCATTCCTCTCATGGCCTCCACTCTCTTCATAAAATTCCTAAGTCATTTCTATGAAGGCTTTCATGTTCATACAAGCATTTTTAAGTTGTATGAGTGATCATTAGCTTGCATTCATCATCAAGTTGCAAGCTTTTTTTTCAAGGCTAGAGTTTTTGGGTGATTTTTGGCAAGGGTTTTTCTATTAGAGCTTGCATTTTGGGTCTATTTGATTGCATAAGGGCTTTGTCATAATTTTTGTGTCTTCATAAGCATTGTAAGCCCTATTCTACTTTCATACTTAAACTCTAAAGTTAAATGTATGATATGCAAGTTTGCCATGATATGCAAGTTAACCATGTTATGTTATGCAAGTTTACCATGTTATGATATGCAAGTTTATATGCAAGTTTGCCATGTTATGATATGCAAGTTTACCATGTTATGATATGCAAGTTTATATGCAAGTTTGCCATGTTATGATATGCAAGTTTATCATGTTATGATATGCAAGTTTATATGCAAGTTTGCCATGTTATGATATGCAAGTTTATCATGTTATGATATGCAAGTTTATATGCAAGGTTGCCATGTTATGTTATGCAAGTTTGCTATGTTATGATATGCAAGTTTGCCATGTATGTTATGCAAGTTTGGGGTGATCATTTTGTTCATGTTATCATGTTATGCAAGCTTATCTTGAGTATATGAACATAAAGCTTCGAGCTTTATGCTAAAGGTTGCATTTTGGCAACATGTAAGTTATCATATCTCTTATGATAACTTGCATGTGAGGCTAAATGCGAGCTTATGGCCGTTTTTACATGTCATTTATCACCATGTATCACCAATATGCTAAGTTTGGTTTTATGCATGCTTTTGAGGCCTAAAAATGTAATATGCAAGTATATGAACATGTGTACATTTCATATGCCACCATGTTGAACTTGTGGCTTCAACACCTTTATGTCATGATTATGCCAAGTTCCCTCTTTCTATCCTTTATGCGCGATTGCGATATGTAAGCTATGGGATTGCGGTTGGGGTTGGGTAAACTTAAAAGACATAAAAACACAAGATTGGGAATTTACCTATTAAGTTAGGTCTACCCATTGGGAATTTACCTATTAAGTTAGGTCTACCCAATTGCTTGAAAATTTGTAATATGTTTTGGAAACATGATGGACATGACACTTAGAAAAGATAAGTGTGACCAACTCGAGGTTGGGTTGAGTTTGTAGCGTAAACCTACCCGGAACCGACCGGCTTAACTAGTTGCTACAAACAATAGGACCCAATGTGAGAAGTTGGTCATGTGGTACCTTGAACCCGAGGTTAGACCAAGTTGTGGTGTAAAGCTACCCGGAACCGACCGGCTTAACTAGTAACCGCAACAAAGTCTAATGTGGGAGGTTAAGGCGCATTAATTAATTAATGCTACATGATAAGGTTAAGTAAATTTGACTTATGACACTTAACCAATCTGAATTCGGTAAATTAACGGGGTTAAGTTAACCTACACTTAACCAATCTGAACTCGGTAATTTAACGGGGTTAAGATGAACTATACTTAACCAAATCAACTCAGTAATTTGGTAAGGCTGAGAACCAATTTGATACCTGGTCTGGATAAACTAACTTGATTGATAAATTAAACGAACCTGTTTTGCGGATCTGTAGGACCCACACTAAGTTAGGCAAGTTTGTAAATCTATTATTTGATCCATTAGTCTGAAAACTAATCGTCTGAACTTTGTATGTCTGAACTCTGTTAATAAGTTAATCTGAATCTGATAGTCTGGGGACACAAGGGGGGAATACTTGTGTCATTTGTTGTTTGGGACCCATATTAGTCAGTAACCCTTTCTGGTATCAAAACTTTGACCCAACTGTAGGTAGGGTCCGGGCACGCTTACTGAACTAATTATCAGTGGTTCATTCTGATAATGGCGATGGGTGTTGATGGTGCGTTCCAACCGGGTCGTGTGCGTGCATGGATCCCGGTCTGCCTCTGAGGATGTAAGACGCCGTGACATCTGTAAATATGCCTGTGCCAATTGGTTGCCACTTTAGGGGGTGATACACCCTATCGTGGGGCCGACACGGGGTATTTATGTATTAGGGAGCCGATCGCTTGGGTAGGATTTAGGTAACACTTAGCTCTGTCTGATTCTTATGGTACCGTCTGTTTTGTTGGGTGGCAACACCCGTCTGTTTCTGCGTGGTACCGTTCTGTAAGGGTGGTTAAGGCCCATTATTGTTAGCATTCCGTTTCTGTACTTTATCTGTTAGGATGGTAAAAGCCCATTTTTCCCAAACTCTAATTCTGTACGGACCATTCTGTTCCGTCCTGTTTCGATGTGAACATTGGGGTAACACCTAATCCTGTTATACTAGAATTGGTACCAAGAAGTTGGATCTTGATTTAAGTCAAACACCTGATACTGGGCCAAGTTTAGGCCAAGGGATAAATTCTTGATTATACATGACATGTTAGAATGCTGGTACACCTGTAGTGAAAAACCTTAAACCTGATTATGCGATGACACCTTTATCTACCTTGTTAGTTATTCATCATGCTAGTATGTGGTTATCCTTATGATCATCCCTGCTTCTCATGCCAGTTAACTTTATCAGTTTACATTGATTGTAGTAGGGCTTACTCAGTCTTTTTGACTGACCTGTTTTTCTTTCGCCTCTTTTCTTCCGTTCCCCCCCCCCCCAGGTTCTCAGGGCGGGAACGTTGGAGCTTAGCTTGGATTTCTGATCGCTTGCTTGTGGGATTTTAGCTCATGTACGGTCTTCACATGAAGCTAGCTATGGTTATCACTTATTTTGGGGATAGTACTTATGTAATTCAGTTTTTCAGTAATGTTGTTTTTATCTAGACTTGTGTATTTGGAAAGTTGACATTATGTTGTACCAGACTTGTTTTGGAATGGTTTGAAATCTTCCGCTGTTTTACTTACCTTATTTACTCTGTTTACATATATATACATATGTTCTTGTTCTGCCTTGATATATCATTATGCATGTTTACTTGATTCAAACGCCCCTCCAAAGTCAGAGTGCTTGCAAGAGCCACCCTGGCGGAGGTGGGGTGTTACATTTGGTATCAGAGCATATGGTTTACGAGAAGGAATAAAAGCTTTTGAAAAACTATTTTCAAAACCAAGTGTAAAGTATTTTCCAAAGAAAAGTCTAGTTTATTTTAAAAGGCTATTCCCCAAAAGCCATTAGCACAATCCTTAGTTATCTATTCTTAGTTTCCTCGTTCTGAATCTATCTTTTCCTTCGTTCTAGTATGGCAGATAACTTTGTTATCCCAGAGGGAGTGCAAGTTCCTGTTTGGTATAGGAGACTTATGGAGGCTAGGGCGACTGAAGCCGGCCCCACAAATGTTACTCCTCCTCTGATGGTTAATGTTCCTCCTCCTCCTGTCGCTGAGGTTCCTCCTCCTCCTCCTCCCCCTCAGCATCCTCCAGTAGAATTCACGAAGATTTGCAAGGACTTCAAAGCAATGAGTGGCAAGAACTTTCTAGGTACCGAGACTTTTGTAGAGGCCCGGAATTGGTTGAAAGAGACCGAGGATTTATTCGATATCTTTGGATTAGATGATCAGAGAAAGATTTTGTTGGCGGTTTGGCTTATGAAGGATGAAGCCGCTTATTGGTGGGAGATCACCACCGCGACTTGGCCCATTGAGACTTGGGCCGATTTCAGGACAAGATTCGGGCTTAAGTTTCTGTCTTCTACTGAAGAGAATTTGCAAATGGAAAGGTTTATTGCTTTGAAGCAAGGAGACATGTCTGTCAAAGAATACGTGAACAAGTTCAATCAGTTAGCTCGTTTTGGCTTGGATATGGTGAGTACTACTCAGAAGAAGGCTCTTCGTTTTGCTAGAGGATTGAATGAGCCGTTACAGGAGTTAGCTATGTCTCATGTGCCCATGGGGGCCACGTTTGAGAGTTTGGTAGATATGGCCCTACTCAATGAAGAGAACAAGAGTGCAAAGAAGGAGGTCAAGGTGAATGAGTCTCAAAACAAGAAAACGGGGCCCAAAAAGGAAATGCAAAAGAAGGAGGAGAAGTCTGAAGATAAGAAGGAAAAGAAGTGCTTTACTTGTGGAAGCTCAACTCATCTAAACAAGGATTGCAGAAAGAGGAAGGGCACTTGCTTTAACTGTGGAGAGATGGGACACTTCACTAGGGACTGCCCAAAGAAGAAAGGGACTACATCGGAAGGAACGGTGAATACTCGCATAGCGGGTGAATAGATTAGGGCTAGAATAATTTGTCTGTAGGATGTTTAATTTTCCTTGTCTGATTTTCAGTTTGAAACTCTTTTTCTGGTATTTTGATTCTGTAATGGAAACTCAGTACTTTAATGCTAGTCTTGCTTCTAATCTGGTAATAGTCTCAAACTCCCTGAGAGTTATAACTCATCTGATTGTGATAAGTTGGGATTTGAGAGTATCTGTGTTGGGCATGAGGGTGACTATGACGAATACATTCTAGGTTCTACCATGCTTAGTTCCCTAAAAATCATTTGGGAAAATCTGATCTGTACTAGTAGTCTGTAAGTATATGTACCAAGTTTTTGTTTTATCTGTACTCGCTTCCATCACTCGACTGTATCTTGTTGAGATAGGAATCCTATGGATGTAAACATGTGTTTGAGACATGTTATGTTTGATGGTTGCAAGTGGTTGCTAGTGGTTGCTCGTGGATGCATAAACACACACTAGGCACTAGATCGGCTTCAAATACACTCTAATATTGCATATGGACGTGTGTACATTTTCAATTCTTATGGTTGCAAGATGGTTAATTCAGCACATGGATGTTGCATATGGACGAATGTTTGTGCACACATATAGTATTATATGATTAGGATTATTTGCATACATATGGATTCATTTCACTAACATAATTTGCATTGATGATATCTGCATTAGATAAGTATATATACACACACCTTTGCATATGATCATACAACATTTAGAATCTTGTAAGGACAATGATTGCTCGTGGATGATGTTTTGAATAGATGGATGATTGGATGGTAGGATACGGTCTTCCCAACTTGAAGATTTCGGGGACGAAATCCTTTAAGGAGGGGAGAATGTAACAACCCGTATTTTCAATAACCTGTTATAACGTAAATCGAGGCAGAATTTAATTTATAAATCTGAATCAAGGGAAACGGGCTATGCCATTGCGTTCGTCTCGGAAAAATACGCGAAATAGAGTCCGAGTTTTCGAAAATCGGAGTCCGTATGACCCGGTTAAGGCCCAACGAAGTTTTCAGAAAATTTCAAAGTAAAAACAGATTTCAAATTCAAGTTTGAATTTGGGAATTTAGGGCAGTTGGGCGCAGGCGGGAAAACTCCCGCCAGAGTACCCAAGTCGACAGCCCTGTCGACTTGGGAGTCGACTTGGTTGGACCCAAGTCGACAGCCCTGTCGACTTGGCTGTCGACTTGGTCCAGCCGGGCAGTTTTGCCTGGTGCACCATTTTGAGGTTGTGTTGAGCTTGGGGGCCAGATTCGGTTTTGAGGTCTGAGATTGGAACTAGGGTTAATCCTAGGGCTAATACTAATCCTAATCTCTATAAATAAGGCCCTAACCTAACCCTAAATCATCATTATTCACTCAAGTAACTAAACTATGGCAAAATCATTCCTCTCATGGCCTCCACTCTCTTCATAAAATTCCTAAGTCATTTCTATGAAGGCTTTCATGTTCATACAAGCATTTTTAAGTTGTATGAGTGATCATTAGCTTGCATTCATCATCAAGTTGCAAGCTTTATTTTCAAGGCTAGAGTTTTTGGGTGATTTTTGGCAAGGGTTTTTCTATTAGAGCTTGCATTTTGGGTCTATTTGATTGCATAAGGGCTTTGTCATAATTTTTGTGTCTTCATAAGCATTGTAAGCCCTATTCTACTTTCATACTTAAACTCTAAAGTTAAATGTATGATATGCAAGTTTGCCATGATATGCAAGTTAACCATGTTATGTTATGCAAGTTTACCATGTTTTGATATGCAAGTTTATATGCAAGTTTGCCATGTTATGATATGCAAGTCTACCATGTTATGATATGCAAGTTTATATGCAAGTTTGCCATGTTATGATATGCAAGTTTATCATGTTATGATATGCAAGTTTATATGCAAGTTTGCCATCTAATGATATGCAAGTTTATCATGTTATGATATGCAAGTTTATATGCAAGGTTGCCATGTTATGTTATGCAAGTTTGCTATGTTATGATATGCATGTTTGCCATGTATGTTATGCAAGTTTGGGGTGATCATTTTGTTCATGTTATCATGTTATGCAAGCTTATCTTGAGTATATGAACATAAAGCTTCAAGCTTTATGCTAAAGTTTGCATTTTGGCAACATGTAAGTTATCATATCTCTTATGATAACTTGCATGTGAGGCTAAATGCGAGCTTATGGCCGTTTTTACATGTCATTTATCACCATGTATCACCAATATGCTAAGTTTGGTTTTATGCATGCTTTTGAGGCCTAAAAATGTAATATGCAAGTATATGAACATGTGTACATTTCATATGCCACCATGTTGAACTTGTGGCTTCAACACCTTTATGTCATGATTATGCCAAGTTCCCTCTTTCTATCCTTTATGCGCGATTGCGATATGTAAGCGATGGGATTGCAGTTGGGGTTGGGTAAACTTAAAAGACATAAAAACACAAGATTGGAAATTTACCTATTAAGTTAGGTCTACCCATTGGGAATTTACCTATTAAGTTAGGTCTACCCAATTGCTTGAAAATTTGTAATATGTTTTGGAAACATGATGGACATGACACTTAGAAAAGATAAGTGTGACCAACTCGAGGTTGGTTTGAGTTTGTAGCGTAAACCTACCCGGAACCGACCGGCTTAACTAGTTGCTACAAACAATAGGACCCAATGTGAGAAGTTGGTCATGTGGTACCTTGAACCCGAGGTTAGACCAAGTTGTGGTCTAAAGCTACCCGGAACCGACAGGCTTAACTAGTAACCGCAACAAAGTCTAATGTGAGAGGTTAAGGCGCATTAATTAATTAATGCTACATGATAAGGTTAGGTAAATTTGACTTATGACACTTAACCAATCTGAATTCGGTAAATTAACGGTGTTAAGTTAACCTACACTTAACCAATCTGAACTCGGTAATTTAACGGGGTTAAGATGAACTATACTTAACCAAATCAACTCAGTAATTTGGTAAGGCTGAGAACCAATTTGATACCTGGTCTGGATAAACTAACTTGATTGATAAATTAAACGTACCTGATTTGCGGATCTGTAGGACCCACACTAAGTTAGGCAAGTTTGTAAATCTGTTATTTGATCCATTAGTCTGAAAACTAATCGTCTGAACTTTGTATGTCTGAACTCTGTTAATAAGTTAATCTGAATCTGATAGTCTGGGGACACAAGGGGGGAATACTTGTGTCATTTGTTGTTTGGGACCCATATTAGTCAGTAACCCTTTCTGGTATCAAAATTTTGACCCAACTGTAGGTAAGGTCCGGGCACGCTTACTGAACTAATTATCAGTGGTTCATTCTGATAATGGCGATGGGTGTTGATGGTGCGTTCCAACAGGGTCATGTGCGTGCATGGATCCCGGTCTGCCTCTGAGGATGTAAGACGCCGTGACATCTGTAAATATGCATGTGCCAATTGGTTGCCACTTTAGGGGGTGATACACCCTATCGTGGGGCCGACACAGGGTATTTATGTACTAGGGAGCCGAACGCTTGGGTAGGATTTAGGGTACACTTAGCTCTGTCTGATTCTGATGGTACCGTCTGTTTTGTTGGGTGGAAACACCCGTCTTTTTCTGCGTGGTACCGTTCTGTTAGGGTGGTTAAGCCCCATTATTGTTAGCATTCCGTTTCTGTACTTTATCTGTTAGGATGGTAAAAGCCCATTTTTCCCAAACTCTAATTCTGTACGGACCATTCTGTTCCGTCCTGTTTCGATGTGAACATTGGGGTAACACCTATTCCTGTTATACTAGAATTGGTACCAAGAAGTTGGATCTTGATTTAAGTCAAACACCTGATACTGGGCCAAGTTTAGGCCAAGGGATAAATTCTTGATTATACATGACATGTTAGAATGCTGGTACACCTGTAGTGAAAAACCTTAAACCTGATTATGCGATGACACCTTTATCTACCTTGTTAGTTAATCATCATGCTAGTATGTGGTTATCCTTATGATCATCCCTGCTTCTCATGCCAGTTAACTTTATCAGTTTACATTGATTGTAGTAGGGCTTACTCAGTCTTTTTGACTGACCTGTTTTTCTTTCGCCTCTTTTCTTCCGTTCCCCCCCCCCCCCAGGTTCTCAGGGCGGCAACGTTGGAGCTTAGCTTGGATTTCTGATCGCTTGCTTGTGGGATTTTAGCTCATGTACGGTCTTGACATGAAGCTAGCTATGGTTATCACTTATTTTGGGGATAGTACTTATGTAATTCAGTTTTTCAGTAATGTTGTTTTTATCTAGACTTGTGTATTAGGAAAGTTGACATTATGTTGTACCAGACTTGTTTTGGAATGGTTTGAAATCTTCCGCTGTTTTACTTATCTTATTTACTCTGTTTACATATATATACATATGTTCTTGTTCTGCCTTGATATATCATTATGCATGTTTACCTGATTCAAACACCCCTCCAAAGTCAGAGTGCTTGCAAGAGCCACCCTGGCGGAGGTGGGGTGTTACAGAAAGTTTCCATGGATTGGAACTCTTTTCATTCAGGCGCATTCGCATTCGTTCATATCTAGATCTGTAGTTGAAACTCTGCACTTAAGTACTAGTAAGGAAGTGGATCTCGTTGTTGTCTCAAACCCCATCGGTGGTTCGGTTCATTTATCCGTGATTTGTCGGGGTTTGATAATATCTGTGTTAGGCGTCAAATTTGAATGCGACGCATATGCACTCGGGTTTATAGGCTATGGGTTGATTCTAGGGATAGGTTGGTTTACCATATATGGTGCCATTCTGGGTGGTGAGAGGAGGGTCGTTAAGCATCCTCGAAATTTCTTGTGACCCACAAGGGTCTTTCATGATAAGTTTCCTAGAGTCTCTTGAGGCATCTATCGATGATCTGCGATCGGCATTAGTAGTTCGTGAATATCTTGATGTCTTAGACAATGTTCGGGGATTACCCCCGAGGCACGAGATTGATTTTCGTATATACCTGGTGGACAATGCAAAGCCAGTTGCATTACCTATGCACCGTATGGCTCCTAAAAAAACGAGGGAACTTTATAAGCAAGTGGTGGGGCTACTTGAGAAGAGGTTTGATAGGTGAACCAGGATGGTAAACCTATTGAAGACAGTCCTTGAGGAAGCCCATCATTCCAAGGTGACTATTCATCCAAGTGGCGATAAAATGTATAGAGTTCAAGGTAGTGAGGCCAAACTTGCGAAAGGAAGTGAAAATGAAGAAGGAAGCAATGATTGGATGAGTTCCGACTTGCATACTTGGATCGGAGGTTAAGAAGCCATGCAAACGAGAAGTCAAGTTGGTGAAGGTCCAGTGGGGATACAATCAAGAAGATGCAACTTGGGATACTGAAGACAAGATTTTTACGTTTCGTACCCTTTCCTTTTCAAGGGAATGTTCTTAACTTCTCTTCCAAAAGCTTTTATTTGCATTTGCTTCTATCATATGCGTATATCCTATCAATCGAATCTTCGACCTTTTGGTAGGAAATCCCATGATTGTAAACATGTGTTTAAGACATGTTACGTTTGATGGTTGCAAGTGTTTGCTAGTGATTGCCTATGGATGGATATACACACACATTAGGCACTAAGATCGGCTCAATCACTCTCATACTGCATATGGATGTGTGTGCATTTTCTTTTCTTTTATGGATGGAAATGGATGAGCCAGCATATGGGTGTTGCATTTGGATGAATGAGTACGCACACGTGTAGAGCTTATATGTTATAATAGGCTAATTTGCATACATATTGGATTCATGGCACTGACATACATTGCATTAAGGAGGTCAACTGAATCAGTAGACCGCCTGATTTTCGCATTAGTGTTGGGATATATACAAAGACTTTTGCATATTTTCAAGAAAGCATTATAAATTCTTAAGGACAATGGATGCCAGTGATTGATGGCTGAGTTGATGGATGATGGATGGTAAGATATGCATTCTTCTCAACTTAGAGATTTCGAGGACGAAATCCTTTGAGTGGGGGAGAATGTAACCACCCGAATTTTTAATGACATTAAAGAGGAAAAATTAAAGAATAATTAATTTAATATTTAGAATTAAGTGAAATGGGTAATGCCATTGCGTTCGTCTCAGAATTCTGCTAGAGATAGAGTCCGAGTTTGCGTAAAACGAACAACGTATGAAGAAGTTATGGATGATAGAAGTTTGGCAGAAAAAGCGGAAATTTCCGGCGCACTTGACAAGTGCGCCCATGTATTTTTACACTGGTGCACCTATAAAGTGCGCCCAAAAGAGTTTTTTCTGGTATTTGGGCCTTTGCCCAAGTGGGAGGTGACCCGCGACCTGATTTACCCTAGGGCTTATGTCGCAATCGGTTCCAGATGGTTCTGCAGCTATAAATATATGGCCATTTCACATATTTCCTGATTAGAAGTCATGGTGGCCAAACTATGCCGGATTCTGGACTGAATTAGGATCTCTCATCATCTTCTAAAGCTTATCAAATTCTGAGATTCAAACATAGACTCAGTACCTTATCTATCATTTTAGCAATCCAATCACAGTGAGTTCAAGTTGCTTTTAGGTTTAGATAAATAACAGTGAAACTATGAAAGACTGTGATGTGGATACGATTGTAGACTTTAAATTTATTTTATTGGTAGATCTCATGCTATATTATGACAGATCTATTTCTTCGGATCCAATTCAATTATTCTACTATGTTATCATTATGGATCTTGGGTTGTAACTTTTATGATATGCTATGATGCGGAAGTATGTAGATTAGTTCTATGTGATCTAAAATTATCATGTTAGATCTAACCTATGTGATCTAAAATTTTCACCTTATGATTCATGTTAAATCTACCCTATGTGATTTAAAATTGTCACTTTATGATCATATTTTATGCTAGATCCAATTTAAGATCATGTTTTATGCCAGATCCACTTTATGATCATGTTTTGTGCTAGATCTATTTTTTGATCATATCTTATGCTATGATAGACCTATCTTTCGAGATCCAATTCAATTGTGATTGTCCTTGTATGTTATTTTTGTTTCATTTGGATAGGTCAAATCATTTATGTGAACCATGAACATATGCCACCTTGAATTGATTAGGATTGGGTCCACACCTTTATCTTAATTGTAACCTCTATGATGTGGATTTGGTTATATCTATTTATAAACCTGTAGATCTAAACCTTTATTTATGATTAGATCTAATTTAATCTATTAGATCTATAGCATGTGGACATTTTTATGTAGATCTAAAGTAATATTTATGTTAGATCCCGTTATGATGATGATTACACATTCGTGACAATATGTATGTTCACCTTGATACGATGTTAATTACATGTCCATTTACTTTGTTATCATACTAGTATGTTTATGACAACATACGTTGAAACTATCACCCTATCATATTTCCTTTTTCATTGTTATGGCTAGACTACTTATTAGCCTAGATGCCGCCAAAATACGTGCGAACATGTTAGTGAAGGAAACGGGGGAGAAGCGATTTATAATTGGCATGTAATCTCTAAATGAATTGATATGTAATTCAAATTATTGGGTAAAATTGGTATTGACACCTATAAATGGAAAGGATTAATTAATTGGCAAATTAATTAAAAATGGCATAATTTGAATATGAACATTTATGGACATGTAATTCAAATTATTGGAAAAAATATGTATTGACACCCCAAAAGGGAAAGGTTTAATTAATTGATTAATTAATTAAAAATGGAATGTTTAGTAATTACAATTAGGAATTGTAATTGTACTTATGACATGAGGTTAGGTTACATTACTGGTGGAAGTCTGCCCAGACAGGACGGGCATATCCAGCAGCCACTATTGTTGAGCCTAATGTGGGAAGTCTAAGTACGCGTATACGAATTGGGTTAAGACACGAGGTTAGGCCCAACTATGGAATAAGACTGCCCGGACCTGACTGGCATATCCCGCATCCACATGTTGTAGGCCTAATGTGGGAGGTCTGGCCCATTATAAACCATAAATGGACATGGTAATGAATCATAAAGATAGGGTTAAATAAAACATTCTTGGATCAGTGGGAGGGTTAAGTACATCTTGGGTATGTGGGTAATATTAATATATGTAGGCCCACAAACTTAACCGTTAAATAAACGTGCTTGAATCAGTAGGAGGGTTAAGTACATCTTGGGTTGGTGGGTAATATTTATATATATAGGCCCACAAACTTAACTTGTCGGGGTTATGTAATTAAAGACATTGTTAGGTAAACACAACCAGTGGAAAACCTAGTAGTGGGGATGCAAGACAAAGGGGAGAGCTTGCATCATCTTTTGTGGGACCCATTTCGGTCAATAACCCTTAAATAGGTATCAAACGGGTACTCCGAACTAGGTCGGAGTGGGGCACGCTTACTAAGCTGATTGTAAGATATCCAAACATGGAGGCGGTGTTGACGGCGTGTTCCGGGGGGGACATGTGCATGCATGACTCCGCCTGATGGGGAAGATAAGACGTTGTGTGTAAGGACCCGTAACTTCCTCGGTAAGGAAAGTACGAGTCACCTTGAGGACAACACACATCGGAACGCAAACGGAAGAAAATTTCATTGTTTATTACAACAATTACATCAGATAACAAGAATATACAGAGTATGAATAAATATTACATAGAAAATATCAAAGATTTAAATTACATTTAAATACATCACAGCGGATAATAATACAAAGCCCAACTAGAAGTAATACAAAAATACAGAGCTTTCCGAGTATCGTTCCAGCTGTAAACCATTATCTTGTGAATATAAATCTGGAAAACCAAAACTACTAGCTGCCCGTGTCAAAAAAAAGGGCACCCAGAGTTTAGGTTAAAACAATAAACTCCAGGTCAGTCATGTGACTGGTGTGAGAACTAAAACAGTTATTTAAAACTTTACTTTAAATCAGATATGTCAATGGACCACGCCATATAACACGGAACGGGTTTCCTCCCAAGAATACCAGTGCATATAACAAAACAGTGCAATGCTTTTTGGAAAAACGAAGCTATTATAAGACCCAGGTCCTATCACATAATGCAACGTAAGCTGGGGGATAGGGTTTTCCCTTATAATAGCCAAACATGCTTGGTACGTTTAAAAAAAATCATTTGATACTATTATAAGTGCATAATGTATAAAAAAACTTCAAATAATAAGTATCAATCATAGACGGCATGGGTACCATATATCATGTCGCTATACTAGGCTCTACAATCAAAACCGCAAATGTCACGTATTGGAAGTTATATTTCCATCTGTGAACCAAGGCAAGGCGCAATCCTACCGCTTCGAGACTCTCTAGCCCGAGCCTTAGGACTCAGCCGCAACTGTACCAAGGCAACATGAAGGGCCAGTCCACCAATGTGGATTAAACTTAAACCCTGAACATGCATTTCCCCCGCCCTTTGGGTGTAAATGAGCCAAATGACTCCATCGGCTCTACATAGTCACCGATATATCCAAGGCGCCTCGCAATCCAACGACCACACAGGTGAAAATAATATAATTGTCAGGGCTGGTAGGTCACTGACACCAACCTAGTTAGAAGGAAATGCATGCTCTCCCTGCTGTCCTCTCCCGTTTCTGGTTCACAACCGGGTTGTGAGGCTCGCGAATCAACGTTACACAATGTTATGCCACACAAGCGTTGCTTTGATCATGAACCACAAGACTTTGCTTTTCAACAAAAGCCTTGATCATTTGCCACTTAGGAATGCCACACAGGCATTTCACTCCATGTGATTGATATCCATCAATATATAACCCCTGAGCTCATACATCTCAGAGAATGGCGTTAAGCAAGAGAATAACTTCTCCGCCGCCAAACAGATATATATTTAATAGAAATCAATCATGCAGAATAAAATCCAATGTCAGACACACAGTCCATTTACAAGTTCGTTCTGGGTATGAACGAAACCGGAGGCACCTTGTACCTCACATATCCATCGATCTCCAAGTACGTCTGGACGATCACCAACTGATTCCCTCCTCTTAGGTGTACAGCCCAATCAAGGTCATCAGTAATCACCCAAAAGATGTGAAGACCTCCGGTCTTCGACCACCGTATTCATCCTCGACACATCGCCGAATCAGTTATCTAGAATGGGATAAACCCTGTCTTTCTGAATAACTCGCATATATAATAAACAAGTGTTACACAAACACAACATATGTCTCATTCCAATTCAGAATATTCTTTTAT
Source organism: Allium sativum (assembly GCA_030737875.1). Taxonomy (NCBI): domain Eukaryota; kingdom Viridiplantae; phylum Streptophyta; class Magnoliopsida; order Asparagales; family Amaryllidaceae; genus Allium; species Allium sativum. Next base: position 117,303,252 of record CM060923.1, read on the forward strand.
TCAAATATTCTTATACTTTGGGAATGGTTCCCATTAATTTTATCAAAGATAAATTCTTTAAATTTATTCTTTAATCTTCTTTTGAATATCAATTCAAACTAGTCGGGATTAGCGAACCACACCGAAGTAATCATTTATTTTATTTCCCAATCGAAACCTATTCATCCCGTGAAGTAAAACTGGTCATACTTCGTATCTAACACTAAGGTGTTATCGGTAAATTCAGTTACCATTTCACGTTCAAATCTAATTAAAGATTTAACTATCGCCTGAGCAAAACTGGTGATACTCCCTTTTCGATCATTTCAATCTAATTAAAGATTCATTAAAACTCCACTTGGTTTTAATCTTCCCAAAAATCAATATTCTGTCTTTAACTGGGTTAAAGAACCAATGTCATTTAAAACCCGGTTCACGATAAACCCAAGATCACATTCTATTCAATTCCAATTAAATACCATTTAATTAGTATACTTCAATAAATCTAAATAAAAAGATTTAATCTTTTTCTCAACTAGGCTTAAGAACAGTGTTAATGAAGACACCATTCACGACCAACCCAAATCCCAATTAATATTAAATACAAGGCTATGAATAGAAAATATATCGGCTTATATTCAATATCAAATTCTACGACCCAAAAATATCATATTGGAAATAATGATATAAATATATCTTTCAAATTTCCATAACAATATCTGTATAATGACGAAATCCAACATCGAAATATTCCAAAGACAATCTCGACTTAAATCCATTTCAATTCAGTTATTGGAAATTCTGGTTACGTTTAAAACCCCTTTCAAATTCAATTTATTTATTACAAAAATAAATTGATTTTAATTCTAGTTCAAAACTAGTTCATTTCGATAAAAATCTATTTTTATCTTTTCAAATATGGAATTTTTCATCCAAATTCTTCCCAAATCATTTCTTATGATTTTACAAAAATTATTACTATTTATAATAATTTTATCAAGGCCCGTACGGTCGATTTCCATCAACGGGCATCGAACTGCACTTACAGCGACCTTTTCCAAATTTGATTTGGACATAATTCCAAATCCAACTGTTAGATTTCAAATCTCTAATATTCGTTAGAAAGCTTTTTCGATACGAACCCAACGGTTCCGGTTTTAGGAGAATCCGATGGTCGGATCTCCGATAATGTCCACTCGAAGTCAATGGTCGAAATTCGCGAACTACTGCAGCGCGGCGCGTTCTATTCAAGCCATTATATATATACAATATATATATTTCATTGATTTCCTTTCAAAACGTATTTTATAAATCGTTTTAAATTCGTTTTCAAAACGATTTCAACTTCATATTCAATTCCTAATCAAAATTGAATATTCCATATCATTAATCTATAAATGATAATATTTTCAAAATGTTATATTTTGAAATCACTTCCTTTTCTATATTCATTATAAAAATGAATAAAATCGATATAAATATCGTTCGCGTCAAAATAGCGCAAATCTAACCAACACGGTTTTATATATTTCAATAACTTCGTTATTCTATTCAACAAATGAATATTTTCTCTATTTAACACATGAATCTATATTTCTTTCAACACATGAATATTCTCAACACATGAGTATCGTCAACACATGACTATTTTGTTATTTAATATATTTCATAAAATTATGATTTTATATCGTTTAATTCTTAATCAGACTCTAACCGTAAATTAGTAAGAGAACGATTCCCTAAATATTAACCCCGAAGGCCGAAACCAATATCAGATCAATACCTAGGAAACCATTCATCTTAACTGATTTCCAGTTAGTTTCTAATTTCATATTTGATAAAGATGAGAATTTTATTGTTAAAATATTTTACTCAACACATGATAAGTTTCAACACATGAATATTCTCAACACATGAGTGTTTATTCTATTCAACACATGAATTTTCTTTCATTCAACACATGAATTTTCATTTTATAATATTCTTTATTTTCCAAATTGGAATGAGGCCCAATCAATTACCATATAATATTAATTAAATGGATTCCATAGAACACATGTATATAATAGCAACGATAAATACCATCATCCAGAGTGCATTCTTGTAACAACCCGTAAAATGCGAGCCAGTTTGAAATTTTTATTTTGGCAATTTTAGCGAATTTTGAATATTTAAAATAGATTATTTTAAATAATATCGACGAAAACTTTATTTTGAACAGAATTCGACGTATATATTATATACGTCGTCGTTAGAATATAAATAATTATTTATATATATAAAAGGAATTGAAAACGGCGCGGTAGTTCGATAATTCGATTTCAAACTTCAATTGAATGTACCGGGTGCAAAACAATCCGGATTTTAGTGAAACCAAAAACATTAAGATCTAATTGGGAATATCTTTCCAACGAATTCGACAAATCGAAATTTCATAGCGGGGATCAAAAGATATGTCCAGTTGAAAATTCTGAATAGTCGCTATGGAATTCAGGCCCTTAAAAATGGAAATTTTGCAAACGACCTTGGATTTCGACGAAACCACTTTTGTTGGATCCGCGATGTAAAGTTATTGCTAGGTTTCAAATTTCATAATTTTTCGAATCAATATGTGAGTGTGGCAAGGGAAAACGCGTTTGACCAGTTTCAGTTGGTTTTAATCGACTGGAAATTGGCCATTTTTCAAACGGTCTCAGAATTCGACGAAATTAGTTTTGTTAGGACCGTATCGTCAATACGAAGCTAGGAATAATTTTTCAGTAATTTTCGGGATCAGTATGTGACCCCGGTAAATAGAAATGTACGTTCAAATTCAATATATACTGATTTATATTTTGATTTGAAGGAAACTGATCGAAATGATAGAATTGGCCTACGATACATATCCCATTGTGTTCGGAATGGGGGTAGTCAGCTAGAGGCGACAGTCGTTGGGCTCGATTTGGGGTTCAGACGAAAAGTCAACTTTTAAAGGGAGAAAAAATTAATTAATTAATTAAATAATATAATTATATATTAGCTCACACCTCTCCTTTTCTCTCTTCAGATAATCGAATGGGAAAAAAAAAACCCCAAATTAAAAAGCCCGTCGCCCAGTCTTCTACCCCGCCACCACGTCGGAGCTTTCCCCCTCCATCTCCGACACTGCTCCGCCATCTCCTTCCTCCACCCGCTTCTCCTCCGGACCGGAGCGCACACCCCTTAGCCTCGGAATCCCTAAATCGAACCCCTCCGATTCTCAGCAACCGCCGCCGCCTGAAGACCCACAACCCGCCTCCGTCAACCGCTGGTGATCCCCCAACCACCTCTAGCGCGCCCCTCTCTCCTTCTAGCAACGCTGTGAGTTTTAAATTTCTTTATATATAATTCCTTAGCTTTAGTAAATCAGTTTTGCTTTAGAAATTCAGTTTTATATAAATCCAATTTTCAAATCAGTTTTAAATCAGATTTATAAAAAGGAAAGTTCGATTTTTAGTTATACGAAGATTGATTTTTGAAAACGGGTAGTTCAGATTTTTATAAAGTAAAAAGGCGAGATTTTTATAGGTATAAAGTTTAGATTCTTATTCATATGAAGTTGAAGTTTTAAAACAAAATGTGATTTTTATATAAGTAGTGAGGTAAAAATATAATTTTTATATAGTGTAGATAATAAAAATTCGATCTTTATTATGTGGGAGATGTAAAAATATGATATCTATATTTTTAAAGTATTAAAAATATAGTCTTTACTATATAAATGATGTAAAAATATGATTTTTGTTTAAGTAGAGAAGTAAAAATATAACTTTTACATGATAGGAATATTAGAAATATCATCTTTATATGAGTAGTAGAATAAAGATGTGATTTTTATAATGATATTTTTAAAGGCGAAATCTATATTTTTGAAATGGAATTTTTATCTATATGACATCGAAGTAAAAATTCGATTTTTATATATTGAATAGCATAGTAAAAATTCGATTTTTATATATTGAATAGCGAAGTAAAAATTCGATTTTTACATATGTAGTGGCTACAGCAACGAAGGTGACAAAAAGGCGAGAACAACGAAGATTTCTATAAAAGAAGAGCTGTGGAGTTAGGATAACTATCGGTGAGAACTTCTCAGTCTTCAATTTCTTTTCTAGTTATATATATATACTAGGATGCAGACGGTGTTTAGTAGCACCCGACACCCGTCATCCACAGACCATGGATGGCTTGTTTGTTAAATTGTTTGGTTGTGTAGTTGGTTAGTTTATTTGGTTTGAATTGAATTGTTTGGTGAAATGAAATGGATTTGATTGATGTGTGAATGACATGGGCCTTCACTAGACCGAGGATAAGGCTAGGCCTCGTCCCGTTTCTAGTATCGTGCCGTTATGCCGCCGAAATTTTCTAGAATGAGTTAGAAAAATAAAAATATCATTTCTATTTTGTAAATGAACTGAATAAAAATCCATGTATTAAAATAAAATATTTTATCGTTAAAAATATAATTTTTAACGTGAAAGTGAATAAATAAATTTTTATAAACAAATCGGCCGATTTGTTTATATACACTGATTTGACTGATATTGATTGGGCCGATAAATTTTACACATCGCCCAACTGCACAAATAAAATATGTGTTTGATTGTTTGAAACCCCACACGGGTGTTGGGATGAAATTTGAAGTTCACTCATCCTGATTGATTAAATATGTCGATCGTTTGATTGACAGGGTGTTATAAGCGTTAGATATCTATATTTGATGCTTATACAGTGTAGTGCACTTTGGTTGATGGTTGATTATTTTTCAATGCTATTATATACGTGTGATGTATGAAAATCCATATAATTAACATTATATGGTGATTGATTGGGCCTCATTCCAATTTAGAAAATAAAGAATATAATATAGAAGTTCATGTGTTGACTGTACTCATCCGTTGAGATTAGTCATGTGTTGAACGAAATATTTTAATAATAAAATTTACATCTTTATCAATATAATATAGAAGTTCATGTGTTGACTGTACTCATCCGTTGGGATTAGTCATGTGTTGAACGAGATATTTGAAATCGAAATATTTGAAAAGAATATTTGAAAAAGAATATTTGAAATAGAATATTCGAAAATAGAAATATATGAAGCCGTGTTGATTAGATTGACGCCATTTTGACGTGAACGATATATCGATTTTATTCGATTTCGAAATGAATTGAATTGAAAATGATTTCGAAATGAATTGAATTGAAAACGATTTCGAAATGAATCGAATTGAAAATGATTTCGAAATGAATTTAATTGAAAACGATTTCGAAATGAAATGAATATAAAGTGATTTCGAAATGAAATGAATATAAAGCGATTTCGAAATGAATCGAATAGAAAACCAATTTGAATTGAATCGAATAGAAAACCAATTTGAATTGAATCGAATAGAAAACCAAAGAAAACGAATTTTGATTGGAATTAAAATAAAGGTTGAAATTATTTTTGAAACGAATTTAAAACTATTTATATAATTCGTTTTAAATAGAAATCGACGAAATATATATTATATATATTATATATATATAATATAATGGCCTGAATAGAACACGCCGCGCCGCTGCAGTTCGTGAATTTCGACCATTTATTTCAAACAGACATTACGGGAGATCCGACCGTCGGATCCTCCTAAAACCAGAACCGTTGGGTTCGTATCAAAAAGAGCTTTCTAACGAATACTAGAAATTCAAAATCTAACGGTTGGATTTGGAGATACGTCCAAACCAAATTTGAAAAAGGTCGCTATAAGTGCAGTTCGATGGCCATTGTTAGAAATCAACTGTACGGGCCTTGATAAAATTATTAAAAATAGTAATAATTTGTGTAAAATCATAAGAAATGATTTGGAAAAATTGGGATGAAAAACTCCATATTTGAAAAGATAAAAATAGATTTCTATCGAAATGAACTAGTTTGAACTAAATTTAAAACCCAATTATTTTTAAATAAATAAATTAGATTTAAAAAGGGGTTTTAAATAATCGGAATTCCTAATATATTGGATCTGAATTGAATTGGATTTGAAATGGGTTTATCGTGAACGGTGTTTTAAATAACACCAGTTCTTTAACCCGATAATAAATGGAATGTGATTTGGGTTTGTCGTGAACTGTGTTTTAAAAGACATTAGTTCTTTAACCCAGTAAAAGGAGTTTTAAATAAATCTGCAATTAAATTGAAATGTGAATTGATAATCTAAATTATCAAATTTAGAAATTGAGCGAGAATGGAGTATTACCAGTTTTGCTCCAAAGCGATAGTTAAATCTTTAATTAGATTCGAACGTGAAATGGTAATTAAATTTACCGATAACACCGTGGTGTTAGTTATGGGGTAGTAACAGTTTTGGTCCATGGGATAAATAGGTTGGGATTGGGAAATAAAATAAATAATTACTTCGGTGTGGTTCGCTAATCCCGACTAGTTTGGAAAACCATAATATGGTTTGAAATGATATCCAAAGGAAGATTAAAGAATAAATTTAAAAGAATTTATCTTTGATAAAATTAATGGGAACCTTTCCCTAGGAGTGTGAATATCTGAATTGGAATGAGGCGTATGTTGTGTTTGTATAACAATTGTTTATTATATACGTGGGTTAGTGTAACGACCCGCATTCTACGCATCATAGGATCGTAGAATATTTATTTCTGACACATATGAAGTTGTATGGTCATGTAACTTTGGGAGACGACTATTGTGGTCATTTCTCATGTTCATGATTTTTCCCAATTTTTAAATGACCATTTTACCCCTAGTTATCACTGTTTTGGCCATAACTTTTGACCGGAAAGGAATTTAGACCTGAAACCACTTCCATTGGCTCCGAATGATGGTTTCTCTTTCCGTAGAGTGGTCACATTAGCCAAACGGACTCACCGTTTGGGAGATATGGCTGAAACAAGTTTCAGATGGTGAAAAACAGCTTAATTGGGCTTAACCGGGTGATTAGCAGCTAGGCCCAGAGGGGAATTTCGGGTTTAGGGGTATTTAGGGGCTGATTAGGGTTAGAAAACATTTCTTTAGACATTTTCCAGCCGCCACTTTCATTCTTAGACACTCTAACAATGGCCTCCTACATCTAAAACACCCCAAATCACTTTCTAATTGAAGATTAGGCTTAGCAAACATCAAATCAAGGAATATAAGCACGAGAACCGAGGTAGAGCTGCTTTGTAAGATTGGGAACAGCGCCAAATCATAGAATATTTCAGTTTTGGGGTTTTAGTTGTGGCAAAGGTGAGTGATAGCATCATTTTGACACTAATTACAGTTAATTAAGGGTAATTAGTGAAGATTAACGAATTTATACACTAATAAATTCTGGAAAAATGTTTAGAAATTCTTAAATCATGTTTTATGCCTCTGGTTGAAATTTGGTTCGATTTGATTAAGTTTTGTTAACCCTATGATTAGATTTGCTTAAACATGCTTAAGGGAAAATAAGGGGTTTTGGGCACATTTAATCCACTTTGACATATGAATTCATTGTTTTGGTGTTTGTGGTTAGTTTGCTATGTTGTTATGACTATTTGACATGAATTGTGATTGATTAGAATAGTTAGATTTGTCAAAAACGTCGTCGAACGGCGTAAACAAGTTGCTGGAAAAAGTTGCAGAAAGTTGTGCAGGGCTTCGGATCGGATCGGATGAGGGCTCGGATCGGATATGTGAACTGGGCAAGAAACCCGACCCGAACTGGAGTTTGGCACATAGGAGACTTGGCAAAAAGGAAGGCCGTTTACTTAGAGTTGGAGTGGACAAAAGGGGATCGGATCGGAAGAATAATGGGGGCCAGATCAGATCGACTTGGAGACGCAGGGCTCGGATCAGAAGTAAAACTCTTTGGAGGACTAGCAAGAGTGAAAGCCACGCGGATCAGACAGCAAGTGCGGATCGGATCAGAGTAGATGGAGAACGGGAGCGGATCGGATCAGAATAGATGGAAAACGAGGGAGCCGATCGGAGAAAAACTGGAAGGAAGACAGCAACCCGACCCGACCCGGATGAGGATACCGACCCGACCCGAAGCGTAGTACCCGACCCGAAGCGTAGTACCCGACCCAAAGCGTTGTACCTGACCCGAACCGACGAGGGTGATGACTACCGAACCGAACCGAATCCTAGGACTGTTACTGCGCGACAACTCTTCTGAAGACCCACTCCAATTCAACCAAACCCGAGATGTAAAGAAAGTCCAAATGAGAAGTTAGAGCTCAAGATTCAGATAGGAATCAACGAGTTCGCTTCATGGTTGGTCTTTGCTGCGAGACGCGTGCTAAGGGGTTTACGATGTCTGTAGCTTTGGACCACTATGGTAGGAGGTACGAAGGTGGATTCAGGGCCATCATCGGTAGAACCAAGGGCTACGACCAATGAAGTGGGTCATTGAAATGTTTGGTCATGACTCCAAGTGTTTGGCTTGGTCATAGCAGGGTTTCTACAAGTCGGAATCCGTCGTTACCTCAATTTGTCTAGTGTTCCAAAGTGGTAGATATCGTATGCTTTACGCACTGAGTGAGAGATGTGAGGATGGTTGCTATGGTTGATTTGTTTGCTATCATTATGACATGCACACCCTACCTCCATAATCTTACACTATTTATTATGGCACCTTAGAGTATTGTACGGTATGTGTTACTAACTCTTTGGTTGCAGGTCCAGGTTCAGGTATGGTTTAGTATACCTGTTATTATTTGGTTTATATGCTTATCGCTCATACCAGGCTTTATGTCTGACCCAGAGTTTTATGTCTCCTCTTATTACTCTGGGTGCTCACACGAGCAGACTAGAGACAGGTTAGCTGGTGATGCACGGGTAGATGATCCGGAGACGAGCAGGAGGCTTCCACGTAACATATATATATATAGTATTCTCCCTGTGTTGTTGAAGATCACTGCTTGGGCATTGGTGGTGCATCTTCCGCTTTAGCTTTCTTTTGTTAGAGACAGTAAATTTGGAAAGTTGTAATAAGCTGTATTTGGATTTCCGCTGCTTTGATGTTGATTTTAGTTATCAGCTTATGCACTGTCTCACCTGTTTTATGTCAAGTATGTTATTATTATTATATTTTATTCCATGCGCTGTGAGACATTCTACTGGTTCCTTGATTAGTTCATTTTCTTCTTTCCTTTCTACTGACGACCATCCTGTACTAGTCGGGCATGTGTACAGCGCACTTTTGGAGGAAATGCAGGCTGGTGCGGGGCGGGCCGTCACACTTGGTATCAGAGCTCTAGGTTGCGTAGTTAACCTAGGGAAGTTATCAGGGAGAGATAATATACGTACACGAGAGAGCGTATTTGTAATTACTTTGGTTTTTAAAAGCTATATATATATACTATTAGTAGTATAAGGATGAAGTCGTACTGCACTAGCACCACTATGGAATCGTTAATCGTTTCCTTTTTCAGATTGACGATGAGCCGATATACTAGAGGTGCTGGTAGGGGAGCCAATAATGGGAATGCTGCTGACATGAGGACGATGTTTACTGACCTCATGAGAGAGATGCTTAGAGATGTACAGAGGGCAGCTCCCAATGGTGGAAATGGTGGTGGCCCAATAGTGCAGGCGCCGAGGGTCGACTTCGCCAAGCTAAACAAGGATTATACTAGCCTTGGTGGGAAGCCGTTTCACGGAACGGAGTCGGCCACGGATGTTCAAGATTGGTTGGATAGTTGCGAACGTATCTTCGAGGATTTGGGTATCGAGGATGCGATGAAGAGAAAGCTAGCGTCCCGTCAGCTGCAAGGGAGGGCAATGAATTGGTGGAATGCTATAAAAGCAGCTACTCCCGAAGATCAGATTACTTGGAAGCAGTTTAAAGCTCGCTTTAGCGAGAAGTTCATTCCAGCTGCTCAGAAGTCAGTGCTGTTTAAGAAATTCTTAGAGCTCAAGCAGAATGGCAGAGCTATCTCGGAGTACATTGCTGAATTTGACACTTTGTCAAAATATGGGTTATCTCTTATTGATACTGCCGAGAAAAAGAATGAGAAATTCATAACTGGTTTGGATCAGTACTTGGGGGAAAAACTTATTAACCACATCGATGAGACCTTTGAATCGATTGTGGGGAAAGCATTAAGATCGGAAAGTCTCTACCCTAAGCCGAAGACTGAGGTTGCATCCGCAGATGAGCCAAAGCCACAAGCAAGTGGTGGAGGCAAGGGTGGTTCCCAGAATAAGAGAAAGCAGAATCAGGCTAAGGATGGCCAGAAGAAAAAGAATAGGCAAGATGTGGAGTGCTTCAGCTGTGGTAAGAAGGGCCATTATGCTAGTAATTGTCGGGCCAAGCCAGCGGACAGGAAGTGCTTCAACTGTGGCCAAATGGGACATCACAAGGACAAGTGTCCGCAACCCCCCAAAGAAAAGAAAATGGTGAAAGCATATGCCCTTAATGCTATTCCTTCTTCGTCGAATGCCCCAACTGCGGCGGAGAAGGGAAAGAATGTCGTCATTCAAGGTATGCTTTCTGTTTATGATGTTCCTGTTAGAGTTTTGTTTGATACCGGAGCTTCCAGTTCTTTCATATCTAGTGACCTGGTAGATAGGTTGGGATTGGAGCCCGAGATTGTCGATAGACCTTTAGTAGTGACGAACCCGATTGGTGGTTCAACTAGCCTTAGCATGATTTGTCGTAATGTGATCTTATCGAGCCATGGATGCATGTTTGTCTGTGATTGCTTTGTTTTGGGCTTTACTGGGTTTGGCATTATTTTAGGAGTAGATTGGCTCCAAAGATACGGGGTGGTGGTAGACTGTGAGGGCTTGTTGGTGACAGCTAGAGCGGATGATGGGCGGAGGATGGTGTTTGGTGGTCTACCCAGTAAGGGGGTATTGGCTAGTTTTCTAAACTCCCTCGACATTCCGCATAGTGAGTTGTCAGGTTTGCCCGTGGCTGGCCAGTATCCGGATGTTTTCGAAGAAGTGACCGGACTTCCACCACACCGAGATATTGAGTTCCGTATTGATTTGGTAAAAGATGCCAGACCTATAGTGATGCCACTTCGTCGTATGGCACCAAGGGAGCAGCGAGAGCTCGAGGTGCAAGTCATCAATCTTTTGAAGAAGGGATTTATCAGAAGGAGTGTTTCTGAATGGGGAGCACCAGTTGTGTTTGCTACCCAGGCGGATGGTTGCCTTCGTTTGTGTGTAGACTACCGCGAGTTGAATAAAGTGACGAGGAAGAATAAGTATCCTCTACTGCGGATAGATGATTTGTTCGATCAGTTGAGTGGCGCGAGAGTATTTTCTCAGTTGGATCTCGCGACAGGTTTTCATCAGCTTAGAGTGAAAGCTGAGAGTATAGCTAAAACGGCATTTCGGACGCCGTCTGGATTTTATGAGTGGTTGGTCATGCCATTCGGGCTGACCAATGCCCCAGCATATTTTGTGGATCTTATGAATAGGGTTTTCAGGGATCAGTTGAATAAGTTTGTCCTTGTGTTCGTTGATGATATTTTGGTCTATTCGAGGACAGAGGAAGAACACAAGGAACATTTAAGAGTAGTGATGGAGGTGTTGAGAAAACACCAATTGAAAGCAAAGTTTTCTAAGTGTCACTTCTGGAAGAGGGAAGTGAGCTTCTTGGGCCATGTTGTATCAGAGAATGGTATTGCCGTGGACCCGGCGAAGGTGGCTACGGTACAGGATTGGCCTACGCCCAAGAATGCAACAGATGTAAGGAGTTTCTTGGGGTTAGCTGGATATTATCGTAAGTTTATCCAAGGTTTCTCCAAGATAGCAGCACCATTGACCCAGTTGACCAAGAAGAATCAAGCTTTTGTCTGGGATGAAAGGTGCGAGAATGCATTCGAGAGTCCAAAGGACAAGTTGACAAGCGCACCAGTATTAGTCATTCCTGAGGGGGATGAAGAGATGACGGTATACACGGATGCCTGTGGTACCGGATTGGGTGCTGTATTGATGCAAGGCGGTAGGGTTGTAGCTTACGCAAGTCGGCAATTGAAACCGCACGAGAGAAGATACCCTACCCATGATTTAGAATTGGCAGCGATCGTGTTCGCGTTAAAGATGTGGAGACACTATCTCTTGGGAGAAAGATTTGAGCTGTTTACAGATCATAAGTCGTTGAAGTATCTATTCTCCCAGAAGGATTTAAATCTCCGTCAGCAGAGATGGTTAGAATTCTTGGCTTCCTATGATTTTGACATCGCATACACACCGGGAAAGGGCAATGCGGTGGCTGATGCATTAGGTAGAAGACATGCCAGCCTAGGGGCTATGTTCCTTGAATGGAAGCAACTGGAGTATATCGCGGGGTTTGATTTCAGACCAAAGTGTGAATTGGATCCAGAAATGTTAGCAAGTTTGACGATCAGACCCACTTTAATTGAGCGGACCAGCTCTAGTCAGAGGGACGATCCTAACCTATTGGAAATAATCTCCAAGCTGAAGATGGATATTGAGGAGGAGATGAACAAGTATGGGCTTGATCGAGATGGATGGCTTAGAAAGAATGGAAAGCTTGTTGTACCCAATGTCAATGGATTGAGAGATGAAGTGCTTTGAGAATGTCATCACTCAAAGCTGACTATACACCCCGGTGGTAATAAGATGTATCGAGATATGAAGCAGACCTACTACTGGGAAGGGATGAAAAGAGACGTTGGGAAGTTTATATCCAAATGCATGAATTGCCAGCTAGTTAAAGCAGAGCAAAAGAAGCCTAGTGGGTTGTTACAACCATTAGAAATTCCTGAATGGAAATGGGAGCAAGTCTCGATGGATTTCATCGATGGTTTACCAAGGACTAGATCGGGACATGATAGCATTTGGGTGATTGTGGATCGACTGACTAAAAGTGCAAGATTTATAGCAGTCAAATCGACCAGAACGACAGCGAAGTTAGCAGAATTGTATATGAAGTGGATAGTGAGATTTCATGGAGTACCTAAAAGCATTGTGAGTGACCGAGACCCGTTGTTCACTAGTGGGTTTTGGAAGAGCTTACAAGAGGCTCTAGGGTTAGAGTTACATCTCAGTACCGCCTATCATCCTCAGACCGACGGTCAGACGGAGAGAGTGAACCGTATTTTGGAAGATCTCTTGAGAGCATGTATATTGGATTTTGGTGGATCGTGGGATGACCATTTTCATCTAGTAGAGTTTGCATATAATAATAGCTACCAATCCAGTATCGATATGGCTCCGTTTGAAGCTTTGTACGGAAGACCATGCAACTCACCATCATGTTGGATAGAGACTGGCGAGAAGTTTATGCTTGGACCAGATGTGGTGAGGGAAACTTCAGATAAAATCAAGACCATTCAACAACGAATGAAGGCTGCCCAAGATAGGCAGAAGAGTTATGCCGATAAGAGGAGAAGAGACCTAAAATTCTCCGTTGGTGACTTGGTGTTTGTCAAGATTTCTCCGTTGAAGAGCGTAATACGATTTGGCAGGAGAGGCAAGTTGGCACCAAGATTTGTTGGCCCGTTCCCTGTTCTCGAACTAGTCGGGAATTTGGCATATAGAATTGACTTACCAGAGAAGATGGCAGGAGTTCACAACGTATTTCATGTTTCCCAACTAAGGAAGTTCGTTCACGACTCGGATATGACTATTTCACCTGATCAGTTAGAGGACTTCGAAGTAGAACCCGAGGCGGTTGGGAACCGCAAGCCGGCCCGTATTGTCGAGTACGACATGAAGCAACTTCGAAGGAAGGCGGTGAGGCTAGTCAAGGTTCAGTGGGGCGAGGACGAGAATGATTGTACTTGGGAGACAGAGGAGAACATTAGGAAGACACACCCAGAACTCTTTGCCTGGTAAGATTTTGACTTCGATTTAGTTTTCCGCATGCTAGGATAGGCTTGGTTGCTTGTTTTGCATGTTTGATTGTTGTATGTGGTTGCTAGGCATGCGGGATCTTTTATATGTTTTGGGTTAAGGAATTTCGGGGACGAAATTTCTTAAGGGGGGGGGGGGGGGAGAGTGTAACGAACCGTATTCTACGCATCATAGGATCGTAGAATATTTATTTCTGACACATATGAAGTCGTATGGTCATGTAACTTTGGGAGACGACTATTGTGGTCATTTCCCATATTCATGATTTTTCCCAATTTTTAAATGACCATTTTACCCCTAGTTATCACTGTTTTGGCCATAACTTTTGACCGGAAAGGAATTTTGACCTGAAACCACTTCCATTGGCTCCGGATGATGGTTTCTCTTTCCGTAGAGTGGTCACATTAGCCAAACGGACTCACCGTTTGGGAGATATGGCTGAAACAAGTTTCAGATGGTGAAAAACAGCTTAATTGGGCTTAACCGGGTGATTAGCAGCTAGGCCCAGAGGGGAATTTCGGGTTTAGGGGTATTTAGGGGCTGATTAGGGTTAGAAAACATTTCTTTAGACATTTTCCAGCCGCCACTTTCATTCTTAGACACTCGAACAATGGCCTCCTACATCTAAAACACCCCAAATCACTTTCTAATTGAAGATTAGGCTTAGCAAACATCAAATCAAGGAATATTAGCACGAGAACCGAGGTAGAGCTGCTGTGTAAGATTGGGAACAGCGCCAAATCAGAGAATATTTCAGTTTTGGGGTTTTAGTTGTGGCAAAGGTGAGTGATAGCATCATTTTGACACTAGTTACAGTTAATTAAGGGTAATTAGTGAAGATTAGCGAATTTATACACTACTAAATTCTGGAAAAATGTTTAGAAATTCCTAAATCATGTTTTATGCCTCTGGTTGAAATTTGGTTCGATTTGATTAAGTTTTGTTAACCCTATGATTAGATTTGCTTAAACATGCTTAAGGGAAAATAAGGGGTTTTGGGCACATTTAATCCACTTTGACATACGAATTCATTGTTTTGGTGTTTGTGGTTAGTTTGCTATGTTGTTATGACTATTTGTCATGAATTGTGATTGATTAGAATAGTTAGATTTGTCAAAAACGTCGTCGAACGGCGTAAACAAGTTGCTGGAAAAAGTTGCAGAAAGTTGTGCAGGGCTTCGGATCGGATGAGGGCTCGGATCGGATATGTGAACTGGGCAAGAAACCCGACCCGAACTGGAGTTTGGCACATATGAGACTTGGCAAAAAGGAAGGCCGTTTACTTAGAGTTGGAGTGGACAAAAGGGCATCGGATCGGAAGAATAATGGGGGCCAGATCGGATCGACTTGGAGACTCAGGGCTCGGATCGGAAGTTAAACTCTTTGGAGGACTAGCAAGAGGGAAAGCCACGCGGATCAGACAGCAAGTGCGGATCGGATCGGAGTAGATGGAGAACGGGAGCGGATCGGATCGGAATAGATGGAAAACGAGGGAGCTGATCGGAGAAAAACTGGAAGGAAGACAGCAAACCGATCCGACCCGGATGAGGACACCGACCCGACCCGAAGCGTAGTACCCGACCCGAACCGACGAGGGTGATGTCTACCGAACCGAACCGAATCCTAGCACTGTTACTGCGCGACAACTCTTCTGAAGACCCACTCCAATTCAACCAAACCCGAGATGTAAAGAAAGTCCAAATGAGAAGTTAGAGCTCAAGATTCAGATGGGAATCAATGAGTTCGCTTCATGGTTGGGCTTTGCTGCGGGACGCGTGCTAAGGGGTTTACGATGTCTGTAGCTTTGGACCACTATGGTAGGAGGTACGAAGGCGGATTCAGGGCCATTATGGCATCGGTAGAACCAAGGGCTACGACCAATGAAGTGGGTCATTGAAATGTTTGGTCATGACTCCAAGTGTTTGGCTTGGTCATAGCAGGGTTTCTACAAGTCGGAATCCGTCGTTACCTCAATTTGTCTAGTGTTCCAAAGTGGTAGATATCGTATGCTTTACGCACTGAGTGAGAGATGTGAGGATGGTTGCTATGGTTGATTTGTTTGCTATCATTATGACATGCACACCCTACCTCCATAATCTTACACTATTTATTATGGCACCTTAGAGTATTGTACGGTATGTGGTACTAACTCTTTGGTTGCAGGTCCAGGTTCAGGTATGGTTTAGTATACCTGTTATTATTTGGTTTATATGCTTATAGCTCATACCAGGCTTTATGTCTGACCCAGAGTTTTATGTCTCCTCTTATTACTCTGGGTGCTCACACGAGCAGACTAGAGACATGTTAGCTGGTGATGCACGGGTAGATGATCCGGAGACGAGCAGGAGGCTTCCACGTAACATATATATATATATATATATAGTATTCTCCCTGTGTTGTTGAAGATCACTGATTGGGCATTGGTGGTGCATCTTCCGCTTTAGCTTTCTTTTGTTAGAGACAGTAAATTTGGAAAGTTGTAATAAGCTGTATTTGGATTTCCGCTGCTTTGATGTTGATGTTGATTTTAGTTATCAGCTTATGCACTGTCTCACCTGTTTTATGTCAAGTATGTTATTATTATTATATTTTATTCCATGCGTTGTGAGACATTCTACAGGTTCCTTGATTAGTTCATTCTCTTCTTTCCTTTCTACTGATGACCGTCCTGTACTAGTCGGGCATGTGTACAGCGCACTTTTGGAGGAAATGCAGGCTGGTGCGGGGCGGGGCGTCACAGTTATTCAGAAAGGCCGGGTCTATACCCATTCTGAATAACCGAGTCGACGATAAGTCGAAGAGATTAAAGACGGTGCAAGACCGACGATCTTCACATCGAATGGGTGGGTGCTACTGACGCTCACGATGGGAGTAGCTACCTTGAAGGGGGATGAAGTGGTAGCCGTCCGGACGTGCTTGGAGGTCGACGGATATGCGAGGAAAGTGCCTCCGGTTTCGTTCAGACCCAGAACGGACTTGTAAATGGATGGTGTGTCTGACATTGTATTCCTTTATATTGTATTCGTTGATCTCTGCTAAATATATATTTGTTTGGCGGCGGAGAATTTATTCTCTTGCTTAACGCCCTTCTCTGAGACATACGAGCTCAGAGGTTATATATTGGCAGAGATCAGTGGTACGATATGGATTGATAGTGTGGCATGCTGAGATGCAGTGATCCAGACTTTTGTTGAAAAGCAAGGTTTGGTGGATGATGATCAAAGCGCAGCTTTAATATAGCACGGCTTTGTGTATAGCGTTGATTCGCGAGCCTCACACCCCGGTATGGTGGTAAACTGATGGTTTGATCAGTATGCTTTTTCATGGATGGGTATCTTCGTGGTGTCGTGGATTCGGTCGACCGAGAGTGAGCTTAGTGATCAGAGGGATAGGGTAAGCGGTGTTTTCTCTCGCCGGGACGTAAGCCGCAGTGATACTCGATTTCCCAAAAGTGCGGATGTGCATTACGGTGTTTTCTCTAGCCGAGACGTAAGCCGTTGAGATGGCACTACGCGATCGATCTTTCGAATCAGGAGCCACCATGATGGAAATCCAATTTCCAAATATGACATTTTGCGGTTTTGATTGTAGAGCCTAGTATTGGCGACATGACATATGGTACCCATGTCGTCTATGATTGATATATTTATATTTGAAGTTGCTTTCTTCACTTATAGTAATAATATAAGATGAAATTTCGCGTATCAAGCATATTTGGCTATTATAAGGGAAAACCCTATCCTCCGGCTTGCGTTGCATTGTGTGATGGGACCTGGGTCTTATAATAGCTTCATTGTTCTTTATTTAGCATTGCGCTGTTTGTTTTCTGCACTAGTATTCTTGGGAGGAAACCCGTTCCGTGTTATACGGCGTGGTCCCTTGATTTACCTAACTTTAAAAACAAAGATTAATAACTGTTTTAGTTCTCACACCAGTCACATGACTGACCTGGAGTTTATTGTTTTAACCTAAACTCTGGGTGCCCCTATTTTCCACACGGGCAGCTAGTAGTTTTGGTTTTGCAGATTTATATTCACAGGATCCTGATTTACAGCTGGAACGATGTTCGGAAAGCTCTGTATCCGTGCATTATTTTCAGTTGTGATTTATATTGTTTTCCGCTGCGATGTATTTAAATGTAATTTAAATCTCTGATATTTTCTATGTAATATTAATTCATACTCTGTATATTCTTGTATTCTGATGGAATTGTTGTAATATACAATGAAATGTTCTTCTGTTTGTGTTCTATTTTGTCGTGTTCTCAAAACAATCAGGCGTTTCGAAAGGTCTAGATCGGTTTAGCGACTGATTCGGATCGAGCGAAATTCTTTGTTGTCACAGTTGGTATCAGAACTCTGGTTTATAGAGGTAGAGAACGTGACACATTAGAACCAAACGAAAGAATTCATCAGAAATTGGATTAGTAATATCCAATGAGAATGACTAGTTAGAGATAGGATCAGTAGTATCCTAGAACGAGTGTGAGGAGTATATTTTTAAAATGAAAACCATTTTTGTTTTGAAATTTAAATCATATCATACGTGTTTGACTATATATATTAAATCGACTTGGACAATCCAATATATAAAGATTTTGCATATACGCCTTGCAAGCGTGTGTTCGAGGTTTTAATATACTGGATAGATATAGAATCATACTCTAGTTGCCCGGGAATAATTCTGGTGATGGGGCCCCATCGCCAGTACTTGTTTTCGAGTTTCGAAAGTGAGAATTCTATATATTTCCAATCGACTGGTGTGAGAACAAAACTTAACTGAAATTTATTGTTTGTGACTTGACATTGAAATTTGACTTTTGAGTATATAAAAATCATATATATTTGACAATCTAATCAACAAATTGATTGATGGCTGTGATGTTTGTTTATTGATTCAACTAAAAAAAAATACTAGAATGATAAATGAAGTATAATCAAGATGATTATTAAGTGAAAAATAATGCAAACTCTCTTGACAAAAATCCTAAAAATATTATATAGGATATGGACGACTATGGCTTATCTCATACTGAATTCTGGATGACCCCGAAACAAGCAAGGAGAGCTCACCAGAAAGCAGAAAAAGAACGTGAGTTGAACTTAGGAAAGTACGTGGGTATTTATTGCCGCATATGCAGAAAAGAAGGACATTATGCCGTTCGGTGCCCTGAGCGAAAGAAAAGTAGGGAGAAAATGATGTGAATGGACATAGTGTGTTTCAAATGCAAAGAGACAGGGCATTTCGTACATAAGTGTCCGAAGATGAAGAAGAAACCCAAAAATTTAGTAAAGGAAAATAAGTGCTTTCAATGCAAAGAAGTAGGGCATCTAGCCCGAGATTGCCCGTTAAAGAAGGGTGATAAGAAATCCAAGGGAAAGGAGCTATCAACTTTGGAAATCATGCAAGAAGAAGGCACGCCTTCCTAGAAAGCTGGATTTTAATGCAATGAACTAGCGTTTGGGATATATGTATGTATGTATGATGCTTGTATGAACGTAATTATGCTTTTTGTTTTAAAATGTATTAGTATTGTATAATATAACTAAGGTAAGAAAATGTTGAACCAAATGAATTTAGCACCAAACATCAAACTGTATTGAAAATTTATCGCATTTGCTTGCATATACATATACTTACATTGAACAGGTCATAGCAAGGAGGCTAGAGCAGAAGAATAAAATTTGTTTGCCCGACAAATAGGTACATGTTTACTATAATTTACTGTTTTGTTTGGGTGATGATGATTTTATGAGCCTATTGGCTAGCCGCTTGGCTTTTTCTTTTTCTTTTTGAGATCAGAAGGCCTATATGGCAATTTCGGGATTTTCCCGTGGCTCCCAGTGCAGGGGAGGTTATGGCGAAATTTTTCGAAAATTTAGGGTGTTAGCCAAATTTTTGAAGAATTTGAAAATTCTCAGAAACTGAAAAGTTGGAGAATGGAAGCCAGATCGAACGTAGAGTTGATTAATCAAACCACTTTCGACTTTGTTCCTTTTCGGGGACGAAAAGTTTTAGGTGAGGGAGATTGTAACAACCCGTAAAATGCGAGCCAGTTTGAAAATTTTATTTTGGCAATTTTAGCGAATTTTAAATATTTAAAATAGATTATTTTAAATAATATCGACGAAAACTTTATTTTGAACAGAATTCGACGTATATATTATATACGTCGTCGTTAGAATATAAATAATTATTTATATATATAAAAGGAATTGAAAACGGCGCGGTAGTTCGATAATTCGATTTCAAACTTCAATTGAATGTACCGGGTGCAAAACAATCCGGATTTTAGTGAAATCAAAAACATTAAGATCTAATTGGGAATATCTTTCCAACGAATCCGACAAATCGAAATTTCATAGCGGGGATCAAAAGATATGTCCAGTTGAAAATTCTGAATAGTCGCTATGGAATTCAGGCCCTTAAAAATGGAAATTTTGCAAACGACCTCGGATTTCTACGAAACCACTTTTGTTGGATCCGTGATGTAAAGTTATTGCTAGGTTTCAAATTTCATAATTTTTCGAATCAATATGTGAGTGTGGCAAGGGAAAACGCGTTTGACCAGTTTTAGTTGATTTTAATCGACTGGAAATTGGCCATTTTTCAAACGGTCTCAGAATTCGATGAAATTAGTTTTGTTAGGACCGTATCGTCAATACGAAGCTAGGAATAATTTTTCAGTAATTTTCGAGATCTGTATGTGACCCCGGTAAATAGAAATGTACGTTCAAATTCAATATATACTGATTTATATTTTGATTTGAACGGAAACTGATCGAAATGATAGAATTGTCCTACGATACATATCCCATTGTGTTCGGAATGGGGGTAGTCAGCTAGAGGCGACAGTCGTTGGGCTCGATTTGGGGTTCAGACGAAAAGTCAACTTTTAAAGGGAGAAAAAATTATTTAATTAAATAATATAATTATATATTAGCTCACACCTCTCCCTCTCTCTCTTCAGATAATCGAACGGGAAAAAAAACCCCAAATTAAAAAGCCCGTCGCCCAGTCTTCTACCCCGCCACCACGTCGGAGCTTTACCCCTCCATCTCCGACACTGCTCCGCCATCTCCTTCCTCCACCCGCTTCTCCTCCAGACCGGAGCGCACCCCCCCTTAGCCTCGGAATCCCTAAATCGAACCCCTCCGATTCTCAGCAACCGCCGCCGCCTGAAGACCCACAACCCGCCTCCGTCAACCGCTGGTGATCCCCCAACCACCTCTAGCGCACCCCTCTCTCCTTCTAGCGACGCTGTGAGTTTTAAATTTCTTTATATATAATTCCTTAGCTTTAGTAAATCAGTTTTGCTTTAGAAATTCAGTTTTATATAAATCCAATTTTCAAATCAGTTTTAAATGAGATTTATAAAAAGGAAAGTTTGATTTTTAGTTATACGAAGATTGATTTTTGAAAACGGGTAGTTCAGATTTTTATAAAGTAAAAAGGCGAGATTTTTATCGGTATAAAGTTTAGATTCTTATTCATATGAAGTTGAAGTTTTAAAAAAAAATAAAAATGTGATTTTTATATAAGTAGTGAGGTAAAAATATAATTTTTATATAGTGTAGATAATAAAAATTCGATCTTTATTATGTGGGAGATGTAAAAATATGATATCTATATTTTTAAAGTATTAAAAATATAGTCTTTACTATATAAATGATGTAAAAATATGATTTTTGTTTAAGTAGAGAGGTAAAAATATAACTTTTACATGATAGGAATATTAGAAATATCATCTTTATATGAGTAGTAGAATAAAGATGTGATTTTTATAATGATATTTTTAAAGGCGAAATCTATATTTTTGAAATGGAATTTTTATCTATATGACATCGAAGTAAAAATTCGATTTTTATATATTGAATAGCATAGTAAAAATTCGATTTTTATATATTGAATAGCGAAGTAAAAATTCGATTTTTACATATGTAGTGGCTACAGCAACGAGGGTGAGAAAAAGGCGAGAACAACGAAGATTTCTATAAAAGAAGAGCCGTGGAGTTAGGATAGCTATCGGTGAGAACTTCTCACTCTTCAATTTCTTTTCTAGTTATATATATATACTAGGATGCAGACGGTGTTTAGTAGCACCCGACACCCGTCATCCACAAACCATGGATGGCTTGTTTGTTAAATTGTTTGGTTGTGTAGTTGGTTAGTTTATTTGGTTTGAATTGAATTGTTTGGTGAAATGAAATGGATTTGATTGATGTGTGAATGGCGTGGGCCTTCACTAGACCGGGGATAAGGCTAGGCCTCGTCCCGTTTCTAGTATCGTGCCGTTATGCCGCCGAAATTTTCTAGAATGAGTTAGAAAAATAAAAATATCATTTCTATTTTGTAAATGAACTGAATAACAATCCATGTATTAAAATAAAATATTTTATCGTTAAAAATATAATTTTTAACGCGAAAGTGAATAAATAAATTTTTATAAACATATCGGCCGATTTGTTTATATACACTGATTTGACTGATATTGATTGGGCCGATAAATTTTACACATCGCCCAACTGCACAAATAAAATATGTGTTTGATTGTTTGATTGTTTGAAACCCCACACGGGTGTTGGGATGAAATTTGAAGTTCACTCATCCTGATTGATTAAATATGTCGATCGATTGATTGACAGGCTGTTATAAGCATTAGATATCTATATTTGATGCTTATACAGTGTAGTGCACTTTGGTTGATGGTTGATTATTTTTCAATGCTGTTATATACATGTGATGTATGAACATCCGTATAATTAACATTATATGGTGATTGATTGGGCCTCATTCCAATTTAGAAAATAAAGAATATAATATAGAAGTTCATGTGTTGACTGTACTCATCCGTTGAGATTAGTCATGTGTTGAACGAAATATTTTAATAATAAAATTTACATCTTTATCAATATAATATAGAAGTTCATGTGTTGACTGTACTCATCCGTTGGGATTAGTCATGTGTTGAACGAGATATTTGAAATCGAAATATTTGAAAAGAATATTTGAAAAAGAATATTTGAAATAGAATATTCGAAAATAGAAATATATGAAGCCGTGTTGATTAGATTGACGCCATTTTGACGTGAACGATATTTATATCGATTTTATTCGATTTCGAAATGAATTGAATCGAAAATGATTTCGAAATGAATCGAATTGAAAATGATTTCGAAATGAATCGAATTGAAAATGATTTCGAAATGAATTTAATTGAAAACGATTTCGAAATGAAATAAATATAAAGTGATTTCGAAATGAAATGAATATAAAGCGATTTCGAAATGAATTGAAATTAAAACCAATTTGAATTGAATCGAATAGAAAACCAATTTGAATTGAATCGAATAGAAAACCAATTTGAATTGAATCGAATAGAAAACCAAAGAAAACGAATTTGGATTGGAATTAAAATAAAGGTTGAAATTATTTTTGAAACGAATTTAAAACTATTTATATAATTCGTTTTAAATAGAAATCGACGAAATATATATTATATATATTATATATATAATATAATGGCCTGAATTGAACACGCCGCGCCGCGGCAGTTCGTGAATTTTGACCATTTATTTCAAACAGACATTACGGGAGATCCGACCGTCGGATCCTCCTAAAACCGGAACCGTTGGGTTCGTATCGAAAAGAGCTTTCTAACGAATACTAGAAATTCAAAATCTAACGGTTGGATTTGGAGATACGTCCAAATCAAATTTGAAAAAGGTCGCTATAAGTGCAGTTCGATGGCCATTATCGGAAATCGACTGTACGGGCCTTGATAAAATTATTAAAAATAGTAATAATTTGTGTAAAATCATAAGAAATGATTTGGAAAAATTGGGATGAAAAACTCCATATTTGAAAAGATAAAAATAGATTTCTATCGAAATGAACTAGTTTGAACAAAATTTAAAACCCAATTATTTTTAAATAAATAAATTAGATTTAAAAAGGGGTTTTAAATAATCGGAATTCCTAATATATTGGATCTGAATTGAATTGGATTTGAAATGGGTTTATCGTGAACGGTGTTTTAAATAACACCAGTTCTTTAACCCGATAATAAATGGAATGTGATTTGGGTTTGTCGTGAACTGTGTTTTAAAAGACATTAGTTCTTTAACCCAGTAAAAGGATTTTAAAATAAATCTGCAATTAAATTGAAATGTGAATTGATAATCTAAATTATCAAATTTAGAAATTGAGCGAGAATGGAGTATTACCAGTTTTGCTCCAAAGCGATAGTTAAATCTTTAATTAGATTTGAACGTGAAATGGTAATTAAATTTACCGATAACACTGTGGTGTTAGTTATGGGGTAATAACAGTTTTGCTCCATGGGATAAATAGGTTGGGATTGGGAAATAAAATAAATAATTACTTCGGTGTGGTTCGCTAATCCCGACTAGTTTGGAAAACCATAATATGGTTTGAGATGATATTGTAACAACCCGAAAATCTGGGCCAGTTTAAAATTTTTATTTTGGCAATTTTAGCGAATTTTGATTATTTAAAATGAATTATTTTAAATAATATCGACGAGAAATTTATTTTGAATGGAATTAGAACGTATATATTATATACGTCGTCGTTAGAATATAAATATTTATATATAATTATAAATAGAATGGAAAATGGCGCGGTAGTTCGATAATTCGATTTCAAACTTCAATTGAATGTACCGGGTGCAAAACAATCCGGATTCTAGTGAAACCAAAAATCATAGGATCTCTTTGGTAATATCTTTCCAACGAATCCGACCAACTGAAATTTCATAGCGGGAATCAAAAGATATGTCCAGTTGAAAATTCTGAATAGTCGCTATGGAATTCAGGCCCTTAAAAATAGCCATTTTGCAAACGACCTCGGATTTCGACGAAACCACTTTTGTTGGATCCGTGATGTAAAGTTATTGCTAGATTTCAAATTTCATAATTTTTTGAATCAATATGTGAGCATGACAAAGGAAAACGCGTTTGACCAGTTTCAGTTGATTTTAATCGACTGGAAAATGGCCATTTTTCAAACGGTCTCAGAATTCGACGAAACTAGTTTTGTTAGGACCGTATCGTCAATACGAAGCTAGAAAATATTTTTCTAGAATTTTTCGAGTTAGTATGTGGCCCTGGTAAATTGGAATGTGCGTTCAAATTCAATATACATTGATTTATATTTTAATTCGAATAGAAACTGATCAAAACAGTAGAATTGTCTTATGAAACATATCCCATTGTGTTCGGAAAGGGGGTAATTAGCTAGGGGCAACTATCATTGGGTTGATTTGGGGTTCGTAACGGTTTGAACCTTTAAAACAAGTTAAAATATTATAAAAATATATAAATAAATTAAAGAACCCTAATTTTAATTCATTCCATCGGGGCCGCCACTTTCTTCAAAGCGATAAACGGCTGAGGAGCTCCTAACTTCCAAGCCATTTTTCGCTGAAACCATCAAATGATTATAGATGAAATTAAAACAGAAATTGGAGAGGATCGAAATCTCGTTCGAATGGTATAAGATTGATCGTTCTTCGGGGTGGATATTTCTCGAATCCGCAACCTAGAAAGGCCACGCACGGGCCCATTTTCTGACCAGCGGAGGGCGGCGAGTGCGACGCTGTTGCGGCTGGGGGGAGGCGCCATGATGGCGCACACCGTGGTGACCCCCCGATCTTCATCCGAGCACGTGTATCGATGTCGAATTGCAACCCTAGGAGTGAAGCCGTACTCGATTTTTTCCAGGCCAAGAACAAGAAAGCGGGCGGGATTAACAGATAAAGGATGAAGGTAATTAAGAGTTAACCATATTTTAATTTATTTAACTATGTAATTAAAGTTTTAAAATTAGCATGATGTTTTAAATATAAAATAGTATTGTTTTTTTAGGTAAAGCAATGTTAAAATGTGAATTTTCAACATAATAACATTGGTATAAAAATGTAATTTTTTATATATTGAACATCGAAGTAAAAATGTGATTTTTATATATTGAACATCGAAGTAAAAATGTAATTTTTTATATATTGAACATCGAAGTAAAAATGTGATTTTTATATATTGAACATCGAAGTAAAAATGTGATTTTTATATATTGAACATCGAAGTAAAAATGTGATTTTTATATATTGAACATCGAAGTAAAAATGTGATTTTTATATATTGAACATCGAAGTAAAAATGTGATTTTTATATATTGAACATCGAAGTAAAAATGTGATTTTTATATATTGAACATCGAAGTAAAAATGTGATTTTTATATATTGAACATCGAAGTAAAAATGTGATTTTTATATATTGAACATCGAAGTAAAAATGTGATTTTTATATATTGAACATCGAAGTAAAAATTCGATTTTACATATGTAGTGAATACTAGCAGCAAAAGTGACAAAAGGCTAAACGACGAAGACTTCTGCAAATGAAGAGCCGTGGAGCTAGGATAGCTATTGGTGAGAATTTCTCACCTTTCACTTTCATTTCTCTAGTTATATATATACTAGGATGCAGACGGTGCTTAGTAGCACCCGACACAATCGTCCACAGAACATGGACTTGTTTGTTTGATTGCAAAAATTAGTTAGATTATTTGATTGAAATTGAATTGTGTGGTGAAATAATTGATTTGATTGATGTGTGAATGGCGTGGGCCTTCACTAGACCGGGGATAAGGCTAGGCCTCGTCCCGTTTCTAGTATCGTGCCGTTATGCCACCGAAATTTTCTAAAATATGTTAGAAAAATAAAAATATCATTTTATTTAAAGAATGAACTGAATAGAAATTCATATGTCAAAATAAAATGTTTTATCGTTAAAAATATAATTTTTAACGTGAAGTGAATAAAATATTCATTTACAAACCGGACGGTTTGTTTATGTACACCTATTTGAATGACATTGATTGGGACGATAAATTTTACACATCACCCAACTGCACAAATAAAATCTGTGTTTGATTGTTTGAAACCCCACACGGGTGTTGGGATGAAATTTGAAGTTCACTCATCCTGATTGATTAAATATGTCGATCGATTGATTGACAGGCTGTTATAAGCGTTAGATATCTATATTTGATGCTTATACAGTGTAGTGCACTTTGGTTGATGGTTGATTATTTTTCAATGCTATTATACATGTGTTGTATGAAAATCCATATAATTAACTTTATATGGTAATTGATTGGGCCTCATTCCAATTTGAAAAATAAAGAATATTATAAAATAAAGGTTCATGTGTTGACAGTACTCATCCGTTGAGATTATACATGTGTTGAACGAAATATTTTAGTAATAAAATTTACATCTTTATCAATATAAAATAAAGGTTCATGTGTTGACAGTACTCATCCGTTGAGATTAGTCATGTGTTGAACGAAATATTTTAGTAATAAAATTTACATCTTTATCAATATAAAATAAAGGTTCATGTGTTGACAGTACTCATCCATTGAGACTGGTCATGTGTTGAACGAAATATTTTGATAATAACAACTATTTTGAAAAAGAAATATTTGAAATAGAATATTTGAAAATAGAAATTTATGAAGCCGTGTTGATTAGATTGACGCCATTTTGACGTAAACGATATTTATATCGATCTTATTCATTTTGAAATGAATTGAATATAAAACGATTTCGAAATGAATTGAATATAAAACGATTTCGAAATGAATTGAATATAAAACGATTTCGAAATGAATTGAATATAAAACGATTTCGAAATGAATTGAATATAAAACGATTTCGAAATGAATTGAATATAAAACGATTTCGAAATGAATTGAATATAAAACGATTTTGAAATGAATTGAATATAAAACGATTTCGAAATGAATTGAATTGAAAACGATTTCGAAATGAATTGAATTGAAAACGAATTCAAATTGAATTGAAAGCGAATTGAACTGAATTCAAATTGAATTGAGATTTGAATTGAATAGAAATGAATTTTAAAACGAATTTATAAAGAAGAATTCAATTTTGATTTGAATTGAAATGGAAGTTGAAATTGCTTTTGAAACAAATTTTAAAACTATTTATATAATTCGTTTTAAATAGAAATCGACGAAATATATATTATATATATTATATATATAATATAATGGCCTGAATAGAACGCGCCGCGCCGCGGCAGTTCGCGAATTTCGATCATTGACTTCGAACGAATATTACGGGAGATCCGACCGTCGGATTCTCTTAAAACCGGAACCGTTGGGTTCGTATCGAAAAGAGCTTTCTAATGAATATTAGAAATTTGAAATCTAACGGTTGGATTTGGAGATACGTCCAAATCAAATTTGAAAAAGGTCGATGTAAGTGCAGTTCGATGGCCATTGATGGAAATCGACTGTACGGGCCTTGATAAAATTATTAAAAATAGTAATAATTTGTGTAAAATCATAAGAAATGATTTGTGAAGAATTGGGATGAAAAACTCCATATTTGTAAAGATAAAAATAGATTTTTATCGAAATGAACTAGTTTTGAACTAGAAATATAATTCTATTTATTTTTAAATGAATAAATTGAATTTGAAAAGGGTTTTAAAAATAACCAGAATTTCCAATGATTGCATTGGAGTGGATTTGAATCGAAATTGTCTTCGGAATATTTCGATGTTTGAATTCGGGATTATACAGATGTTGTTATGGAAATTTGAAAGATATATATTTATATCGTTATTTCCAATATGACATTTGTTAATCGTAGAATTTGATATTGAATATAAGCCGATATAGTTTCTATTCAGAGCCTTGTATTAAGTATCAAATGTGATTTGGGTTTGTCGTGAATGGTGTCTTCACTAACACTGTTCTTGAACCCAGTTGAGAAAAGATTAAATCTTTTTATTTAGATTTAATGAAGTGTACCAATTAAATAATATTTAATTGGAATTGAATTGATATTGATTTTTGGGTTTATCGTGAACAGTGTTTTAAATAACACTCGTTCTTTAACCCGATAATTAATGAATGTGATTTTGGGTTTATCGTGAACCGTGTTTTAAATGACACTGATTCTTTAACCCAGTTAGCGATTAAAACTAAGTGGAGTTTTAATGAATCTTTAATTAGATTGAAATGATCGAGAATGGAGTATCACCAGTTTTGCTCCAAGCGATAGCAAAATCTTTAATTAGATTTGAACGTGAAATGGTAATTGAATTTACCGATAACACCGTGGTAATAGATATGAAGTATTACCAGTTTTACTTCATGGGATGAATAGGTTGGTATTGGGAAATTAAAGAAATGATTACTTCGGTAAGGTTCGTTAATCCCGAATAGTTGAATCGAAATTCAAAAAGATGATTAAAGAATAAATTCAAGGAATTTATCTTGGATAAAATTAATGGGAACCTCTCCCTATGAATGTGAAATTTAGAAATTAACTGTCGGTTAGCCAAGCAGAATGGTTTTCTGGATATTGATCTGATGTTGGTTTCGGCCTTCGGGGTTAATATTTGGAGAATTATTCTCTTGATTAATTTACGGTTAGTGACTGATGAATTGGAATGAGGCGTATGTTGTGTTTGGGTAACACTTATTTAAAATATACGTGAGTTATTAGGAAAGACCGGGTTTATCCCATTCTGAATAACTGATACGACGATAAGTCGAAGATGAAGACGGTGGTCGAAGACCGGAAGTCTTCACGTTGTTTGGGTGATTACTGATGATCTTGATTGGGCTGTACACCCAAGAAGATGGAAACAGTTGGTGATCGTCTAGACGTACATGGAGATGGATGGATATGCGAGGAAAGTGCCTCCGGTTTCGTTCAGACCCAGAGCGAACTCGTAAATGGACTGTGTGTCTGACATTTGATTTTAGTCCGTGTGATTGATCTCTATTAAATATATATCTGTTTGGCGACGGAGAATTTATTCTCTTGCTTAACGCCCTTCTCTGAGACGTACGAGCTCAGGGGTTATATATTGATGGGTATCAATCGCATGGAGTGAATTGCCTGTGTGGCATGCTAAGATGCAAATGATCAAGGCTTCTGTTGAAAAGCAAAGTCTTGTGGTTGATGATCGAAGCACGGCCTTTGTGGCGTAGCTTTGTGTAACGTTGATTCGCGAGTTTCACACCCGGTATGAACCAAAAACGGGAGACGGACCTCAGGGAGGGCCTACGTTTCCTCCTAGCTAAAAGTGGCGTCAGTGGTTTTACACGCCCTGACGAGTTTGACTTATGTGGTTGTTGCTGTTGCGAGGCGCCTCGGATTGATCGGTCGTTCTCGAACCGATGGAGTCATTTAGTTGGCTCGCTTACGCCCCAAAGGGCGGCGAAACGTAGTGCTCAGGCATAATAATCCACATCGGTGGACCGGCCCTGACGATCCAAGGGTCGATGCGTTCTGATCCTGAGACTCGGGCTAGGCAGTCTCGAATCAGTGAGGATCTTGCCCCTAGCCTCGGTTCATACCATAAATGATACCCCAACTTCCAATACGACGTCTTGCTGTTTTGATTGTAAACTTATATATGGCGACATAGTGTTATGGGGCATTCATGCCGCCTATGATTGATACTTATGATTTGAAGTTGTTTCACTACAACAAAAAACACTTTTCGCAACAGGCGATATCTGTTGCAATAGACCTATTGCAACAGGCCTACGCCCGTTGGTATAGCCGAAGTTGCTAAAAGTCTGCAACGTTTTTTGCCTGTTGCAATAAGATGTTGCGGTATACTTTTTTGCAACAGGCTTTTGCTGTTGCAACAGATCATTTTGCAACAGTATATGCCTGTTGCAATAGATTCATAAATCTATAAAAAAAAAAATTTACATCTTGTAGATATTACATATTAAATGTATTTGTTTTAGTAATAGTGCATATCACATAATGGAATAAACAAATAAAATATTTATTTTAACAAAGTTTTAATAGTACAAACAATTACAACAAAAATTTCTACAATTTTCATACATCATTCATATATAACAATTTCTTCTCTCACACAACGCATTTATTTCGAATAGAGTATTTTCTAAACAATTTTCAGACAAATCGGTTATCTATATTAAAAAACGAGCAAGTAATCACCTCCTTCCATCAATAGCCCTTGGATCAGAACGATCTTCACATATTTTGCCACAAACTTTGTTGTCGGAATTAGAATGTTCACAGTATTCTGAGAACTTATCGAGAGCGTCTTTAAACCAATTGTCAGTTCATTTCAGAGCTGCATCGGGAATTGTGAGCCATCCTCTACTTTGACTGCTTTGTTCAGGCCAAGATTCCAGTACTTCTTCCACATGCAAGGCAAACATGATGTGAGCTTTGCAACATCCTTCAAGGCTGAACTCATGATGGCTTTTACTTATGAATTCATATTTCCTAAAAAATTCCTATAGTTCACCTTTGACGCCTGCTTCTTCCATGCAGAGTCTGCAGGCATGTGTTTCTTGTTTATGAACCTTGTTACATGCAACTTAGTGTCATCAGGTTGGTTAATATATACATGTCCACTGTAATTTAACGTTAAAATACCATATGTAAAATGAATGCAATTTGGGAACAATACCTTTCACTGACAAATAGCCTACCAGCTACGAAGCCTCTCTCTTAAGCGGTTTGATAATCCTTCGATTGAGGAAAATTATATGGCCAACTTCTCACTTTAGTTTTCATCTGAAATACATACTAATTAATATTAAAGACACGCATTAACATTAATGACATCTGTATGTATTCACAGATATACATATCATGATAATAAATTTTCTAATTCCATAACATGTTAAAATCTGTGTTTATACTACAATATTTATAAAGTTGTACAGCATGCAAACTGATCATTAATTACATGTAGTGCCTGCTTTCACAATTATAAACAACATGCGTGTTTATGAAAGCACTAATATATGCTTTCAGTAAGATCCAATATGGTTCAGTCTTGTACAAACATAAGTTACAAGTACCCTACACTTATGCCATATATATTGCTTCATGAAAACACGTTAAAAATGGTTTTAACTATATGATTCAATCACCATGTAAATCTAATACAAATATTGTCTCACTGTTGACACCTTCATTTACACAAAAATGCTTAAGACACTTAAACAACAAGTGGCACAGCTTAGCTTTGAAAAACCATTACTATATATTGTTTATATAACATGATCTACCCATCAGTGCCAACAAGGGATTCCGTATACAAATTATACCGTTACAGTAACATGAAAATTACTTAGACATTAATCAAGTCCTCAGTACAGAAATGCTTAGCTCAGTTTACGAAAAAAAAAAAAAAACCTAACAAATACAGTGGGACTCAGCATGTCTAATACAATTGCAAGGTTCATCATTACTTATTTAAAATAATACTAAACATTCAAGTGCATATATAAGACTATGACTCGTTCAGCATTTATAAACTTATACAGTTTTATCAGTTTTCAACAACTCACCAACATATATCTTTACAGTTTACAAAATACACCAGATGACAGATACCTATCCATTCAGGTATTAGAACAATGAGGCAGATGATCCAATATATGCTTACATGCAGATGTATATGCATATCCATTCAAATTCAGGTTTACTATAATTGCATCCAAAATGAATCATCAGCACAGCCATACATCCAAGCATTCAAACGCACTCATTCAACCAAGAAATGCATCAATAACATTATTCATATGGCATCAGGGCTGGTCTTACGCATTTTGGTACCTAAAGCCAACTGCAAAACATAGGCCTTCTATAGAAATTTATGCTATTATAGTTAATTACATCATCAAAATAATTTATTTTCTTTATATATAATAAGAAGAGGAAAAAAGAAATAATTTTATTCGTATCAATAATTCAAGTTATACGACAAAACTGATATTAATTATTTATGTAAATTTTCAAACCCTTTTGAATTTCAAAATTACTAGTATTGTTTTCATTTTTAAGTTGATTGACCATATCGTTTTCAAATGATAAAAATGACAAACCATTTAATATTTCTTATGAGGTTATTGAATGATGATAATGCAAGAAGCATACACCATCTATGAAATAAAAACTGAACATTTATTATGAATTTATAGCTAAAACTAACTGAACATGATCAAAAAAATAAAATCACATTTATTATGGAATCATATGGGAAAGTCAGAAAGATGTAGCAATTCATTTTAACTAGTATAAAGAATAAATAGAACAAGACTGCAACTGCATGTTACAATGTTTTACCATCTTCTTTTTCATTCCATTCGTGTTAAAATGCAAATTCTAAAACCGGAGATATTAGAATTGAATGTACTGTAATATTGCCTAAGGGGTTAAAAAAAAGGTCAAACAATATAGCCATAAAGATATTAAAAAGACACAACTAAGATGTTGTTTTAATCACATGAATGAGTTCACTAATGTTGAATTATTATTGTTTTTTCTTGGAGTTGTCTCAAATCAAAATCAAACAATTTCAGCAAGATATTGTTAGCTTTTGTTGATTATAATTTATAACTATAGTTACAACTACGAAAAATTAAAATACCAACCATATGAATCACTGATTGGTATCTGATAACTTACACAAATTATATATGGGTATTTCTTATTGCTGATTCAACTTTAAAAAAAAACCTCATACTGTCCATCAAAATAGACCACAACAGCTCAAAAGCACATGTTAGTCATAAGATTAATGAAGTAAATACTAACTCAAATCATGTTCACCACTGGATGAACTCTTTCCCAAACCGAACTTTGCAAATCAAATAACAATCTAAAACATATCAATTTTGATTTAGTACAAAAAAATCCTTGATACGCGATTAACAAACCTAAAATATTAGAACATAATGATCAAATTTAAATCGGCATCAGTACATAATTACATCACATAATGTTGTTTAAAAATTAGAAGTACAAGTAACTAGAAATCAGAACCTGGAGAAGAACTCGAACTCGCTGTCTATTGATTTAGAGATGGATTCGTCGTCGCTTGCCTTTCTGGTGCTATCGCTTTTCACCGTGCTATTCTCCTTTCCCATCAATTTCATTATCTGGAGAAGAACTCGAACTCGCTGTCTATTGATTTAGAGATGGATTCGTCGTCGCTTGCCTTTCTGGTGCTATCGCTTTTCACCGTGCTATTCTCATGAGCCTCGATTAACAACTGCAATTTTCGATTTTTTCTTTTACAGATCGGGATTTTGATTTTCGTTTCATCTTGTTTTTTTTACTGCCGACGGCTCAATCCTTTTAATCTACATAGCTATGGTTAGGTTAGGGTTTATCCTTGTTGCCAATTACCCTTTTTACCCTTAAGTTTTTAAATTGGCCTTATTCAACTCTTAAGCCCATTTTAACAGCACTTAAATCAATTTTCAAACTGCACAATACACAAACAAATGTTTTATGTTCATTCACAACATCTAACATGTAAATAGTGAACATATTATTTTTGAAATATTTTTTTTCAACTGCTATTATCTAATAGAAATATTAGATGCATATGAAAGTATGTACTAAATATTAAATATAATTATTAATTATGATATAGAATATTAAATACGAAATTTTACTTCTTAATTATTATGATTGTTTATTAATTGTGAATTGTAAATGTTTGCTTATTAATTATTATAAATCATTGATTTTCTAACATGCATTGTGAACTAACAATTATTCAAAATTAGTCATTAATTTTATATATTGATTTTTATTAATTTTTGACTTCTTAACAATCAGTTATTAACGTATTAATTGATTTCAATTAGTTATTATTACTTAATACTTATCAAATTATAACTGAATATTACCTATTACTTCATCCTTCTGGATTTAATAGTAATTATTTATTATGAATTTATTATTTATTTATTACTTATTTAATATTTAAACATATTCATGTTTCAAATTAATTATTAATTATTATCCATTACTTATTATTAATTTATTATTATTTAATAAATATTTATTTATTTTATTATTTTTTAAATGTTATTTATTATTATTTGTTAATTATTAATTATTATTTAATTATCAGTTATAAATATCACTTTACAATACTTAAATTTTATTATTAATTAATAATGATAAAATATTAAATATTAATCTTAATTATTGTATAATTATTACTAGTAGTTAATTATTTAGCAGTGACTATATAAAATTAATTATTAAAAGTTAATCATTTAACAATAACTATTTAAACTTAATTATTAAAAGTTAATCATTAAATGCTTATACTTATTTTTAATATGTTTTTCGCAACTTGCTTTAGTAGTTGTAAAAAATACAGTTATTGCAACAGGCGAAAACAGTTGCTAAAGATATTTATTTGCAACTGGCTTGGAAGCGCAGTTGCAAATAATATGTTTGTTGCAACTGTTTTGGAAGTACCGTTGCTAAAAGTATGTAATTGCAACAGGAAGAAAAGCGCAGTTGCGAAAAATATGTTTTTCGCAACAGAAAGAAAAAGCCCGTTGCTAAATCTTATCTATTGCAACTGATATAATAGGTCTGTTGCTAAATATCATTTACTGCAACTGTCCTTTGTTGCCTGTTGCAAATAGCTAGTTGCAATAGGGTATTTTTCTTGTAGTGTTTTATACACTATGCACTTATAGTAGTATCAAATGATTTGTTTTAAACGTACTAAGCATTCTTTGGCTGTTATAAGGGAAAACCCTATCCTCGGCTGCGTTGCATTGTGTGATGGGACCTGGGTCTTATAACAGCTTCATTTTTCTTTATTTAGCATTGCGCTGTTTGTTTTATGCACTGGTGTTCTTGGGAGGAAACCCGTTCCGTGTTATACGGCGTGGTCCCTAGATTTACCTAATTTTAAAAATAAAGATTAATAACTTTTTTAGTTCTCACACCAGTCACATGACTGACCTGGAGTTTATTGTTTTAACCTAAACTCTGGGTGCCCTTATTTCGACACGGGCAGCTAGTAGTTTTGGTTTTGCAGATTTATATTCACAGGATCCTGGTTTACAGCTGGAACGATATCCGGAAAGCTTTGTATCCGTATATCTCTTCTAGTTGTGTATTGTATTATTTTCCGCTACTATGTAATGTATTTAAATGTAATTTAAATCTCTGATATTTCTGTGTAATATTTATTTGTTTATACTCTGTATATTCTTGTATTCTGATGCATTGTTGTAATATACAATGAAATGTTCTTTTATATGAGTTCTGTTGTGGCTTGTTCTCGAACTATCCGACGCTTTCCTTTACGGGGAAGTTACGGGTTTTCACAGTTGGTATCAGAGCTTTGGTTTACAAAGCTAGAGAACAAGACACATTAGAACCATACGAAAGAATTCATCAGATATTGGATTAGTAATATCCAATTAGAATGACTCGTTAGAGATAGGATCAATAGTATCCTAGAACGAGTGTGAAGAGTATATTTTTAAAGTGAAAACTAATTTTGTCTTGAAAATTTAAATCAACTATTCGTATTTGATTATTTGTTTATATTGATTTTGGACAATTCAGTATATAAAGAATTTGCATATACGCCTTGCAAACGTATATTCAAAATTTTAATATATTGGATAGATATAGAATCACACTCTAGTCGCACGGACCTGATTCTGATGATTGACGCGTCATCATTAGTAATTATTTTCGTGTTTCGAAGGTGTGATATCTATATATTTCCATTAGACTGGTGTGAGAACCAAAACTAATATAGATAGATTTATTTGTTGTGAATTGGCATCAAAAACATGATTTTCTTTATAAGTAGTAAAATTATCAATTTGAAACGTTAAAGTCACTAATTGATTGATGTTTGTGTTGTTTGTTTAATTGTTTGATAATTTTGAACCATTATGCCTAACTGAATCAAATATTGAATTGTATTGAAAATTGGTCGCATTTGCTTGCATGTACATATACTTACATTGAACAGGTCATAGCAAGGAGGCTAGAGCCAGAGAATAAAATTTGTTTGCCCGACAAATAGGTACATGTTTACTACATAATTTACTGTTTTGTTTGGGTGATGATGATTTTGTGAGCCTATTGGCTAGCCGCTTGGCTTTTTCTTTTTCTTTTTGAGATCTGAAGGACCGGGGAAGCTATTTGAAATTCCCCGATGCTCCCGGTGCAGGGGAGGTTATGGCGAAATTTTTCGAAAATTTAGGGTGTTAGCCAAATTTTTGAAATTTTTGAAAATTCTCAGAAACTGAAAAGTTAGAGAAGGGAAGCCAGATCGAGCGTAGAGTTAACTAATCAAACCACTTTCGACTTTGTTCCTTTTCGGGGACGAAAAGTTTTAAGTGGGGGAGATTGTAACAACCCGAAAATCTGGGCCAGTTTAAATTTTTTATTTTGGCAATTTTAGCGAATTTTGATTATTTAAAATGAATTATTTTAAATAATATCGACGAGAAATTTATTTTGAATGGAATTAGAACGTATATATTATATACGTCATCGTTAGAATATAAATATTTATATATAATTATAAATAGAATGGAAAATGGCGCGGTAGTTCGATAATTCGATTTCAAACTTCAATTGAATGTACCGGGTGCAAAACAATCCGGATTCTAGTGAAACCAAAAATCATAGGATTTCTTTGGTAATATCTTTCCAACGAATCCGACCAACTGAAATTTCATAGCGGGAATCAAAAGATATGTCCAGTTGAAAATTCTGAATAGTCGCTATGGAATTCAGGCCCTTAAAAATAGCCATTTTGCAAACGATCGGATTTCGACGAAACCACTTTTGTTAGATCCGTGATGTAAAGTTATTGCTAGATTTCAAATTTCATAATTTTTTGAATCAATATGT
The DNA here is from genome assembly GCA_030737875.1 of Allium sativum. NCBI lineage: Eukaryota > Viridiplantae > Streptophyta > Magnoliopsida > Asparagales > Amaryllidaceae > Allium > Allium sativum. The sequence goes on from CM060923.1 coordinate 117,340,842, forward strand.
GAGCGTGGCAAAGGAAAACGCGTTTGACCAGTTTTAGTTGATTTTAATCGACTGGAAAATGGCCATTTTTCAAACGGTCTCAGAATTCGACGAAACTAGTTTTGTTAGGACCGTATCGTCAATACGAAGCTAGAAAATATTTTTCTAGAATTTTTCGAGTTAGTATGTGGCCCTGGTAAATAGGAATGTGCGTTCAAATTCAATATACATTGATTTATATTTTAATTCGAATAGAAACTGATCAAAACAGTAGAATTGTCTTATGAAACATATCCCATTGTGTTCGGAATGGGGGTAATTAGCTAGGGGCAACTATCATTGGGTTGATTTGGGGTTCGTAACGGTTTGAAACTTTAAAACAAGTTAAAATATTATAAAAATATATAAATAAATTAAAGAACCCTAATTTTAATTCATTCCATCGGGGCCGCCACTTTCTTCAAAGCGATAAACGGCTGAGGAGCTCCTAACTTCCAAGCCATTTTTCGCTGAATCCATCAAATGATTATAGATGAAATTAAAACAGAAATTGGAGAGGATCGAAATCTCGTTCGAATGGTATAAGATTGATCGTTCTTCGGGGTGGATATTTCTCGAATCCGCAACCTAGAAAGGCCACGCTCGGGCCCATTTTCTGACCAGCGAAGGGCGGCGAGTGCGACGCTGTTGCGGCTGGGGGGAGGCGCCATGATGGCGCACACCGTGGTGACCCCCGATCTTCATCCGAGCACGTGTATCGATGTCGAATTGCAACCCTAGGAGTGAAGCCGTACTCGATTTTTTCCAGGCCAAGAACAAGAAAGCGGGCGGGATTAACAGATAAAGGATGAAGGTAATTAAGAGTTAACCATATTTTAATTTATTTAACTATGTAATTAAAGTTTTAAAATTAGCATGATGTTTTAAATATAAAATAGTATTGTTTTTTTAGGTAAAGCAATGTTAAAATGTGAATTTTCAACATAATAACATTGGTATAAAAATGTAATTTTTTATATATTGAACATCGAAGTAAAAATGTGATTTTTATATATTGAACATCGAAGTAAAAATGTGATTTTTATATATTGAACATCGAAGTAAAAATGTAATTTTTTATATATTGAACATCGAAGTAAAAATGTGATTTTTATATATTGAACATCGAAGTAAAAATGTGATTTTTATATATTGAACATCGAAGTAAAAATGTGATTTTTATATATTGAACATCGAAGTAAAAATGTGATTTTTATATATTGAACATCGAAGTAAAAATGTGATTTTTATATATTGAACATCGAAGTAAAAATTCGATTTTACATATGTAGTGAATACTAGCAGCAAAAGTGACAAAAGGCGAAACGACGAAGACTTCTGCAAATGAAGAGCCGTGGAGCTAGGATAGCTATTGGTGAGAATTTCTCACCTTTCACTTTCTTTTCTCTAGTTATATATATATAATAGGATGCAGACGGTGCTTAGTAGCACCCGACACAATCGTCCACAGACCATGGACTTGTTTGTTTGATTGCAAAAATTAGTTAGATTATTTGATTGAAATTGAATTGTGTGGTGAAATGAATTGATTTGATTGATGTGTGAATGGCATGGGCCTTCACTAGACCGGGGATAAGGCTAGGCCTCGTCCCGTTTCTAGTATCGTGCCGTTATGCCGCCGAAATTTTCTAAAAAATGTTAGAAAAATAAAAATATCATTTTATTTAAAGAATGAACTGAATAGAAATTCATATGTCAAAATAAAATGTTTTATCGTTAAAAATATAATTTTTAGCGTGAAGTGAATAAAATATTCATTTACAAACCGGACGGTTTGTTTATGTACACCTATTTGAATGACATTGATTGGGACGATAAATTTTACACATCGCCCAACTGCACAAATAAAATCTGTGTTTGATTGTTTGAAACCCCACACGGGTGTTGGGATGAAATTTGAAGTTCACTCATCCTGATTGATTAAATATGTCGATCGATTGATTGACAGGCTGTTATAAGCGTTAGATATCTATATTTGATGCTTATACAGTGTAGTGCACTTTGGTTGATGGTTGATTATTTTTCAATGCTATTATACATGTGTTGTATGAAAATCCATATAATTAACTTTATATGGTAATTGATTGGGCCTCATTCCAATTTGAAAAATAAAGAATATTATAAAATAAAGGTTCATGTGTTGACAGTACTCATTCGTTGAGATTAGTCATGTGTTGAACGAAATATTTTAGTAATAAAATTTACATCTTTATCAATATAAAATAAAGGTTCATGTGTTGACAGTACTCATCCGTTGAGATTAGTCATGTGTTGAACGAAATATTTTAGTAATAAAATTTACATCTTTATCAATATAAAATAAAGGTTTATGTGTTGACAGTACTCATCTATTGAGATTGGTCATGTGTTGAACGAAATATTTTGATAATAACAACTATTTTGAAAAAGAAATATTTGAAATAGAATATTTGAAAATAGAAATTTATGAAGCCGTGTTGGTTAGATTGACACCATTTTGACGTAAACGATATTTATATCGATCTTATTCATTTTGAAATGAATTGAATATAAAACGATTTCGAAATGAATTGAATATAAAACGATTTCGAAATGAATTGAATATAAAACGATTTCCAAATGAATTGAATATAAAACGATTTCGAAATGAATTGAATATAAAACGATTTCGAAATGAATTGAATATAAAACGATTTCGAAATGAATTGAATATAAAACGATTTCGAAATGAATTGAATATAAAACGATTTCGAAATGAATTGAATTGAAAACGATTTCGAAATGAATTGAATTGAAAACGAATTCAAATTGAATTGAAAGCGAATTGAACTGAATTCAAATTGAATTGAGATTTGAATTGAATAGAAATGAATTTTAAAACGAATTTATAAAGAAGAATTCAATTTTGATTTGAATTGAAATGGAAGTTGAAATTGCTTTTGAAACGAATTTTAAAACTATTTATATAATTCGTTTTAAATAGAACTCGACGAAATATATATTATATATATTATATATAAAATATAATGGCCTGAATAGAACGCGCCGCGCCGCGGCAGTTCGCGAATTTCGACCATTGACTTCGAACGAATATTACGGGAGATCCGACCGTCGGATTCTCCTAAAACCGGAACCGTTGGGTTCGTATCGAAAAGAGCTTTCTAATGAATATTAGAAATTTGAAATCTAACGGTTGGATTTGGAGATACGTCCAAATCAAATTTGAAAAAGGTCGTTGTAAGTGCTGTTCGATGGCCATTGATGGAAATCGACTGTACGGGCCTTGATAAAATTATTAAAAATAGTAATAATTTTTGTAAAATCATAAGAAATGATTTGTGAAGAATTGGGATGAAAAACTCCATATTTGAAAAGATGAAAATAGATTTTTATCGAAATGAACTAGTTTTGAACTAGAAATATAATTCTATTTATTTTTAAATGAATAAATTGAATTTGAAAAGGGTTTTAAAAATAACTAGAATTTCCAATGATTGCGTTGGAGTGGATTTGAATCGAAATTGTCTTCGGAATATTTCGATGTTGGAATTCGGGATTATACAGATGTTGTTATGGAAATTTGAAAGATATATATTTATATCGTTATTTCCAATATGACATTTGTTAATCGTAGAATTTGATATTGAATATAAGCCGATATATTTTCTATTCAGAGCCTTGTATTAAATATCAAATGTGATTTGGGTTTGTCGTGAATGGTGTCTTCACTAACACTGTTCTTGAACCCAGCTGAGAAAAGATTAAATCTTTTTATATAGATTTAATGAAGTGTACCAATTAAATAATATTTAATTGGAATTGAATTGATATTGATTTTTGGGTTTATCGTGAACAGTGTTTTAAATAACACTCGTTCTTTAACCCGATAATTAATGAATGTGATTTTGGGTTTATCGTGAACCGTGCTTTAAATGACACTGATTCTTTAACCCAGTTAGCGATTAAAACTAAGTGGAGTTTTAATGAATCTTTAATTAGATTGAAATGATCGAGAATGGAGTATCACCAGTTTTGCTCCAAGCGATAGCTAAATCTTTAATTAGATTTGAACGTGAAATGGTAATTGAATTTACCGATAACACCGTGGTAATAGATATGAAGTATTACCAGTTTTACTTCATGGGATGAATAGGTTGGGATTGGGAAATTAAAGAAATGATTACTTCGGTAAGGTTCGTTAATCCCGACTAGTTGAATCGAAATTCAAAAAGATGATTAAAGAATAAATTCAAGGAATTTATCTTGGATAAAATTAATGGGAACCTCTCCCTATGAATGTGAAATTTAGAAACTAACTGTCGGTTAGCCAAGCAGAATGGTTTTCTGGATATTGATCTGATGTTGGTTTCGGCCTTCGGGGTTAATATTTGGAGAATTATTCTCTTGATTAATTTACGGTTAGTGACTGATGAATTGGAATGAGGCGTATGTTGTGTTTGGGTAACACTTATTTAAAATATACGTGAGTTATTCGGAAAGACCGGGTTTATCCCATTCTGAATAACTGATACGACGATAAGTCGAAGATGAAGACGGTGGTCGAAGACCGGAAGTCTTCACGTTGTTTGGGTGATTACTGATGATCTTGATTGGGCTGTACACCCAAGAATATGGAAACAGTTGGTGATCGTCTAGACGTACTTGGAGATGGATGGATATGCGAGGAAAGTGCCTCCGGTTTCGTTCAGACCCAGAGCGAACTTGTAAATGGACTGTGTGTCTGACATTGGATTTTAGTCCGTGTGATTGATCTCTGTTGAATATATATCTGTTTGGCGGCGGAGAATTTATTCTCTTGCTTAACGCCCTTCTCTGAGACGTACGAGCTCAGGGGTTATATATTGATGGATATCAATCGCATGGAGTGAATTGCCTGTGTGGCATGCTAAGATGCAAATGATCAAGGCTTCTGTTGAAAAGCAAAGTCTTGTGGTTGATGATCGAAGCACGGCCTTTGTGGCGTAGCTTTGTGTAACGTTGATTCGCGAGTTTCACACCCGGTATGAACCAAAAATGGGAGACGGACCTCAGGGAGGGCCTACGTTTCCTCCTAGCTAAAAGTGGCGTCAGTGGTTTTACACGCCCTGACGAGTTTGACTTATGTGGTTGTTGCTGTTGCGAGGCGCCTCGGATTGATCGGTCGTTTTCGAACCGATGGAGTCATTTAGTTGGCTCGCTTACGCCCCAAAGGGCGGCGAAACGTAGTGCTCAGGAATAATAATCCACATCGGTGGACCGGCCCTGACGATCCACGGGTCGATGCGTTCTGATCCTGAGACTCGGGCTAGGCAGTCTCGAATCAGTGAGGATCTTGCCCCTAGCCTCGGTTCATACCATAAATGATACCCCAACTTCAAATACGACGTCTTGCGGTTTTGATTGTAAACTTATATATGGCGACATAGTGTTATGGGGCATTCATGCCGCCTATGATTGATACTTATGATTTGAAGTTGTTTTATACACTATGCACTTATAGTAGTATCAAATGATTTGTTTTAAACGTACTAAGCATTCTTTGGCTGTTATAAGGGAAAACCCTATCCTCGGCTGCGTTGCATTGTGTAATGGGACCTGGGTCTTATAACAGCTTCATTTTTCTTTATTTAGCATTGCGCTGCTTGTTTTATGCACTGGTGTTCTTGGGAGGAAACCCGTTCCGTGTTATACGGCGTGGTCCCTTGATTTACCTAATTTTAAAAATAAAGATTAATAACTTTTTTAGTTCTCACACCAGTCACATGACTGACCTGGAGTTTATTGTTTTAACCTAAACTCTGGGTGCCCTTATTTCGACACGGGCAGCTAGTAGTTTTGGTTTTGCAGATTTATATTCACAGGATCCTGGTTTACAGCTGGAACGATATCCGGAAAGCTTTGTATCCATATATCTCTTCTAGTTGTGTATTGTATTATTTTCCGCTGCTATGTAATGTATTTAAATGTAATTTAAATCTCTGATATTTCTGTGTAATATTTATTTGTTTATACTCTGTATATTCTTGTATTCTGATGCATTGTTGTAATATACAATGAAATGTTCTTTTATATGAGTTCTGTTGTGGCTTGTTCTCGAACTATCCGACGCTTTCCTTTACGGGGAAGTTACAGGTTTTCACAGATATCCAAAGGAAGATTAAAGAATAAATTTAAAAGAATTTATCTTTGATAAAATTAATGGGAACCTTTCCCTAGGAGTGTGAATATCTGAATTGGAATGAGGCGTATGTTGTGTTTGTATAACAATTGTTTATTATATACGTGGGTTATTCAGAAAGGCCGGGTCTATACCCATTCTGAATAACCGATTCGACGATAAGTCAAAGAGATTAAAGACGGTGCAAGACCGACGATCTTCACATCGAATAGGTGGGTGCTACTGACGCTCACGATGGGAGTAGCTACCTTGAAGGGGGCTGAAGTGGTAGCCGTCCGGACGTGCTTGGAGGTCGACGGATATGCGAGGAAAGTGCCTCCGGTTTCGTTCAGACCCAGAACGGACTTGTAAATGGATGGTGTGTCTGACATTGTATTCCTTTATATTGTATTCGTTGATCTCTGCTAAATATATATCTGTTTGGCGGTGGAGAATTTATTCTCTTGCTTAACGCCCTTCTCTGAGACATACGAGCTCAGAGGTTATATATTGGCAGAAATCAGTGGTACGATATGGATTGATAGTGTGGCATGCTGAGATGCGGTGATCCAGACTTTTGTAGAAAAGCAAAGTTTGGTGGATGATGATCAAAGCGTAGCTTTAATATAGCACGGCTTTGTGTATAACGTTGATTCGCGAGCCTCACACCCTGGTATGGTGGTAAACTGATGGTTTGATCAGTATGCTTTTTCGTGGATGGGCACCTTCGTGGTGTCGTGGATTCGGTCGACCGAGAGTGATCTTAGTGCTCAGAGGGATAGGGTAAGCGGTGTTTTCTCTCGCCGGAACGTAAGCCGCAGTGATACTCGATTTCCCAAAAGTGCGGATGTGCATTACGGTGTTTTCTCTAGCCGAGACGTAAGCCGTTGAGATGGCACTACGCGATCGATCTTTCGAATCAGGAGCCACCATGATGGAAATCCAATTTCCAAATATGACATTTTGCGGTTTTGATTGTAGAGCCTAGTATTGGCGACATGATATATGGTACCCATGTCGCCTATGATTGATATATTTATATTTGAACTTGCTTTCTTCACTTATAGTAATAATATAAGATGAAATTTCGCGTATCAAGCATATTTGGCTATTATAAGGGAAAACCCTATCCTCCGGCTTGCGTTGCATTGTGTGATGGGACCTGGGTCTTATAATAGCTTCATTGTTCTTTATTTAGCATTGCGCTGTTTGTTTTCTGCACTGGTATTCTTGGGAGGAAACTCGTTCCGTGTTATACGGCGTGGTCCCTTGATTTACCTAACTTTAAAAACAGAGATTAATAACTGTTTTAGTTTTCACACCAGTCACATGACTGACCTGGAGTTTATTGTTTTAACCTAAACTCCGGCTGCCCCTATTTTCCACACGGGCAGCTAGTAGTTTTGGTTTTGCAGATTTATATTCACAGGATCCTGATTTACAGCTGGAACGATGTTCAGAAAGCTCTGTATCCGTGCATTATTTTCAGTTGTGATTTATATTGTTTTCCGCTGCAATGTATTTAAATGTAATTTAAATCCCTGATATTTTCTATGTAATATTAATTCATACTCTGTATATTCTTGTATTCTGATGGAATTGTTGTAATATACAATGAAATGTTCTTCTGTTTGTGTTCTATTTTGTCGTGTTCTCAAAACAATCAGGCGTTTCGAAAGGTCTAGATCGGTTTAGCGACTGATTCGGATCGAGCGAAATTCTTTGTTGTCACAATTCTACACTGTATAAGCATCAAATATAAATATTCAACGTTTATAACAGCTTGTCAATCAATCGATCGACATACAACTAATTATTGGGATTAGAATATGTCCAATTTCATCACAACAACTGTGTGGGGTTTCAAACAATCAAACACAGATTTTAATTGTGCAGTTGGGCGATGTGTAAAATTTATCGTCCTAGTCAATATCAGTCAAATCGGTGTACATAAACAAATCGTTCGATTTGTAAATGAATATTTATTTGATTTCAACACATGAATATATATTTGATTTCAACACATGAATATATATTTGATTTCAACACATGAATATATATTTGATTTCAACACATGAATATACATTTGATTTTGAACACAGGAATACATATTTGATTTCAACACATGAATACATATTTGATTTCAACACATGAATATATATTTGATTTCAACACATGAATATATATTTTACATCACAACCAACAGTCAATTTTCACAACACAAACAATCACACAAGCCGTCCATGGTCTATGGACGAAGGGGAGCAGTTTATATATGCAGTTATAAAATAAATAACTGAACAAAAAAGTTTAGTGAGGAGTTCTCACATTGATCGGTTTTAATTCCTGAATTTTTGAACTATTCGGATTTGAAATTTCCTGAAATTCTGATTTGCTCTATTTTGGTTTTGGTTGGTTCCATGCGTAGCTCTCGTTGAGACGAACCCAATGCAACTGAAATCATGTGATTCCGTGCTCGTATGAAAAAGTTACAATATTTTTAAGGTTAATAACTTATCTATATATTTAAATATAATTAAATTTTTCCTTAAATACTTTTCATTCGCCAATACTTCTTCATGTTTTAACTCAGAATTATTGTACCGAAACCCTCGTTGAACACAACCCGCCGCCACTCTTATAGCTGATCGGAGGCCCATCGGAGCAGCTCACGAGGAGCGCCTCTCGCTGCCGCCCCCACACCCTATTGCCGCCGAACTCGAACTCCTAGGGAGGCATGGAAACCAGCGCGAACGGTCGACCTTTAGGAGAGGAAATCGAGCATAATAGTTCATGAAAATCGATCACACCAGTCTTGAATGGAAGATCTCGAGATGGGCAATAATTTCGTTTTAATTTCATTTTCAAATTCATAAGTATCATGGAGAAAAAATGATGCAAAGATCCAATAGTTTCAGCCGTGAATGACTGAGTGGCGGCTAGGGTTTTGGACCCTCCCCCTTTATTGAATATTTATTTTATTTTAATATTATTTAATTTCCTTTGGATTTAAAAATAGTTGTTTGTTCATACTAACTTCAAATCGAACCCAACGACTGTTGCCAGTAGCCAAATACCCCCATTCCGAACACAATGGGATATGTCTCGTAAGCCAATTCGACTATTACGATCAGTTTTTCTTTAAATTAAAATATAAATCAATATATATTTAATTTTAACGTACATTTTAATTTACCGAGGCCACATACTCTCTCTAAAAATTCCAGAAAATTTATTTCTAGCTTTGTATTGACGATATGGTCCTCACAAAACTAATTTCGTCAAATTCTGAGACCGTTTAAAAAATGGACATTTTCTGGTCGATCTAATTTAACTTAAATCAAATAAACACATTTTCCTTTGCCGCGCTCACATATTAAATTCAAAAATTATGGAATTTGAAACCTAGCAATAATTTGACATCCCAAATCCAACAAAAGTGGTTTCATCGAAAACAAAGGTCGTTTGCAAAATGGCTAATTTCAAGGCCTTTATATATATTAAAAAAAAATTCCACAGCGACTTTTCTGAATTTTAAACTGGACATATCTTACACTCTATAAAGTGAAATCTCAGTTTCTTACATCCGTTAGAAAGATATGATTAAACAGATTCAAATATTTCTGGTTTCGTTCAATTCCAACTAAAAAAGAATTCTGTATATTCATTTGAAATTCGAAATCGAATTTTCAAACTACCGCGCCATTTCAGGCTCGTTATATAATTAAAATAAATTTATTCATTTTAACTTCATCGAAAATATATTTTTCGTCATTATTATTTAAAATAATTCATTTTAAATACTCAAAATTCACTAAAATCGCCAAAATAAAAGTTTTAAATTTGCTCAGATTTCCGGGTTATTACACTGTGACATCGGTAAATATGGTTGTGCACATCCGAAAAATGAAGGGTTGCCCCTTTAGGGAGTGATATACCCTACTGTGGGGCCAGCACAGGGTATCTACGGAATAGGGAGCCGATTGATAGGGGGTAGTAAATAAGGTACATCTAGTCCTGTCTGTTTTTGTGGGGTACCTATGTTTCTGTATGGGCTAACACCCGTTATCTCTGTTTAGGTACCAGTTCTGTTTGGGTTAAAACCCGTTACTAGAGTACACCTAAAACTACCATTATGTTTCTTCTGGGTTCATCCTGTTTTTGTTAAGCAATTGGGGAATATGTAATCCTATTACATATCTGTTATACTAGGATTGGTGTAGAACAAGGAAAGTATTAAGAAACGCTATCTATTCTATCATGTTGTCCTATTTACCTTGTTATGCCTGCCATTTATGTAGTGATCTCCCTTATGCACTTTATATGCCTATCATGTTACTTTTATTTATCTACTGGTTAAAAGTAACTCGACTCGCCAGACTTATTATCTGACTCTTTTTGTTTCTCCAACTTTCTTCCGTTACCCCCTCCCCCTAAGTTCTCAAGGAAGGGAATTCTAAGGCTTAGTCAGGATTTTTCTATCATCTTGCTTGGAGCTTCTAGATATATTGCTCAAGGTTCTATCTTTGCTAGTATGACTTATAATTTGGGGATTATGCTTTCTTTATTATTGTACTCTGATATTTAAAGTACAAGACATAAGTTTTAATGATGAACATAATTTATTATTTTCAGACATACGGTGTAACTATGCTTTATGATTAATAAAAGTTGTTTTTATTCCCCGGCAAAATTTTTATATCTAACTTGTAATGTTTCTGATCTGTTTACTAAAACGCTTCACGAAACTTAATGCATTCCCTTTTTGATTTACATTAACGGACGTGGGGTGTCGGTTCGGCATAAGTGATGGTGATATAAGGTTTTTACAGGTAGCCTCGTGCATTTCAAAATTAAGTAAGTGGTTTCATCATTATGTATAGATAGCTGCTAAAAATTTCTAAACAAATGTTCCAAAATATTCAAAATTACATGCCATGCAGGTTGCCTGCATTTATTAAGTTGTATAGGGAGAGTAAACTTCAAAGTGAACATGGAAACAATATGCAAACAGTGGCCAAAGAAACTTACTGTCCACTCATGTTGACTGAATGAACAAAATGCTCTAACAGAGTAAATACATTAGACAACACAAGTTTGAAAGGATAACAATTACACAACAATCTATGTACATGAAAACAACCCATTAGCATAGGTCCAAAAGACCTGTGCATTTACTAACACATCTCTTCCGCAGTATTTCTTTTAATCCTGTTCCACATACCCGCCACCATTTTATATGAATTTTGCATCAGTTGTCTTATGTTATTTAGCTTCTTGCACTAATACTAAGTGACCTATGCTTATATTACTACATAGTTTTGAAGGATATGTAAGTTGTGCTTTCATGCTCTTTTCACAATAACAGAAAAGTGTTCTTTGTCACGTTTTCTGTCATGTGACGATCTAGATTATTTAAATGCTTATGATAATGTAGCGCAGTTGAATACAGAATTAAACCATCAATTTAAGATGCGACGTGTGCATATAAATGAGAGGTATGTAAAATAAGAAGGGATTTAGGACTTATAAAATAGGGAAGCACAGAGCACAAAGGTGCTAATTTCACATGCAAATACGTACATAATTTTTGACCCAAAGGACAAAATACATAGAACAAGGCAACATGCACGTATGTATGTGGTATATATGTAGTCTGGTTATTAATAGCCCAAAGGTAGTAGTTCCAGATTTCAAACCATCACATATTAAGGATATTAACGTCATAAATTTTTAGTTTAACTGAAATAAAATTTGCTTGAATCAAACATTAATCGTGAGAAAAATCTCAGCTTTAACCACAGAGAAAACGCAGACAATGGCTTTCTGAAAGGAAGGCAACATTCACGGCTTGAATGATATTTCATTCTGTGCTTACTGTTCGAATAAGGAAACTTTATGAAGGAGGCTCGAGCACGGTCTGCAAAGATGGATTGACCAGAGATGGGCTTCACTACCGATCCTTTCTTCCAATTTTTTTTTGTAACCTGCGCATGCAGGTTTTGGTAGAGGAAACAAATCTGGATGGGCACCTGCGTTCAGACGAGCATGGGTTGCTTGGTGGTTACGGTGCCAGCGGCTGGTGATCGATGGTGGAAGTGAGTGGATTTGGGAAGGGGCAGAGAGGAAATGGTTTCGAGGTTTGCCGCGGTGATGGGAACAACGGTGAAGGCTGCGGTGTTCACGTGCGATGGATAGAGCGAGCGACGGTAGGGAAGGAGATGAAAGAGGAGCGAATTTGTTTTCTGGTGGTAGCCATACCGGTGAATTTGGGAACAAATTATTTTTGGGGAAAATAATGGAAATTTGCAGACCGATTTTTAAGGGAATAAAATAAGAAGGAGACGTTGGAAGAAAAGGGATACCATCATAAAGGGATGCTGACATGCGGAGAAATCTCAGAACGCAGCATACACGTGTTGAACGAATGATTATAACAAAGAAAAATGTTTAAAAAAAATTCCCAATTTAAACAATTGGGAAATTAAACAAATAATTTCCTAGAATTTGAATTTCCACTTATAAAAATCAAATCAAACTAAGTTAAATAGCTATATTCAAAATTCAACTTAAATGAATTTACAATCAAATTCAAATCTAAAACTATAAAAAAAATCTTAATAAAAGTTTGACTTCAAAATAAAATTTCTAACACGTATAAAATTAATTAAATCTACATTAATTAAAATAAATCAAAATTTAGAATTTTCTAACAATACATATTAGTTGGTCAAAAATATTACTAACAATTAAATAAACAAAACGTTTATATCAAGTATACAAAATTAAATTTACACTTACAAAATATATTTAAACTATAATAAACTACATTAGATTTTGAATTATAAACAAAAATTAATTTCTTAAATAACAAAACCAAATCAATTTCATATTTTAAAACGTTAAAAATCATGGTTCATTACAACCTCCCCCCTTAATGCTTTTGGTCCGCGAAAAGGAGAGATTGTAAATTTCAAATTAAAGTATGAACAATTTCTTTGACTTAAAATCCCATTCCATTTTCAATTCATTTGAAATTTGCAATTTTTTTTCATATTGAATCATACTTTCTTCGGGATTTACAAAACCAAAATCATTTTAAAATTTCAAATATTTTACAATAGATGACATAAAACCTTTATGTCCCAAGTCGAGAGGTTTCTCCCAGCGACAATGTCACGAGGCACGACCTACGTTCGCATCGATATCGAATAATGATGTCTCTCCAGACCCCAGAGCAGACCATCATCAATCAAGGGTTTACACCCACGTCATACCTTTCTTTAGTCACGGGTTACTCGAATTTTAGTAACGAATCATTTCATTTCATATCCCGAAGTTAAAACATTTCGATATCATAATTTGCAAATACTTTCAAATCGTATAATTGTCATTTCTAAACACTTTAAAATAATGGGATTTCTAATTATCGATATTTTTTTATGTTTACAAAGCAGTTTACAAACCATTTCAATATATAAACCATATCGAGTGTCATACCAAGAAATTCTAGTCATTTTGGAACATTCAAGACATGGTATTTCAAACAACCACACAAAAGATAATATATTTCAAGAGATTCAAAAATTTCCCTTTCGAATTTACTTTCGAAGCCATTTGCACAATTATAAGATTTTATTCATTTGAATTTTAGATATTTAAATCTCATCTGAAAAGTACATTGTTCTAATTTTGGAAATCCCTCGAAACAATTTATTTCGAAAATATTTTCACGATTCACTGTGCTACTCTGATTTAGTATATACACATCAACAAATTTAACTTCCCAAAATATTCTAAAACATTAAAAATCGTCAAAATTTCAAAAATCACATTCTCAAATATTTTTTTATTTTTTTTTTGCAAAATCCACTTGTCCATAGATTTATTGAAGTAATGCAAGGGATTCAAAGATCAGATTGGACAATTTCAAAAACTCAAGCACGAATGGTTCGAATCGATAAGCGAAAAGGTAATGGTTGGTCGAGGCTAAACAAACATAACTAGCAGAGAGACAAAATTTTTGTTTTCAGACACTCATTCAAGTCCAATTTTTATTCCAATTTAGTTTCAAATTTATCTTAATTCATTTGTGCATTCAATACACACATTACAACCAAACGAGTACATTATTTTATCTAAATTTCGCTTATCTATTTGAGTTTGCATTACCTTATCCAAAATATTTTATTAGAATTATTCAAACATTTTCAAATGCCTATTTAAACGGTTGTAAGTATTTTTCGACGTTTAAATCAGAACCATACAGTTATATTCGAAACTCGAAAATAGATATCTGGTGATGTTCGAACTATCATCAGAATCAACCTCAAGCGACTAGAGTGTGATTCTATATCAGTCTAGTACGCATAAGACTTTGTACATACGCTGGCCAGGTGTATATTCAAAATCCGTATATACTTAACAGTCCAACTTCGACGTCGATAAAACACTCAAACTCTTATCATAAATTACATTTCCAAAATAATTCCACTTTTCAAAACAATTTATTTAACTTCAAAATAATTTATATTTTCAAAATACGCTCTCTCTATAACAATTCTTGTGCCAATTTCACTCATTCTAGGATTTCGCTATCCAATCTCTAATGAGTTTTTAAACCCGATAAGCTAAGCTTTGTCAAACCAAAGCTCTGATACCAACTGTAACGACCGGGCATTTTGACCGCTCTAAGTCGGTATTTAAACCAACTCAGAATGTTCAAAACGACTGGTAGTTATTTAGCTAAGCGGGTTTAACAAAACAAACACAGAATCACAGTACCATAATAATTGCAGCGGAATAAATTTTTATATACATATCAGAGTTTATACAAATTATTCGGTACAATGGAAAAAAAATCTATAATGTTACATGAATTTTAAAAAGATAAAACTTTATGGTTTGGTCGAGCGCGCGCCGCGTATGCATCATGCTTCATCACATGTCCCCCAGTTTTGCGAGCTGAATATCCTTAAATCTGGAACACTTGTATCTGACCCGAGCGTTCCATGAAAAACATACAACACTCGAGTCAGGATTAATCATTTGTTCAAGTAAATTAATTTCAATAGAAACTGAATATAATAATATAAATCCAAACTAGTGTTTAAAGTTACAAGACCCTTAATATAAGCAGTCTATTCAAGGTCCAAGTAAGGTGTTCAACATGGAGTTTCAAAGCGTGTACATACATGCCATTTACACATATAACAAGACATATATGAATGGTCAAATAAGAGGTTCAGGATGGGTGATGGTGATACAAGGTGTTCACAAATGGCCTCATGCATTTCAAAATTAAATAAGTGATTTCATTATTATGCATAGATAGCTACTAAAAATTTCTAAACCTATGTTCCAAAACATTCAAATTTACATGTCATGAAGGTTGCCTACATTTAATAAGTTGTATAGGGGAGTAAAATTCAAAGTGAACATGGCAACAGTAAAATAAATGCAAACAGTGGCCAAAGAAACTTACTGTCCACTCATGTGGTCTGAATGAACAAAATGCGCTAACAAAGAAAATACATTAGACAACACAAGTTTGAAAGAATTACAATTACCCAACAATCTACATACATGAAAACAACCCATTAGCACAGGTCCAAAAGACCTACGCATTTACTAACACATCTCTTCCGCGGTATTTCTTTTAATCCTATTCCATACACCCGCTACCAGTTTATATGAATTTTGCATCAATTATCTTATGTTATTTAGCTTCTTGCACTAATACAAAGTGACCTTTGCTTATATTGTTACTTAGTTATGAAGGACATGTTATCTGTGCTTTCATGCTCTTTTCACAATAACAGAAAAGTGTTCTTTGTCAAGTTTTCTGAAACGACCCGGATTTCCGTACACTTTGAGTCTACTAATAACACTACACATCCAACCCAAATTGCATAGAAATACGAATCATTATTAGAAAGAAGTTAGAGGATGAGAAATAGAAAGAAAGAAATATCATAATAGAAGAAAAATAAAGATAACAAACTCACAGCGGAACAAATAAAATATATTAGATAACATAAACTTGAACTAAAATTTAGTAACTTTATATACATACCATCATCAGAGCACAACAGTTATCTCTGGAATAGTTATAAACACCTGTTTCCAGATACATAAACAGTACATAGTGGAAATATGATAGTCTATAGCTAACTGGTGAAGCCTCCTACTTCGAGCTACTTCGAGTGAATCTGAAAAATCCCAACTACTTGACTGCCTGTACAAATTTGGGCACCCAAGAGTTTAGAGAAAAACAAACAAAATAAACTCTGGGTCAGCCATAGGACTGGTGTGAGTAAACTCCAACCATTGGTTTAACTTTTAAAAATCCTTTTGAAAGAAATGATTATCGTAAGACCGATCCACATATAACAACAGATGGTTTTTACCTTACGATAACAAAAAAATATTTTTGATATCAAATCCAGTGATATTATAATAATGTCTACATAAAATAAATAGAATCTAGCGGAACGCTTGCATCTCACGTTCCATATATAATATAAAATCGAAAACCGCAGAGCGCTTATTAGAGATTGGATTTCCAACATGACAAGGTATGGGACCACCTGCCAATAGTGTATCTCTAGAGACGAATACACTGGGTTCAACAAGAACGTCTTGCAACCCGGCCCACACATGACCGACCACTCATTTCCCTTGAGTGTATCGAATGTATATCACCAACGGTTGGGATCAGCAACCGTCTCCCTAAAGGAAAAGCATCGATAGATTAAAGAACAAATGGAATTTCTCTAGATAGGTGATTATACATCCTAATGGGTGCGACCCATATAGCCATGCTGCCTGCCTGATTTTTGTCAAATCCCGGGTTGTGAGGCTTGAGGTTTGAATTATCTTTTAGAACATCTGGCCACCATTCACTTTGAATGCCACATCGTCAGATCCATCGAAAATCACTAATTGATTCCCACAAAAATACTCAGTTTGTGAGGCTAAAGAAGTTTCTCTTCTGTGCCACCAACTTCGTACGTTTGAAGGAATCAACATACATAACTCCTTTGGAAATACTTTATCAGACACTCGTCCATACAAGTTGTCCTGGGTCTGGACAAACTGAAGGCACCGTTCTATTAATCCATCTTGGGCAATTTCTATCTAGGATTAACAGAACACCCCTTGCATTTTACTCCGTCTTCAATTATCTTCAGCATACGTTGATACGTAATGCTTATACCAATACAGAGTGGTTTTCAGATATTAAATCCGATCCCGGTCTCTCTATATTGATAACGAAGCTATAATATAAATCAAAACTTTGATAGTGTGTGATTTAACTATCAAAGAACATCCATACAATCAACGGTCCTATTTCCCCTTTGGAAATTTCTACCGGTCAAGCATCAAACAACACTGGCCCCTTTTTATTTAATTTCTTATTAAATTATCATTTCCAACTCCCTTTCCTTAGTTCCTTGTTTTTGTTTGGGGAATACATTCAAATTATTTAAATTTATGCGATGTTATAAAACATCGTTATAATAACTCCAAACCCAAATCATTTATTAGCTAACCATATTGCTTAACCAAGTTTCACCATCGAACCTTAAACATTCCTCCATCGATCATGAAGTCAATCAAGTTGGGGTGTAGTTACCTCTCAGACCTTAATTGAACAACATTCTCAACTTTGAAACAGTTAAAGCTCACAACTTTAAACAAACCATTGCTTACGCGACTCTCGAATTCAATCTAAGAACACATTCCCTTTTCGGAAAATCACTGATTATAACGGTAGCGTTATAATCGCTGTTTCCAAATATTTCATTTATAAAACATTACTTTTAACAACAGCGTTACAATCGCTGTGTAGTGTTATAGAACATTTATCATAGCGTTAAGATCGCTACAAAACAATTATTATAGCGGTAGCGTTAAAATTTGCTATCTAGATTTACCAAAACATTTATTTTAACAACAGCGTTAAAATCGTTGTTTAGATTTACAATACCTTATCATACGGCATCATTATAATCGATGTTTGGATTTACAAAACATTTATTATAATCATTTCATTAAGATCACTCCATTGGTTCTAAAAATTAATTCTATATTCTTGCCTCGACTAACCTCTCACGTTTCCTTACTTTGAAAACATTATCAAATTCTCGAATCTTTTGGATAAACAAAACCCCTTCATTGATATTCACCTTCACTTAATCTTTTTTTCTTAAGTAACTTTTATTCAAAACAAAACCCTTGGTTTTTATTTCTTTCCATATCATTCGTATACGAAACTGAATTTTTATTACAGCAAATCCATTTATCCCATCTCAAAACATAAATTTATTTGGTATAATGTAACTTAGGTTCAATATCACCCCTAGAGTCCATTAAGCCTTTTCCTTTATAAATTTCGAACAGCTTCCTTCGATACCAAATGCTTTACTTAATTAAATTATTAAGTAAATGTTTTATTTAAAACTATCATTCTATTAAGTTCAAATCAATTTCCAAATATTGGTCTCAAACTGATTTCCACTTTCCCATATAAATTCATATTTGGAGTTATATTTCAATGTATCCAACGATAACTAATTTACTTAATTTATATGCTCGTTTAAAATCAACTTCTTGTTTTACTAAAACAAGTTTCTACCTTTTAACTATACTCGAAATAACACTTCAATCTTTTTGGCAAATTATATTTTCTTTTTTAAAATCTCAAATTTCATTTTCTATTCGAGAATATTTACGTTATTTAAATACCAAAATTCTAGGGCCAGGGTAGCTCAAACACAACACAGTCAATCACTGACAATATATGTCACACCACACATCAAAAATCAAGAAAAAAGTAATATAAATATTGAGGAACCCAGTTGGGTCCCTTCAACCTGTTTCCCTGCATCCACAGATGTTAATCAACATTAATAATATTATTTCACATCAATAGATCAACGATGTAAACATATCAACCAATTTTATCAACTATTTAACCAAGCAACCATCACACAGTATAAAATAAATTTAAAAAAACTCGTTTATATAAAAATATAAACGAGTCAGAGTTAGTGAGTTTACTCACCTCGGTTCGGAGTTGACGATTCTGTTTTCACTTCGATTTAAATTCGAATAGGCGTTAAATTCTTCTACAAAGTGCCAGTTACTTCATCCTCGACCACATTAGCTTCACAACATAAGTCTCGTCATTACAATTCCATCGTAACCATTTTCATTTGATTCTGTCGGCATATGTTTGAGTTATAACGGTTATATCCTTATATGATTTACACTATATATATATATTGATTAATTATATAACTATTAAGTTTTAATTACCGTATTAATTATGATATTCCATGATTAGACGTGGTGATAATCCTTTCTCCCTAGTGATTCGAACACAACTTCCTTCACATCTTGCCACTAAAACCCGCAACACCTGTACATCACCTGGTAAACGCCGACTTTTCCTCCTTCATTTACTTCATTAATCACAAACACCACCATCTTCCCTGACATCAACCCCACCGTAAAACGTACATCTAGTAATCATCAGACATCCATTACTTCCCTAGAACCCACAACAATCCCGTACCATTCTAAGGTCACAACTCCGTGCATTTCCTTGGTCCTTTGAATATCCAACAGCTAAGTTCAATATCTGATGGAGTTTTTATATGCACTGACTTGTTTTTCCCCCAGTAATGAAAATAACGGTTTCCAGACTTCGAACAAAACCATTTCAAAATCTTCAACATCTCCATAAATCTCGTGATTTACTAATAACGTACCTTCTCCTACCATACTCAGAAATCATACCACCGAACTCCTCTCCACTGCACTGTTCAACAAAACGGCCCTCACACCTTTTTCTTTGTCGATGAAAATAATAACTTGCTACAGACACACAACTGCCGCCCCTCGTTTTGTCCTCAACAGAAGTTCAGCGCTCTCCTCTCTCTCCCCATTCATGCTCAACACAAATCCTGAAACCATAGCCAAAGATTTCCCCTACAAACACACCATCACTGGTTCTGTCATCAAAAACTCCCCTTCTTGTTCATCTCCACCAACCTTTATTCGTTCCAGGCCCCTACCCTTTAATGAACTCGCAACATCACCTTCACACCTGCGGTTCCTGGTCCAGCAACGAATAGTGCCTTCAGGCATCGTCAAAAAAAATCACATGAAATACTTCCGGAAATCTCACCTAGGTTGTGCTCCTCAACAAAATCGCAGGAAAACTCCAAAGGCCCCTGAGCAACTCGCCCGACTGAATCCTCCCTCTAGCGCCCCTTCGTCAACACCTCCGCCCCACTTCGAGCTTCCCCATGCCAGCCTCGCTGACCCCATACGGAAACCCGAGCCACCATAAAAACGAGAAAACCAAACCTGCGTGAACCAGTACAAAATCGCGAGACATTGGGGACTTGCCACCGCTGACACGGTCCACAAGAATGCCAACACTTGCGGCCGAGAGTAGATCTCGTTAAGCCGCCCCCTTCTTCTTTAAATACCATTACCAAACAATCATCCGAGGTGGGAACGAATGGGTTTCAGTTAGGAGGGTTTTCGTTGTTTAATACTTAGGATATTGTGTTGTATTTTTATATCTGCTGTTGAAAGAAGCTGTTGCTCGAAATCAATAGTGATGGAGATGGATTCTTATTTTATTTTATTCTTTTCTGAGAAAACCAGAAATAATAAAGAAAAGGAGCAGTATTTAAAGAGGAAATTACTTAGCGAGCACGGGGTTGGTAGCTTGAGGCACACGGATGTAAACACCTTGGGGGTCACGATATGTGATGGTGTGGAATGCACGACGGTTGGGTGGTTTGGGGAGAACGGCTCTTAAACGGGTTGGCAGTCACGGTTTCTTGTTTACGTGGTCAGCACGTTGTTTGTATCCTATTTAATTTTGTTGAGGACATAAAAGTTGTGCCTGTATGTTCTTTATTTCAAAAACATGATACTGGAAATGTGATCCCAATTGTATGTTAGTAGTAAATTGAGATGACCCCAAACCCCGTACTGACGGTGGCAAGGGTAGTCCGTGGAATATAACACAGAAACAGATAATAGCAGAACATAAGTAAATAAATAAATACACCAGATAATGAACAATAGTATATACTGGATAAAAGTAATCATCAGAGTTACACAGTATACAGGATCTTACTTAGTACAATTACAGTTCTGCTATACATAAATGTCTACAGCGGAAACAAACAAAATATGTACAATAGGAGCTGAACAGCATAAAAAGAGATAAATGATAGAATCCATCTTCAGCTCCAACTATCCAGAGAAAGCCAGCTAAACCTGAATACAAGGCTGCCCGTGTAGAAAAAGGGGGCACCCGAGATTGAAAGTGAAACAAACTACGAGTCAGTCATGGGACTGGTATGAGAAATCTACTCAACACATTTATAACATGGCTAATCACAGGACCATGCCACTTTCGTGGAATGGGTTCACTCCATTGGATTGCCAGTTCTTTAAAAAAATCATTCTTTTAATCATCGCAATGCTTTTTATAAAAATGAAACCATTATAAGACTCAGTATCCATCACACAATGCAACGCAAATCGGAGGATAGAGTTTTTACCTTATAACAGCCAAAATATGCTTGATACGAATAAAACAAAGGCATTTGATATTATTGCTAGTGTTTATATGTTTTGAAAACAATTTCAAATCATAACTATCAATCATAGACGGCATGGGTACCATATATCATGTCGCCATATATATACACAATCAAAACCGCACAGTCACGAATTTGGAAATTGGATTTCCGACATGAACCAAGGCAAAAGATAGTCCTTACCGAATTCGAGATGCTCTTGCCCGCCCTTCAGGATCAGAGCTCGAGTGAGACGACCCGAACTTCCCTGTGAAGGAAAGCATGGATAGAATTGAGGACAAGACAAAATGGAATGCAGACGGAAGAACATTTCATTGCTATTACAACAATTCCATCAGATAGCCCATGTCTAAAATAAGGGCACCCAGAGTTTAGGTTAAAAAAATAAACTCCAGGTCAGTCATGGGACTGGTGTGAGAACTAAAACAATTATTTAAAACTTTACTTTAAAGATAGTAATTCAAGGGACCACGCCGTATAACACGGAATGGGTTTCCTCCCAAGAATACTAGTGCATATAACAAAACAGCGCAATGCTTTTTAGAAAAATGAAGCTATTATAAGACCCAAGTCCCATCACACAATGCAACGCAAGCCAGAGGATAGGGTTTTCCCTTATAATAGCCAAACAAGCTTGGTACGTCCAAAACAAATCATTTGATACTATTATAAGTGTATAGTGTCAAAACAATTTTCAATCATAAATATCAATCATAGACGGCATGGGTACTATATATCATGTCGCCATACTAGTTCTACAATTAAAACCACAATATCACGTATTGGAAATTGAATTCCATCACGAGTCGAGGCAAGGGGCAAGCTCCTCTCCGCGTTCGAGACACTCTAGCAATGCCTCAGGACCCCACTCTGATCCTTTGGAACCTCCAAGGCCGGTCCTCTCTTACTTTTGAGGATTAATTATTCCTGAACACACGTTTCCCGGTCCTTACAGACCTATATCCGAGGCGCCTCGTATCCAACAACCACACAGGTGAAAAGTATATAAATGCCAGGGCTGGTAGGTCACTGACACCACCATAGCTAGAAAGAAACGTCGTGCACTCCTTGGGTCCGTATCCCGTTTTTGACTCATACCGAGGTGTGAGGCTCGCGAATCCATGCTATACACAAAGCTACGCCACACAGGCCGTGCTTTGGTCATCAACCACAAGACTTTGCTTTTCAACAGAAGCCTTGATCAATTGCCACTTACGCGTGCCACACTGGCAATTCACTCCATGCGACTGATGTCCATCGATATACAACCTCTGAGCTCGTACGTCTCAGAAAAGGGCGTTAAGCAAGAGAATAAATTCTCCGCCGCCAAACAGATGTATATTTAATAGAGATCAATCAACACAGAATAAAATCCAATGTCAAACACACAATCCATTTACAAGTTCGTTCTGGGTCTGAACGAAACCGGAGGCACTTTCCTCACATATCAATCCATCTCCAAGTACGTCTGGACGATCACCAACTGTTTCCCTCATCTTGGGTGTACAGCCCAATCGAGATCATCAGTAATCACCCAAACGATGTGAAGACTTCTGGTCTTAAGCCACCATCTTCGTCTTCGACATCTCGTCGAATCGGTTATTCAGAATGGGTAAAACCCGGCCTTTCTGAATAACCCACGTATATGATAAACGAATGTTACACAAACACAACAAACGCCTCGTTCCAATTCAGAATATTCTTTTATTCACAAAATCACATTCTTAGGGAAAGGTTCCCATTAATTTTATCCAAGATAAATTCTTCTAAATTTATTCTTTAATCTTCCTTTGGATATCATTTCAAACTAGTCGGGATTAGCGAACCACACCGAAGAAATTATTTATTTTATTTCCCAATCCCAACCTATTCATCCCATGGTGCAAAACTGGTAATACTCCATATCTAACACCCCGGTGTTACCGGTAAAATTAATTACCATTTCACGTTCAAATCTAATTAAAGATTTAACTATCGCATTGGAGCAAAACAGGTGGTACTCCATTCTCAATCACCTTTCAGATTTGATAACTTAAATTATCTATTCACATTTCAATCTAATTAAAGATTTATTCAAATTCCACTTAGTTTTAATCTTTTCAGAAATCAATATCCTGCATTTAACTGGGTTAAAGAACCAATGTCATCTAAAACACGATTCACGATAAACCCAAATCACATTTGATATTAAATACAAGGCTCTGAATAGAAAATATACCGGCTTATGTTCAATATCAAATTCTGAAACCAACAAATATCGTATTGGAAATAACGATATAAAATATATCTTTCAAATTCCCATAACAATATCTGTATAGTCACGAAATCCAACATCGAAATATTTCGAAGATAATTTCGATTCAACTCCAGTCCAATCCACGTATTGGGAATATTGATTATTTTTAAAATCACTTTCAAATTCAATTTATTTGTTTCAAAAATAAATTGATTTTAATTCTAGTTCAAAACTAGTTCATTTCGATAAAAATCTATTTTTATCTTTTCAAATGTGGAATTCTTCAGCCCAATCTTTCCCAAATCATTTCTTATGATTTTAAACAAATTATAGATATTTTTAATAATTTTATCAAGGTCCGTACAGTCGATTTCCATCAATGGCCATCGAACTGCACTTACAGCGAGCTTTTCTAAATTTGATTTGGACATAATTCCAAGTCCAACCATTAGATTTCAAATTTATAATATTCATTAGAAATATCTTTTCGATACGAACCCAACGGTTCCGGTTTTAGGAGAATCCGACGGTCAGATCTCCCGCAACGTCAATTCGAAGTCAATGGTCGAAATTCACGAACTGCCGCGGCGCGGCGCGTTCTATTCAGCCCATTCTATATATAATATATATATTATATATATATTGTCGATTTCCCTTTAAAACGTATTTTATAAATCGTTTTCAATTCGTTTTCAAAACCATTTCAACGCTACATTCAATTTCAAATCGATTTGATTTCAATTCAATTCGATTTCATTTCAATATTATTTAATTCGAATTCAAATTCACTTTCTAATCAGTTCGAATCGAATTCATTTTCTATTCGATTCGAATTCATTTCAAATTAACTCAATAAAATTTCAATTTGAATTTTAATCTAATTCAATTTGAATTTCATTTCAAAATATTAAATTTGAAATCACCTTTCAATATTCATTGTAAAACGAATAAAATCGATATAAATAACGTTCGCGTCAAAATAACGCATCTCTAATCAACACGGCTTTATATTTTTCAAAAACTTCTTTATTCTATTCAACAAATGAATATTTATTCTATTCAACACATGAATCTATATTTCATTCAACACACGACTAATCTCAACACATGAGTACTGTCAACACATCACTATTTTTTGGTATGTAAAATATTTTATAAAATTATGGTATCTATCGTTTGATTTTTAAATCAGACTCCACCGTGAAGTAGTTCTAATTTTAAATATGATAAAGATGTAGATTTTATTGTTAAAATATTTTACTCAACACATGAATAGTCTGAACACATGCACATCGTCAACACATGACTATTTTTATATTCAATACATGAATTTTCATTTATAATATTTATTATTTTCCCAATTGGAATGAGGCCCAATAAATTACCATATAACGTTAATTATATGGATTCCATACAACACATGTATATAATAGCAGCGATAAACGATCAACCATCATCCAAAGTGCACCACACAACTGCATAAGCATCAAATATAAATAATCAACGCTTACACAGCCTATCGACCAATCGATCGACATACAATTAAATAATTGGAATTAGTGTACCCTAAATATCATCCCAACACCCGTGTGGGGTTTCAAATCAACAAACACAGATTTTTGTTTGTGCAGTTGGGCGATGTGTAAAATTTATCGACCGAATCAATATCAGTCAAATTAGTGTATATAAACAAATCGGCCGATTTGTTTATAAATATTCATTTATTCACATTCACGTTAAAATTTATATTTTTAACGATAAAATATTTTTAACTACATAAATATTTTATTTCCTTTCAACACATTAATTTATATTATCGATTTCACATCAACAACACAAAAAAATTTTCACAACACATCAATCAAACAAACAAGCCATCCATGGTCCGTGGATGACGGGTGTCGGGTGCTGCTAAGCACCGTCTGCATCCTAGTACATATATATAACTAGAAAAAAGAAATTTAAAGTGAGAAGTTCTCACCGATAGCTAATCCAATCATCTCGACCCTTCTTTTGTAGAAGTCTTCGTCGTTCTCGCCTTTCGTCACTTTCGTCGCCCGTAGTCGCTACATATATAAAAATCGAATTTTTACTTCGCTATTCAATATATAAAAATCATATTTTTACTTCGCTATACAATATATAAAAAACCGAATTTTTACTTCGCTATTCAATATATAAAAATCGAATTTTTACAGTGCTACTATATATAAATATTTCGCCTTTTCTAATATAAAGATTTCGCCTTTTCTAATATAAAGATTTCGCCTTTTCCATTTCAAAAATCTAATTTTTCTATTTTAAAAATCTAATCTTTTCCATTTTAAAAATCTAATCTTTTCTATTTTAAAAATCTAATCTTACATCACATGTAAATCGTATTTTTATTTTTATTTTTATCATTAAAAATTATATCTTTTTAATGTTTCAAAATCACTACATTCCTATGATAAAAACCATTACTTTCATAGGATAAAGATCATCACTTTCATAAGGTAAAAATCATTACTTTCGTATTAAAAATCATTCTTTTCATATTAAAAATCATTCTTTTACGTTTAAATATATAAATATATTTAAAAATCAATTCTTCTTCAGCAATGCTATAAATAAAAATTGATTTTGATCTTCTAATATCAATTACTTTAAATAAATCAACATAAATAACTAAATAAATTAAAACAAAAACTTACAATGGGCTTGGGGGAGGGGGATGAACGCTGAAGCTAGGTGGAGGAGGAGGAGCAGGGGGGTTTTCTAGTGGTAGCGGCACTCGATTCGAAGGGGCAGGGTTTTCAGGGGGGTGCGGTGTCGCGTCGCACGCCAGCAGGGGGGTATCGAGGAAGAAGGGGGCGCGGAGGATCGGAAACGCAAAGGGGGCGGAGCATCGTCGGTGAGAGGTGGCGGAGGCCTGGAGCGGCATCGCGAGGGATGATTTCGTTTGTTTTTTTTTCTTTCTTTTTTTCCTCTGAATGAATATGATGGGGGGAGGGCCTGAGAGGATATAAGGGTGAGGCGAGAGGAAGTTAATTATTTAATTATTTTATTTTTCCACCAAAAAGCAACTTTTATTTCCGACCTCTAAACGAGGCCCACCGCCTGTCGTCCATAACTAATTACCCCCATTCCGAACACAATGAGATATGTATCATAAGCTGATTCGATCATTTTGGTCAGTTTCCGTTAAATTTACATTTAAATCATTATACTGAATTTTAAACGTACATTTCAAATTACCGGGGTCACATACTAACTCGAAAAATTCCAAAAAAATATTTTCTAGCTTCAAATTAACGATACGGTCCTAACAAAACAAATTTCGTCGAATTCTGAGACCGTTGGAAAAATGGTCATTTTCCAGTCGATTAAAATCAACTAAAACTGGTCAAATGCGTTTTCCTTTGCCACGCTCACATATTGATTCGAAAAATTATGAAATTTGGAATCTAGCAATAACTTTACATCACGGACCCAACAAAAGTGTTTTCGTCGAAATCCGAGGTCGTTTGCAAAATTCCTATTTTCAAGGGCCGAAATTCCATAGCGACTATTCAGAATTTTCAATTGGGCATATCTTTTGATTCCCGCTATGAAATCTTGATTTTTCGGATTCGTTGGAAAGATATTCACAAATGGATCCTATTGTTTTTGGTTTTGCTAAAATCCGGTTTGTTTTGCACCCGGTACATTCAATTGAAGTTTGAAATCGAATTATCGAAATAAAGCGCCATTTTCAATTCTATTTATAATTATATATAATTATTTATATTCTAACGATGACGTATATAATATATGCGTTCCAATTCTATTCAAATTAAATTTCTCTTCGATATTATTTAAAATAATTCATTTTAAATTTTTAAAATTCACTAAAATTGCCAAAATAAAAAATTTAAATTGGCTCAGATTTTCAGATTGTTACAATCTCCCCCACTTAAAACTTTTCGTCCCCGAAAAGGAACATAGTCGAAAGTGGTTTGACCCATTAACTCTACGTTCGATCTGGCTTCCATTCTCCAACTTTTCAGTTTCTGAGAATTTTCAAATTCTTCAAAAATTTGGCTAACACCCGGAATTTTCGAAAAATTTCGCCATAACCTCCCCTGTACCGGGAGCCACGGGAAAATCCCGAAATTGCCATACAGGCCTTCTGATCTCAAAAAGAAAAAGAAAAAGCCAAGCGGCTAGCTAATAGGCTCATAAAATCATCATCACCCAAACAAAACAGTAAATTATAGTAAATATGTACCTATTTGTCGGGCAAACAAATTTTATTCTCTGCTCTAGCCTCCTTGCTATGACCTGTTCAATGTAAGTACATGTATATGCATAAAATGTGACCAATTTTCAATACAATTCAATATTTGGTTCAATTTGGCATAATGGTTCAAAAATTATCAAACAACTAAACAAACAACACAAACATCAATCTATTAGTGAATTAACGTTTCAAATTCATAATTGGATATATAGTAAAAAAATCATGTTTTTGATGCCAAATCACAACAATGAATTCTAGCTATATTAGTTTTGGTTCTTACACCAGTCTAATGGAAATATATAGAAATCACACCTTCGAAACACGAACATAAATTTTGGTGATGGAGCTCCATCATCAAAATCATCTCCGAGCGACTAAAGTGTGATTCTATATCTATTCAGTATATTAAAACTTCGAATATACGTTCATACCGCGTATACGCGAAATCTTTATATACTTGATTGTCCAAATTCAATATAAATAAATAATCAAATACGTATAAAGTGATTCAAATTTTAAAACAAAACTGTTTTCATTTGAAAAATATACTCTTCACACTCGTTCTAGGATACTACTGATCCTATCTCTAACGAGTCAATCTAATTGGATATTACTAATCCAATATCTGATGAATTATTTCGTATGGTTCTAATGTGTCTTGTTCTCGAGCTCTGTAAACCAAAGCTCTGATACCAAACTGAGACGACCCGAACTTCGCCATGAAGGAAAGCACGGATAGAATTGAGGACAAGACAAAATGGAACGCAGACGGAAGAACATTTCATTGCTATTACAACAATTCCATCAGATACAAGAATATACAGAGTATAATTGAATAAATTACATTAGATAAATATCAGAGATTACAATAGATTACATAGTAGCGGAAAATAATACAAAGCACAACTAGAAGTAATGCACGGATACAGAGCTTTCTGAGCATCGTTCCAGCTGTAAATCAGGATCCTGTGAATATAAATCTGCAAAACCAAAACTACTAGCTGCCCGTGTCAAAAATAAGGGCACCCAGAGTTTAGGTTAAAACAATAAACTCCAGGTCAGTCAAGGGACTGGTGTGAGAACTAAAACAGTTGTTTAAAACTTTACTTTAAAGATAGTAATTCAAGGGACCACGCCGTATAACACGGAACGGGTTTCCTCCCAAGAATACTAGTGCATATAACAAAACAGCGCAATGCTTTTTAGAAAAATGAAGCTATTATAAGACCCAGGTCCCATCACACAATGCAACGCAAGCCGGAGGATAGGGTTTTCCCTTATAATAGCCAAACATGCTTGGTACGTCCAAAACAAATCATTTGATACTATTATAAGTGTATAGTGTCAAAACAATTTTCAATCATAAATATCAATCATAGACGGCATGGGTACTATATATCATGTCGCCATACTAGTTCTACAATTAAAACCGCAATATCACGTATTGGAAATTGGATTCCATCATGAGTCGAGGCAAGGGGCATGCTCCTCTCCGCGTTCGAGACACTCTAGCAATGCCTCAGGACCCCACTCTGATCCTTTGGAACCCCCAAGGCTGGTCCTCTCTTACTTTTGAGGATAAATTATTCCTGAACACACGTTTCCCGGTCCTTACAGACCTATATCCGAGGTGCCTCGTATCCAACAACCACACATGTGAAAAGTATATAAACGTCAGGGCTGGTAGGTCACTGACACCACTATAGCTAGAAAGAAACGTCGTGCACTCCTTGGGTCCGTATCCCGTTTTTGACTCATACCGAGGTGTGAGGCTCGCGAATCCACGCGATACACAAAGCTAGGCCACACAGGCCGTGCTTTGATCATCAACCACAAGACTTTGCTTTTCAACAGAAGCCTTGATCAATTGCCACTTACGCGTGCCACACTGGCAATTCACTCCATGCGACTGATGTCCATCGATATACAACCTCTGAGCTCGTACGTCTCAGAGAAGGGCGTTAAGCAAGAGAATAAATTTTCCACCACCAAACAAATGTATATTTAATAGAGATCAATCAACACAGAAAAAATCCAATGTCAGACACACAATCCATTTACAAGTTCGTTCTGGGTCTGAACGAAACCGGAGGCACTTTCCTCGCATATCCATCCATCTCCAAGTACGTCTGGACGATCACCAACTGTTTCCCTCATCTTGGGTGTACAGCCCAATTGAGATCATCAGTAATCACCCAAGCAATGTGAAGACTTCCGGTCTTCAGCCACCGTCTTCGTCTTCGACATCTCGTCGAATCGGTTATTCAGAATGGGTATAAACCCGGCCTTTCTGAATAACCCACGTATATAATAAACGAATGTTACACAAACACAACAAACGCCTCGTTCCAATTCAGAATATTCTTTTATTCACAAAATCACATTCTTAGGGAAAGGTTCCCATTAATTTTATCCAAGATAAATTCTTCTAAATTTATTCTTTAATCTTCCTTTGGATATCATTTCAAACTAGTCGGGATTAGCGAACCACACCAAAGTAATTATTTATTTTATTTCCCAATCCCAACCTATTCATCCCATGGAGCAAAACTGGTAATACTCCATATCTAACACCCCAGTGTTATCGGTAAAATTAATTACCATTTCACGTTCAAATCTAATTAAAGATTTAACTATCGTATTGGAGCAAAACTGGTGGTACTCCATTCTCGATCACCTTTCAGATTTGATAATTTAAATTATCTATTCATATTTCAATATAACTAAAGATTTATTCAAACCCCACTTAGTTTTAATATTTTCAAAAATCAATATCCTGCATTTAACTGGGTTAAAGAACCAATGTCATCTAAAACACGATTCACGATAAACCCAAATCACATTTGATATTAAATACAAGGCTCTGTATAGAAAATATACCGGCTTATGTTCAATATCAAATTCTAAAACCAACAAATATCGTATTGGAAATAACGATATAAAATATATCTTTCAAATTCCCATAACAATATCTGTATAGTCACGAAATCCAACATCGAAATATTCCGAAGATAATTTCGATTCAACTCCAGTCCAATCCACGTATTGGGAATATTGATTATTTTTAAAATCACTTTCAAATTCAATTTATTTGTTTCAAAAATAAATTGATTTTAATTCTAGTTCAAAACTAGTTCATTTCGATAAAAATCTATTTTTACCTTTTCAAATGTGGAATTCTTCAGCCCAATCTTTCCCAAATCATTTCTTATGATTTTACACAAATTATAGATATTTTTAATAATTTTATCAAGGCCCGTACAGTCGATTTCCATCAACGGCCATCGAACTGCACTTACAACGACCTTTTCTAAATTTGATTTGGACATAATTCCAAATCCAACCGTTAGATTTCAAATTTCTAATATTCATTGGAAAGCACTTTTCGATACGAACCCAACGGTTCCGGTTTTAGGAGAATCTGACGGTCGGATCTCCCGCAACGTCAATTCGGAGTCAATGGTCGAAATTCACGAACTGCCACGGCGCGGCGCGTTCTATTCAGGCCATTCTATATAATATATATATATATATATTATATATATTTCGTTGATTTCCTTTTAAAATGTATTTTATAAATCGTTTTCAATTCGTTTTCAAAACCATTTCAACGCTACATTCAATTTCAAATCGATTTGATTTCAATTCAATACGAATTCATTTCAATTTTATTTAATTCGAATTCAGATTCACTTTCTATTCAGTTCGAATCGAATTCATTTTCTATTCGATTCGAATTCATTTCAAATTGACTCAATAAAATTTCAATTTGAATTTTAATCTAATTCAATTTGAATTTCATTTCAAAATATTAAATTTTGAAATCACCTTTCAATATTCATTATAAAACGAATAAAATCGATATAAATAACGTTCGCTTCAAAATAACGCATCTCTAATCAACACGGCTTTATATTTTTCAAAAAATTCTTTATTCTATTCAACAAATGAATATTTATTCTATTCAACACATGAATCTATATTTCTTTCAACACACGACTAATCTCAACACATGAGTACTGTCAACACATCACTATTTTTTGGTATGTAAAATATTTTATAAAATTATGGAATCTATCGTTTGATTTTTAAATCAGACTCCACCGTGAAGTAGTTCTAATTTTAAATATGACAAAGATGTAGATTTTTGTTGTTAAAATATTTTACTCAACACATGAATAGTCTGAACACATGCACATCGTCAACACATAACTATTTTTATATTCAATACATGAATTTTCTTTTATAATATTTATTATTTTCCCAATTGGAATGAGGCCCAATAAATTACCATATAACGTTAATTATATGGATTCCATACAACACATGTATATAATAGCAGCGATAAACAATCAACCATCATCCGAAGTGCACCACACAACTGCATAAGCATCAAATATAAATAATCAACGCTTACACAGCCTGTCGACCAATCGATCGACATACAATTAATTAATTGGGATTAGTGTACCCCAAATATAACCCCAACACCCGTGTGGGGTTTCAAATCAACAAACACAGATTTTTGTTTGTGCAGTTGGGCAATGTGTAAAATTTATCGACCCAATCAATATCAGTCAAATTAGTGTATATAAACAAATCGGCCGATTTTTTTATAAATATTCATTTATTCACATTCACGTTAAAATTTATATTTTTAACGATAAAATATTTTTAACTATATAAATATTTTATTTCCTTTCAACACATTAATTTATATTATCGATTTCACATCAACAACACAAACAAATTTTCACAACACATCAATCAAACAAACAAGCCATCCATGGTTTGTGGATGACGGGTGTCGGGTGCTGCTAAGCACCGTCTGCATCCTAGTATATATATAACTAGAAAAAAGAAATTTAAAGTGAAAAGTTCTTACCGATAGCTAATCCAATCATCTCGACCCTTCTTTTGTAGAAGTCTTCGTCGTTCTCGCCTTTCGTCACTTTCGTCGCCCGTAGTCGCTACATATATAAAAATCGAATTTTTACTTCGCTATTCAATATATAAAAATCATATTTTTACTTCGCTATTCATTATATAAAAATCGAATTTTTACTTCGCTATTCAATATATAAAAATCGAATTTTTACATTGCTACTATATATAAATATTTCGCCTTTTCTAATATAAAGATTTCGCCTTTTCTAATATAAAGATTTCGCCTTTTCCATTTCAAAAATCTAATCTTTTCTATTTTAAAAATCTAATCTTTTCTATTTTAAAAATCTAATCTTACATCACATGTAAATCGTATTTTTTATTTTATTTTTATCATTAAAAATTATATCTTTTTAATGTTTCAAAACCACTACTTTCCTATGATAAAAACCATTACTTTCATAGGATAAAGATCATCACTTTCATAAGGTAAAAATCATTACTTTCATATTAAAAATCATTCTTTTCATATTAAAAATCATTCTTTTACGTTTAACTATATAAATATATTTAAAAATCAATTCTTTTTCAGCAATACTATAAATAAAAATTGATTAAGATCTTCTAATATCAATTACTTTAAATAAATCAACATAAATAACTAAATAAATTAAAACAAAAACTTACAATGGGCTTGGGGGTGGGGGATGAACGCTGACGCGAGGTGGAGGAGGAGGAGCAGGGGGTTTCTAGTGGTGGCGGCACTCGATTCGAAGGGGCAGGGTTTTCAGGGGGGCGGTGTCGCGTCGCATGCCAGCAGGTGGGGTATCGGGGAAGAAGGGGGTGCGGAGGATCGGAAAAGCCAAGGGGGGCGGAGCATCGTC
The DNA here is from genome assembly GCA_030737875.1 of Allium sativum. Classification (NCBI taxonomy): domain Eukaryota; kingdom Viridiplantae; phylum Streptophyta; class Magnoliopsida; order Asparagales; family Amaryllidaceae; genus Allium; species Allium sativum. The sequence goes on from CM060923.1 coordinate 117,374,920, forward strand.
GGTGAGAGGTGGCGGAGGCCCAGAGCAGCATCGCGAGGATCGATTTTTTTTCTTTATTGTTTTTCCTTCCTCTTAATGAATATGACGGGGGGGGGGGGGAGGGCCTGAGAGGAGATAAGGGTGAGGAAAGAGGAAGTTAATTATTTAATTATTTTATTTTTCCACCAAAAAGCAACTTTTATTTCCGACCTCTAAACGAGGCCCACTGCCTGTCATCCATAACTAATTACCCCCATTCCGAACACAATGGGATATGTATCGTAAGCTGATTCGATCGTTTCGATCAGTTTTCGTTAAATTTACATTTAAATCATTATACTGAATTTTAAACGTACATTTCAAATTACTGGGGTCACATACTAAGTCGAAAAATTCCAGAAAAATATTTTCTAGCTTCGTACTGACGATACGCTCCTAACAAAACTAATTTCGTCGAATTCTGAGACCGTTGGAAAAATGGTCATTTTCCCGTCGATTAAAATCAACTAAAACTGGTCAAACGCGTTTTCCTTTGCCACGCTCACATATTGATTCGAAAAATTATGAAATTTGGAACCTAGCAATAACTTTACATCACGGACCCAACAAAAGTGGTTTCGTCGAAATCCGAGGTCATTTGCAAAATTCCTATTTTCAAGGGCCGAAATTCCATAGCGACTATTCAGAATTTTTAATTGGGCATATCTTTTGATTCCCGCTATGAAATCATGATTTTTCGGATTCGTTGAAAGATATTCACAAATAGATCCTATTGTTTTTGGTTTGGCTAAAATCTGGTTTGTTTTGCACCCGGTACATTCAATTGAAGTTTGAAATCGAATTATCGAACTACCGCGCCATTTTCAATTCTATTTATAATTATATATAATTATTTGTATTCTAACGACGACGTATATAATATATACGTTCGAATTCTATTCAAATTAAATTTCTCGTCGATATTATTTAAAATAATTCATTTTAAATGTTCAAAATTCACTAAAATTGCCAAAATAAAAATTTTAAAGTGGCTCAAATTTTCGGGTTGTTACATCGAGTGACCCTTGGATCATCAGGGCCGGTCCACCGATGTGGATTAAAATTCCTGAACACTGCTGTAACACCCCGTATTTTCTGTGAACTTAAGAATTGCAAATCTGAGTATAATTAAAATATAAAATCAGAACCAAGGGAAACTGGCTGTGCCATTGCGTTCGTCTCGGAAAAATACCTGAAATAGAGTCCGAAATTTCGTAAATCGGAGTCCATATGACCAAGTTATGGCCTCCCAAAGTTCAGAAAAAATTAAACAGCACATACCAGGTCGACTGGGGAGTCGACCTGCCCCCAGGGGGTCGACCCTAGAGTCGACCTGCCCCCAGGGGGTCGACCCTAGAGTAGACCCTAGAGTCGACCTACCCCCAGGGGGTCGACCCTAGAGTCGACCTGCCCCTAGGGGGTCGACCCTAGAGTCGACCCTAGAGTCGACCTGGGGGTCGACCTACCTCCCGAATCTGCTTTTCTGCCTGGGTCCGTTCTGATGTATCTGGTCTTGTTTTCTGTCTAGATTCGTCTGCCTAAACCTATTTTAACAGCCCCAAACCCAGCCTTCTCTGCACACAATTCTATTCTGCTTCTACTCTGCCTCTTTTCTAAATTAAAAATAAAAATGGCGTTGCTACTCTGCTGGAATCAAAACTAGAAGACAATCAACATCAACCTAAATTCAATTAGAGATTAGAGCTTCTGCAACGGTTCTACAACAACTAGAGTTCTTTCTTTAATCCAATTAAGGCAAGTGCAGTTACTTTCCAATATAAACGTTAATTTTGATTGTGACATGAACTCTAAATCTGAATCTGAGGTTATATCTGTTCTGTTCTGATCTGATCTGTTTTATTCTGTACCTCTTTCCTCTTTCTGTTCTATAGCCAGGTTACCACGAGCCTGAGCCAATCTCATAAGAGATCAACATACGCTAAAATGTTTGGGACAATCAAATGAATGTGCATAAATTGGGCATGACCGATATGTGAGTGATTTGAGGAAAGAACATAGGTTGGACTAGGAACTTAGAACATAAATCTAAGGCATAATTGGACTGATCTGTGACTGGTTTGAGTATATAAACTAGATCTAGATCTGTGCATATATGACTGTTTGGGATTATCATATGATAATACATAACTTACAAATCTGGAATATTAAGATCTGAACTAAAACACATATCATATGTTAGATCTAGATCCTTGGGCATATTTTATAATGGATTATAACTTAGGTGTGAAGATCCATATTAAGATTTGATAACTATCAAGTGTGAATAACACCTAAGTAGGAGATTTTTGAATATATGACATGCATTGAAATAGATGGCTATAGTTGGTATAATTTATATGTGAATCTTTTGTACTAGGCAAGTGGAACTAAATTGGGACATGTAAATTATGACCATAATCTATGACATGCAAATTCAATGCAAACGTAGGATATATGATCCTAGTGTGAATCATGACCACTATTTAGGCATGCAAATTTAGGCCAAATTTATAATTAGGCAAGATATGTGAAACTTTAAGGAATGATGAAAATCAGTTATAATTGCCTAATTTGCGAGTTCTGCTATATTTGCCTAATCAATTAGTTTTATTATATCGCCTAATCTGCTAGTTCTGTTATGTTGCTTAATCTACTAGTTCTGCTCTACTGCCTAGTTTACTAGATCTATTCATCTGCTAGATCTGTCATCCGCTAAGTCTGTTGAAAATGCCTAAATCTGTTAAATTTATTTGTTTAAAATGCCTAACCTGTTATATGCCAAAATCTGCTAAGTTGCTAAATCTGTTAAATCTGTTAAGTCATATAATCTGGAAAATCTGTTATCTACTAAAATTTGTTATCTGCTGTGTTGATATAATCATCCTGTTATTGATATAATCTGAATTGGCATATATATTGGGCGTGCGCATAAACGGTAAATTATTAATTAATTGGCCGCAAAGATAAACGTGACTAACTCGAGGTTAGACTGAGTTTGCGGCGTAAATCTGCCCGGAACCGCTCGGCACATCTAGTGGCCGCAAACAATAGGTTCCAATGTGAGAAGTTAGTCATAACCTGCTTAAGACACGAGGTTAGGTCTGGCTCGTGGCAGAAGTCTGCCCGGAACCGCCCGGCCCATCCAGCGGCCACAAGCTAGCGACCTAATGTGAGAGGTCTGGGCATTAATAATTAATTAATGCAAATCTAAGATAAGAATGACGTCTAAAATGTATTGGGGGAAATAGGGTTAAACCAACTGGATTAATAGGTGTAGTAAACCCGTCCATGAATCTATAGGCCCAATACAAAGTTAGACAAATCTGAAAAATCTGTACATCTGATCTGTTAGTCTGAAAACTTGTTAACTTAATCTGTGAACTAGTAAATCTGAATTCTGTATGTCTGAACTTGTAAACAAGTTAATCTGAGATCGGTTAGTCTGGGGACACAAGGTTAGGAGGGGAATTACTTGTGTCATCTGTTGTTTGGGACCCATATTAGTCAGTAACCCTTTCTGGTATCAAAAATTTGACCCAACAGTAGGTAGGGTCCGGGCACGCTTACTGATCTAATTATAAGTGGTTCATTCTGATAATGGCAAGGGGTGTTGATGGTGCGTTCCAACCGGGTCATGTGCGTGCATGGATCCCGGTCTGCCTCTGAGGATGTAAGACGCTGTGTCATCTGTAAATAGGTCTGTGCCGATTGGTTGTCACTTTAGGGAGTGATACACCCTACTGTGGGGCCGACACAGGATATTTATGTATTAGGGAGCCGATCGCTTGGGGTAGGGTTTTAGGGTACACTTAGTTCTGTCTGTTTTTGTTGGTACCGTCTGTTTCTGTTGGGTGGTAACACCTGTCTGTTTCTGCATGGTACCGTCTGTTCGGGTGGTAAAGGCCTATTACTAGTGTACTCCTAATTCTACCTTCTGTTTCCGTAGGGATTAATCTGTTTCTAATTCTGTCTGTTTCTGATCGGGTAGTAAAGGCCCATTATTAGTATTCTGTTTCTGTTAAATTATTCTGTACCCGTTCCTGTTTCAGTTTAGACATTAGGGCGACACCTAATTCTGTTATACTAGTATTAGTGCAGAGAAGTGTAAAGAAATAGTTTATGTCATTCTGTTCTTCTATTATATCTGCTACACCTGTTACAGTTATCCCTCATCAAGTTTTATGTTCATGTCATATTATTATAATTATCTGTTCATATGCTGAAAGTCACTGGACTTAGCAGACTTTTTGTCTGACCCTTGTTGTTTTGCCTCCTTTCTTCCGTTTCCCCCCCAGGTTATCCAAGGAGGGAATACTTTAGCTTGATCCAGATTTCTCTTTGCTTGAAGTGCTTAAAGTATGGCTTGGCTCTGTATAGCTTCCATTCTATGGGGATTATGATTTTAATCCATGCATTTTGAAGGCTTTTGTACAAGACTGATATTTTGTACTGGAATTCTGAGATTTGAAAGGATGTAACCATATTGATTTCTGTTTCCACTGTAATAAAGTTAAAAAATTTCGAGTACTGTTTTATCTGTCTTGTATGTTTCTGTTCTGTTTACTAAAATGCTCCACCAAAGTTAAGGCATTCCCTTTGTGAGTGACCTTAACGGAGGAGGGGTGTTACACTTGGTATCAGAGCTGAAGGTTACCGGATTTGATAAAGAATTTTTGAAAACTATTTTCAAAAAGGTTTTGAAAAGGAAGTATTTTCAAAAGTAAAGCTTATTTTGAAAAACATAGTCCCCTAAGCCATATATCTATCTTTTGATCCTCTGCTTGAATCCTTGTTTCCTTCTTTCTTGAGTCTCTGGGGCTCCCGGTTTTCTGGGAGTTAACCTCGTCGAAGGGCAAAGTAGTGCCCGACTTCCATCGATAGCTGTAGTAGTTTCACCTGCGGCTAGTTTTCTTTAGAGCTTTGAAGGATTTTTCCGGGCGATGGAGGCAGCTTTCGAGGGATTGGTCAACGTGTTACACAAGGATATTAAAGATGAGAATGATGAGGTTTGGCTAAGGAGCACAACCCAAAGGTGAGAAACTCATATATACTTAGTTCACAATGGAGGCAAAAGGGAAACACAAAAGAAGGAAGGAAAGTTTGAAGATAAGGAGGAGGAAAGTGTTTTACTTATGGAAGCTCGACTCATCTGAATTAGGATTACAGAAAGAGGAAGGGGAGGGTGCTTGCTTCAACTGTGGTGAGATGGGGCACTTTACTAGGGACTGCCCGAAGAAACGAAGGCAAGGACAGAGGACAAGACCAACTTCTGGAGGGCAGGCAAACACTCTCAAGGCTAGTGGATAGGATAGAAATAGGGAAAATTTCTGTAGAAGGTTTAATTTTCTTATCTGGTTATGGAGTTAAGACTCTTTCTGATTCTATACTTGATACTCTGCACTTGAATACTAGTATTGTTTCTGATTCTGCTGTAGACTCAGACCCATAAAGGGTATGACTCATCTGTTTTAAGTTAAGGTTTGAGGGATATCTGTGTTAGGCGTCAAATATGACGCATATATTCTGAGTTTTTGTGGGATATGAATTTATCATGCTTAGCTTCCGAAGAATAATTAGGGAACCTGATCTGTACCAGTAGTCTATAAATATCTGAATACTTCTGATAAGATTTCTAGTTTTGACATTGTCTAAAGAGGGTAACTCTCTGGGTGTCAATCTGATGTTGATTTCGGTCTTCGGGGTTGACACTTAGGGGAATTATTTTCTCAACCAATGTCTGATAGGAATCAAGTTTTTGTTTTATTTGTACTCGCTTACATCACTCGACTGTATCCTATCGATCGAGTGTTCAACTTATAGATAGGAGTCCTAATGGGTGTAAACATGTGTTTGAGACAAGTTATGTTTGATGGTTGCAAGTGGATGCAAGTGGTTGCTAGTGGTTGCTCGTGGACGCATATACACGCACTAGGCACTAGATCGGCTTGAAAACACTCTCATACTGCATATGGATGTGTGAGCATTTTAAATTTTTATGGATGCAAAATGGTTGAATCAGCACATGGATGTTGCATATGAGTGGATGGTTGTGCACTCATATAGAAATGATATGTATCAAATAGGAAAATTGCATACATATTGGACTCATGGCACTGACATAATTCGCATTAAGGAGGTCAACTGAATCAGTAGGCCGCCTGATCTTTGCATTAGATAAGGAACATATACACACACTTTTGCAAATGTTCATACAACACTAGAAATTTCTAAGGACAATGGATGCTTGTGGATGATGACTGAGTAGATGAGCGATTGGATGGTAGGACACATTCTTCTTAACTTGAAGATTTCGGGGACGAAATCCTTTAAGGAGGGGAGAATGTAACACCCCGTATTTTCTGTGAACTTAAGAATTACAAATCTGAGTATAATTAAAATATAAAGTCAGAATCAAGGGAAACGGGCTGTGCCATTGCGTTCGTCTCGGAAAAATACGCGAAACAGAGTCGAAATTTCGTAAATTGGAGTCCATATGACCAAGTTATGGCCTCCCAAAGTTCAGAAAAAAATTAAACAGCACAAACCAGGTCGACTGGGGAGGCGACCCTAGAATCGTCCTGCCCCCAGGGGGTCGACCCTAGAGTCGACCTGCCCCCAGGGGGTCGACCCTAGAGTTGACCCTAGAGTCGACCTGGGGGTCGACCTGCCTCCCGAATCTGCTTTTCTGCCTGGGTGCGTTCTGATGTATCTGGTCTCGTTTTCTGTCTAGATTCGTCTGCCTAAACCTATTTAAACAGCCCCAAACCCAGCCTTCTCTGCACACAATTCTATTCTGCTTCTACTCTGCCTCTTTTCTAAATTAAAAATAAAAATGGCGTTGCTACTCTGCTGGAATCAAAACTAGAAGACAATCAACATCAACCTAAATTCAATTAGAGATTAGAGCTTCTGCAACGGTTCTACAACAACTAGAGTTCTTTCTTTAATCCAATTAAGGCAAGTGCAGTTACTTTCCGATATAAACGTTAATTTTGATTGTGACATGAACTCTAAATCTGAATTTGAGGTTATATCTGTTCTGTTCTGATCTGATCTGTTTTATTCTGTACCTCTTTCTGTTCTATAGCCAGGCTACCACGAGCCTGAGCCAATCTCATAAGAGATCAACATACGCTAAAATGTTTGGGACAATCAGATGAATTTGCATAAATTGGGCATGACCGATATGTGATTGATTTTAGGAAAGAACATAGGTTGGACTTGGAACTTAGAACATAAATCTAAGGCATAATTGGACTGATCTGTGACTGATTTGAGTATATAAACTAGATCTAGATCTGTGCATATATGACTGTTTGGGATTATCATATGATAATACATAACTTGCAAATCTGGAATATTAAGATCTGAACTAAAACACATATCATATGTTAGATCTAGATCCTTGGGCATATTTTATAATGGATTATAACTTAGGTGTGAAGATCCATATTAAGATTTGATAACTATCAAGTGTGAATAACACCTAAGTAGGATATTTTTGAATATATGACATGCATTGAAATAGATTACTAGAGTTGGTATAATTTATATGTGAATCTTTTGTACTACGCAAGTGGAACTAAATTGGGACATGTAAATTATGACCATAATCTGTGACATGCAAATTCAATGCAAACGTAGGGTATATGATCCTAGTGCGAATCATGACCACTATTTAGGCATGCAAATTTAGGCCAAATTTATAATTAGGCAATATATGTGAAACTTTAAGGAATGATGAAAATCAGTTATAATTGCCTAATTTTCTAGTTCTGCTATATTTGCCTAATCTGTTAGTTTTATTATATCGCCTAATCTGCTAGTTCTGTTATATTGCTTAATCTGCTAGTTCTTCTCTACTGCCTAGTTTACTAGATCTATTCATCTGCTAGATCTGTCATCCGCTAAGTCTGTTGAAAATGCCTAAATCTGTTAAATTTATTTGTTTAAAATGCCTAACCTGTTATATGCCAAAATCTGCTAAGTTGCTAAATCTGTTAAATCCGTTAAGTCATATAATCTGGAAAATCTGTTATCTGCTAAAATCTGTTATCTGCTGTGTTGATATAATCATCCTGTTATTGATATAATCCGAATTGGCATATATATTGGGCGTGCTCATAAACGGTAAATTATTAATTAATTGGCCGCAAAGATAAACGTGACTAACTCGAGGTTAGAATGAGTTTGTGGCATAACTCTGCCCGGAACCGCCCGGCACATCCAGTGGCCGCAAACAATAGGTTCTAATGTGAGAAGTTAGTCATAACCTGCTTAAGACACGAGGTTAGGTCTGGCTCGTGGCAGAAGTCTGCCCGGAACCGCCCGGCCCATCCAGCGGCCACAAGCTAGCGACCTAATGTGAGAGGTCTGGGCATTAATAATTAATTAATGCAAATCTAAGATAAGAATGACGTCTAAAATGCATTGGGGGAAATAGGGTTAAACCAACTGGATTAATAGGTGTAGTAAACCCGTCCATGAATCTGTAGGCCCAATACAAAGTTAGACAAATCTGAAAAATCTGTACATCTGATATGTTAGTCTGAAAACTTGTTAACTTAATATGTGAACTAGTAAATCTGAATTCTGTATGTCTGAACTTGTAAACAAGTTAATCTGAGATTTGTTAGTCTGGGGACACCAGGTTAGGAGGGGAATTACTTGTGTCATCTGTTGTTTGAGACCCATATTAGTATGTAACCCTTTCTGGTATCAAAACTTTGACCCAACAGTAGGTAGGGTCCGGGCACGCTTACTGAACTAATTATAAGTGGTTCATTCTGATAATGGCGAGGGGTGTTGATGGTGCGTTCCAACCGGGTCATGTGCGTGCATGGATCCCGGTTTGCCTCTGAGGATGTAAGACGCCGTGACATCTGTAAATAGGTCTGTGCCGATTGGTTGTCACTTTAGGGAGTGATACACCCTACTGTGGGGCCGACACAGGATATTTATGTATTAGGGAGCCGATCGCTTGGGGTAGGGTTTTAGGGTACACTTAGTTCTGTCTGTTTCTATTGGGTGGTAACACCTGTCTGTTTCCGCGTGGTACCATCTCTTCGGGTGGTAAAGGCCCATTACTAGTGTACACCTAATTCTATATTCTGTTTCCGTAGGGATTAATCTGTTTCTGCTTCTGTCTGTTTCTGATCGGGTTGTAAAGGCCCATTATTAGTATTCTGTTTCTGTTAAATTATTCTGTACCCGTTCCTGTTTCAGTTTAGACATTAGGGCGACACCTAATTCTGTTATACTAGTATTAGTGCAGAGAAGTGTAAAGAAATAGTTTATGTCATTCTGTTCTTCTATTATATCTGCTACACCTGTTACAGTTATCCCTCATCCGGTTTTATGTTCATGTCATATTATTATAATTATCTGTTCATATGCTGAAAGTCACTGGACTTGCCAGACTTTTTGTCTGACCCTTGTTGTTTCGCCTCCTTTCTTCCGTTTCCCCCCCAGGTTATCCAAGGAGGGAATACTTTAGCTTGATCCGGATTTCTCTTTGCTTGAAGTGCATAAAGTATGGCTTGGCTCTGTATAGCTTCCGTTCTATGGGGATTATGATTTTAAACCATGCATTTTGAAGGCTTTTGTACAAGACTGATATTTTGTACTTGAATTGTGAGATTTGAAAGGATGTAACCATATTGATTTCTGTTTCCGCTGTAATAAAGTTAAAATTTTTCAAGTACTGTTTTATCAGTCTTGTAAGTTTCTGTTCTGTTTACTAAAATGCTCCACCAAAGTTAAGGCATTCCCTTTGTGAGTGACCTTAATGGAGGAGGGGTGTTACAACTGCGTTTCCCCACCCTTTGGGGTGTAAATGAGCTAATGAATGGCTCCATCGGACCCGGATCGTCCGATCTAACGGAGGCGCCTCGCAACAGCAACAACCACAAAGGTGAAAAGTATATAAATGTCAGGGCTGGTAGGTCACTGACACCACCCTTGCTAGAAAGAAACGGATGCCCCCCCCCCCCTCGCGGTCCTTCTCCCAATTCTGGTTCATACCGGGGTGTGAGGCTCGCGAATTCACATTATACACAAAGCTATGCCACACAGGCGGTGCTTTGATCATCACCACAAGACTTTGCTTTTCAACAGAAGCCCTTATCATTTGCCACTTAGGCATGTCACAATAGCAATTCATGCCATGCGACTGATGTCCATCGATATACAACCTCTGAGCTCGTGCGTTTCAGAGAAGGGCGTTAAGCAAAAGAATAAATTCTCCGCTGCCAAACAGATGTATATTTAATAGAGATCAATCAACACAGAATAAAATCCAATGTCAGACACACAGTCCATTTACAAGTCCGTTCTGGGTCTGAACGAAACCGGAGGCACTAAATACCTCGCAAACCCATCGATCACCACGTACGTCGGGACGATCACCACACATTATCCGTATTTTGGGATGCCTCCCAATGAGGACCTCGGTTACCCTCCAAACGAGGTGAAGATCTCCGGTCTTCGACCACCGACTTCATCTTCGATTTCTTATCGTCGATTCAGTTATTCAGAATGGGATAAACCCGGTCTTTCTGAGCAACTCGCGTATATAATAAACAAGTGCAACACTAACATATACAAGCATCATTTCAATTCATTAGCCACTAACCGTCAATCAGTAAGAGAACGATTTCCCAAATATTAACCTCGAAGGACGAAACCAACATCAGATCAACACCCAGGAAACCATTCGACTTAGCCAACCTTCAGTTAATTTCTAAATCACATCCATATTGTTTATAATATTTTATAACGATTTATCGCTATTTTTATTTATTTTAAAATAGCCAATATATTCAAAACGACGCTTCGGGCCATAACGCGACCGTGGCGTTGTTTTTCTTCAGATCTGATTTACACATATCTGAAAATCTAACAGTTGGATCTTCACAAAATTTACATCATTAGAAAGATCTTTTCAAAACGAATCCAATGTTCCAGTTTCGGGAAAATCCGATGGTCGGATCTCCTGGTACAATCGTTTGAAGTTTCGATTTCAAAATACGAACTGCAGCGTCGTTATTCGATTAAATATAATTATATATATATATATATATATATATAAGTATAATCGTTTGTGGCGCTGTTTTTCTTCAGATTTTAATTAAACATTCCAGACAATCCAACCGTTCGATTTTTACAAAGTTGGTGCCGTTGGAAAGATATTTCCAAGGCGAACCCAACGGTTGCGATATCAGGAAAATCCGATGGTCGGATCTCCCAGTATAATCATTTGAATTCATGGTTTCAAAATACGAGCTGCAGCGTCGTTATTCGATATATTTTATTTCTATTTATATATATATCGATTCTTCGATTTCAAAGCTACATTCTTTTCATACATTTGATAAAAATGATATTTTTATCTAACTATCTTCTATTTCAACACTTCACTATATTTAGCAATTCATGTATATAATAAAAATGTGATTTTTATTGGAAAACAATTTATGTCAAAAACTATTATTTTATATAGTTTATATAGGTAATAAAAATAGGATTTTTTTTATTATCAAACAATTTCTTTCAAAACGGGATTATTTTATACATTTCATATAGATGATAAAAATGTGATTTTTATAATAAAACAATTTATTTCAAAATAGGAATACCCTTCAACACAAGAATTTCAAATCAACGAATGAATTTCGATTCAACACATGAAGGTTTTCTATAGTTTATATATATAGATAAAAATGTGATTTTAATATTTTAAAACACGAACACCATTCAACACATGGTTTTCAATTCAACTAATGAATATCGATTCAACACATGAAGGTTTTCTATAGTTTATATATATAGATAAAAATGTGATTTTTATATTTTAAAACACGAACACCATTCAACACATGGATTTCAATTCAACGAATGAATATCGATTCAACACATGAAGGTTTTCTATAGTTTATATATGTAGATAAAAATGTGATTTTTATATTTGAAACACGGACACCATTCAACACATGAATTTCTAATCAACGAATGAATATCGATTCAATACATGAAGGTTTTCTGTACAACGAATAAATATAGTTTCAAAAAATGAAAATAATTCAAACACATGAACATTATTCAAAATTTCGGCAGCATAACGGAAGGGTAGTTAAAACTGGGACCGTCCCTAGTACAGCTCCTCGCTCTACCTTAAAACCTCGCGGTTTTTGACAATGGGTATCATGCATCTAGTTCGCACGCAGGCGGCATGTATATTTTTATTTCATTTCCACAAACTAATCCTATGTGGTTTCAACCAAACATTTCTCAACCACAAACGGGTATTTTTCAACCACAATCAATCCATATCAACCACAAACAATCCCTAACAACCATTCGCTATCAATCAATTTTCACACCAATCACAACCAATAAATATCGTCCATGGTTTGTGGACGAGGGGCGTATATATGTATTAATATATATATTAATATATAGCAATTCACTTCTATTTCAACACATATATATAATTTTTACAACGCATATATAACTTATACATCGAACATACAACTTATACAACGCTTATACAAGAGTTGTACAACGCTTATATAACTCATACATCGACTATATAATTTATACATCGTCGTTTTCCATATCGTTTATAAATTAGAAACCTCCCATTGGGTTCCACTCCACCAAAAATAGCAGAAGGCTTACAAAAATACGCGGTCTCTTCTAAAATGTAGAAGACGTCCACACGAGTCCACTGCCTCTTGTTTCACTGAATTTCAACCACATAGCAAAAGGATATGATTTTTACAAGGTTTGCAATGGTTTAAAGGTGTTAAAATCAGTTCAGAATATATAAGCCGTTACCTCGTTTGAACCTTCAAAACTAGGTTTACGATTTGCACTCAATCCGTTGTGCTAGGTGACGATCGGAGCTCACCACGTGAAGCAGCTCCGAAATCCGCGCCTGGGGAGGCGACCGCGACGAACTCGGAGGTCTGGGGGAGGCGGAATCGACCTGCGAACGGCGCGACTTCCCGAGCTCCGTTCTTGATGCTGACGCCACCTGACGAGGCGTGAAGGCTATGGATTTGAAGAGGGGAGAAAACTCTACAAAAACTTCCAAAGGAGCAAGGCGGATTAGTGAGAGGAATCGCCGGAATCTGATCAGGAAGCTTTGAACCAGTTTCCACCGACGATCGTGTTACGTGGAGAGAGAAAACGAGGGATTTTTCTCTTTTTTTTATTTAAATTCTGATTGGTCGGTAGATTTTATAAGGGGTTTTCTGATACGACCACCAATCCAAACCCAACGACTATCGTCCCTAGCGTTTTACCCCCATTCCGAACACAATGGAATATGTTTTGAAGGACCATTCAAATGTTTCAGTCAGTTTTCCTTCAAATTAAAATATAAAACATTCAATATTTAATTTGAACGTACATTTCAATTTTCCAGGGCCACAAACTGATTCGAAAAATTCCAAAAAACTAAATCCAGCTATGTTTTGACGATACGGTCCCAACAAAACTAGTTTCGTCCAATTCTGAGACCGTTTGCAAAAAGGCCCATTTCTGGTCGATCCAATTTAACTGTAATTGACCAAAACACGTTTTCCTTTGACATGCTCACATACTAGCTTCAAAAATTATGAAATTTGAAACCTAGCAATAACTTCACATCCCGGATCCAACAAAAGTGGTTTCGTCGAATTTCGAGGTCGTATTCAAAATGGCCGATTCCACGGGCTATATAAATTCCATAGCGACCTTTCTGAAAATTCATTTGGCCATAACTTTTGGTTTCCATTATGAAAGGTTCGATTTTTCAGATTCGTTAGAAAGGTATTCTCTAATAGATTTAAATATTTTTGGTTTCACTCAAATCCGTTATGTTTTGCACCCGGTACAGTTCGACAAAGTTTGAATTCAGTTTTTGAAACTGCAGTGCCTTTTCAGGCCTTGTTTATAATTATAATTAATTATATTCGTTTTCAAACGTCGATTCAAACTCAGTTTTCGTTGCTATTGTTTAAAATACTTATTTAAAATATTTAAAATCCATTATTTTAGCCAATTTAAAAAAATTTAATTGGTTCAGATTTTCTGGGTCGTTACAATCTCCCCCACTTAAAACTTTTCGTCCCTGAAAAGGAACAAAGTCGAAAGTGGTTTGATTAATCAACTCTACGTTCGATCTGGCTTCAATTCTCCAAATTTTTAGTTTCTGAGAATTTTCAAATTCTTCAAAAATTTGGCTAACACCCGGAATTTTCGAAAAATTTCGCCATAACCTCCTTTGTACGGGGAGAGGTTTGGAAATTTATTGGGCCATATTAGGTACCCAATAAATCCTAATAAGCATACACATATTTATAGTGATATATTCTGGTGTTTACAGGGGAGCATGTATTGATAATAACTCCAGAGAATAAATTCTTGTCACCTTGTTCCATGTGGGTAATAAATAGTCCATGTGCCGTATCTAATAACTAGAGAGACGTGATTATTGTCAACTTCAGACCCGTGTGGTTTTTTTTATTAATCTGGCAATTGTATCGTTACAATTTAAATAGTCCATATCAGTCATCAGTTCAACCTGTAAAATATAGTCATCGCCATACAAGCCTCTCGCTCGTATGGTAAATCTTCCACCTCGTCACACAAGCTCCAAATGCTTATGTGGTATATGATGAAGTATGCCTATATTCTGAAGTATGCCATGTAATGTAGTTCAAAATTAATTGTTACTATCCTATGGCGACATTTATTATTTCACACAGAAAAACCAGCACTCCGCACCCAATGGCTTTCACAGGAGTTGATATAATAATATTTCGCATCCAACTCATTAAGGTTTACCTATTTGTCGGGCACACAAATAAAATATTTACTCAACAGTTAATCCATTTACCTGTTCAAATATATAAAATGCACAAGTAAATATTTCTATTTATTTTCTAATCAGTTCAATGTGTGATTTAATCGAATAAATCCTACCATTATCCTATTGTTGATTAAATTAACTATCGTTTCAATAATTTAATTAATCAAATCTACAATCACACAACACAACCCACAATAAAATTGTTTTCAACTTTTCAAAACCATACAAATTAATTCCTATTCTCTTTTAAAATCATTCAGACTATAGAGTTAAAAGTGCACATCCATGGAAAGAAAATAACAACAGGGTAGAGAATTAAATGGTAATGCAAAGTATGGTAAATATACCTTGCACCAGAGTCAATCAGAGATATCCACTTGGCATCTAGGATAAGCTTTCTGAATGCTCTCCTCAGTTTCCCAAGTACAATCTCGTGGATCTTCGCTCCATTGCACTTTGACTAAGTGAACCTTCTTGTTCCTCAGTTCTTTGGTTTCTTTGTCGATGATCTTTAGCGGCTCTCTTCTCACAGCTAATTCTGGAGTAATTTCAATATCCTGTTGAGCTGCTTCTTCCACGATCAAGTCTGGATCATGAACGTGCTTTCGAAGTTGAGATATTTGAAATACATCATGAACTCCAGGCAACCAGTCAGGCAATTTGACCCTATATGCGAGAGTTCCGATCCGTTCTAGAATAGGAAACGGACCAATGAATTTGGGCGCCAACTTTCCAGTTTTACCAAACTAGATAACTCATCTCATCGGCGATACTTTCAAATATACATAGTCTCCAACAGCGAAGGATATATCTCTTCTTCTTCTATCGGCATAGCTCTTTTGTCGGATTTGAGCGGCGAGTAATCGCCTCTTAATAAAATTGACTTTGTCGGCAGCTTCTCGAATCATATCAGGCCCTAACACAAGTCTATTTCCAGGTTCGACCCAACAAGCAAGAGATCGGCGCGGTCTACCATATAGTGCTTCGAATGGCGACATTGTCAGACTTGCCTGGTAGTTGTTGTTATAAGAGAATTCAGCCAAATGTAGATGGTCTTTCCATGATCCACCGAAATCTAGAACACAAGCCCGCAATAGATCTTCTAAAATACGATTTACCCTCTCAGTTTGACCATCTCTCTGAGGATGATAGGCGGTGCTCAAGTTCAACTTTGTTCCCTGCTCTACTTGAAACGCCTCCCAGAATTTACTAGTGAATATTGTATCTCTATCATTGACTATACTGAGTGACACTCCATGTAGTCTAACTATTTCTTTGAAATATATCTACGCCAGACTCTGAGCGGTTCTGTTTGATCTGACAAGTATGAAATGGGCTGTCTTCGTGAAGCGATCTACGATCACCCAAATACTGTCATTCCCTTTCTAGTTCTGGGCAGACCACCAATGAAATCCATAGAAATATGTTCCCACTTCCAACCAGGAACGTCTAGCGGTTGTAACAGTCCAGCAAGTTTCTGTTGGTCGCTTTTGACTAGCTGGCAAGTAGGGCATCGGCTAACATATAAAGAAATGTCCCTTTTCATCGACTTCCACCAGAAAGTACGTTTAATGTCATTATACATTTTGCTTGCTCCCGGATGGATACTAAGTTTTGACTTGTGGCATTCATCCAGAACTTCCTTTCGGAGCTCAGCAATGTTAGGAACACAGATTCGACCCTTCATCCTTAGAATCCCCTCATTATCAACCTGAAAACTCAAGGGTTCACCCTTCTGAATTATCTCTCTGATCTTCTGAATGAAGTGACCATCTTCCTGAAGAGCAGATATTTTATCTAGCAATGAAGTCGTGATAATAAAACTAACGATCATTTCATTCTTTCGGCTTAACGCATCGACCACGACATTAGCTTTCCCTGGAGTGTATATAATCTCAAAGTCATATGCTGCAAGAAACTCCAGCCAACGTTGTTGCCTCAGATTCAGGTCTTTCTGAGTGAACAAATACTTTAACGACTGGTGATCTGTAAACAGTTCAAATCTCTCACCCAGAAGATAGTGTCTCCAGATTTTCAAGGCGAATACTATCGCCAATAACTCAAGATCATGAGTGACGTAGTTTTTCTCGTGCGGCTTCAGCTGACGGCTTGCATAAGCAATCACTTGACCCCTTTTCATTAACACTGCGCCAAGGCCTTCTCTAGAAGTATCAGTCCAGAATTTCAAATCCTGGTTGCCATCGATGATGGTTAACACTAGAGAAGTTGTTAATCTCAACTTTAGCTCTTCAAAAGCGTCTTCACTCTCGGGAGTCCATTTGAATTTAGAGTGCTTCTTTGTAAGCTTCGTTAAGTGGCCAGATATCTTCGAAAAGTTTTTGACGAACTTCCGGTAATAACTAGCCAATCCGAGAAAACTGCGGACTTCTGTAGGGGTACTGGGTTGTTTCCAATTCTGAATAGCTGTGATTTTACTTGGATCCACAGCAATTCCTTCTTTCGATACAACGTGGCCTAGAAATTTGACTTCTTCTTGCCAGAATATACATTTGGAAAACTTTGCTTTCAATACATTCCTTCTGAGGATTTCCAAAACCTGTTCCAAATTCGTTTCATGTTCGGCCTTTGATTTAGAGAAGATTAGAATATCGTCAATGAAAACCAGAACAAATTTATTCAAAACCCCTATGAACACTCTATTCATCAGATCGACGAAGTAAGCTGGAGTGTTACATAAGCCGAACGGCATTACTAACCACTTGTAGAATAAGTCGGGACCTCTGAATGCTGTCATTGGAACACAATCTTCAGTAATTCGAAGGTGATGGAAACCTGTAGCTAGGTCCATTCGTGAAAATACTTGTGCGCCATTTAATCGATCCAACAAATCATCAATCCACGGCAATGGATATTTGTTCTTTATTGTCTGTTTGTTCAGTTCTCGATAATCCACGCATAGACGCAGAGTACCATCAGATTTTCGGACAAACACCACTGCTGCCCCCCAATCAGAGAAACTAGGCATGATCAGACCCTTCCATACTAGCTGTCGTGTTTGATTGCCAAGTTATTCTTTCTCTTTCAAGGACATTCTTCGAATAGCGTGAACTACCAGCCTTGCATTGGGAATCAAAGCGATCTTGAAATCTATTTCGCTCTGCGGAGGTAAGCGAACAACTTCTTCGAACACATCCACATAGTTTTTGACGACAGGAATATCTTTGATGAGGTCAGGAATATTCTCTGCAATTTCAGGGATATTTTCTATTTGGGCTGGATAAACATTCAAAGCTGCCCAGAAGTCTTTTTTATTAGCATTCTGACCTTCACAGGGAATGGTTATATAATCACCTGATTTAATGCTTGCCTTTACGACTCTGTCAGCGCATTTAACTTCAGCTTCATATTTGGTCAAACAGTCTAACCCCAAGATAAGATCAAACTCTTTAAAATTCATGATGACTGCGATGGTAGGAAACTGATAACGAGAGAAAGAAACCGGCACTCCACAAACCCAACTGAGATCAATGGAACCCCCAACAGGATTCTGGACCGTCATTGGTTCCTTGAGCTTTTTCAAATTCAAATCCAGTTTCTCAGCTGCATCTTTGGCAATGAAGCTTCGTGACGCGCCTGTGTCAAACAGCACTTTAACTGGAATATCTTTGACAGTTAGCGTGCCTTCTAAAACATCTGGCCTCTCTTGAGCAGACGTAGATGCAGGCACTTCTTCCACTTCATTTACATGTACTGCCTCAGATTTCCGAGATAGCGGGCAGGCCTTGGAAAGATGACCAGCTTGATGGCATTGACTGCACTTTCTATTCTCCTGAAATCCCTTCTTGGGTTTGAACTTATTCTTTATTTGTGGTTGAAAGATTTGCAGCTTATCGCCAAATGACCTTGTCTATTGCAACTCGAGCACATGGCGGTCGTTACAGATTGGTTCCCAGGTTCAGCCCTTTTCCTCTTGGCACTGGGCTTCTTACTGACCTCCGACCTCCTACTGGCTTCAGGAATATCGGTTTCCGACTCTGCTTTGTCACTAGAACAGACTTCTTCTTCGTCGCGTAACATTCCTTTCTTATGGAGATCTTCATACTGATAAGCCATGTATATCATTTCAGAAAAAGGAAGCTTCACATTCCTCAGTACACTATTCTGATATCTCCTTTGCAGGCCATGAATAAATCTCAGATTTTTCCTCTTTGGATCTTGAATCAGATGAGGAGCAAAGTGAGCAAGTTCGTTGAATTACTTATGATGTTCTGGGATGGTCATATCACCTTGTATTAGATAAGAAAATTCATCACATATTCGCTTCGTCGCTTCGGGAGGAGTAAATCTTTCCAGGAAAATCACTTTGAACCTGTCCCAGGTGATATCACCTTATGGATTATCTTTGATGATTGTTTCCCACCAGATTAAAGCTTCTTCTTTGAGCGCCCAAGATGCTACTAACCTTTTCTGGTCATCCCTCAGCTGGATACGCTCAAAAATTCTTTCTACAGAACTCATCCAAGCTTGAGTTTGAATTATAGATTCATTGCCCGAGAACTGTGCTCCGTTCAGATTTCGATATCTCTTTAATAGAGCCTCTAGATCGGGTTCTGTATTCCTTTTGTTTCTGGCACTCATTTTTGTAGTGCTTCTGCAAACAGCAGATCAAGTGTCAGGTCACAGAAAAGATATTTTAAAATATAGAAACACATACTTTAATGTAAATGTGTTTATCGAGGTGTAATTTCATTCTTCTTTACTCATACTAGGATATTACTGATCCTATCTGTAATGAGTTACCCGTCCTAGAACACTTCTGGTTCTATTTCTGACGAGTTCGTTAATATGTTATATTCCATAACTAAGCTTAACCAAAGCTCTGATACCAAATGAGAAGACCCCAAACCCCGTACTGACGGCGGCAAGGGTAATCTGTGGAATAAAACACAGAAACAGATAATAGCAGAACAGAAATAAATAAATAAATACACCAGATAATGAACAATATAATATATTGGATAAAAGTAATCATCAGAGTTACACAGTATACAGGATCTTACTTACTACAATTACAGTTCATCTATACATAAATGTCTACAGCGGAAACAAACAAAATATGTACAATAAGGGCTGAACAGCATAAAAAGAGATAAATGATAGAATCCATCTTCAGCTCCAGCTATCCAGAGAAAGCCAGCTAAACCTGAATACAAGGCTGCCCGTGTAGTAAAAGGGGGCACCCGAGTTTGAAAGTGAAACAAACTACGAGTCAGTCATGGGACTAGTATAAGAAATTTACTCAACACATTTATAATATGGCTAATCACAGGACCACGCCACTTTCGTGGAACGGGTTTACTCCATTGGATTGCCAGTTCTTTAAAACAAATCATTCTTTTAATCATCGCAATGCTTTTTATAAAAATGAAACCATTATAAGACTCAGTTCCCATCACACAATGCAACGCAAACCGGAGGATAGAGTTTTTAACTTATAACAGCCAAAATATGCTTGATACAAATAAAACAAAGGCATTTGATATTATTGCTAGTGTTTACATGTTTTGAAAACAATTTCAAATCATAACTATCAATCATAGACGGCATGGGTACCATATATCATGTCTCCATATATATATACAATCAAAACCGCACAGTCACGTATTTGGAAATTGGATTTCCATCATGAACCATGGCAAAAGATAGTCCTTACCGAATTCGAGACGCTCTAGCCCGCCCCTCAGGATCAGAGCTCGAGTGACCCTTGGATCGTCAGGGCCGGTCCACTGATGTGGATTAAAATTCCTGAACACTGCGTTTCCCCATCCTTTGGGGTGTAAATGAGCCAACGAATGGCTCCATCGGACCCGGATCGTCCGATCTAACCGAGGCGCCTTGCAACAGCAACAACCACACAGGTGAAAAGTATATAAATGTCAGGGCTGGTAGGTCACTGACATCACCCTAGCTAGAAAGAAACACATGCCCTCCCTGAGGTCCTTCTCCCGTTTCTGGTTCATACCGGGGTGTGAGGCTCGCGAATTCACATTATACACAAAGCTACGCTGGCGGTTTTTTGATCATCACCACAAGAATTTGCTTTTCAACAGAAGCCTTGTTCATTTGCCACTTAGGCATGTCACACTAGTAATTCATGCCATACGACTGATGTCCATCGATATACAACCTCTGAGCTCGTTCGTTTCAGAGAAGGGCGTTAAGCAAAAGAATAAATTCTCCGCCGCCAAACAGATGTATATTTAATAGAGATCAATCAACACAGAATAAAATCCAATGTTAGACACACAGTCCATTTACAAGTCTGTTCTGGGTCTGAACGAAACCGGAGGCTCTAAATACCTCGCAAACCCATCGATCACCACGTATGTCGGGACGATCACCACTCATTATCCATATTTCGGGATGCCTCCCAATCAGGTCCTCGGTTACCATCCAAATGAGGTAAAGATCTCCGGTCTTCAACCACCGTCTTCATCTTCGATTTCTTATCGTCGATTCAGTTATTCAGAATGGGATAAACAATGTCTTTCTGAGCAACTCGCGTATATAATAAACAAGTGCAACACTAACATATACACGCAACATTTCAATTCATTAGCCACTAACCGTCAATCAGTAAGAGAACGATTTCCCAAATATTAACCCCGAAGGCCGAAACCAACATCAGATCAACACCCACGAAACCATTCGACTTAGCCAACCTTCAGTTAATTTCTAAATCACATCCATATTGTTTATAATATTTTATAATGATTTATTGCTATTTTTATTTATTTTAAATAGCCAATATATTCAAAACGACGCTTCGGGCCATAACGCGACCGTGGCGCTGTTTTTCTTCAGATTTGATTTACACATATCTGAAAATCTAACCGTTGGATCTTCACAAAATTTACATCATTAGAAAGATCTTTTCAAAACGAATCCAACGGTTCTTGTTTCGGGAAAATCCGACAGTCCGATCTCCTGGTACAATCGTTTGAAGTTTCGATTTCAAAATACGAACTACAGCGTCGTTATTCGATTAAATATAATTATATATATATATATAAAATCGTTTCTGGCGCTGTTTTTCTTCAGATTTGAATTAAACATTCCAAACAATCCAACCGTTGGATTTTTACAAAGTTGGTGCCGTTGGAAAGATATTTCCAAGGCGAACCCAACTGTTGCGATTTCAGGAAAATCCGATGGTCGGATCTCCCGGTATAATCATTCGAATTCACGGTTTCAAATTACGAACTGCAGCATCGTTATTCGATATATTTTATTTCTATTTATATATATATATATATATATATATACATATATATATATATCGATTCTTCGATTTCAAAGCTACATTCTTTTCATACAATTGATAAAAATGATATTTTTATCTAACTGTCTTCTATTTCAACACTTCACTATATTTAGCAATTCATGTATATAATAAAAATGTGATTTTTATTGTAAAACAATTTATTTCAAAACACTATTATTTTATATTGTTTATATAGGTAATAAAAATAGGATTTTTTTTATTATAAAACACTTTCTTTCAAAACGGGATTATTTTATACATTTCATGTAGATGATAAAAATGTGATTTTTATAATAAAACAATTTATTTCAAAATAGGAATACCCTTCAACACATGAATTTCAAATCAACGAATGAATTTCGATTCAACACATGAAGGTTTTCTATAGTTTATATATATAGATAAAAATGTGATTTTTATATTTTAAAACACGAACACCATTCAACACATGGTTTTCAATTCAACGAATGAATATCGATTCAACACATGAAAGTTTTCTATAGTTTATATATGTAGATAAAAATGTGATTTTTATATTTTAAAACACGAACACCATTCAACACATGGATTTCAATTCAACGAATGAATATCAATTCAACACATGAAGGTTTTCTATAGTATATATATGTAGATAAAAATGTGATTTTTATATTTGAAACACGAACACCATTCAACACATGAATTTCTAATCAACGAATGAATATCGATTCAACACATGAAGGTTTTCTATACATCGAATAAATATAGTTTCAGCAAATGAAAATAATTCAAACACATGAACATTATTCAAAATTTCGGCAGCATAAAGGCAGGGTAGTTAAAACCAGGACCGTCCCTAGTACGGCTCCTCACTCTACCTTAAAACCTCGTGGTTTTTGACAATGGGGATCATGCATCTAGTTCGCACGCAGGCGGCATGTATATATTTATTTCATTTCCACAAACTAATCCTATGTGGTTTCAACCAAATATTTCTCAACCACAAACGGGTATTTTTCCACCACAATCAATCAATATCAACCACAAACAATCCCGAACAATCATTCGCTGTCAATCAATTTTCACACCAATCACAACCAATAAATATCGTCCATAGTTTGTGGACGAGGGGCGTATATATATATATATATATATATATATATATATATATATATATATATATATAGCAATTCACTTCTATTTCAACACATATATATAATTTTTACAACGCATATATAATTTATACATCGAACATACAACTTATACAATGCTTATACAAGATGTGTACAACGCTTATATAACTCATACATCAACTATATAATTTATACATCGCCGTTTTCCATATCGTTTATAAATTAGAAATCTCCCATTGTGTTCCACTCCACCAAAAATAGCCGAAGGCTCAGAAAAATACGCGGCCTCTTCTAAAATGTAGAGGACGTCTACACGAGTCCACTGCCTCTTGTTTCACTGAATTTCGACCACATAGCAAAAAGATATGATTTTTATAAGGTTTGCAACGGTTTAAAGGTGTTAAAATCAGTTCAGAATATATAAGCCGTTACCTCCTTTGAACCTTCAAAACTAGGTTTACGATTTGCGCTCAATCCGTTGCGCTAGGTGACGATCGGAGCACACCACGTGAAGCAGCTCCGAAATCTGCGCCTGGGGTGGTGACCGCGACGAACTCGGAGGTCTGGGGGAGGCGGAATCGACCTACGAACGGCGCGACTTCCCGAGCTCCGTTCTTGATGCTGACGCCCCCTGACGAGGCGTGAAGGGTATGGATTTGAAGAGGGGAGAAAACTCTACAAAAATTCCAAAGGAGCAAGGGGTATTAGTGAGAGGAATCGTCGGAATCTGATCAGAAGCTTTGAACCAGTTTTCGCTGACGATCGTGTTACGGGGAGAGAGAAAATGAGGGATTTTTCTCTTTTTTTATTTAAATTCTGATTGGTTGGTAGATTTTATAAGGGGTTTTCTGACACGACCACCGATCCAAACCCAACGACTGTTGTCCCTAGCGTTTCACCCCCATTCCGAACACAATGGAATATGTTTCGAAGGCCCATTCGAATGTTTCAGTCAGTTTTCCTTCAAATTAAAATATAAAACATTCAATATTTAATTTGAACGTACATTTCAATTTGCCAGGGCCACAAACTGATTCGAAAAATTCCAGAAAAATAAATCTAGCTATGTTTTGACGATACGGTCCCAACAAAACAGTTTCGTCGAATTCTGAGACCGTTTGCAGAAAGGCCCATTTCTGGTCGATCCAATTTAACTATAATTGACCAAAACACGTTTTCCTTTGCCACGCTCACATACTAGCTTCAAAAATTATGAAATTTGAAACCTACCAATAACTTCACATCACGGATCCAACAAAAGTGGATTCGTCGAATTCTGAGGTCGTATGCAAAATGGCCAATTCCACGGGCAATATAAATTCCATAGCAACCTTTCTGAAAATTCATTTAGCCATAACTTTTGCTTTCCGTTATGAAAGTTCGATTTTTCAGATTCGTTAGAAATGTATTCACTAATAAATTTAAATATTTTTGGTTTCACTCAAATCCATTATGTTTTTCACCCGGTACAGTCCGACAAAGTTTGAATTCAATTTTTGAAAC
Source organism: Allium sativum (assembly GCA_030737875.1). Taxonomy (NCBI): domain Eukaryota; kingdom Viridiplantae; phylum Streptophyta; class Magnoliopsida; order Asparagales; family Amaryllidaceae; genus Allium; species Allium sativum. The sequence goes on from CM060923.1 coordinate 117,399,695, forward strand.
TGCAGCGCCTTTTCAGGCCTTGTTTATAATTATAATTTATTATATTCGTTTTCAAACGTCGATTCAAACTCAGTTTTCACTGCTATTGTTTAAAATACTTATTTTAAATATTTAAAATCCATTATTTTAGCCAATTTAAAATTTTTAAATTGGTTCAGATTTTATGGGTCGTTACATAAATGAAGGGTTTCATAATGTTTCGCCCCTTATATTTTTAATATGCCTATTATCTGGAAAGATTTGTCAATGCATGCCTTTCTAATGCTTGGGTAATAGGTAATCTTAACCTTTAGGCTAATTCATTATATTTAACAAATGGTTAGCATCAGTTGTCTTATCCAGTTCTGAAATTAAACCCTTCTTGGTACGACAACCGTTCTAAGACATGAAGAATGATACAAACTGATAAACTGAAAACTATAGAATGTATATTTGTATTTAAAGTTTTATGCGGAATATGTTATACTGAATTCCATTTATCTACAGACTGTTACGGACAGAGATCAGAGTATGGTCGTATCCAGCGAGGTACGACGATCCCAAAAATATAATGATATCGGTAGTTTAACTTATATTATGAAACCCCAAAATACTTATATAGGGTGCAAAATACTCTAAATAAAAAGTTGCATATTTAATTAATTTAAAATTACAGTAAAATTCTAAAAATTAAATTATAACTACGCCTCAAAAGAATCTTATCCAAATTCAAGACCGATATTTAAATATATTTAAATAACCGTTATGGCTTATATACGATTTCACAGCGACTTTCTGAAAATTTGATTTGGACGTAACTCCCAATATATAAGACGAAATCTTGAATTTTCTCTTCCATTAGAAAAATATAGTTAAACAGAACCGAACATCTCTTGTTTCACAGAAATCCAACTTATAACGAATTTTGTATATTCATTTAAAGTTCGTATCGCCAAATTACGAACTACCGCGCCGTTACGAGCTCGTTTTAAATATAATTATAAATTATACATTTAGATATCGTTTTATTAAATAAATTACTTATAAATTCCTATATATAATTCAAATTAAATATTTGAACCAATTTAAATATTCAGAATTCAACGGTTGAAAAATCCGGGTCGTTACATTCCTTACCCCTTAAAATAATTTCGTCCTCGAAATTGCTAATGTAGGAAAAGATACCACATACCCTATTAAATCGATCCAAAAATCCTTTTTGTTCACTTCTTAACTTTAGTTTAACTGGGACAATTTATTTCAATTAAAAATATTTATTTATTCTTACTAACGAACATTTTCAAGAATTCTAAAAAAATTCGGCAGCATCTCCTCTGCACAGCTCAATCGATACAACCACAACTCGCCTTTCTAGGCTTCTCCAGTCCAAAAGAAAATCAAAAAGCCAAGCGGCTTGCCCTATAGTATCATAAAATCAACAACCCAAGTAATATTGTAAACATGTACCTTTTTGTTGGGAAAAACTTCTATCTCTTGCATTTGCTTCCATTCAATATCTGCTCAGCATACATATATCCATTTCCAGCTGGTTTTACATCAATCCAACTTCCAGTTTTTTTTTAATTTTCTAATCAACTTCTGATTTGTCCACTTCCATTCACTAATCCAAACAGAAATCTATTTCCAAAAATCAACCTTCTTATTCTGCTTGAGTTCAATTCCATCAAGGTTTAATTCCAAACGACATCCAATATATATTCAACTTGTTCATATATAAGTCGAATTTACTTTATTAATTTCAATTTCAAACATTTCTCTTTGTTTAATTTCATTCTGGATTATCTCTACTCTAGTTCAAATTTATTTAACTTAAATTTTAATTTCAGAATTCAAATTCCTGGGTTTTAGTTTGAAATTATATATATTTATGTACATATATTTATAATCAACTCAATTCAAAACATTTGAATTTCTAAACCATCATGTCTTTTCCACACAAATTTTCCATTACCAAATCACTATGGTAGCAATCCGTCACTTAGAAACTTGAAAATGAATACCGATAATGTCGCGACCCATTATCAGTACTATTTTCTCGCCCCTGAAGTGGTTTCAGTGCTTAATCACTTTTAAAATCTATTTAAAATCATTCTTATTCAAAGAACCTTTAAATAATGTTATATTACTTTATAATACTTCAGAAAACATTTTCTAAACCATCCGGGACTTAAATTCCAATTTTGGTTTGAACTTAATCTTGGTTTATCTCATTTGTATACATTATCCGTATACAAATTATATAATCATTTCAATATTTTATAATTCCATTGGATTGTAATAACAATCAACACATTTATATATAATAATTCTAAAATTATTCCTTTTATATAAAAATAATCTTTGGGCAAATTATTTTATTCACCCATTTTAAAACAATACTGCGTCGAATTGTTTTGTTCGAGAGTTTAGAAACACCTATCGATACAGTTGTACATCCTGTATTGACCAGAATTCATAAACCACTCAACAAACCAGTCAACACAATATAAAACAATTTAATATCAAATCTACAAATACGCGCTCATATATATACACTCACACTCAATCTAGGGTATTACTAACCCCATCTCTATTGAGTCACGCCACAGAGCCAAGGTTATCACTCAACCTTCAGCTCTGATACCAAATGAAACGACCCGAATTTCCGTACACTTTGAGTCGACTAATAACACTACACATCCCAACCCAAATTGCACAGAAATACGAATCATTATTAGAAAGAAGTTAGAGGATGATAAATAGAAGGAAAGAAATATCAGATTAGAAGAAAAACGAAGATCACAAACTCACAGCGGAACGAATAAAATATATTAGATAACATAAGCTTGAACTAAAATTCAATAACTTTATATACATACCATCATCAGAGCACAACAATTATCTCTGGAACAGTTATAAACACCTGTTTCCAGATACATAAACAGTACACAGTGGAAATATGATAATCTATAGCTAACTGGTGAAGCCTCCTGCTTCTAGCTCCTCCAAGTGAATCTGAAAAATCCCAACTACTTGATTGCCCGTACAAATTTGGGCACCTAAGAGTTTAAGGAAAAACAAACAAAATAAACTCTGGGTCAGCCATAGGGCTGGTGTGAGTAAACTCCAACCATTGGTTTAACTTTTAAAAATCCTTTCGAAAGAAATGATAATCGTAAGACCGATCCACACATAAAAACGGATGGTACGATAACCAAAAAATATTTTTGATATCAAATCCAGTGATATTATAATAATGTCTACATCAAATAAATAGAATCTAGTGGAACGCTTGCATCTCATGCTCCATATATAATATAAAATCGAAAACTGCAGGGCGCTTATTGGAGATTGGATTTCCAACATGACAAGGTATGGGACCACCTGCCGATAGTGTATCTCTAGAGTCGAATACACCGGGTTCAACAAGAACGTCTTACAACCCGGCCCACACATGACCGACCACTCATTTCCCTTGAGTGTATCGAATGTATATCAACAACGGTTGGGATCAGCAACCATCTCCCGAAAGGAACAACATCGATAGGTTAAAGAACAAATGGAATTTCTCTAGATAGGTGATTATACATCCTAATAGGTGCGACCCACATAGCCATGCTGCCTGCCCTATTTTTGTCAAATCCCGGGTTGTGAGGCTTGAGGTTTGAATTATCTTCCAGAACATCTGGCCACCATTCACTTTGAATGCCACATCGTCAGATCCATCGGAAATAACTAATTGATTCCCACAAAAATACTCAGTTTGTGAGGCTAAAGGAGTTTCCCTTCTGTGCCACCAACTTCGTATGTTTGAAGGAATCAACATACGTAACTCCTTTGGAAATACTTTGTTAGACACTCGTCCATACAAGTTGTCCTGGGTCTGGACAAACCGAATGCACCGTTCTATTAATCCATTTTATGCAATTTCTACCTAGGATTAACAGAACACCCCTTGCATTTTACTCCATCTTCAATTATCTTCAGCATACGTTGATACGTAATGCTTATACCAATACAGAGTGGTTTTCAGATATTAAATCTGATCTTGGTCTCTCTATATTGATAACGAAGGTATAAAATAAATCAAAACTTTGATAGTCGGTGATTTAACTATCAAAGAACATCCATACAATCAACGGTCCTATTTCCCCTTTGGAAATTTCTACCGGTCAAGCATCAAACAACACTGGCCCCTTTTTATTTAATTTCTTATTAAATTATCATTTCCAACTCCCTTTCCAAAATTCCTCATTTTTATTTGGGGAAAACATTCAAATTCTTTAAATTTATGCGATGTTATAAAACATCGTTATAGTAACTCCAAACCCAAATCATTTATTAGCTAACCATATTGCTTAACCAAGTTTCACCATCGAACCTTAACCATTCCTCCATCGATCATGAAGTCAATCAAGTTGGGGTATAGTTACCTCTCAGACCTTAATTGAACAACATTCTCAACTTTGAAACAGTCAAAGCTCACAACTTTAAACAAACCATTGCTTACGCGACTCTCGAGTTCAATCTAAGAACACATTCCCTTTTCGGAAAATCACTGATTATAACGGTAGCGTTATAATCGCTGTTTCCAAATATTTGATTTATAAAACATTACTTTTAACAACAGCGTTACAATCGCTGCGTAGTGTTATAGAACATTTATCATAGCGTTAAGATCGCTACCAAACAGTTATTATAGCGGCAGCGTTAAAATTTGCTATCTAGATTTACCAAAATATTTATTTTAACAACAGCGTTAAAATTGTTGTTTAGATTTACAATACCTTATCATACGGCAGCGTTATAATCGCTGTTTGGATTTACAAAACATTTATTATAATCATTTCATTTAGATCACTCCATTGATTCTAAAAGTCAATTCTATATTCTTGCCTCGACCGACCTCTCACGTTTCCTTACTTTGAAAACATTATCAAATTCTCGAATCTTTTGGATAAACAAAACTCCGTCCATTGATATTCACCGTCACTTAATCTTTCTTTTCTTAAATAAATTTTATTTAAAACAAAACCCTTGGTTTTTTTTTCTTTCCATGTCATTCGTATACGAAACTGAATTTTTATTACAGTAAATCCATTTATCCCATCTCAAAACATAAATTTATTTGGTATAACGTAACTTAGGTTCAATATCACCACCAGAGTCCATTAAGCCTTTTCCTTTATAAATTTCGAACAGCTTCCTTCGATACCAAATGCTTTACTTAATTAAATTATTAAGTAAATGTTTTATTTAAAACTATCATTTTATTAAGTTCAAATCTATTTCCAAATATTTGTCTCAAACTGATTTCCACTTTCCCATATAAATTCATATTTGGATTTATATTTCAATTATCCAACGATAACTAATTTACTTAATTTATATGCTCGTTTAAAATCAACTTATTGTTTTAATAAAACAAGTTTCTACCTTTTAACTATACTCTAAATAACACTTCAATCTTTTTGGCAAAATATATTTTCTTTTTTAAAATCTCAAATTTCATTTTCTATTCGAGAATATTTACAGTATTTAAATACCAAAATTCTAGGGCCAGGGTAGCTCAAACATAACACAGTCAATCACTGACTATACATGTCACACCACACATCAAAAATCAAGAAAAACAGTAATATAAATATTGAGGAACCCAGTTGGGTCCCTTCAGTATTTAAATACCAAAATTCTAGGGCCAGGGTAGCTCAAACATAACACAGTCAATCACTGACTATACATGTCACACCACACATCAAAAATCAAGAAAAACAGTAATATAAATATTGAGGAACCCAGTTGGGTCCCTTCAACCTGTTTCCCTGCATCCACAGATGTTAATCAGCATTAATAATATTACTTCACATCAATGGATCAACGATGTAATCATACCAACCAATTTTATCAACTATTTAATCAAGCAACCATCACACAGTATAAAATAAATTTAAAAAAACTCGTTTATATAAAAATATAAACGAGTCAGAGTTAGTGAGTTTACTCACCTCGGTTCGCAGTTGACGATTCTGCTTTCACTTCGATTTAAATTCAAATGGGCGTTAAATTCTTCGACAAAGCGCCAGTAACTTCATCCTTGGCCACATTAGCTTCACAACGTAAGTTTCATCATTACAATTCCATCGTAACTGTTTTTGTCTGATTCTGTCGACATATGTTTGAGTTATAACGGTTATATCCTTATATGATTTACACTATATATATATATATTGATTAATTATATAACTATTAAGTCTTAATTACCATATTAATTATGACATTCCATGATTAGCCATGGTGATAATCCTTTATCCCTAGTGATTCGAACACAGCAACTTCCTTCACATCTTTCCACTAAAACCCGCAACACCTGTACATCACCTCGTGAACGCCGACTTTTCCTCCTTTGATTAACATAGAAATGTGTTTATTTTATGCTCTTATATCTTATATTTTGTATATAAATAAATATTACTTGGGTATTGTTTTGTTACTTTTATAGATATTCCAACCTAGCCCTCATGCAACCAGAAAAGTAGAGAAATGGAGATCAGATTGCTATATATTTACATTTTGAAGAATTGTAGATGAAGATCTCACATCTAGTTGTTGTTGGACAAGAAAATGATTGATAAAAAGGCCATGCACATCTCAAATCAAGGGAGGATTGTCAAAGAACCAAGAGGAAAAGAAGAAAGGCCAAAAATTTAATAGATTTAACTAAGGCCCATTTGAGATTCTCATTGTAAACTAGTTAGTGATGTAATGGTTAGGCCCATTTATAATTGGGGTTAGGGTTTGGTTATCTCCTATAAATACCCTTGTAATATCGTTGTAGCCACCATCCTATTCTGAACCATATTTTCTCTTCTTCTTCATTAATAAAGTTTTTAGTTCTCTTTTATTTTTTTCTGCATTTTTCTTTTTCTTAGCAATCGGTGTTGTCTTCACAATTAGTTTTGGAAGAACACCAATTGTATTTTACATTTTTTTGTTGGTGATTAGTCGTTTGATTAGTTTCAACGACAATCCTAATTTACATTTTATTGTTCTTCGTTTCCTGCAATTTTAATTTCTGCATTTTATTTCTGTTTTGCATTTTAATTTCCAATTGATAATTGTGATTTGATCGTCGGTTCAATTAGATTTGTTTTGAATCGGATCGCAGTTTCAATTTCGTTTTCTTTCAAAACCAACCTCAAAGATTTGTCTAACTCGCCCAAGAGATTATTTAAATAATTTTATTTAATTTGCCTTCCTGTGTTCGACCTGTATGCTACACACTTGTGCGCTTGCAGTAATTTAATTTAAAATTCGCGCTTTTCTAATTCATTGGAAAGCGACGATCAAGTTTTTGGCGCCATTGCCGGGGAGGCAACAATTAAATTTTATTATTTGTTTAATTTCCGATTCGTGTTAGTTTTTATTTTTATTTTTTCCTTTTGTTTTCTTGTGTATAGATATAAAAAAAAATTCTTGACTGGTTGATTTGGTATTATAAGTTGATATCATAATCTTCCTAACAAGAGAAAAAAAATTGATTGCCAAATTCCCTTGATTTACTTTCCTTTCTTTTCAATTTATTTCTTTCCCATTTTCATTTTTTTCCTTTCTTCAACTATTCCTTCTTTCCATGTATCCTTCTTTCCAATTTTTACATCATTATTCATTGGTATTGTTCATTTCTTTTGCCAAATTTTCCAATTTTTCTTTGATTTCTTTCCATATATTCCTTCTTTCCTTTTACTTCCTTCCATTTGTTAATATACTGGTTTTCATTCTCTTACAACAATAAACAAAAAAAATTCCTTTGTTTCTTTCCATCTTTCAACTTTCTTCCCATTTTATTTTTACATTCTCTTCACTATTTTACAAGTTCCAAAAAAAAAAATACTTGCCAACTTTTCCTTCAGTTTATTTCCTGTCTTTTCATCCATTTCTTCTCCCTTCTTTTATTTATTTCTTTCTATAATACAATTTCTTTCCCTTTCTTTCATTTAATTCTTCCCAATTTTCTATAAGCTCCTCTCTTTTACAAATCTCATCCATAAAAAAATAAAAAAATAAAAAATCTTGCCATCTTCTCTTTTATTTCTTTCCTTTTTGCTCTTTCCTCTTTCCAAAACTTTGATTTCTACTTTTTTTTAAAATAAATAAATAATAATAAATACAAATTCTCTTTTTGAAATCTTTCCATTCTCTGCCTTGTAGTTAATTCTTTGCTTTGTCATTTGATTCTTCCCACTTTTGCTATTCCCCTATTTATTTACATTTTTTTTCCTTTGGTATTACAACAGCGACCTCAAAACCTTCTCCTTCCATCTTCTCCACAAAACAATCACGCAAGCCAGCCTTGTACCATCCTCCTGCAAACAACAATCACCTCGAATCCTCTTCATCTCACCACAACAACAAACTGCATTTCCCTTTCTACCAACCACATCACAGTCCCTTCCTACCCACGTCCAAGTCCTGCCATCTTTTTACGCAACTTTCAAGACCATATTCAGTGCAAATCACACCACCTACCATCGTTCCCACCTTCTAAACCATCATCGCACTATCCATACCAACCAATCTACCACAAATCGAACCCAAATCCACCTCGAAACACCCGTTGCATAATCGTCGCAACCCTTCCCTCATTACAAAAATCAAATCTGGCTCCGTGATTCTTAGGGACCGATTTCTAAAAGAAGAAAAAGAGAGAGAAGGGATAAAGGAGCGTGATTTCTGGAAATCAGTTGTTTCCAATTATTTTTCAATTTCGCTAAATTTTGCGAGGAAGTACTATATTTATTGACTGAATCTTGGCCTCTTTTTTTTTCTTCTTTTATGCATGTGAGGGTTGTTTGTTTTAGAATTAATTTGGCTTTAGTTCTCTTGTTTTGGTTGTTGGCACGGTCATGTACTAAATAGTGGAATTTGTCTTCTGATTTTTACTTGTTGTAGATCTCCTTTATTTCTTTCTTGTTTTAGTTTTTTCTAGTTTGTAACTTGTTTTCTTAATTCCTTTTCTTTTCTTAAAAAAGAAAGAAAATAAAAGAGAATTATTTCAAAAGTTCGAAGACCAAAGTGAGCGAGAGTTCAAGAAACGCGAACAAGGAATACAAAAGTCAGTCGATCAGCAAGCAGTTGAATTGAATTGCCAGTGCTTTTCAATCGTTCTGGACATCCATACACCATTGTAAAAATTCCTAAACTTTACAGGTGCTTTGCTGCAAAGAAAAATATAGAAATTGCTTGTAAAAATCTTCTGCAGGGGCAGCGACTTGCTTGTACAATTATTTTATTTCTTCAGTTATTTTTGTCTGATTGTGGTGTGGCTGAAATTTCTGAATTTCCACAATTAAAATCATTACTCTCGTTGATTTTTCATTATAAACCTTGATTAAATGTTGCAAAGTTTTACCTACAATATTGTATTTTGTGAAATTGATTCTGAGACGACCCGAACTTCCCCGTGAAGGAAAGCACGGATAGAATTGAGGACAAGACAAAATAGTACGCATACAGAAGAACATTTCATTGCTATTACAACAATTCCATCAGATACAAGAATATACAGAGTACAAATGAATAAATTACATTCGACAAATATCAGAGATTACAGTAAATTACATAGCAGCGGAAAAATATACAAAACACAACTAGAAGTGATACACGGATACAGAGCTTTCCGAGCATCGTTCCAGCTGTAAATCAGGACCCTGTGAATATAAATCTGCAAAACCAAAACTACTAGCTGCCCGTGCGGAAAATAGGGGCACCCAGAGTTTAGGTTAAAACAATAAACTCCAGGCCAGTCATGTGACTGGTGTGAGAACTAAAACAGTTATTAATCTTTATTTTTAAAGTTAGTTAAATCAAGGGACCACGCCGTATAACACGGAACGGGTTTCCTCCCAAGAATACCAGTGCATAGAACAAACAGCGCAATGCTAAATAAAGAAAAATGAAGCTGTTATAAGACCTAGGTCCCATCACACAATGCAACGCAAGCCGGAGGATAGGGTTTTCCCTTATAACAGCCAAAGCATGCTTGATACGTTTAAAACACATTATTTGATACTATTATAGGTGTATAGTGTCAAAACAATTTCAATCATAAATATCAATCATAGACGGCATGGGTACCATATATCATGTCGCCATACTAGTTCTACAATTAAAACCGCAATACACGTATTGGAAATTGGATTTCCGTCATGAGTCGAGGCAAGGGGCAAGCTCCTCTCCGCGTTCGAGACACTCTAGCAAATGCCTCAGGACCCCACTTTGATCCTTGGAATCGGCTGGGCCGGTCCTCTCTTACTTTTGAGGATTAGTTATTCCTGAACACACGTTTCCCGGTCCTTACAGACCTATATCCGAGGCGCCTCGTATCCAACAACCACACAGGTGAAAAGTATATAAATGTCAGGGCTGGTAGGTCACTGACACCACCCTAGCTAGAAAGAAACGTCGTGCTCTCCCAGCGGTCCATCTCCCATTTTTGACTCATACCGAGGTGTGAGGCTCGCGAATTGACGTTATACACAAAGCTATGCCACACAGGCCGTGCTTTGATCATCAACCACAAGACTTTGCTTTTCAACAGAAGCCTTGATCATTTGCCACTTACGCATGCCACATTGACAATTCACTCCATGCGACTGATGTCCATCGATATACAACCTCTGAGCTCGTATGTCTCAGAGAAGGGCGTTAAGCAAGAGAATAAATTCTCCGCCGCCAAACAGATGTATATTTAATAGAGATCAATCAACACAGAATAAAATCCAATGTCAGACACACAATCCATTTACAAGTTCGTTCTGGGTCTGAACGAAACCGGAGGCACTTTCCTCGCATATCCATCCATCTCCAGGTACGTCTGGACGATCACCAACTGATTCCCTCATCCTGGGTGTACAGCCCAATCAAGATCATCAGTAATCACCCAAACGATGTGAAGACTTCCGGTCTTCTACCACCGTCTTCATCTTCGACATCTCGTCGAATCGATTATTCAGAATGGGTATAAACCCGGCCTTTCTGAACAACCCACGTATATAATAAACGAATGTTACACAAACACAACAAACGCCTCATCCCAATTCAGAATATTCTTTTATTCACAAAATCACATTCTTAGGGAAATGTTCCCATTAATTTTATCCAAGATAAATTCTTCTAAATTTATTCTTTAATCCTCCTTTGGATATCACTTCAAACTAGTCGGGATTAACGAACCACACCGAAGTAATTATTTATTTTATTTTCCAATCCCAACCTATATCCCATGGAGAAAACTGGTAATACTCCACATCTAACACCACTGTGTTATCGGTAAAATTAATTACCATTTCATGTTCAAATCTAATTAAAGATTTAACTATCGCTTTGGAGCAAAACTGGTGGTACTCCATTCTCGATCACCTTTCAGATTTGATAATTTAAATTATCAATTCACATTTTAATCTAATTAAAGATTCATTAAAACTCCACTTAGTTTTAATCTTTTCAAAAATCAATATTCTGACTTTAACTGGGTTAAAGAACCAATGTCATCAAAAACACGATTCACGACAAACCAAATCACATTTGATATTAAATACAAGGCTCTGAATAGAAAATATATCGGCTTATATTCAATATCAAATTCTGAAACCAACAAATATCGTATTGGAAATAACGATATAAAATATCTTTCAAATCCCCATAACAATATTTGTATAGTCACGAAATCCAACATCGAAATATCCCGAAGATAATTTCGATTCAGGTCCAGTCCAATCCACGTATTGGAAATTATCGATTATTTTCAAAATCACTTTCATATTCAATTTATTTATTTTAAAAATAAATTGATTTCAATTCTAGTTCAAAACTAGTTCATTTCGATAAAAATCTATTTTTATCTTTTCAAATGTGGAATTTTCCAGCCCAAATCTTTCCAATTCACATATTATAATTTTACACAAATTATAGATATTTTTGATAATTTTATCAAGGCCCGTACAGTCGATTTCCAACAACGGCCATCGAACTGCACTTACAGCGACCTTTTTCGAATTTGATTTGGACATAATTCCAAATCCAACCGTTAGATTTCAAATTTCTCATATTCATTGGAAAGCTCTTTTCGATACGAACCCAACGGTTCCGGTTTTAGGAGAATCTGACGGTCGGATCTCTCGCAACGTCAATTCGAAGTCAATGGTCGAAATTCACGAACTGCCGCGGCGCGGCGCGTTCTATTCAAGCCATTATATATATAATATATATATATATTATATATATTTCGTCGATTTCCTTTTAAAACGAATATTATAGATCGTTTTAAATTCGTTTTCAAAACCATTTCAACACTACATTCAATTTCAAATCGATTTGATTTCAATTCAATTTCAAATTCTAATCCGTTTCCATTCAATTCAATTTGAATTCATTTTTATTCAATTCGAATTCAAATTCACTTCCTTTTCAATTCGAATTTTAATCTAATTCAATTTGAATTTCATTTCAAAATATTTAGTTTTGAAATCACTTTTCAATATTCTTTATAAAACGAATAAAATCGATATAAACATCGTTCGCGTCAAAATAACGCATCTCTAATCAACACGGCTTTATATTTCAATAATTCGTTATTCTATTCAACAAATGAATATTTATCTCATTCAACACATGAATCTATATTTCTTTCAACACACGACTAATCTCAACACATGAGTACTGTCAACACATCACTATTCTTGTTATGTAAAATATTTTATAAAACTAAGGTGTCTATCGTTTGATTTTTAATTAGACTTCTACTAGGAAGTAGTTCTAACCTTAAATATGATAAAGATGTAATTTATTTTATTTAAAATATTTCACTCAACACATGAACATCGTCAACACATGACTATTTTTATATTCAACACATGAATTTTCTTTTATAATATTCATTATTCTCCCGATTGGAATGAGGCCCAATCAATCACCATATAATGTTAATTATACGGATTCCATACAACACATGTATTTAATAGCATCAATAAACAATCAACCATCAACCAAAGTGCACTACACTGTACAAGCATCAAATATAGATATCTAACGCTTATAACAGCCTGTCAATCAATCGATCGACATATTTAATCAATCAGGATGAGTGAACTTCAAATTTCATCCCAACACCCGTGTGGGGTTTCAAACAATCAAACACGGATTTTATTTGTGCAGTTGGGCGATGTGTAAAATTTATCGACCCAATCAATGTCAGTCAAATCAGTGTACATAAACAAACCGTCCGGTTTGTAAATGAATATTTTATTTATTCACCTTCACGTTAAAAATTATATTTTTAACGATAAAATATTCTATTTCAACACATGAATTTCTATTCATTTCATTTACACAATAAAAATGATATTTTTATTTTTCTAACATATTTTAGAAAATTTCGGCGGCATAACGACACGATACTAGAAACGGGACGAGGCCTAGCCTTATCCCCGGTCTAGTGAAGGCCCACGCCATTCACACATCAATCAAATCAATTTCAATTCACCCAACAATTCAATTTCAATTCAATTAATCTAACCAACTACACAACCAAACTATTTTCAAACAAGCCATCCATGGTCTGTGGATGACGGGTGTCGGGTGCTACTAAGCACCGTCTGCATCCTATTATATATATATAACTAGAAAAGAGATTTTGAGTGAGAAGTTCTCACCAAAAGCTATCCACTCATCTTGACTCTTCTTTTATAGAAATCTTCTTCATTCTCCCATCTTCGTCATCTTCGTTGCCCGTAGTCACTATATATATAAAAGTCACACATTTTTATATTTTGATGTCTTCAAAATAAAAATCACATTTTTATTTATTCACTTTCAGCTTAAAAGACATATTTTTATAATCACTTTATATATTTAAAAATCGAATTTTTACTATGCTATTCAATATATAAAAAAACATATTTTTACTTCGAAGTTCAATATATAAAAATCACATTTTTACTTTCACGCTATATGGATAAAAATGCTATTTTTACACCGCTACAATATAGATAAAAATTCTATTTTTACATCGTTATTCTATATATAAAGATCTCGCCTTTTCAACTATAAAGATTTCATCTTTATAAAAATCAGCATTTTATTTCGATGTATAGAAAATAAAAATCAGATTTTTATTTTGCTACATACACAAAGATGATATTTTTATATTCTCTATCCTATAAAGATTATATTTTTAATACTTTATAAATATAAAAATCCCATTTTTAATATTTCTATATAGTAAAGATTATATTTTTAAAATATAAAAATCATATTTTTAATACTTTAAAAATATAAAAATCATATTTTTACTACTTCTATAATATAAAAATATCGATTCATTACACCATTCCTAGCTTCATGTCAAAATCATATATGTAAAAATAGTTCCTTTGTTTCAAAATAATACATGTAAAAATCGTATTTTTACTTTAATGAAAAATCTTATCTTTACATGGTGAAAAAAAAAAACGATTCCTTACACTTATGAAATCCTATTTTTACATTCATGAAAACCATACTTTATATATACTAAAAATTACAACTTTCCATAAATAAAAATTATATTTTTATGTCCTAATAATATATGTGTAAACTGGTTTTATTTACTTACTAAAATCCATTTGAACTAAATAAACAAAATAAAACAAAATAAAATAAAATACAAATCACCTCTTCGAAGGGTGGAGGACGCTCGGCTCTGGTGGTCCGTTCGGAGGCGAGGGTTGGCGGTTGTGGTGGGTTCCGGGTCTGGTGGCGTCGGGTTTTAGGGCGTGGGGCTCGTGGGTACGGTCGCGAGAGGGGGGGGGGAATCGTCAGGCGAGGTGCTCGACGTCGGAGGTGCGCAGGTGGGCCTGGGGGGTCTGGCGGTTGCATCGAGTCCCAGGGCTTGGGGTTTCTGGTCTTGTGGAGGAGGGCGGTGAAGCAAGGGGCGCACGATTTGGCCAGAGAAGGGGGATACGGCGGTGGCGGCAGGGGGACAGTGGGCGGGCGGCTGTCGAGGCGAAGGGCGCGGTGGAGAAGAGCGGGAGGCCCGCCTTTTTTATTTATATTTTTTTTTTTCGAGATCTGATTGGAGAAGAGGGAAGATCGGGGGGGGGGGGGGGGGGTTTAAGTGCAAAGAGATATTTTATTATTTTATTTAATTTTTAATTCCTTTGAAAGTTGACTTTTCATATGGATCTCTAATCTAGCCCAACGACTGTTGTCCCTAACGTTTTACCCCCGTTCCGAACACAATGGGATATGTATCGCAGGCCAATTCGACTGTTTGAATCAGTTTCCTTGGAATTTATATTTAAATCACTATATTGAATTTTAAACGTACATTTCAAATTACCGGGGCCACATACTAACTCTAAAAATTCTCGAAAAATATTTTCTAGTTTCGTATTGACGATACGGTCCTAACAAAACTAGTTTCGTCGAATTCTGAGATCGTTGGAAAAATGGCCAATTTCCAGTCGATTAAAATCCACTGAAAATGGTCAAACGCATTTTTCTTTGCCACGCTCACATATTGATTCGAAAAATTATGAAACTTGAAACCTAGCAATAGTTTGACATCACGGACCCAACAAAAGTGGTTTCGTCGAAATCCGAGGTCATTTGCAAAATGTCCATTTTTAAGGGCCTGAATTCCATAGCGACTATTCAGAATTTTCAACTGGACATATCTTTTGATTCCCGATATGAAATTTTGATTTGTCAGATTCGTTAGAAAGATATTATCAATTAGATCCTAATGTTTTTGGTTTCACTAAAATCCGGATTGTTTTGCACCCGGTACATTCAATTGAAGTTTGAAATCGAATTATCGAACTACCGCGCCATTTTCAATTCTATTTATAATTATATATAAATATATATATTCTAACGACGACGTATATAAATATATACGTCGAATTCCATTCAAAATAAATTTCTCATCGATATTATTTAAAATAATCTATTTTAAATATTCAAAATTCGCTAAAATTGTCAAAATAAAAATTTTAAACTGGCCCTGATTTTCGGGTTATTACAATCTCCCCCACTTAAAACTTTTCGTCCCCGAAAAGGAACAAAGTCGAAAGTAGTTTGATCATTCAACTCTACGATCCATCAGGCTTCCATTCTCTAACTTTACAGTTTCTGAGAATTTTCAAAAATTTCAAAAATTTGGCTAACACCCTAAATTTTCGAAAAATTTCGCCATAACCTCCCCTGCAATGGGAGCATCGGGGAATTTCAAATAGCTTCCCCGGTCCTTCAAATCTCAAAAAGAAAAAGAAAAAGCCAAGCGGCTAGCCAATAGGCTCACAAAATCATCATCACCCAAACAAAACAGGAAATTATGTAGTAAACATGTACCTATTTGTCGGGCAAACAAATTCTATTCTTCGACTCTAGCCTCCTTGCTATGACCTGTTCAATGTAAGTATATGTATATGCAAGCAAACGCATCCAATTATCAATATAGTTCAATATTTGGTTCAATTAGGCATAAATGGTTAAAAATTAGCAAACAAATAAACAACCAACACAAACAGCAATCAATCAGTGGATTAGAGTTTCAAATTCATAAATTTTGATATATATATAAAAAATCATGTTTTGATGCCAATTCACAACAATGTGCTCTAACTATATTAGTTTTGGTTCTCACACCAGCCTAATGGAAATATATAGAAATCACACCTTCGTCACTCGAAAATAAATACTGGTAACGCTGCAGCATTATCAGAATCATTCCCGGGCAACTAGAATGTGATTCTATATCTATCTAATATATTAAAACTTCGAATATACGTTCATGACGCGTATACGCGAAATCTATATATACTCGATTGTCCATATTCAAAATAAATAAGTAATCAAATACGTATAAAGCAATTTAAATTTTTCAAAACAAAATTGTTTTCATTTGAAAAATATACTCTTCACACTCGTTCTAGGATACTACTGATCCTATCTCTAACGAGTCATTCTAATTGGATATTACTAATCCAATATCTGATGAATTCTTTCGTATGGTTCTAATGTGTCTTATTCTCGAGCTCTGTAAACCAAAGCTCTGATACCAAAATGAGACGACCCGAACTTCCCCGTGAAGGAAAGCACGGATAGAATTGAGGACAAGACAAAATAGTACGCATACAGAAGAACATTTCATTGCTATTACAACAATTCCATCAGATACAAGAATATACAGAGTACAAATGAATAAATTACATTCGACAAATATCAGAGATTACAGTAAATTACATAGCAGTGGAAAAATATACAAAACACAACTAGAAGTGATACACGGATACAGAGCTTTCCGAGCATCGTTCCAGCTGTAAATCAGGACCCTGTGAATATAAATCTGCAAAACCAAAACTACTAGCTGCCCGTGCGGAAAATAGGGGCACCCAGAGTTTAGGTTAAAACAATAAACTCCAGGTCAGTCATGTGACTGGTGTGAGAACTAAAACAGTTATTAATCTTTATTTTTAAAGTTAGGTAAATCAAGGGACCACGCCGTATAACACGGAACGGGTTTCCTCCCAAGAATACCAGTGCATAGAACAAACAGCGCAATGCTAAATAAAGAAAAATGAAGATGTTATAAGACCCAGGTCCCATCACACAATGCAACGCAAGCCGGAGGATAGGGTTTTCCCTTATAACAGCCAAAGCATGCTTGATACGTTTAAAACACATTATTTGATACTATTATAGGTGTATAGTGTCAAAACAATTTCAATCATAAATATCAATCATAGACGGCATGGGTACCATATATCATGTCGCCATACTAGTTCTACAATTAAAACCGCAATACACGTATTGGAAATTGGATTTCCGTCATGAGTCGAGGCAAGGGGCAAGCTCCTCTCCGCGTTCGAGACACTCTAGCAAATGCCTCAGGACCCCACTTTGATCCTTGGAATCGGCTGGGCCGGTCCTCTCTTACTTTTGAGGATTAGTTATTCCTGAACACACGTTTCCCGGTCCTTACAGACCTATATCCGAGGCGCCTCGTATCCAACAACCACACAGGTGAAAAGTATATAAATGTCAGGGCTGGTAGGTCACTGACACCACCCTAGCTAGAAAGAAACGTCGTGCTCTCCCAGCGGTCCATCTCCCGTTTTTGACTCATACCGAGGTGTGAGGCTCGCGAATTGACGTTATACACAAAGCTATGCCACACAGGCCGTGCTTTGATCATCAACCACAAGACTTTGCTTTTCAACAGAAGCCTTGATCATTTGCCACTTACGCATGCCACATTGACAATTCACTCCATGCGACTGATGTCCATCGATATACAACCTCTGAGCTCGTATGTCTCAGAGAAGGGCGTTAAGCAAGAGAATAAATTCTCCGCCGCCAAACAGATGTATATTTAATAGAGATCAATCAACACAGAATAAAATCCAATGTCAGACACACAATCCATTTACAAGTTCGTTCTGGGTCTGAACGAAACCGGAGGCACTTTCCTCGCATATCCATCCATCTCCAGGTACGTCTGGACGATCACCAACTGATTCCCTCATCCTGGGTGTACAGCCCAATCAAGATCATCGGTAATCACCCAAACGATGTGAAGACTTCCGGTCTTCTACCACCGTCTTCATCTTCGACATCTCGTCGAATCGATTATTCAGAATGGGTATAAACCCGGCCTTTCTGAACAACCCACGTATATAATAAACGAATGTTACACAAACACAACAAACGCCTCATCCCAATTCAGAATATTCTTTTATTCACAAAATCACATTCTTAGGGAAATGTTCCCATTAATTTTATCCAAGATAAATTCTTCTAAATTTATTCTTTAATCCTCCTTTGGATATCACTTCAAACTAGTCGGGATTAACGAACCACACCGAAGTAATTATTTATTTTATTTTCCAATCCCAACCTATATCCCATGGAGAAAACTGGTAATACTCCACATCTAACACCACTGTGTTATCGGTAAAATTAATTACCATTTCACGTTCAAATCTAATTAAAGATTTAACTATCGCTTTGGAGCAAAACTGGTGGTACTCCATTCTCGATCACCTTTCAGATTTGATAATTTAAATTATCAATTCACATTTTAATCTAATTAAAGATTCATTAAAACTCCACTTAGTTTTAATCTTTTCAAAAATCAATATTCTGACTTTAACTGGGTTAAAGAACCAATGTCATCAAAAACACGATTCACGACAAACCAAATCACATTTGATATTAAATACAAGGCTCTGAATAGAAAATATATCGGCTTATATTCAATATCAAATTCTGAAACCAACAAATATCGTATTGGAAATAACGATATAAAATATCTTTCAAATCCCCATAACAATATTTGTATAGTCACGAAATCCAACATCGAAATATCCCGAAGATAATTTCGATTCAGCTCCAGTCCAATCCACGTATTGGAAATTATCGATTATTTTCAAAATCACTTTCATATTCAATTTATTTATTTTAAAAATAAATTGATTTCAATTCTAGTTCAAAACTAGTTCATTTCGATAAAAATCTATTTTTATCTTTTCAAATGTGGAATTTTCCAGCCCAAATCTTTCCAATTCACATATTATAATTTTACACAAATTATAGATATTTTTGATAATTTTATCAAGGCCCGTACAGTCGATTTCCAACAACGGCCATCGAACTGCACTTACAGCGACCTTTTTCGAATTTGATTTGGACATAATTCCAAATCCAACCGTTAGATTTCAAATTTCTCATATTCATTGGAAAGCTCTTTTCGATACGAACCCAACGGTTCCGGTTTTAGGAGAATCTGACGGTCGGATCTCTCGCAACGTCAATTCGAAGACAATGGTCGAAATTCACGAACTGCCACGGCGCGGCGTGTTCTATTCAAGCCATTATATATATAATATATATATATTATATATATTTCGTCGATTTCCTTTTAAAACGAATATTATAGATCGTTTTAAATTCGTTTTCAAAACCATTTCAACACTACATTCAATTTCAAATCGATTTGATTTCAATTCAATTTCAAATTCTAATCCGTTTCCATTCTATTCAATTTGAATTCATTTTTATTCAATTCGAATTCAAATTCACTTCCTATTCAATTCGAATTTTAATCTAATTCAATTTGAATTTCATTTCAAAATATTTAGTTTTGAAATCACTTTTCAATATTCTTTGTAAAACGAATAAAATCGATATAAACATCGTTCGCGTCAAAATAACGCATCTCTAATCAACACGGCTTTATATTTCAATAATTCGTTATTCTATTCAACAAATGAATATTTATCTCATTCAACACATGAATCTATATTTCTTTCAACACACGACTAATCTCAACACATGAGTACTTTCAACACATCACTATTCTTGTTATGTAAAATATTTTATAAAACTAAGGTGTCTATCGTTTGATTTTTAATTAGACTTCTACTAGGAAGTAGTTCTAACCTTAAATATGATAAAGATGTAATTTATTTTATTTAAAATATTTCACTCAACACATGAACATCGTCAACACATGACTATTTTTATATTCAACACATGAATTTTCTTTTATAATATTCATTATTCTCCCGATTGGAATGAGGCCCAATCAATCACCATATAATGTTAATTATACGGATTCCATACAACACATGTATTTAATAGCATCAATAAACAATCAACCATCAACCAAAGTGCACTACACTGTACAAGCATCAAATATAGATATCTAACGCTTATAACAGCCTGTCAATCAATCGATCGACATATTTAATCAATCAGGATGAGTGAACTTCAAATTTCATCCCAACACCCGTGTGGGGTTTCAAACAATCAAACACGGATTTTATTTGTGCAGTTGGGCGATGTGTAAAATTTATCGACCCAATCAATGTCAGTCAAATCAGTGTACATAAACAAACCGTCCGGTTTGTAAATGAATATTTTATTTATTCACCTTCACGTTAAAAATTATATTTTTAACGATAAAATATTCTATTTCAACACATGAATTTCTATTCATTTCATTTACACAATAAAAACGATATTTTTATTTTTCTAACATATTTTAGAAAATTTCGGCGGCATAACGGCACGATACTAGAAACGGGACGAGGCCTAGCCTTATCCCCGGTCTAGTGAAGGCCCACGCCATTCACACATCAATCAAATCAATTTCAATTCACCCAACAATTCAATTTCAATTCAATTAATCTAACCAACTACACAACCAAACTATTTTCAAACAAGCCATCCATGGTCTGTGGATGACGGGTGTCGGGTGCTACTAAGCACCGTCTGCATCCTAGTATATATATAACTAGAAAAGAGATTTTGAGTGAGAAGTTCTCACCAAAAGCTATCCACTCATCTTGACTCTTCTTTTATAGAAATCTTCTTCATTCTCCCATCTTCGTCATCTTCGTTGCCCGTAGTCACTATATATATAAAAGTCACACATTTTTATATTTTGATGTCTTCAAAATAAAAATCACATTTTTATTTATTCACTTTCAGCTTAAAAGACATATTTTTATAATCACTTTATATATTTAAAAATCGAATTTTTACTATGCTATTCAATATATAAAAAAACATATTTTTACTTCGAAGTTCAATATATAAAAATCACATTTTTACTTTCACGCTATATGGATAAAAATGCTATTTTTACACCGCTACAATATAGATAAAAATTCTATTTTTACATCGTTATTCTATATATAAAGATCTCGCCTTTTCAACTATAAAGATTTCATCTTTATAAAAATCAGCATTTTATTTCGACGTATAGAAAATAAAAATCAGATTTTTATTTTGCTACATACACAAAGATGATATTTTTATATTCTCTATCCTATAAAGATTATATTTTTAATACTTTATAAATATAAAAATCCCATTTTTAATATTTCTATATAGTAAAGATTATATTTTAAAAATATAAAAATCATATTTTTAATACTTTAAAAATATAAAAATCATATTTTTACTACTTCTATAATATAAAAATATCGATTCATTACACCATTCCTAGCTTCATGTCAAAATTATATATGTAAAAATAGTTCCTTTGTTTCAAAATAATACATGTAAAAATCGTATTTTTACTTTAGTGAAAAATCTTATCTTTACATGGTGAAAAAAAAAACGATTCCTTACACTTATGAAATCCTATTTTTACATTCATGAAAACCATACTTTATATATACTAAAAATTACAACTTGCCATAAATAAAAATTATATTTTTATGTCCTAATAATATATGTGTAAACTGGTTTTATTTACTTACTAAAATCCATTTGAACTAAATAAACAAAATAAAACAAAATAAAATAAAATAGAAATCACCTCTTCGAAGGGTGGAGGACGCTCGGCTCTGGTGGTCCGTTCGGAGGCGAGGGTTGGCGGTTGTGGTGGGTTCCGGGTCTGGTGGCGTCGGGTTTTAGGGCGTAGGGCTCGTGGGTACGGTCGCGAGAGGGGGGGGAATCGTCAGGCGAGGTGCTCGACGTCGGAGGTGCGCAGGTGGGCCTGGGGGGTCTGGCGGTTGCGTCGAGTCCCAGGGCTTGGGGTTTCTGGTCTTGTGGAGGAGGGCGGTGAAGCAAGGGGCGCACGATTTGGCCAGAGAAGGGGGATACGGCGGTGGCGGCAGGGGGACAGTGGGCGGGCGGCTGTCGAGGCGAAGGGCGCGGTGGAGAAGAGCGGGAGGCCCGCCATTTTTATTTATATTTTTTTTTTCGAGATCTGATTGGAGAAGAGGGAAGATCGGGGGGGGGGGGGGGTTAAGTGCAAAGAGATATTTTATTATTTTATTTAATTTTTAATTCCTTTGAAAGTTGACTTTTCATATGGATCTCTAATCTAGCCCAACGACTGTTGTCCCTAACGTTTTACCCCCGTTCCGAACACAATGGGATATGTATCGCAGGCCAATTCGACTGTTTGAATCAGTTTCCGTGGAATTTATATTTAAATCACTATATTGAATTTTAAACGTACATTTCAAATTACCGGGGCTACATACTAACTCTAAAAATTCTCGAAAAATATTTTCTAGTTTCGTATTGACGATACGGTCCTAACAAAACTAGTTTCGTCGAATTCTGAGATCGTTGGAAAAATGGCCAATTTCCAGTCGATTAAAATCCACTGAAAATGGTCAAACGCATTTTCCTTTGCCACGCTCACATATTGATTCGAAAAATTATGAAACTTGAAACCTAGCAATAGTTTGACATCACGGACCCAACAAAAGTGGTTTCGTCGAAATCCGAGGTCATTTGCAAAATGTCCATTTTTAAGGGCCTGAATTCCATAGCGACTATTCAGAATTTTCAACTGGACATATCTTTTGATTCCCGATATGAAATTTTGATTTGTCGGATTCGTTAGAAAGATATTATCAATTAGATCCTAATGTTTTTGGTTTCACTAAAATCCGGATTGTTTTGCACCCGGTACATTCAATTGAAGTTTGATATCGAATTATCGAACTACCGCGCCATTTTCAATTCTATTTATAATTATATATAAATATATATATTCTAACGACGACGTATATAAATATATACGTCGAATTCCATTCAAAATAAATTTCTCATCGATATTATTTAAAATAATCTATTTTAAATATTCAAAATTCGCTAAAATTGTCAAAATAAAAATTTTAAACTGGCCCTGATTTTCGGGTTATAACAGATTCTCTCAAGGGTTTGATCGCGAATATATATTAGTTCAATTTATTGAACTTCTAGCAAAAGAGATTGCATACTACCCGTAAAACATTGGTCGTATCCCTTAGTATTTATATTATACGTGAACGGCCATAAGACCCTCTTCCACATTCAAATCGAGATTATCAGTTAATAAAATATATTGGAGTACGTTATTTATTTCGTAATAACAGCTACTTGTGTCAAATTTAAGTTTTGATTTTCCATATTTGATAACGATGAATGAGAAAAGTCTTAGCCACCATAATTCTTCTAGGGATTTTGAGATTGATAAAATTGACATGATTCAGACCATAGTTGATGACACATTTATTGAAACTTTTGAAGCCTTGAAAATGTGTTTTAACCATTTCAACTCTGATTTCGATGAGCTCGATTATTTTTCGGAATTAAATGAACTTCTTGACCCTAAACCAATGTCATCTGGATCTAACCAAGGAACGTTGACCAATGTTAGCACACCAGAACTTCCTAAGTTAGACCTCAAACCCATGCCACAAGACCTTGAGTATGTTTACATGGACTCTAAAGAAAATTTTCCTGTTATCTTGACCTCTGAACTTACCGAGGACCAAGAAGAAAAACCTTTGAAAATTTTATAGGATAATCTGCATCTGAATTGTACAAATCATTGGCAAGACACAATTTTCATAGGAAATATTTTTATTTCAGAAAATATCGGCATGTCTCTTGTACCTCAAAAATCATATACGAAATCATCATACATCATTTTCGATAAAGGCAAGTGTGGGCGGAAAAGAAAATTTCATTTTTCACAAAACATGCACCATCATTATAGATTTCATTCTTCATATGATTGGCATTCGCATATAATTGTTAAACATCATTTTATTTTACAAATCATATTGCATTTAATCCATCTTTGGGTACAATCTTTCAAATTTAGGAAACGTTCACAGTGTGGACACTGTTTAGTTCTAGTGTGGGGGGAGTCTACATTACATCCTTTTATTTTTCTTTTATTTTCTTTCTTTCTTTTCATGTAGGATCATCATGCATTTTAGATCGTAGTAACATATCATCATACATCATGCATTTCATGTAGGATCATTCTTTTATTTTAGTTCTAGTAATGGACTTTTCCTCCTTCATTTACTTCATTAATCACATACACCACCATCTTCCCTGACAGGAACCCCTCCGTAAAACATACATCTAGTAATCATCAGACATCCATTACTTGCCTAGAACCCACAACAATCCCGTACCATTCTAAGGTCACAACTCCGTGCATTTCCTTTGTCCTTCGAATATCCAACAACTAAGTTCAATATCTGATGGGGTTTTTATATGCACTGACTTCTTTTTCCCCCCAGTAATGAAAATCACGGTTTCCAGACATCGAACAAAACCATTTCGAAATCTTCAACATCTCCACAAATCTCGTGATTTACTAATAACGTACCTTCTCCTACCGTACTTAGAAATCATATCACCGAACTCCTCTCCACTGCACTGTTCAACAAAACGGCCCTCACACCTTTTTCTTTGCCGATGAAAATAATAACTTTCTACAGACGCACAACTGCCGCCCCTCGTTCTGTCCTCACCAGAAGTTCCGCGCTCTCCTCCCTCTCCCCAATCTTGCTCAACACAAATCCTGAACCATAGCCAAAGATTTCCCCTACAAACACACCATCACCGGTTCTGTCATCAAAAACTCCCCTTCTTGTTCATCTCCACAAATCTTTATTCGTTCCAGACACCTACCCTTTAATGAACTCGCAACATCACCTTCACACCCGCGGTTCCCGGTCCAGCAACGAATAGTGCCTTCAGGCATCATAAAAAAATCACATGAAATACTTCCGGAAATCTCACCTAGGTTCTGCTCCTCCCCAAAATCGCTGCCAAACTCCAAAGGCCCCTGAGCAACTCGCCCGACTGAATCCTCCCACTGGCGCCCCTTTTTCGACACCTCCGCCCCACTTCGAGCTTCCCCATGATAGCCTCGCTGACCCCATACGGAAACCCGAGCCACCATAAAAACGAGAAAACCAAACCTCCGTGAACCAGTACAAAACCGTGAGACATCGGGGACTTGACACCGCTGACACGGTCCATAAGAATGCCAACACTTTCGGTCGAGAGTAGATCTCGTTAAGCCGCCCCCTTCTTCTTTAAACACCACTGCCAAACAATCATCCGAGGTGGGAACGAATGGGTTTCAGTGAGGAGGGTTTTCGTTGTTTAATACCTAGGATATTGTGTTGTATTTTTATATCTACTGTTGAAAGAAGCTGTTGCTCGAAATCAAACGTGATGGAGATGGATTCTTATTTTATTTTATTCTTTTCTGAGAAAACCAGAAATAAGAAAGAAAAGGAGCAGTATTTAAAGAGGAAATTACTTGGCGAGCACGGGGTTGGTAGCTTGAGGCACACGGATGTAAACACCTTGGGGGTCACGGTATGTGATGACGTGGAATGCACGGCAGTTGGGTGGTTTGGGGAGCACGGCTCTTAAACGGGTTGGCAGTCACGGTTTCTTGTTTACGTGGTCAGCACTTTGTTTGTATCCTATTTAATTTTGTTGAGGACATAAAAGTTGTCCCTGTACGTTCTTTATTTGAAAAACATGATACTGGAAATGTGATCCCAATTGTATGTTAGTCGTAAATGAAGGGTTTCACAATGTTTCGCCCCTTATATTTTTAATACGCCTATTATCTGGAAAGATTTGTCAGTGCATTCCTTTCTAATGCTTTGGTAATAGGTAATCTTAACCTTTAGGCTAATTCATTTTATTTAACAAATGGTTAGCATCAGTTGTCTTATCCAGTTCTCAAATTAAAACCTTCTTGGTACGACAACCGTTCTAAGACATGAAGAATGATATAAATCGGTTAACTGTAAACTATAGAATGTATATTTGTATTTAAAGTTCTATGCGGAATATGTTATACTGAATTCCGTTTATCTACAGACTGTTACGGACAGAGATCAGAGTATGGTCGTATCTAGTGAGGTACCACGATCCCAAAAATATAATAATATCGGTAGTTTAACTTATATTATGAAACCCCAAAATACTTATATAGGGTGCAAAATACTCTAAATAAAAAGTTTCATATTTAATTAATTTAAAATTACAGTAAAATTCTAAAAATTAAATTATAACTTCGCCTCAAAAGAATCTTGTCCAAATTCAAGACCGATATTTAAATATATTTAAATAACCGTTATGGCTTATATACGATTTCACAACGACTTTCTGAAAATTTGATTTGGACGTAACTCCCAATATATAAAACGAAATCTCGAATTTTCTCTTCCATTAGAAAAATATAGTTAAACAGAACCGAACGTCTCTTGTTTCATAGAAATCCAACTTATAACGAATTCTGTATATTCATTCAAAGTTCGTATCGCCAAATTACGAACTACCACGCCGTTACGAGCTCGTTTTAAATATAATTATAAATTATACGTTTAAATATTGTTTTATTAAATAAATTCCTTATAAATTCCTATATATAATTGAAATTAAATATTTAAACCAATTTAAATATTCAGAATTCAACGGGTGAAAAATCCGGGTCGTTACATTTTCTATCATGTGATGATCTAGATGATTTAAATGCTTATGATAATGTAGCACAGTTGTATATGAAATTAAACCATCAATTTAAGATGCAACGTGTGCATATAAATGGGAGGCATGTAAAATAAGAAGGGATTCAGGCCTTATAAAATAGGGAAGCACAAAGCATAAAGATGATTATTCACCATGAAAATATGTAACACCCCGTAATTCTATAAACATTAATATTCACAAATTAAAGAATAACTAATCTCCGACGTGACAAATGTGGGAAACGGGTTATGCCATTGTGTTCGTCTTGGAATTCTAGTTGAAATAGAGTCCGAGTTTGCGTGATTTGGACTTCGTATGAAGGAGATATGGCCATCGGAAGTTTCAGAAAATTCAAAATTCAAAATTCGAAGTCAAACAGGCCAGGCGGGAAATTTCCCGCCCAGCACCCCAGGTCGACTGGGGAGTCGACTACGCAGTCGACACCCCCAGGACCAGGTCGACTGCATAGTCGACTTGGGTGTCGACCTGGTCTAGTCGGCCAGGTTTTGGCAGAGCCCAATCTTGAGCTGCTGATGTGTCTTTAGGGCTGAGTTGGATAATTTAACGGTTCAGGTTTGTTCTGAGTTGATCTGACGGTCTAAATAAATCCTAAACTCTATATATACATAGGTAGTCTCTCACTCTAAATTCACATGAAAGATAGAATAGCCGCTTCGATGTCGTCGCCAAGGAACTCAGTGTAGCCGCCGCCAACTAAGAAGGAAGAAAGCTAATCAAAACTCTAATTCTACTCAACTCTAAAGCAAATCAAGACTCTCTTTCTTTTCTAATTGTGAGTATGATGATCTTAATAAGATTATTAGCAAACTAATTAGATTAAGATGTGATATGGATCATAAGAAAATGATGTGAATTGTCATATATGTTGTTGTAAACCTTATGCTATCATGTATGTTGTAAATCCTATGTTATGTGATGATGATATCCTATATGTTGTATATCATGCTATGATGATATTATATATGTTGCAAGTTTCTATGCTAAGTTACGATGTTAGAAAGCCATGATGTTATTATGTTGTAGTTAGTTTATGAATCATGATGTTGATTATATATATTTGGGCTATGATGATTCACATGATAAATCACATGTACCGATGCAAGTTTAGATTTATTAGTATGTATAATCTCACATATTGTATGACATCTATTTAGATCTAGAATTATGACATCTATTTAGATCTAGAATTATGCTATGACATGTGTGGGTTCTATGTGTTAGATGCTAGTTCACACCATCACTATTTTGCATAAACCACATATGCAAGTTTATACATGAACTTGGGTTATGATCATATTATGTAAGTTGTGACATTTAACCAAACAAGTTGACACCTTTAGATCCATGACATGTGTAGTTTTATGTAAGTTTCACCCCTATTATGATTAGATCTATTTTATTTGTCTATATGTTGTGATAATTTATCTTGTGGGATGAGTTATACTATTCGAGTCTAACGTATATTTTGCGTTGAATAAGCGAAAGTATAACGTGGGTTAGGGTAATATTAAGGATTTAATATTAAGAAATTGGGGTGCAATTGATATGATTTTGCATACTGTAAGTGGATGGCCATAATTGAGTCAATTATGGACATCATTAAAATTGGAATTAATTAATGATTTGAATAGGGATATATTTATAACTGGGGTAAAAGATTATAAGTGTTAATCAATGCTTAGGACATGAGGTTGGACTCGTTTGTGACGTAAAACTGCCCAGACCCGCCCGACGAATCTAGTAGTCACAAATGTCAGCCCAATGTGAGAGGTCCTAGGCCTAAATTAAAGCATAATAGTTGTAAAGACACGAGGTTAGACTCTTTTATGGTGTAAGACTGCCCGGACCCGCCCAGCGAATCCAGCTGCCATAAATGCCAATCTAATGTGAGAGGTCTTTATGAGTTTATGGCCTGAATGAATTAAGAAATACTTAAACAGATAAACATGTGAAGTGGGACATGGAGGTTAAGTAGGTGCCTTGGTTGGCATGAGGAATATAGTGAGTGCCTTTAGTGGCTTTTGAAATACGATTAGTAAGACTTAACCAAACACACATGTAAATGAACATGACTAAGAGGGTTAAGTGGGATGTACTAGTGGGGACAAGCTTAGGTGGATAGCTTGCGGTAAGTAAATTGGGCCCATTTCAACCAGTAACCCCAACGTAACTTTGTGGGCTCGACCCAAGTCGAGGACGGGACATGCGTACTGGGCTTGACTATAAGAGGGTAAACGGGTTAGCGGTGGCAACGCAAGTCCAACGGGTTTTATATGCGTGTGTGGACCCGGGCTGGTAGGTAAGACGTCTTTGCATCGTGTAGGTATAAGCCGTGCATCCTCAAGTTGTATCGGGTTGCCACTTTAGGGGAGTGATACACCCCACTGTGGGGCCAGCACGGGTATCTACGCGTAGGGAGCCGATCGCAAGTGTGTAGTGGGGTACACCTAGCGGAGATAGGGGCAGACGGCACCTATGTAGTCAGCTAGGGGTACATGAAGTTATTTATATAATTTCTAAGTTCGGTGAGTGGGATCAACCTTTAGGGTGACTGGTGTGGTGTAGTGTAGTAATTATTCGTTAGTATTAGGTGTGCCTTTAACGTTTTCTTTATCTGCTCTTCCATACCCAATAGTTCATAGACATTTCCTGAAGCGACCCGAACTTCCCCGGTCTACGAAGAGATGAGAAAGAACGAATTACTGTGAGGACAAGACAAATCAGAACGCAGACGGAAGAACGTTACATTGCTATTACAACAATTCCATCAGATACAAGAATATACAGAGTATAAATGAATACTATACATTCGATAAATATCAGAGATTACAATAAATTACATAGCAACGGAAAATAATACAAAACACAACTGAAAGTAATACACGGATACAGAGCTTTCCGAGCATCGTTCCAGCTGTAAATCAGGATCCTGTGAATATAAATCTGCAAAACCAAAACTACTAGCTGCCCGTGCGGAAAATAGGGGCACCCAGAGTTTAGGTTAAAACAATAAACTCCAGGTCAGTCATGTGACTGGTGTGAGAACTAAAACAGTTATTAAAACTTTATTTTTTTTTAAAATAGTAATTCAAGGGACCACGCCGTATAACATGGAACGGGTTCCTTCCCAAGAATACCAGTGCATAGAATAAACAGCACAATGCTTTCTCGAAAAATGAAGCTATTAGAAGACCCAAGTCCCATCACACAATGCAACGCAAGCCGGAGGATAGGGTTTTCCCTTATAATAGCCAAACATGCTTGGTACGTTTAAAACAAATCATTTGATACTATAATAAGTGTATAGTCTCAAAACAATTTCAATCATAAATATCAATCATATACGGCATAACATCCCATGCTACTATGTCGCCATACTAGGCTCTACAAATAAAGCCGCAATATCACGTATTGGAAATTGGATTTCCGTTATGAGTCGAGGCAAGGGGCAAGCTCCTCTCCGCTTACGAGACACTCTAGCAAATGTCTCAGAACTACACACTCTGGGCAATCCTGGATCTTCAGGGCCGGTCCTCACTTACGTTAGAGGATTAATTATGCCTGAACACACATTTCCTGGTCCTTACAGACCTATAATCGAGGCGCCTCGCATTCTAACAACCACATAGGTGAAAAGTATATAAATGTCAGGGCTGGTAAGTCACTGACACCACCATAGCTAGAAAGAAACGCCGTGCTCTCCCTGCAGTCCGTATCCCGTTTTTGACTCATACCGAGGTGTGAGGCCCACGAATTCACGCTATACACGAAGCTACGCCACAAAGGCCGTGCTTTGATCATCAACTACAAGACTTTGCTTTTCAATAGAAGCCTTGATCTATGCAACTCAGCATGCCACACAGGCAATTCGTGCCGTGCGATTGATATCTATCGATATATAATCTCTAAGCTCGTATGTCTCTGAGAAGTGCGTTAAGCAAGAGAATAAATTCTCCGTCTCCAAGCAGATATATATTTAACTGAAATCAATCAACATAGAATAAAATCCATTATCAGACACGCAATCCATTTACAAGTTCGTTCTGGGTATGAACGAAACCGGAGGCACTTTCCTCGCTTATCCATCCATCTCCAAGTACGTCTGGACGACCACCAACTATTTCCATCCTCTTGGGTGTATAGCCCAATCAGGATCGTTAGTAATCACCCAAACGATGTGAAGACTTCCGGTCTTCGACCACCGTCTTCATCTTCGACTTATCGTCGAATCGGTTATTCAGAATGGGTATAAACCCGGCCTTTCCGAACAACCCGCGTATATTAAAAACGAATGTTACACAAACTCAACATACGCCCCATTCCAATTCAGAATATTCTTAGGGAAAGGTTCCCATTAATTTTATCCAAGATAAATTCTTTAAAATTTATCCTTTAATCTTCCTTTGGATGTCATTTCAAACCAAATTATGGTTTTCTAAACTAGTCGAGATTAGCGAACCACACCGAAGTAATTATTTATTTTATTTCCCAATCCCAACCTATTCATCCCATGAAGTAAAACTGGTAATACTCCATATCTAACACCACGGTGTTATCGGTAAAATTAATTACCATTTCACGTTCAAATCTGATTAAAGATTTAACTATCGCTTTGGAGCAAAACTGGTGATACTCCATTCTCGCTCACTTTCTAAATTCGATAATTTAAATTATCAATTCACATTTCAATTTAATTGCAGATTCATTAAAACTCCTTTTACTGGGTTAAAGAACTAATGTCATTTAAAACACAGTTCACGATGAACCCAAATCACATTCTATTTATTATCGGGTTAAAGAACTGGTGTTATTTAAAACACTGTTCACGATAAACCCACATCAATTCTATTTAAAACCCATTTCAAATCCAATTTATTTATTTAAAAATAAATGGGTTTTAATATTAGTTCAAGACTAGTCCATTTTGATAAAAATCTATTTTTATCTTTTCAATCATGGATTTTTTCATCCCAATTTTTCTCAAATCATTTCTTATCATTTTACACAAATTATTGATATTTTTAATAATTTTATCAAGGCCCGTACAGTCGATTTCCATCAACGGCCATCGAACTGCACTTACGACAACCTTTTCCAAATTTGATTTGGACGTATCTCCAAATCCAACCGTTAGATTTCAAATTTCTAATATTCGATAGAAAGCTCTTTTCGATACGAACCCAACGGTTACGGTTTTAGGAGAATCCGACGGTCGGATCTCCCGTGAAATCCGTTCGAAGTCAATGTTCGAAATTCGCGAACTGCCGCGACGCGGCGCGTTCTATTCAGGCCATTATATTATATATAATATATATATATATAATATGTATTTCGTCGATTTCTATTTAAAACGTATTTTATGAATCGTTTTAAATTCATTTTCAAAACATTTCAATTCTATATTCAATTTCAAATCAAAATTGAATATCCCCTATCATTACTATATAAATGATAATATTTTCAAAACGTTATATTTTGAAATCACTTCCTTTTCAATATTCATTATAAAAATGAATATAATTGATATAAAAATCGTTCACGTCAAAGTAGCGCACCTCTAATCAACACGGCTTTATATATTTCAATAAATTCGTTATTCTATTCAACAAATGAATATTTATTCTATTCAATATGTGAATCTATATTTTTGTCAACACACGACTAATCTCAACGAATGAGTACTGTCCACGTGTGACTATTTTTGTTATTTAATATATTTTATGAAAATTGAGGTATCTATCGTTTGATATTAAATCAGACTCCAACCGTAAATTAGTAAGAGAACGATTCCCTGAATATTAACCCCGAAGGCCGAAACCAACATCAGATCAATATCCAGAAGACCACTCATCTTATCTATTTTCCAGTTAGTTTCTAATTTTATATATGATAAAGATGTAAATTTTATTGTTAAAATATTTCGTTCAACACATGACTAATCTCAACGGATAGTACTGTCAACACATGAACCTTTATTTTATAATGATAAAGATGTAAATTTTATTATTAAAATATTTCGTTCAACACATGACTAATCTCAACGGATGAGTACAGTCAACACATGAACCTTTATTTTATATTGATAAAGATGTAAATTTTATTATTAAAATATTTCGTTCAACACATGACTTATCTCAACGGATGAGTACAGTCAACACATGAACCTTTATTTTATAATATTCTTTATTTTCTAAATTGGAATGAGGCCCAATCAATCACCATATAATGTTAATTATATGGATATTCATACATCACACGTATATAATAGCATTGAAAAATAATCAACTATCAACCAAAGTGCATTACACTGTATAAGCATCAAATATGAATATCTAACGCTTATAACAGCCTGTCAATCAATCGATCGACATGTTTAATCAATCAGGATGAGTGAACTTCAAATTTCATCCCAACACCCGTGTGGGGTTTCAAACAATCAAACACAGATTTTAGTTGTGCAGTTGGGCGATGTGTAAAATTTATCGACCCAATCAATATCAGTCAAATCAGTGTATATAAACAAATCGGCCGATTTGTTTATAAATATTTATTTATTCACTTTCACGTTAAAAATTATATTTTTAACGATAAAACATTTTATTTCATCACATGAATTTCTATTCAGTTCATTCTTTAAATAAAATGATATTTTTATTTTTCTAACATATTTTAGAAAATTTCGGCGGCATAACAGCACGATACTAGAAACGGGACAAGGCCTAGCCTTATCCCCAGTCTAGTGAAGGCCCACGCCATTCACACATCAATCAAATCCATTCAATTCGCCAAACAATTCAATTCAAACCATATAATCTAACCAACTACACAACCAAACAATTAAACAAACAAGCCATCCATGGTCTGTGGATGACGGGTGTCGGGTGCTACTAAAGACCGTCTGCATCCTAGTATATATATATAACTAGAAAAATAATTGAAGAGTGAGAAATTCTCACCAATAGCTATCCAATACCACGACTCTTCATTGATAGAAATCTTCGTCGTTCTCACCTTTTTGTCACCTTCGTTGACCGTATTCACTACATATGTAAAAATCGAATTTTTACATCGCTATTCAATATATAAAAATCAAATTTTACTATTCTATTCAATATATAAAAATCGAATTTTTCTATGCTATTCAATATATAAAAATCGAATTTTTACTATCACGCTATATGGATAAAATTTCTATTTTCACACCGCTACTATATAGATAAAAATTCTATTTTTACATCGTTATCATCTATTTAAAGATTTCGTCTTTTCAAATTTAAAGATTTCGACTTTTCAATTTTAAAGATTTAGCCTTTTCAATTTTAAAGATTTCGCCTTTTCAATTTTAAAAATCTGATCTTTTCCATCTTAAAAATCTGAACTTTTCTATTTTAAAAATCTGATCTTTTCTATTTTAAAAATCTGATCTTTTCTATTTTAAAAATCTGATCTTTTCTATTTCTTCACTATAAAAATCCAAACTTTTTCTAATCAAAGATTTAAAACAAACAAAAATCAAAGTTTTCTCTTTATGTAGATGCTAAAAACTGTTTTCACATTATGAAATCCATTTACATATGAAGATCGTATTGAAGATCAATGTTATTTACATATATATATATATAAAAAAAAACTAAATAGGGAGCTCACCGAATTGGGGCAGCAGATGAGGCTTTAGGTGGCTCGAGGTGGGAGGCTGCGGCATCACGTCGGTGGGGCGGAGTGCCTGGATTCGGCGGCGGTGGTGAGCGGGGTGGCATGGCGGTTTGGGGAACCTCGTTCGAGCGCTGGAGGGGGTGCGCGAGGTAAGGGGAAGAGGAGGAAGAGGATGAGGAAACAGGGGGGCGCGCCTCTTGTCGGCGGCGACGATGGGAGGAGCGACGGCTCCTCCCCCTTCCTCCGTCGCCTTCTCTTTTTTTTTTTCTTTTTGGTCTGCTGAAATCGATTTGATTTTGAAGAGGGGGGGCCAACGGTTTTGAAGGGGAGTGGGTTATATTTTTTTTAATTTTTAATTATTTTATTTTGCAAAAAGTTGACTTTTACATACGACCTCTAAACGAGGCCCACCGCCTGTCGTCCATAGCGTTTTACCCCCATTACGAACACAATGGGATATGTATCATAAGCTGATTCGATCATTTCGATTAGTTTCCGTTAAAATTAACATATAACTCTTTATATTGAATTTGAACGCGCATTCAATTACTAGGGTCGCATACTTACTCGAAAAATCCCCGAAAAATATTTTCTAGCTTCGTATTGACGATACGGTCCTAACAAAACTAGTTTCGTCGAATTCTGAGACCGTTTGAAAAATGGCCATTTTCCAGTCGATTAAAATCAACTGAAACTGGTCAAACGCGTTTTCCTTTGCCACGCTCACATATTGATTTGAAAAATTATGGAATTTGGAATCTAGCAATAACTTGACATCACGGATCCAACAAAAGTGGTTTCGTCGAAATCCGAGGTCGTTTGCAAAATTCCCATTTTTAAGGGCCTGAATTCCATAGCGACTATTCAGAATTTTCAACTGGACATATCTTTTGATTCCCGCTATGAAATCTCGATTTGTCGGATTCCTTGGAAAGATATTATCAAATAGATCCTAATGTTTTTGGTTTCTCTAAAATCCGGATTGTTTTGCACCCGGTATGTTCAATTGAAGTTTGAAATCGAATTATCGAACTACCGCGCCATTTTCAATTCCTTTTATAATTATATATAATTATTTATATTCTAACGACGACGCATATAAATATATACGTTCTAAATATATTCAAAATAAGTTTTCGTCGATATTATTTAAAATAATCTATTTTAAATATTCAAAATTCATTAAAATTGCTAAAATAAAAATTTTAAACTGGCTCAGAATTTCCGGGTTATTACATTTCCTTGTTTTCCAGCTTATGCCTTAGTCTAGTTATTTTGATAATAGTATTGTTAGAATTATCATACTCCCCAGACTTTATGTCTGGCCCCCTCTATTTCTATCTTTTTCCCCCTCCAGATCCTCAGGGTGGGCCCAGCTCTAGCTGAGTTTGATTGGATTGCTTTATCTCTCTTTTGGAAAGCTTGGACCGCTGAAGTAAAGTCCAGCTTGTTATCTTCTTTAATGGCTATTTATGTAATGGGGTTATGTATTTTGTTTTATCAAGATGGATATTGTACTTGACTCTGATTTATGGTTTTATGATGTAACAAACATGTTTAATTTCCGCTGCAATGAAATAAAGATTTAGATTTCCAAGTATTACTTATTATCTGTCTTGTTGTAATTTGTCTGTTCTATATTCACTTAAAACCTCTGTGGAAGTTAATGCATTTCCTTTGTGAGTGACATTAATGGACGTGGGGTGTTACACGTGGTATCAGAGCTTAAGGTTACCAGAACAGACAAATTTTTAGAAAAACTATTTTCCTAAAGTATTTTTGGAAGAAGTGTTTTCAAAAACATGTCTTAATGAGTTATTTTAGGAGGAAAGTTTTTATGTAAAACATAATCCCCAATAGCCATATATCTTTATTTTTTGAATTCTCCATTTTGAATCTTTCCTTTTTCGTTTCAACATGGCTGAAGATCTTAACCTTCCGGAGGGTGTAACGATACCAGGATGGTATAGGAGGTTATTAGAGGCTAGGGCCACTGCAGGTCCAGCCAATGTTCCTCTACCACCAGTTGCACCCGCTCCTCCTCCTCGTCCTCGCGCTGATACTTTTTCAAAGACATGCAAGGAATTTAAGGCTATGGGTGGAAAACCTTTTCAAGGATCAGAAACGTTTGTGGAAGCTAGAGATAGGCTTAAGGAGGTGGAAGAATTGTTAGAAATCTTTGAAGTAAAAGAAGGGAGGAAAGTCAAATTAGCAGCTTGGTTAATGAAGGGAGAGGCCTTGTTTTGGTGGGAGGTCACTATTGGGGAGCGTCCTGTTGATTCTAGGGAGGATTTCAGACGTAGGTTTGAGGCAAAGTTTCTCTCAAGGGCAGAAGAGAATCTATACATGGAAAGGTTCTTGACATTGAAGCAGGGAAATTTATGAGTGAAAGAGTACGTCAACAAAGTTAACCAATTGGCAAGGTTTGGCTTAGATTTGGTGAACACGCAGGAGAAGAAGGCTCTGAGGTTCGTTAATGGCTTAAATGAGCCATTGCAGGGGTTGGCTATGAACCACATCCATATGGGGGCCGCCTTTGAGAAGCTAGTAGACATGGCACTCATGCACGAGGAGAAAGGATCTAATGCTAATAAGGCACCCGAGAAGAAAGGGGATCAGAAGAAACCACAACAACAAAACAAGAAGGGTGGTAAAGACAATAATGGCAAAGGAAAGAAAAGAGGCTTTAACTATGGGACACCAGGCCATCTCAGTAAGGATTGCAGAAAGAAAAAGAAGACTGGCTGTTTTCACTGTGGTGAAGCGGGACATCTAGTGAAGGACTGCCCAAAGAAGGGGCAGACAGCAGGGTGTACCTCGGGAGGACATGTGTAGGCTCTTATGGCACCAGGGCAGGCAAGGGGACAAGTTCAGGCTCTCGCGGTCCCACCGATGCAAGAACGAGGTAGAACCATTTCTGTTGAAAGCTTAGTTTTTCTGTTTGATCATCCTGTCCGTACCTTATTCGATTCGGGCGCATCACATTCATTTATCTCAACATCATTAGTTGAATCACTGCACTTAAACACCAGTTTAGTAGAGGATCCCTTAGTTGTTTCGAATCCAATTGGGGGCTCAGCTTATTTGTCCATGATGTGTTTGGATTTGAAAATTTCTATACTTAGCGTTGAGTTTAGATGTGATGCTTATGTTTTGGGCTTCACGGGCTATGGGCTAATTTTAGGAATGGATTGGTTATCCAGAAATGGTGCCGTTCTTGATTGTGAAAGGAGAGTAGTTAGGCTCATGACTAGCCTTGGTAATGCTCTCGAAATCTTTTGTAATCCCATAAATTCCGTTATGCTAAGTTATCTAGAATCGCTTGACGCGTCTGTGGAGAATCTACGATCTGTTAGAGTGGTCCGAGAATACTCGGATGTGTTTGAGGAGGTGAAGGGCTAGCCTCCGAAGCGGGAGATAGATTTTCAAATATATCTTGTGGATAATGCAAAACCAGTATCTTTTCCAGTGCACCACATGGCTCCTCGTTAAAGGAGGGAACTCAATAAGAAAGTGAAGGAGTTGCTTGAGAAGGGGTTCATAAGATGAAGTATATCGGAGTGGGGTGCTCCAGTAGTATTTGGCACGAAGGCGGATGGGTCACTTAGACTTCGTGTGGACTATAGAGAAATTAATAAGCTTACTAAGAAAAACAGACACCCATTGTCGAGGATTGACGATCTCTTCGATCAGTTAGTTGGCGCCTCAGTGTTTTCACAGCTGGAATTAGCCACTGGATTCCATAAGTTGAGAGTGGCTGAGGATAGCATAGACAAAACTGCCTTTAGGACTCCGGACGGTTTCTATGAATGGCTAGTGATGCCCTTCGATTTGACAAACGCCCCCGCATACTTTGTTGATTTGATGAGTAGGGTGTTTAAGGAGTACCTTAATAAATTCGTGGTGGTCTTTGTAGATGACATCTTGTTCTTTTCTAAGAATGAAGAAGAGCATGCCCTACATCTTAGGGAAGTGTTGGAGACTCTACGAGCGCATAACCTTAAAGCTAAATTTACTAAGTGTCACTTCTGGAGAGAGGAAGTACGATTCTTAGGGCACTTGGTTTCCAAAGAAGGGATAGCTGTGGATCCCGCGAAGGTGGTGGCCATCCAAGATTGGAAGGTCCCCAAAAATGCTACCGATGTAAGGAGTTTCTTGGGGTTGGCTAGCTACTATAGGAAGTTTATCAAAGGCTTCGCAAAGATATCAGCTCCATTAACACGTTTGACGAAGAAGAACCTAGTTTTCACATGGGACGTAGATTGTGATGATGCGTTCCAACGTTTGAAGAGAGCTTTGACTTCAGCCCCAGTCTTAGTGCTGCCAGATGGGAGTAAGCCATTTACTGTTTATACCGCTGCTTGTGAGACACGTCTAGGCGCAGTCTTAATGCAAGAGGGTAGGGTAATAGCCTATGGTGGAAGGCAGTTGAGGGTGCATGAGAAGAATTACCCCCACGCATGACCTAGAGTTGGCCGCAATTGTTTTTGTGCTTAAGTCTTGGCGCCATCATCTTCTTGGCGAGAAATTTAAATTATTCACTGACCACAAATCTTTAAAATACTTATTCTCTCAGAAGGACTTGAATTTAAGACAACAAAGGTGGATGGAATTCTTAGCGTCCTACGACTTCGAAATAGCATATACCCCTGGTAAGGGTAATGTGGTGGCAGACGCCTTAAGTAGGAAAAGGCTGTCCTTGAGTCCGTTGTTTGTTGAACGGCGAAACTTAGAATTCATCTCTATGTTTGATTTTAGACCTTCCGTTGACTTTGTACCCGGTTTGCTAGCATCCTTTGAGGCCATACCTACGCTTTTGGGACGGATTGGTGAGGCACAGCGAGACGACCAACAGTTGGTTGAGTTAGTAGAAAAGCTCAAAAGAGGGGAGTCATCAAGCCATCTCCGTAGGTATACCCTGGATGATAGGGGATAGTTACGTAGGGATAGTAGACTTTGTGTACCTCGAGACGAAGGTTTGAAGAAGGCTATTCTTGACGAAGCACATCGTTCGAAGATGACCATTCGTCCCGGCGGGGATAAGATGTACAAAGACATGAAGCGAGTTTTATTTTGGGCCGGTATGAAGAGGGATGTTGCCGAGCATGTCGCTAGATGCTTGGTGATTAACATAGAAATGTGTTTATTTTATGCTCGTATATTTTATCTTTTGTAAATAAATAAATGATACTTTGGTTACTTTTGTATGTTTTTACAGGATGTCAAGAAATGCCTCCTCCGTTTCAAATTAAAGGCCAACTACAGATAAAAAGCTACTTCCCCGTACTAAAGTCATCTCAATCACAAAAGACGTCGTAGCTCACTGGTAAATGCATAGAGATTTGTACTGAGAGACCCGAGTTCGATCCCCATCGAGCTCACTTTTTGCCAAAGAAACGGAGCGCGTTCACATTGGCCCCTTTGCTTTGAGGAATATTTGGATTAGTGTTATGTTATATATATATACATACACATATTCATGTGTATGTATTTATGATGTGCACCAATTAACATTTCAGCAATAGCCATATTCTTATCATGGAATTAAATTCAAATCATTCAATTTCAATAAGAAGAATTTCTGATTGAATTGCTGCCAAGAAAAGATCAATTGTGAAGATTTTATCCTTTGTTGCCTTTGGAGTCTAATAAGCATCCTTGTTTGGAAGAATTAATTATATGCAATCTTTTATCAATCAATTAGCCACATGGGAGAATTGAGAGATATGGAAAATATTTACCATGATATGCCCAGATTTTCTCCAATCAAGCTGAGTCAAGGAAGGCAAGAGATATTCATGAATGAGGAGGCCCATTTATTCATAGACCTAATTATGGTTTTCCCATTCTCATCTATAAATATGTGTTGTAACCATTGTAAAAATCATCCATCTCATTCTTCTGTACTCTCTTTTATTCTAAACAAAGTTTTCTTCAATTTAGTTTTATTGCTCTTTTCTAACAATTTGTGCTTCTATTCAATTAGTTTTGATAGAACACGAAGTGTTACTGTTATTTGTATTTGCAAATTAGAATTAGTCGTTCGATTAGATTCAACGACAATTCTAAGTTTAATTTCTGTTGTTGTAGTTGTTAATTGTTGTTTTCTTTCTATTTAATTGTCTTTCAGTTTCAGTTGTTAAATTTTTGTGTTGATCTGATTAGATTCAGATCAACAGTAAAATCATTAGCGTTAAAAACATCTTCAGAATTCGTCTAACTCGCCCAAGAATAGATAGATAATAATTTTTAATTACACCTCCCTGTGTTCGACCTGTATGCTACGCACCTGTACGCTTGCAGTATTTATTTAAAAATTCGCGCTTTTCTAATTCATAGATTAGCGTCGATCAAGTTTTTGGCGCCGATGCCGGGGAGGTAACGATTAAATTTTATTATTTATTATATTTCTGATTCGTGTTAGTTTTATTTTATTTCCATTTGTTTTCTTGTGTATATATACATATAAAAATTCTAGTAGTCATCTAATCAAGAGAAGAAAAAAGTTATTTCCACTTTTCTTTTGTTTCTTTCCTGTTTTAATCTCTTTCCCCTTTCTTCTTTCTTTCATTTATTTCTTTCCCGTTTTACAATTCTTCCCTTCCTTCTTGTATAAATATTATAAAAAAAAGCCAAATTTTCTTCAATTTTTTCCAATCTCTCAACCCCTTTCCATATTATTTTTTACATCTCTTTCCTTTCTTTTCCTTACAAATTTTCACAATAAAAAACAAAACAAAAATCTTTCAAGTTTGTTTTATTTCTTTCCCTCTTTCAACTTTCTTCCCAATCTTCCGTGACCTGCCCTTTTTACAAAAAAAACAAAAACAAACTTTCTTTTCTATTCTCTCTTCACTGTAATCATCTCATCATACACTAGTCCTCTGCGCCTCCTTCCTTGACCACTGTTCAATCCCACAACTTTCTGTACCCACGTCAAAATCACACTTTACCAAAACCCAAAATTCCACAAACCTCCTCGCTGTGAACCCATCACACCCACAGGGCCACAACATCTAGGCAAAAGCCACCTCCACAACCACAGTACGTCCATCACCATACATATCACGTACCACCTTCATAAACTACCCCCATCTCCACGCAATTCACATCATCAAAACGCCTGTACCTTATCACTGCAATTCCAAATCACCATCCGCATCCCCAACCCATTCAACACCGTAACCAATCATCTCACCAACTATCATAACCTCTCCACCAATATATCATCTACACGCTTGGACTCAGACCAAGTTACGCCTTCACAAAACCGCAAATACCATCACCACCGAACTCTAGAAAACCACCATACCCAACCACCGTGACCCCGATCGACAACCAGCTTCGTGCCGAAACCGATTCAATCAGAACCCTTCCAGTACCAATACCGACATCGAAAGCCGCAAGTCAAAGATCCGAAAATCCCCTTTTCCCACCCACACTTCGAACATGTGCATCGAACAATCCAAATCGCGTCAGCCAAAGCCCCAATTCGCAAGCCCTAGATCGGAACTTGAAATCCCAAAGAAACCTGATTTGAATCTCAGAATTAAAAAAAAGAAAGTGGGAGAAGTTTTAGTGGGATTGAGTGTATTTCTTTCTGGATTGCCATCCTTTAATTTTTGAGTGCGTGATTTTATTTTTGGGTTGATTGTGCTGTAAAAAAAAAGGGATTCGGCGAGACCTTAAAAAGTCGAGCTGATAAAAAAGGGGCGTGTTTTATTTTGGGTGAGACTTTGCTGAGTACACGCGTATTTTGACTAGTCGGATTGGTGTTTTGACTAGTGCGTGATCTAGTTTAAGTGCACGAGCCTTGTAGTTGAGTTTAGTTAGTGATTTTTCCCCCTCTCATTTCTTTGAGTTTAGTTTCTTTTTTTCTTTAGCTTAGGTGTTGCTTGTTTTATACTTCCTAGTCTATTAGGTTTGTCTACGATTGTTGAGTCTAGTTTGTGCTTTTGTTTATTTTATTTTTAGTTTTGATTTTGTTGACTCATAGTTTTTTTTTTCTTTCCTTCCCTTTTTCTTTTCTTCATTCTTTGAGTTAGTTTTTAATTCATTTTG
The DNA here is from genome assembly GCA_030737875.1 of Allium sativum. Lineage (NCBI taxonomy): Eukaryota > Viridiplantae > Streptophyta > Magnoliopsida > Asparagales > Amaryllidaceae > Allium > Allium sativum. The sequence continues at coordinate 117,442,757 of CM060923.1, forward strand.
TCAGTTTTATTTGTTTTTCTTTCCTTTCAAAAAAAAAAAACAAAAGAAAGAAAAAAAAAGAAGGAGAAGGGACTCAAAGAAAAGAATCAAAAGCCAAGATAGACACAGTCAAGCAAACGAACAAGAAATTCGAAGATCAACCGATTTGTGAACAGTTAAGATTGAAACGGGAGCACCACTCAAACATTCTCTGGACGGACTGCCGATCAAGGTGAGAAATTTTTAAAACTCTACAGGTGCTCTGCTGCAAATATATATATATATATATATATATATATATATATATATAGACAATTATTGTAAAAAAATTCTGCAGGGCAGCGGCTTTGAATGTACAATTTTTAATTTTTGCAATTATTTTGTGTGATTTCTGCACTTTTTATTCATTCTGTTAAGGGCAATACCCCAATTCACATAAGGTGAGGGATTTCATCACCCTTTCCTTAGCCCACAAATTGCATTTCATCGTAGAATCTGACTAATAATAACGGTTAGACGTTGGACTTAAGGGAGTCACGGGCTCATCTACGGCTTAATTATATTGTGATAGTTGATTCATTTGGATCGAATTATTTCTTGGTGTCTAGACTACGGCAGAGAAATAACCGTTTATAAATATTATGGTGATTCGTAAATATTATATCGGTTGTTACTCTAAAGGTAGTTAAACCTTCGGCTGCATTGCTAGGGTGATTCCTGGTGCACCGATAACTCCTGTCCGTTAACTGGCTGAGAAATCTTTTGATCTAAGTAATCAAACGCATCACTTTATAATTTTGGGTTAGGAGCCAATACGGACAGAAAACCTCATTGTAGCTAATTTCTGTGCTTGCATTTAACAACAATGAGTGAAAAAAGTGTTAGCCAACAAAATTCTCCTAGGGGTTCTCGTATCAACCAAAACTTCCCAACCGAATTGGATCAAAATCGAGTGAATCAAAATTTTCCAAACTTTGGGGATCAAAATCAAATAAATCAAAATTTTCAAAATCTCAATATCCAAGTGGATAGACCCTTGTCTCTTCGTGATCGATGTTATCCTACTAGGACCGTTCAACCATCTGTCATTGTGTTCCCACCAGCTGAAGGAAACAATTTTGAGCTAAAACATTCTTTTATCCAAGGGGTACCAAAGTTTACTGGATCTGAAAATGCTTATGAATTTCTGAGTGAATTTGAATTGTATGCCTCCACAACAAAAATGCAACAACTATCTAACGAATCGATCAAGCTAAGGCTAATTCCATTTGCACTACTTGAAAGCTCTAAAAGATGGCTAAATTCTCTTCCACGACATTCCATAAGAAGTTGGGACGAATTTGTCACTACATTCTTGAAATTTTTTTTCCCTTTCCATAAAACTCTAAAAATCCGAACCGAGATAAATCAATTTTGTCAAAATGAGGGGGAAACTTTTTCAAAATACTTTGAGAGATTCAACCAGCTATTATATAGTTGCCCTCATCATGGAATTCTAAAAGACCACTTATGTCAAATTGCATATGAAGGGCTAAACTATCAGACTAGAACTCAACTAGAATCAATGTGTGGAGGAGATTTTATGTCTAAAACAGCCGATGAAGCTTGGCAATTCTTAGAAGATTATTCTGAAAAGGACATGCAATGGGAATCAATTCGTGCTCTCATTCGTACTTCTACTAGAGGAGTGCATGTCGTGGACCCAAGTCAAATTCCCTTAGAAAATCAAACTCCTCAAGCCGGAGAAGGGTTACCCCACTATTACTCTCAGGACCAAGCTAATGCCATAGCTCAAAATAATCCTTACTCATCCACGTACAACCCTGGTTGGAGGAACCACCCAAATTTTACCTGGTCAAACCCAAATAATTCGTCTAACCCATCTCACGTGCAACCCTTTATTCCCAATCCGAATTACCAAGCTCTTTCTTCCAATTCTCAAACATCTCAAGCTTCACCTCAATCTAAATAACCTTATAGGCACCCCAATTTTCAATCATCAAACCAATCCTCTCAATCTTCTCAACCGTCACAAGAAATTGTGCGTCTAGAAAAACAGTTGAGCTCTTACGAAGCCAAAATAAACTTGCAAGACGCTAAAATGGACCAAATGATGAATATGATAAAGGAAATGGCGAAAAACAATGAGAGGGGAAAGTTGCCGAGTCAACCTGAGGTGAATCCAAAATATAACTCTCGTGCTGTAAATTATTGTGAGGACGAAAACCATAATCCAGTCAACGCTATTACAACCCTTCGATCTGGAAAGAGGATTGATAATAACGTGGGAGACCCTGACGAACCTTCTAACTCGACCCCAATCCCTAATCTTGCTGATCACCCATTGGCTTCGAATGCCAATTCTTCTAAACCTCAAGTTCCCTTAAATGTTGGCAATCCCAACAGTTCTTCTCCCAGTGTCGGCAAACCCGACCCACCTTCGGAAATTAATGTTGGCAATACCAACATTCCATCTTCTACAACCTTACCACCTTCTCTTCCCTTGGATAAACCTTCTTTTTCGAATGATGAAACTCATCACAGAGTCGAAGAACCAGTAGCTCCTTTTCCTCATAGACTCAATAATAAGAAGAAAGCAACAAATTTCGATAAAATTCTGGAAATTTTCAAACAAGTCCGTGTGAACATTCCTCTTTTAGACACCATTGAACAAATTCCTCAATATGCCAAATGCCTTAAGGAATTGTGCACACAAAAACGTGCGACCAATGTCCCAAAAACCGCCTTTCCTATTGCAAATACAAGCTCTGTTCTTTCGAATCTTGCCCCAGTCAAGTATAAAGACCCTGGCTACCCTACGATTGGTTGTAAAATAGGAAACACTCACATCTCTCGTGCCCTACTCGACCTTGGTGCCAGTGTCAACCTTCTCCCTTATACTGTCTATCGTCAACTTGGACTAGGGGAGATTAAACCAACAAACATCACACTTCAACTAGCCGACCGATCTGTCAAAAAGCCATTGGGAATTATCGAAGACGTCTTGATACAGATCGAACAGTTTTACTTCCCTGTCGATTTTATAGTTCTAGAAACAGAGCCTGTCTCAAATCCCATAGTTCAAATACCATTAATCATAGGACGCCCTTTCTAAGCAACCTCTAATGCTGTCATTAATTGTAGGAATGGTCAGCTTCGACTTTCCTTCGGGCACCTAACCATTGAGCTAAACATCTTTAATCTCAACAAGCAACCTAGGGATTTTGAGATCGATGAAATTGACATGATTCAAACCACAGTTGATGAAACCTCTAGTGACACTTCTGAAGCCTTGAAAATGTGTCTTGATCATTTCGACTCTGATTTCGATGAACTCGAATACATTTCTGAACTAAACAAAATTCTTGACTCCGACACCTCGTCACCTGAATCTAACCAAGGAATGTTGACCAATGTTGATACACAAGAACTTCCTAAGTTAGACCTCAAACCCTTGCCACCAGACCTTAAGTATGCCTACCTAGACTCTTCAAAAACTTTTCCCGTAATCTTGGCCTCCGATCTTACCGAGGACCAAGAAGAAAACTTTTGGATATCTTGCGGGGAAATAAGGACGCCTTGGGGTGGGAAATTAGCGATATAAAAGGAATTAGCCTATCAATTATGGAACATCGCATACATTTAGTTGATGAGGCTAAACCCACCCGTGAGGTTCAAAGGCGATTAAACCCAAACATGAGAGAAGTGGTCAAGGAGGAGATAATCAAATGTCTAGACAATAACATCATCTATCCTATCTCTGATATTACTTGGGTGAGTCCGGTACAAGTTGTACCAAAGAAGTCGGGAGTCACTGTGATCAAAAACGACAGTAATGAACTCGTCCCAACAAAAATCAAAACCAAATGGCGTGTGTGCATCGACTATCGAAAGCTTAACTCAGCCACACGAAAAGACCATTTTCCCTTGCCTTTTATTGACCAAATGCTCGAACGCTTAGCGGGACATGAGTACTACTGTTTTCTCGATGGATACTCTGGCTATAACCAAATTCCTGTTGCTTTAGAAGATCAAAATAAGACCACCTTTACTTGTCCGTTTGGAACCTTTGCTTATCGTCGCATGCCTTTTGGTCTTTGTAATGCCCCCGCGACTTTCCAAAGGTGTATGATGAGTATTTTCTCTGATATGGTGGAAGAATTCTTGGAAATATTCATGGACGATTTTTCAATATATGGATCATCTTTTTCCTAATGTCTCACTCATTTAGAACTCGTCCTTAAGCGTTGTAAGGAGAAATCACTCGTGCTTAATTGGGAAAAATGTCACTTTATGGTAAAAAGGGGGATAGTTCTAGGTCATGTCGTCTCCAAAGATGGCCTAGAAGTCGATAAATCCAAAATCGATTTGATTGCTAATTTACCTCCTCCTAAGTCTGTCAAACATGTTCGTTCATTTCTTGGCCATGCAGGATTCTATAGAAGATTCATTAATGATTTCTCAAAAATTTCAAAACCTCTCTCGAATTTACTTGCCAAAGACGTAAAGTTTGAATTTTCCAATGATTGCAAAACATCTTTTGAAACTCTTAAGTCAATCTTGACCACAACTCCCATCATTCAACCTCCTGATTGGACTCAGCCCTTCGAACTTATGTGTGACGCTTCTGACTTTGCAATTGGAGCCATCTTGGGTCAGCGAATTGATAAACTCCCTCGAGTCATTTACTATGCTAGCAAAACCTTAAACGAGGCCCAATTGAAATACTCAACTACTGAAAAGGAATTTTTGGCAGTTGTCTTCGCTCTTGAGAAATTCAGACCATATCTCATAGGATCCAAAGTCATAGTTTACACTGACCATGCTGCCCTACGATATTTGCTTTCTAAAAAGGATGCCAAGGCCCGCTTGATTCGTTGGATCCTTCTTCTTCAAGAATTCGATATAGAAATACGAGATAAAAAGGGTTCTGAAAATGTCGTAGCTGATCATCTCTCTCGAATTGTGCACGGAAATGATAACGACACCCAAATCGATGACTATTTTCCTGACGAACAACTCCTTTCGATCTCTAACACCCCTTGGTACGCTGACATTGTGAATTATCTTGTCACACAACCAATGCCCGCTGAATGGTCGAAACAAGATAAACAAAAATTTCTCTCGAAAGTTCGAAACTTCTTTTGGGACGACCCATATCTTTTCAAATACTATCCAGAACAAATCATTCGAAGGTGTGTGCCCGATCATGAACACCAAAGTATTCTCTCCTTCTCACATGACCATGCTTGTGGCGGTCATTTTGGAACAAGAAAAACAGCTGCAAAAGTTTTGCAAAGCGGTTTTTATTGGCCCACACTCTTCCGTGACGCCTTCGAATTTTGCTCTAAATGTGAGTGATGTCAAAGAACGGGTCGAATCTCTAAGCGAAACACGATGCCTCTCAACCCCATTTTAGTGATTGAGTTATTCGATGTTTGGGGCATCGACTTCATGGGACCATTCCCCAATTCATTTGGGAATCTTTACATCTTGCTTGCGGTAGATTATGTCTCAAAATGGGTTGAAGCCATTCCGACCAAAACCAACGACAACAAGGTTGTTGTCAAATTCCTCAAAGAACACATCTTTTCACGCTTTGGCACACCTCGAGCTATCATTAGCGATAATGGCACTCACTTCTGTAATCGTGCTTTTGAGTCCTTGCTCAAGAAATACTCAATCACACACAAGCTGGCAACACCTTACCATCCAAAAACTAGTGGACAAGTAGAAGTTTCCAATAGACAAATCAAGCAAATTCTTGAGAAAACCGTGAATTTCAACAGAAAAGATTGGTCTGTAAAACTGACTGATGCACTTTGGGCTTTCCGCACTGCTTATAAGACCAATCTAGGGATGTCACCATATCGATTAGTCTTTGGAAAAGCCTGCCACTTACCTCTTGAATTAGAGCATCGCGCTCTTTGGGCCATAAAATTTTTGAATTTTGACTTAGAAAAAGCCGGCTCACATAGGAAGTTACAAATTTCGGAATTAGAGGAATTAAGAAACGAGGCGTATGAAAATGCGAAAATCTACAAAGAAAGAACCAAAGCCCAACACGACAAAAACATACTTCGTAAGGAATTCAACGTAGGTCAAAAAGTTCTTTTATACGACTCTAGACTTCACTTGTTTCCAAGAAAACTCAGATCTCGATGGACTGGACCTTATGTCGTGAAAACAGTATATCCTCATGGAGCGGTTGAAATTGAAAATCCTAGGGATGGAAAAGTCTTCAAAGTAAACGGTCAATGACTGAAACCATTTTTGGAATTCGAGTAATACGACGAAGATGACTCTATCGATCTGCATGATCATCCACCATGAAATCAGGTGGTACACGTTCTTTTTCTTTTATTTTTCTTTTTTATTTTTTTATTTTATTTTTTCTGCCTTCGACAGTTGGGACACTGTCTCAATCAAGTGTGGGGGGGTCTGCATTTCATCCATTTTCATTTTTCTTTGTTTTTATTTCTTTTTATTTTCAGCCATTTAAGTAGGACCATCGTACATTTTAGATTGTAGTAACATACCATAATTTTTTTTTGAAATACGATTCATTTTCAATGGATACAGCAAAATAAGTTTACAATTTTTAGCAAGTTGATAGTATTTTTCTCTCTCAACTTAGATCGAATAGGAAATATAATGAAAAGTTTAATTTTGAGGGATAATAGTGTAACCAGTACATAGGGAGATTCTTAGGTGATGGCCATGAAATCTATTCTATATTGTAGACTTTGTTTGAATAAGTGGAGGACTTAAAATACTTATATTGGCTTTTCAAATCTTTAAAACTAAGTTGTGTTAAGTTGAATTCGCGTAGCTCTCTTTTGTGCTTATATTTTCGATAATAATAATAATAGTATTCCAAGGGTATCCAACATTGCTTGTATATCGAGCGTTGGTGTGCAAACCCGCCAAGCTCTATCCGACACATTGTTGACAAACTCAGCGTTGGAATATCTTGGTCTCATTCTATGAGATTGGACACCTAAGGATTACCGACACGTTGTTGACAAAGTCAAAGTTGGCCTGCACAATCCGCCAAGCTCTTTACCTACTCTCCGTTAGTCCGCGAGGCAGTGCATGTGTGGTAAACCTTGGTCTTTTTAGTTAGATGTATGTACTTAATCATAAATCTTAAAATTTTATAGAATAAAGAATAAGCGATGATACCCAAACACTTTTTGACCTTATTGATTTGACTAGCCATACATGAGAAAATTAGAATACCACTTTGCAAACTGTGTCAAGCAAACTAAGAATTTATTTCATGGCTGCACTATGTTATCGACCGAACTAACTGGCCAAACTGGAATTTAACATTTGAAAACTTGATTTATATTGAAAATTTGTGACAAGTCGAGGTATCTAAAATAAAATCAACTGATTAGAAATTATTAACTTAATTTGTTGTACCACTTTCCCGAAATAAGTCGTGTTTTCATCTTTCGTTTTTATTTGCATATGTCCATTACATTCATGTAGTTTCATTAGAATCATAGCATACTGCATTTGGATTTTGTGGGTAGTATCCGCTGAAATACCTCACGAGACACCACTCGTCCTACTAGGGACACCTAGAGGTTTAACGGCTTGTTGCATGCGCTCAATGCAATCGTGTTTCCTACGAAAGTGCGCCTTATCTAGTTAGTTTTTCATTTTCATTTTTTTTACTCGAGGAAGAGTAAAAGATAAGTGTGGGGGTATTTGATTAACATAGAAATGTGTTTATTTTATGCTCGTATATTTTATCTTTTGTAAATAAATAAATGATACTTTGGTTACTTTTGTATGTTTTTACAGGATGTCAAGAAATGCCTCATCCGTTTCAAATTAAAGGCCAACTACAGATAAAAAGCTACTTCCCCGTACTAAAGTCATCTCAATCACAAAAGACGTCGTAGCTCACTGGTAAATGCATAGAGATTTGTACTGAGAGACCCGAGTTCGATCCCCATCGAGCTGACTTTTTGCCAAAGAAACGGAGCGCGTTCACACTGGCCCCTTTGCTTTGAGGAATATTTGGATTAGTGTTATGTTATATATATACATACACATATTCATGTGTATGTATTTATGATGTTCACCAATTAACATTTCAGCAATAGCCATATTCTTATCATGGAATTAAATTCAAATCATTCAATTTCAATTAGAAGAATTTCTAATTGAATTGCTACCAAGAAAAGATCAATTGTGAAGATTTTATCCTTTGTTGCCTTTGGAGTCTAATAAGCATCCTTGTTTGGAAGAATTAATTATATGCAATCTTTTATCAATCAATTAGCCACATGGGAGAATTGAGAGATATGGAAAATATTTACCATGATATGCCCAGATTTTCTCCAATCAAGCTGAGTCAAGGAAGGCAAGAGATATTCATGAATGAGGAGGCCCATTTATTCATAGACCTAATTATGGTTTTCCCATTCTCATCTATAAATATGTGTTGTAACCATTGTAAAAATCATCCATCTCATTCTTCTGTACTCTCTTTTATTCTAAACAAAGTTTTCTTCAATTTAGTTTTATTGCTCTTTTCTAACAATTTGTGCTTCTATTCAATTAGTTTTGATAGAACACGAAGTGTTACTGTTATTTGTATTTGCAAATCAGAATTAGTCGTTCGATTAGATTCAACGACAATTCTAAGTTTAATTTATGTTGTTGTAGTTGTTAATTGTTGTTTTCTTTCTAGTTAATCGTCTTTCAGTTTCAGTTGTTAAATTTTTGTGTTGATCTGATTAGATTCAGATCAACAGTAAAATCATTAGCGTTAAAAACATCTTCAGAATTCGTCTAACTCGCCCATGAATAGATAGATAATAATTTTTAATTACACCTCCCTGTGTTCGACCTGTATGCTACGCACCTGTACGCTTGCAGTATTTATTTAAAAATTCGCGCTTTTCTAATTCATAGATTAGCGTCGATCACTTGGTGTGCCAACAAGTAAAAGCGGAGCAAAAGAAACCCGGTGGGTTGCTTCACCCATTGGAGGTTCCTCTATGGAAATGGGAAATTGTCTCGATGGACTTTGTGGATGGATTACCAAGATCAAGGAAGGGTAATACGGGGATTTGGGTTATAGTAGATAGACTTGCTAAAAGCACCCATTTTATTCCCGTGAAGAGTAAGAGGACTGCTCCATGGTTAGCTTCTGTATACATCCGAGAGATAGTTCGTTTGCATGGTGTTCCTTCTAGCATAGTAAGCGACCGTGATCCTATCTTCACTAGCGAATTTTAGGGGAGATTACAAGAAGCGGTAGGGACTCAATTATGTTTGAGCACCGCATATCACCCTCAGACGGATGGCCAAACCGAGAGGGTGAATTGTATTCTAGAGGACGTTTTGAGGCTATGTATCCTAGACTTTGGGGGTACATGGGAAGAGCATCTTCCATTGGTGGAGTTCGCATATAATAATAGCTTTCAGTCTAGCATTGGCATGGCACCTTTAGAAGCTCTTTATGGACGACCTTGTCGTTCACCTACATGTTGGTGGGAATCTACGGATAAGATCTTACTTGGGCCCGATATGATTAGAGAGACTTCGGAGAAGATTGATTTGATTCGAAGAAGGATGAAAGCAACGCAAGATAGGCAGAAATCTTATGCGGATAAGAGGAGGACAGATCTTGAGTTTGATGTTTTGGACATGGTCTTTATCAAAGTGTCTCCATTACGGAACGTTGTTCGCTTTGGGTCCTTTGGGAAATTAGCGCCAAGGTTCGTAGGGTCGTTTCCTATTAAGGAGAAGATTGGATAGATGGCGTATAGAGTGGAGTTGCCTGAGAGACTTAGTGGTGTACACAACGTATTCCATGTATCACATTTGAGTAAGTGCCTACACGAGACCGCGGAGGTGGTAGAGCCGAACTTGCTTAGAGAGGTGGAGATAGAGCGTGATGCGACGATTCGACGAGCTCCTACTTGCATTCTTGGGTCGGAGATCAAGAAGTTGAGGAATCGAGAGGTCAGACTAGTCAAAGTGCAATAGGGAGATGATGAGAGCAACACTACTTGGGAGACAGAAGCGAAGATGCGTTCGTCGTACCCTTTTCTTTTTGAGGGTATGTCTTTTAATTTCTCCTTTATTGCTTAGCTTGTACTTATCTTATCTTTAGTATGTCCTCTCGCTAGTATCTTTGACCTTTAGTTAGGATAATCCTATGGTTGAAACATGTGTTTGAGACATATTATGTATGATGGATGCAAAGTGGATGCAAGTGTTTGCTAGTGGATGCTCGTGGACGCATATACACACACTATTAGGCACTAGATCGGCTCAGTCACTTCATATTGCATATTGCATATATATGGATGTATTTAGTAAAATGGATGTATGAGGATTTTTTTTTATCATATGGATGCTGCATTCAGATGATGATTGTGCACGCATATAGAGATAATATGTAGCATTAAGGAACTTTTGCATACGTAATGGAAGCATGGCACTATCATGATTTGCATTAAGGAGGTCAACTGAATCAGTGGACCGCCTGATTTTGCATTAGGTATGGACATATACACACTCTGTGCATTTAAGCATGAAAGCATTAGAAGTCTATAACGACAAAGGATGCCTATGTTTGATGGTTGAGTAGATGGACGATTGGATGTTAGGATATACATTCTTCTTGACTTGAAGATTTCGGGGTCGAAATCATTTAAGGAGGGGAGAATGTAACACCCCGTAATTCTGTAAATATTAATATTAACAAATTAAAGAATAACAAATCTCAGATGTGGGAAACGGTTTGCGCCATTGTGTTCGTCTCGGAATTCTGGTTGAAATAGAGTCCGAGTTTGCGTGATTTGGACTTCGTATGAAGGAGAAATGGCCATCGGAAGTTTCAGAAAATTCAAAATTCAAAATTCGAAGTCAAACAAGCTAGGCGGGAAATTTCCCGCCCAGCACCCCAGGTCGACTGGGGAGTCGACTTCGCTGTCGACACCGCCAGGACCAGGTCGACTGCGCAGTCGACTTGGGTGTCGACCTGGTCCAGTCGGCCAGGTTTTGGCAGAGCCCAATCTTGAGCTGCTAATGTGTCTTTAGGGATGAGTTGGCTAATTTAACGGTTCAGGTTAGTTCTGAGTTGATCTGACGGTCTAAATAAATCCTAAACTCTATATATACCTAGGTAGTCTCTCACTCTAAATTCACATGAAAGATAGAATAGCCGCCATCATGTCGTCGCCATGGAACTCAGTGTAGTCGCCGCTAACTAAGAAGGAAGAAAGCTAATCAAAACTCTAATTTTACTAAACTCTAAAGAAAATCAAGACTCTCTTTCTTTTCTAATTGTGAGTATGATTATCTTAATAAGATTATTAGCAAACTAATTAGATTAAGATGTGATATGGATCATAAGAAAATGATGTGAATTGTCATATATGTTGTTGTAAACCTTACGCTATCATGTATGTTGTAAATCCTATGTTATGTGCTAATGATATCCTATATGTTGTAAATCAAGCTATGATGATATTATATATGTTGCAAGTTTCTATGCTAAGTTGCGATGTTACAAATCCATGATGTTATAATGTTGTAGTTAGCTTATGAATCATGATGTTGATTATATATATTTGGGCTATGATGATTCACATGACAAATCAAATCTACCTATGCAAGTTTAGATTTATTAGTATGTATAATCTCACATATTGTATGACATCTATTTAGATCAAGAATTATGACATCTATTTAGATCTAGAATTATGCTATGACATGTGTGAGTTCTATGTGTTAGATGCTAGTTCACACCATCATTATGTTGCATAAACCACATATGCAAGTTTATACATGAACTTGGGTTATGATCATATTATGTAAGTTGTGACATTTAACCAAACAAGTTGACACCTTTAGATCCATGACATGTGTAGTTTTATGCAAGTTTCACCCCTATTATGATTAGATCTATTTTATTTGTCTATATGTTGTGATAATTTATCTTTGTGATATGAGTTAGACTATTCGAGTCTAACGTATATTTTGCATTGAATAAGCGAACGTATAACGTGGGGTAGGGGTAATATTAAGGATTTAATATTAAGAAATTGGGGTGCAATTGATATGATTTTGCATACCGTAAGTGGATGGCCATAATTGAGTCAATTATGGACATCATTAAATTTGGAATTAATTAATGATTTGAATAGGGATGTATTTAAAACTAGGGTAAAAGATTATAAGTGTTAATCAATGCTTAGGACGCGAGGTTGGACTCGTTTGTGACGTAAAACTGGCCGGACCCGCCCGACGAATCCAGTAGTCACAAATGTCAGCCCAATGTGAGAGGTCCTAGGCCCAAATTAAAGAATAATAGTTGTAAAGACACGAGGTTAGACTCTTTTATGGTGTAAGACTGCCCGGACCCGCCCGGCGAATCCAGCTGCCATAAATGCCAGTCTAATGTGAGAGGTCTTTATGAGGTTATGGCCTGAACGAATTAAGAAATACTTAACCAGATAAACATGTGAAGTGGGACATGGGGGTTAAGTAGGTGCCTTGGGTGGCATGAGGTATCTAGTGAGTGCCTTTAGTGGCATTTTAAATACGATTAGTAAGACTTAACCAAACACACATGTAAATGAACATGACTAAGAGGGTTAAGTGGGATGTACTAGTGGGGACAAGCTTAGGTGGATAGCTTGTGGTAAGTAAAGGGGGCCCATTTCAACCAGTAACCCAAACGTATCTTTGTGTGCTCGACCCAAGTCGAGGATGGGACACGCGTACTGGGCTTGGCTATAAGAGGCCAAACGGGTTAGCGGTGGCAACGCAAGTCCAACTGGTTTCATATGCGTGTGTGGACCCGGGCTGGTAGGTAAGACGTTGTTGCATCGTGTAGGTATAAGCCGTGCATCCTCAAGTTGTATCGGGTTGCCACTTTAGGGGAGTGATACACCCCACCGTGGGGCCAGCACGGATATCTACGAGTAGGGAGCCGATCGTAAGTGGGTAGTGGGGTACACCTAGTGGAGATAGGGGCAGGCGGCACCTATGTAGTCAGCTAGGGGTACACGAAGTTATTTATATAATTTCTATGTTCGGTGAGTAGGATCAACCTTTTGGGTTACTGGTGTGGTGCAGTGTAGTAATTATTCGTTAGTATTATGTGTGCCTTTAACGTTATCTTATCTGCTCTTCCATACCCAATAGTTCATAGACATTTCCTTGTTTTCCAGCTTATGCCTTAGTCTAGTTATTTTGATAATAGTATTATTAGAATTATCATACTCGCCAGACTTTATGTTTGACCCCCTCTATTTCTATCTTTTTCCCCCTCCAGTTCCTCAGGGTTGGCCCAGTTCTAGCGGAGTTTGATTGGATTGCTTTATCTCTCTTTTGGAAAGCTTGGACAGCTGAAGTAAAGTCCAACTTGTTTTCTTCTTTAATGGCTATTTATGTAATGGGGTTATGTATTTTGTTTTATCAAGATGGATATTGTACTTGACTCTTATTTATGGTTTTATGATGTAACAAACATGTTTAATTTCCGCTGCAATGAAATAAAGTTTTAGATTTCCAAGTACTACTTATTATCTGTCTTGTTGTAATTTTTCTGTTCTATATTAACTTAAAACCTCCATGGAAGATAATGCATTCCCTTTGTGAGTGACATTAATGGACGTGGGGTGTTACAAAATACAAAATACATACATAATTTTTGACCCAAAGGACAAAATACATAGAACAAGGCAACATGCATGTATATGTGTGGTACATATGTAGCCTGGTTATTAATAGCCCAAAGGTAGTAGTTCCAGATGCAAAAACCCAGAAAATCAGAACCAATTTAAAATTTTTATTTTAGCAATTTTAATGAATTTTGGATATTTAAAACAAATTTTTTAAATAATAACGAGTAAATATTTATTTTCGACAAAGTTAAAACCAATAATTTTATTTTAATTATAAAACAAGCGTGAAATGGCGTGGCAGTTAGAAAATTCGATTTCCAAATTCAAATGAATGTACAGAATTTATTATAAGTCAGAATTGGACGAAACAACAAATATTTGAATCTGTTTAACAATATCTTTCTAAGGATATAAGAAAATGAGATTTCGTTTTATAAATTGAAAGTATGTACAGTTTAAAATTTAGAAAAGTCACTGTAGAATTTATGTATATTTTAATATATATATAAAGCCCTTAAAAATAGCCATTTTGCAAATGACCTTCGTTTTCGACGAAACAACTTTTGTTGGATCAGGAATGTCAAATTATTGCTAGAATCCAATTTTCATAATTTTTTGAATTAATATGTCAGCGTAGTGAATTAATACGCGTTTGGTAATTTTAGTTTGAATTTAATCGACTGGAAATTGACCATTTTTCAAATAATCTCCAAATTCAACGAAATTAGTTTTGTTGGGACCGTATCGTCAAAAAAAGCTAGAAATAATTTTAATGTAATTTTTAGAGTCAATGTGTGTCTCCGGTAAATTGAAATGTACATTTAAAATTGAGTGTATTGATTTATGTTTTAATTTAAAGAAAAACTGATTGAAACAATCTAATTGGCTTACCGGACCTATGCCATTGTGTCCTGAATGAGGGTAATTAGCTAGGGCGATAGTCGTTAGGTTTGATTTGGAGTTTCTATCATTAAACATGTATTTTAAAATCAAAAGAATTAAATAAAATAAAATATTATTTATATATATAACCTTCATAACCCTAATCCCCAAATTCACTACCACATTCGAAACCCGTTTAGCCCCGTCCTCAAAACATACTGACGCTTTCCTAATGGCCACTGCACCTGGCCGCGATCCCCCTACCACCTCCGACTAAGGCACGTCCCTCCCCCTAGCTCCTCCTTTCGCGCTCTCTCTCCTCCAAACCCCCTCCCAAAAACGAACAGAGATCACCCAAGACCGCAGCCGCTGGCCATCAGAGGGGCCCCACCGCCTGCCCATGCCCTGCGCCCTCCTTAGCCCACCTCCGGTAGCTGTGGACCCCCTCCCCTCCGTTGAAAGCCCTGTAAGTGTTTTGTTTTAAACTCCTTTGAATAATTAGTTCGATTTAATTAAAAATCATTGTTTTAAATTTATAAAACTAGCATGGTTTAGTGTGAAAAAATTGGATTTTTATATATATTATAGCATTATAAAAATATTGTTTTTATATGAAATGTTTTGATATAAAAATTAGACCTTTATTATGAAGAGAGCAATATAAAAATTAGATCTTTATTATGAAGAGAGTAATACAAAAATTAGATCTTTATTATGAAGAGAGCAATATAAAAGTGATATTTTTATTAATATGAATACCAAACAAAAATTGGATTTTTATTTATATGAATGGCAAATAAAAATTGGATTTTTATTGTAAATAGCTATGTAATAAAAATATAAATTTTATAATATATGTAGCGATATAATAATATTATTTTTATTTTGAAGTTAGCAAAATAAAAATATTATTTTTATTATCTAGAAAGCGAAGTAAAAAATATGATTTTTATATATGTAGTAGCATTGTTAAAAATCGGATTTTTAATAAAAATGCGTGAAATAGAGTGCAATGGAAGCACGGGGAAGAACGCTACGCATTGGAAATAAATCCAAACCATTGTCCGCTAAGGAATAGCGGAGTGGAAACCAATGGTGAGAACTTCTCACTTTAATTTTCATTTCTAGTTAAAATATATGTTAGGATGCGGACGGTGCTTAGCAGCACCAGACAGCATCGTCCAAAGACCATGGACGACTTATTTGATTGTATTGTGTTATGGAAATTGATTGTGATCGTGATGTAAATAGAAAATAAAGGATTCATGTGTTGAATAAAATATTTTATCATTAAAAATATAATTTTTAACGTGTATGTAAATAAAATAAATATTCATTTACAAATCGGATGATTTGTTTATGTACACCCATTTGACTGATATTGATTGAGATGATAAATTTTACACATCTCCCAACTGCACAAATATAAACTATGTTTATTGATTGAAACCCCACACGGGTATTGGGATGATATTAGACGTACACTAATCCCAATTATTTAGTTGTATTTCGATCGATTGGTTGACAGCTGTGGTAAGTGTTAATTATTTATATTTAATGCTTATGCAGTTGTGTGATGCAGTTTGGATGATGGTTGATTGTTTATCATGTTATTATATACATGTATTGTATGGAATCCATATAAATAACATTATATGATAATTGATTTGGTCTCATTCCAATTTGGAAAATATTGAATATTTTAAAATAATATTCAGAAAGAGGATTAAAAATATTCATGTGTAGAATATATATTCATGTGTTGAATAATATAAAATAATGAATATTTTAAAATAATATTCAAAAAGAGGATTAAAAATATTCATGTGTTGAATAGATATTCATGTGTTGAATAATATTAAATAACGAATATTCCAAAATAATATTCAGAAAATAATCAAAATGTGATTTTGATGTCAGATTTTGGACGGGCATGGAAATATAAAAATATTTGAAGTTGTGTTGATTAGATATGCGCAATTTGGACGCGAACGATATTTATATCGATTTTATTCACTTTTATAATGGATATCGAATAGGAAATGATTTCAAAATATAATAATTTGAAAATATGATCGTTTATATGTTAACGATATAGAATATTCAATTTTGATTTAAAATTGAAAATGAAGTTGGAATCGTTTTAAGATGAATTTATAAACGATTTATAAAATACGTTTTAAATGGAAATCGACGAAATATATATAATATATAAACTATACATATATTATATGGCCTGAACCGAATGCGCTGCGCAGCGACCGTTGACTAATTTCGACCATAGACTTGAATTGACGTTAAGGGAGATCCAACCGTCGGATTCTCCTAAAACTGGAACCGTTGGGTTCGTATCGAAAAGAGATTTCCAACGAATATTAGAGATTTGAAATCTAACGGTTGGATTTGAAAATATGTCCAAATAAAATTTGGAAAAAGTCGCTGTAAGTGCAGTTTGATGACCATTTATGGAAATCGACTGTATGGGCCTTGATAAAATTATTAAAAATATTAATAATTTGTGTAAAATCATAATAAATGATTTGGAAAGAACTGGGATGAAAAATTCCATATTTGGAAAGATAAAATATATTTTTATCAAAATGAACTAGTTATTAACTAGAAAGATAAACCAATATTTTTAAATAAATAAATTGGATCGAATGTGTTTTTAATATAACAAGTATTTCCCAATGGAAAGAATTGGAATGGATTTGAATAGAAATAATCTTCGGTATTGGATTCCGTGATTATACGTATATTGTTATGGAAATTTGGAAGATATATATATATATCGTTATTTCCAATACGATATTTGTTGGTTTCAGAATTTGATATTGAATATAAGCCGATATAATTTCTATTCAGAGCCTTGTATTTAATACCAAATTGGATTTTGGGTTTGTCGTGAACGGTGTCTTCATTAACACTGTTCTTAAAACCGGTTAAGAAAATAATAAATATTTTAATTAAGATTTAAAGAAGAATTGTCAATTAATTAACATTTAATTAGAATTGAAATGGAATGTGAATTGGGTTTATTGTGAACTGTGTTTTTTAATGACATTCGTTCTTGAACCCGATTTACAGTAAAATGTGATTTGGAACTGATAAATCTTTTTATTAAGATTTAATGGAAATTTTCCAAAGTAAAGTTTTTCCAATATAAAATATTGGAATTGAATGGAATTCAATTGGTAATAATCGAAGTGAACTTCTATGGAGGAAGGCTGTTAATATACATGGAATTTAAAAGGCATTGCCGTTATTCCATTTATATTATTAGTCGGATACGGAAATTGATATTGATTATATATTGATCTGTTTTCTGTGGCGATTCCATAATTAATGGAATGTGATTTTGGGTTTATCGTGAACCGTGTTTTAAATGACATTTGTTCTTTAACCCGGTTAAAGACAGGATTTATTTCGCAAAGTTAAATAATCATTAATATTGATTTTTGGGAAGATTTAAACTAAGTGGAGTTTTAATGAATCTTTAATTAGATTTAAATGGGAATGTGATAATTTAAATTATCCAATTTGGAAAATGATCGAGAATGGAGTATCACCAGTTTTTCTCTAAGCGATATTTAAATCTTTAATTAGATTTGAACGAGAAATGGTAATACATATTTACCGATAACACCATGGTGTTTGATATGGAGTATCACCATTATTGCTCCATGGAATAAATAGATTAGGATGGGGAAATAAAATAAATGATTACTTCTATGTGGTTCGCTAATGCTGACTAGTTTGGATAAACCTTAATTTGGTTTGAATTGATATCCAAAGGAAGATTAAAGATTAAGTTTTAAAGAATTTATCTTTGATAAAATTAATGGGAACCTTTACCTAAAATGTGAATATTTGAATAAAATAATATTCTTGACTGGAATGAGGTTTACGTTATGTTTGTGTAGCACTTGTTTATAATATACACTGGTCATTCAGAAAGGCTGGGTTTATACCCATTCTGAATAATTGATTCGACTATAAGTCGACGATGAAGATGGTGGTTGAAGACCAGAGGTCTTCACATCGTTTGGATGATTACTATTGTCTTGATTGGGCTATACACCCAAGACGAGGTAATAAGTGGTAATCGTCCAGACGTACTTGGAGATCGATGGTTATGCGAGCGCCTCTCTCCTGTATTGGACATATAGGACGAGGAAAAAGGTGTCTCCGGTTTCGTTCAGACCCAGAATGAACTTGTAAATGGACTGTGTGTCTGAAAATGGGTTTTACTCTGTTTTGATTGATCTCTATTAAATATATCTATTTAGTGGCAATGAATTTATTCTCTTGCTTAACACCCTTCTCTGAGACGTACGAGCTCAGAGGTTATATATCGATAGACATCCGTCGCATGGTGTGAATTACCTGCGTGGCAAGCCTGAGTGGCAAATGATCAAGGCTTCTATTGGAAAGCAGAGTCTTCTGGTTGATGATCAGAGCACAGCTTTAATATAGCACCGCTTTGTGTATAGCGTTAATTTGCGAGCCTCACACCTCGAAAAACGGGATCATGACTGCAGGGAGTGCACAATGTTTCTTTCTAACTATAAGTGGTGTCAGGGTTTTGCAAGCCCAGACATTTTTATATTTTTACCTATGTGGTTGTTGGAATGTGAGGTGCCTCGGTTACATCGGTCTCTACGGAGCTGATGGATAGGTCCGATATGACCGGGAAATGTGCATTCAGCAGTACTAATCCACTAACGTAAGTGTGGATCGACCCTGAAGAGCCAAGGGTCTACTACGGGAGATCCTGAGGCATTTGCTAGAATGTCTCGAAGCGGTGAGGAGCCATCACTGGCCTCGACTCATAGATGGAATCCAATTTCCAATACGTGACATTTCGGTTTTATTTGTAGAGCCTAGTATGGCGACATGACAGATGGTACACATGCCACTTATGATTGATACATTTATATTTGAAGTTGTTTTATACACTATACACTTATAATAGTATCAAATGATTTGTTTTAAACGTACCAAGCATTTTTGGCTATTATAAGGAAAACCCTATCTTTCGGCTTACGTTGCATTGTGTGATGTGACCTGGGCCTTATTATAGCTTCGTTTTTTCAAAAAACATTGCGCTGTTTTTTTTATGGACTGGTATTCTTGGGAGGAAACCCATTCCGTGTTATACAGTGTGGTCCCTTGATTTACTCTACTTCAAAAATCAAGTTTTTATAACTATTTTAGTTCTCACACCAGTCACATGACTGACCTAGAGTTTATTATTTTAACCTAAACTCTGGGTGCCCCTATTTTCCACATGGGCAGCTAGTAGTTTTGGTTATGCGGATTTATTCTTACAAGATCTCGGTTAACGGCTGGAGCTATATACGGAAAGCTCTTTATCTGTGTATTTCTTTCAGTTGTGTTATGTATTATTTTTTCACTGCCATGCAATTTATTTTAAAATCTCTGATATTTTCGGCTGTAAATGATTTATTCATACTCTGTTATTCTTGTACTCTGATGTAATTGTTGTAATAGCAATGAAATGTTCTTCTGTTCGTGTCCTGATTCGTCTTGTTCTCATTACAATTCATTCTTTCTCTTCGGAGATCGGGGAAGTTCGGTCGTTATAGCTTGGTATCAGAGCTTTGGTTTACAGGGCTCGGGAACAAGACACATTAGAACCAATCCAAAGAATTCATCAGTGATTGGATTAGTAATATCCAATGAGGATAACTCGTTAGAGATGGGATCAGCTGTATCCTAGAATGAGTGCGAAGAGTTTTATTTTTAAAATAAAAAAATTTGTTTTGGAATTTAATCTAATATTAAGTATTTGAGTATATTATTTAATTTTATTTCGGACAAACGAGTATATGCATATACGTGTCATGAACATATATTCGAAGCCTCAAATATACTATGTAGATATAGAAACACACTCTAAACGCCCGGGAATAATTCTGGTGATGCCGCGGCATCGTCACTCTTTATTTTTGAGTTTTGAAAGTGGGATTTCTATATATTTCCAATTGACTGGTGTTAGAACCAAAACTAGATATGGTCTATTGTTGTGACTTGGCATAAAAAATGGATTTTCATATATATATAAAAAGTTATGTGTTTGAAACGATAATCAACTAATTAATTGTTGATTGTGTTGTTTGATTATTGGTTTGATTAATTAAAATTTTGAACCATTAAGCCAAACTGTATCAAATATTGAACTGAATTGAAATTGGTTGAAATTGCATACATGTACATGCATATATATTGAACAGGTCATAGCAGGGAAGCTAAGCAGAGGAATAAAATTGTATGCCCGACAAATAGGTACATGTTTACTAATTTATTGGGTTTAGATGATTTTACGAGCCGATTGACGTTTTCTTTTTGGATAATGAGGGCCCTGCATGGCTAGTTATGATTTTAAATGTCTCCCCATACAAAGAAGGTTATGGTGAAATTTTTCGAAAATGTAGGTTGTTAGCCAAATTTTTGAGAAATTAGAAAATTCTTAGGAGCTGAAAAGTTAAAAAATAAGCGCCTGAATGAGAGTTGAGTTGATTGGTTAAACAACTTTCAGCTCCGTGCCTTTTCGAGGACGAAAAGATTTTAAGTGGGGGAGATTGTAACAATCCGGAAAATCATTTTAGCAATTTTAATGAATTTTGCATATTTAAAATGAATTATTTTAAATAATAACGAGTAAAATTTTATTTTCGACAAAGTTAAAACGAATAATTTTATTTTAATTATAAAACGAGCCTGAAATGGCGTGATAGTTTGAAAATTCGATTTTTAAATTCAAATGAATATAAAGAATTCATTATAAGTCAAAATTGGATGAAACAAGAAATATGAATTTGTTTAACAATATCTTTCTAACGGATGTAAGAAACTAAGATTTCATTTTATAAATTGAAAGTTATATCCAGTTTAAAATTTAGAAAAGTCGCCGTGGAATTTATATATATATTTTAATAGATATAAAGCCTTTAAAAATAGCTATTTTCAAACGACCTTCATTTTCAACGAAACCACTTTTGTTGGATCCGGAATGTCAAATTATTGCTAGATTCCAATTTTAATCATTTTTGGAATTAATATGCGAGCGTAGATAATTAAAATGTGTTTGGTAATTTAAGCTTTAATTTAATCGACTGGAAATTGACCATTTTTTAAACAGTCTCCAAATTGGATACAATTAGTTTTGTTGGGACCGTATCATCAAAACAAAGCTAGAAATAATTTTTCTGTAATTTTTAGAGTCTGTGTGTGGCCCTGGTAAATTGAAATGTACGTTTAAATCGAATGTATTAATTTATGTTTTAATTTAAAGAAAAACTAATCGAAACAGTCGAATTGGCTTACCGGACCTATACCATTGTGTCCGGAATGGGGGTAATGTAACGACCCGGAATTTTGGGGCAAATTTAAAATTTTTATTTTAATTATTTTAATGGACTTTGGACATTCAAAATAGTTTATTTTTAATTATAACGACGAAAAATTTATTTATAACGATGCTGCCACGTATAAATTTATAATTTATAAATTACGAGCCTGAAATGGCGCAGTAGTTTTGAATTTCGATTTTTAACTTTAGAAAATCATATAAAATTGAAAATAAATCGGAATCGGACGAAATAGATAACCTTGGGAGCGTATTGTCGATATCTTTCTAGCGAATGAAAGAAAATCAGTTTTCAGTTTATAAATTGTAAGTTATGTCAAAATTAAAATTTTGGAAAAAAGCTATGGAATTTATATATATTAATATATACGGCCCAAAAGGATACTTTTTGCATATGAATGAATTTGGACTTGAAACCATTTCCATTGAGTTCAAAATGATGTTTCTGCATTGAAAAAGTATAAACACAAATATATTCCGAGTATCGAAAATTATTGTTTTAAATATGTATTTTTATTATTAAAATATATATGCCTTAAAAATGGAAATTTTGCAAACGACCTCTGAATTCGACGAAACTACTTCCTGTGGATCTGGAATATTAAATTATCGCTAGATGCCAAAATTCGTAATTTTTGGAGTCAGTATGTGGTCGTTATTAATTTTTCAATGAAAACGGTCAATTTTCAGACTTTAAAAATTCATTAATAATTCATACGGACTCGGAATTTAACAAAATCAGTTTTTATGGGTTCGTAATATTAAAAATTAGCTGTGCTCCAATTTTCAGAAAAATTGAAATCAGTATGTGATCACACAGTTTTTAAAACGAAGAAAAGGACTGAAAATTAAAGAAAATTACAACATAAACGCTTATTATTATATAAGTTAAAATAGACAAGGACTTGAATAGAAAATTCACAACCTCTATATAATATCTCATTCTCTCATAAACCTAAGTTTTCTTAAACCTATCAGCCTCCTTTTCCTTCATTTTCATGGCGACTACGCTCCTTCTTCCTCTAAAAACTTCTTTGCAAATTAGCCCCTGAAAACAAAATAATTTATATCTCTCAATTAGAACAAAATCAGACCTATCGTCGCTTGGAAAATTCATGACCTATCGTCGCATGGATTCGCCGGAATCTCAATCCAAAGGCAGCAGGACTATTTTCATTTTTGGGTATTGCGGGCCCCACGAAGGGAGTTTGGTCGAGCGACTTCAGGCAGTGGTAGAGGGGAAGCATAAAGTTCTTTAGGCAGTGGTGGCATGGTCCCAGGTGGCCGGAGTTGGCCGGAATGTCGATTCGATTGGAGGGGTGTTGAAAACAGGACAGCCGCAAAGATGAGCAATTTCCCGTTGATCCGTGCATTTTCAGGCGAAGTGACCCACAGAGAAGTTGTTCGGGACGTCGAGATCTAGCTACTGACAAAAATTGGTGACAATTGGTGCATCGAGGTGGCCGCAGCACCAAGATGAACAGAAACTGCAGTTTTCCGCTCCATTGTAGATCATGAGGCCCACGTGGCGAACTGGAGGGGGGTCCACCAGGCGTGGAAAGAGGGGAAGAAGCCGGAGAGAATGGCGCTAGTTTCGTGCAATTCCAACTTACGGTTTGGCTGTGGCGAACATTTTAAGTTGAGAGTGTCGTTTGAAAAAAAAGGTGAAGGGCTTAAATGCGAAACATTTATTTAATTTTATGTTCAATGTTCGTAATGCAATATCTTTTACACACGAGATCGAACTTTGACGATTTCAGGTCTGCTGCGATCGTGGTAACGAGAGCCTCGCGTGGACACCAAATTTGTCCAATTTGGAAGAAGTTGAAATTTTGGGTAATTTTTACAAATTTAAATATTATTTAAATCAATTTGTTAACTTCGCAAGTGCCTAACTTTTTGTCACATTATCGAAATTGCATGAAACTGAATCCGTTGAGATCGTTGTGTTAAGAGCTTCGAGCGAGAAGTAATTTTGTCCAATTCTGAGCAAGTTGAAAATTTGGGTAATTTTCATAATTTAATTTAATTATTTAATTATTACAAAATTCAGAAATTCATAACTTTGTGATACGAACTCGAAATCGCATGAAACAGGATGTACTGTGATTAGTGAGTCGAGAGCGACGGGTAGACACTAATTTCATCAAATTTGAAGCATGTTGAATTTTGGGCTAAAATTGGGCCCGAACCGTCAATTTAAAGCCAGCAAAGGTGAGAACTTTTATCTCACTCAAGTTTTTGAATAGTTAATTATTTTTATTATTAAATATTAATTAATTATCAGAGTTAGAATTATTGTTTGTTGGATATATGTTGATTTAGATGACTATTGTGAATTGTTTGAAATTTGAAATATGTAACATGTTGTTATGACATTTATGATATTTAAAACATGTTTACACTGCCATTTACAAGTTGCCTGACTTGTTTATGTTGATTGGACGTTAAAATTTCACACATCGTCCAAAAGCACAATAAATAATATATTATTCGAATTTGTGTTGGTTGAAACCCAACACGGGTCTTGGGTTGATATTCTGACAACACATTGCCCTTGTGATTATTTTAATTGCACTTTGGTTGTTATTTGAATGTTTTGTCATTATTATGGAATTAATGCAATGTTTGAAATCCATGTAATTAAATTATACGGAAATTATTGGGTCTCATTCTAATTTAGGATTAAAAGAATATTTTAATCTAATCTTCAACTAGGTAATTAAATGATAGTTTTGATATTGACAATTTAAAAAGATTATATCTTTATTGTTAAAAGTTACCATAAAAAGGATTGAATCAAAAGATTACATTTTTAATTGTCATGTGTTAAAATAAAAGGATTGATTTCAGAATTGAACATTTTGAAAAGATTTCTATTATTATATTATAATAATATGGAAAGTTCATTTTTTATCAAAAAATTGAAATGTAAGTTAGGAAATTTGGAAATAAAGTATTTTTAACATTTATTAAAAAGATCATATTTTTATTATGTAGAATATTCTAATAAAGTTATATTTTAAAATAGGAGATATTTTAAAATTAAGATATTTTAAAATAAGGGATGTTTTAAAATAATATTTCCCAATGAAATAATTATAATTATAAATTACAATTGTACTTGGACACGAGGTTAGGTTACATTTGTGGTGGAAGTCTGCCCGGACCTGCCCGGCATACCCAACAGCCACAAATGTTGGACCTAATGTGAGAGGTCCAAGTGCGAAAATACAAATCGGGACATGACACGAGGTTAAGCCCAACTTGTGGGATAAGTCTGCCCGGAACCACCCGCATATCCAGCATCCACAAGTCGCAGGCTTAATGTGGGAGGTCTGGCCCAGTATAAAATATAAAGGAATAAGATTATGAATTGAGCTATTTAATTTGTTTTAAATAGCAACGCCATTTTAACCCGAACGTAACTATCGATTTATTTTATCCATTTTGTAATGAATATTAAAAGAGCTAATTTCAAAATTTATATTTTGGAAATAATATTATTTTAATATGATAAAAGATAGAATATTCAATTTGGATTTAGAAGTGAAAATAAAGATTGAAATGAAAATATTACATTTTCAATGTAATAAAGATTAAATTAAAATATTACATTTTTCAATGTAATAAAGGTTGAATTAAAAAGATTACATTAAACGATTTCATTTTTTTATTTAAGATTGATTACATTAGAAAGAATACTTTTTTATAGTTCATTTGTTTCATTAAAAGGATTAGATAATAAGAATGACATTTTCACTACAATATGGTTTTCAAGTATGATTTGCATTAAAAAGAATTTGATGTTAAAGTATGATTTGTTATTTAGAAATCCTTTGAATTAAAATTTAATAGAAATTTCTAAAGAGAAGTTTTCCAATTCAATATATATTAAATTGGAATTGAAAGAGAATAATTAGATTTGGGGTTGTCGTGAACGGTGTCTGTAATAACATTGTTCTTAAACCCCGATTAGAAAAGAATAAATCTTTTAAATAAAATATAATGGAATTTTCCAATCAATATTTAAATTGGAATAAAATGATAAATATAAATTTGGAAAAGATAAATCTTTTAATTAAGATTATTAGAGTTTCCAATAATATTTAGTAATTGGAATAAATTTAAATGTAAATTTGGTTTATCGTGAACTATGTTTTTAACGACATTTGTTCTTTAACCCGATTTATAGTGAAAGTATGATTTGGAATTTATAAATCTTTAATCTAGATTTAATGAAATTTTTCCAAAGTAAAGTTTTCCAATTTAATATATTAAATTGGAATGGAATGGAATTCGATTGGTTAATTGTTGAGATGAACTTCTGTGGATGAAGACTGTTACTATATATGGAATTTAAAAGGCCTTGTCGTTATTCCATTTATATTATTAGTCTGATACAGAAATTTATATCAATTATATGTTGATCTAATTTCAGTGAAGATTCCATATTTTGTTGAAGATGATTTTGGGTTTATCGTGAACTGTGTTTTAAATGACACTAGTTCTTTAACCCAGTTAAAGATAGGAATTATTTCTTAAAATTGGCTATCATTAAATAATGATTTTTGATATTAAAACCGAATGGGAGTTTTAATAAATTCTTAATTGGATTGAATAGAATAAATTCAAAGGATTTTATCGTTGATAAAATTAATGGGAATCATTCCCTAAAAATAAGAATATTGTATTAAAAACAATATTCTGGATTGGAATGAGGCGTTTGATGTGTTTTTTAGCACTTGATTATAAAATACGCAAATTACTCAGAAAGACCGGGTTTAACCCATTCTGAATAATTAATACGACGATCAAGAGTCGAAGATGAAGATGGTGGTTGAAGACCGGAGTTCTTCACATCGTTTGGATGATTATTGCTATCTTGATTGGACCTTACACCCAAGACAGTGGAAAAGTTGTGATCATCCAAATGTACTTGGAGATCGATGGGAATGCGAGGAATAAGGTGCCTCCGGTTTCTTTCAGACCCAGAACGGACTTGTAAACAGATTACATGTCTGACATTGTATTCCTTTATAGTATATCCATTGACCTCTGTTTAACGTATAATTGTTTGGTGGTGGAGAATTTATTCTTCACTTAACACCCGATTATATATTGATAGATGATCAATGATATGGTATTGTCTGATAATGTGGCATGCCAAGATGCAAATGATCAAGGCTTTTGTTTAAAAGCAGGGGATGATCAAAGCATAGCCTGTTTAGGCGTATCTTTGTGTATAGCGTGACTTCGCGAGCCTCACACCCCGGTATGAGTCAAAATCGGGATATGGACCATAGGGAGTGCACACGTTTCTTTCTAGCTAAAGTGGTGTCAGTGACCTACCAGCCCTGACATTTTTACTTATGCGGATGATGGAGTATGAGGTACCTAGGATTTATAGGTTGTTAGTGGCCATATCGAGGTACAAAGGAAACGGGAAACGTGTGTTTAGGCATAACTAATCCACTACCGTTAGGTGGGGACCGGCCCTACCGCTCCAAGGGTTGCCCATAGGTGTGATCCTCAGGCATTTGCTAGAGTGTCTCGAATCGAAGAGGATGATCCCTAGCCTCGATTTCATGATGGAAAACCAATTTCCAATACGACATTATAGTTTTGATTGTAAACCCTATATATGGCGACATAGTGGGATGGGGCGCTCATGCCATCTATGATTAATACATTTACTTCCGAAATTGATTTCTGCATTATGCACTTATAGTAATATTAAAAGATAAATTTCACGTACCAAGCATATTTGGCTACTATAAGGTAAAACTCTATCCTCCGGCTTGCGTTGTATTGTATGATGGGACCTGAGTCTTATAATAGCTTCATTTTCCTTTATTTAGCATTGCGCTGTTTATTTTTATGCACTAGTATTCTTGAGGGTAAACCCGTTCCATGTTATACGGCGTGGTCCCTTGATTTACCTAACTTTAAAATCGACGTAATAATTGTTTTTGAGTTCTCATACCAGTCCCATGACTGATCTGGAGTTTATTGTTTTAACCTACACTCTGGGTGCCCATATTTTCCACACAGGTAGCAAGTAGTTTTGGTTTTGTAGATATTATATTCACAAGATCCTGATCTATAACTGAAGTGATATTTGGAAAGCTCTCTATCCGTGTATTTCTTCCAGTTGTATTTATATTATATTTCCACTGCTATTTAAATGAAATTTTAAACCTCTGATATTGTATTTCTAATGTATATTATTCATTGATACTCTGGAATATTCTTGTACTCTGATGTAATTGTTGTAACAACAATAAAATGTTCTTCTGTTTGTGTTCTGATGTGTGTTGTTCTCAAAGCAATCCAAGCTTTCCTTTACGGGGAAATTTGGGTCGTCACATTTGGTATCATTGCTTTGGTTTACAGAGCTCGAGAACAAAATACATTAGAACCAAATGAAAGAATCCATCCGAGATTGGATTACTAATATCCAATAAGAATAACTCGTTAGAGATCGGATCAGTAGCATCCTAAAATGAGTGTAAAGATCATTATTTTCCTTAAAAAAATAAAAAACAAATTTAGTTTTAAAAATCTTATCTATGTATACATATTTGAGATATTATTATATTTTACTTTGGACAATAGAGCATATAATGATTTTGAATATACGAGTAATTAACAGATATTCGAAGTTTTAATATACTGGATAGTTATAGAATCACACATTAGTCGCCCGAAGATGTTCTGATGGTGGTTCGGAACATCATCAGAATTTATGTTCGAGTTTCGAAAGTGGTATATCTATATATTTCCATTGACTGGTGTGAGAACCAAAACAAGATAGAGATTATTACTATGATTTGCACTAAAAATAGGATTTTTGGACTACATATAAAAGTTATATATATTGGAAAGGTTAATCACCTAATTGATTGCTAGTTGTTATGTTTGATAATTGGTTTAACTAAATAAAATATTGGAATGATAATTAATTTAACTGGTATGAGAAAGATTATTTAATTTAGATAAATCAAATTTGATATTGAACTGAATTGGAAATCGATTAGAATTGAAAGTTGAGATGATTAGAAAAGAAAAAAAAACAACCTTCAGCTTCGTTCCTTTTTTAGGACAAAAAGATTTTAAGTGGGGGAGATTGTAACGACCCGGAATTTTGGGGAAAATTAAAAATTTTTATTTTAATTATTTTAATGGACTTTGGACATTCAAAATAGTTTATTTTAAATTATAACGACGAAAAATTTATTTAAAACGATGTTGCGACGTATAAATTTATAATTTATAAATTATGTGCCTGAAATGGCGTAGTAGTTTCAAATTTCGATTTTTAACTTTGGAAAACCATATAAAATTGAAAATAAATCTGAATCGGACGAAACTGAAAAAATTGGGAGCGTATTGACGATATCTTTCTAATGAATGAAAGAAATTCAGTTTTCAGTTTATAAACTGTAAGTTATGTCAAAATTAATATTTCAGAAAAAAGTTACGGAATTTATATATATTAATATATATGGCCCAAAAGGTAACTTTTTGCATATGAATGAATTTGGACTCGAAACCACTTCCATTGAGTTCAAAATGATGTTACTGCATTGAAAAATATAAACACCGATATATTCTGAGATTCGAAAATTATTGTTTTAAATATGTATTTTTATTATTAAAATATATATGCCTTAAAAATGGAAATTTTGCAAACGACCTCTGTATTCGACGAAACCACTTTCTGTGGATCCGGAATATTAAATTATTGCTAGATGCCAAAATTCATATTTTTTGGAGTCAGTATGTGGTTGTTATTAATTTTTCAATAAAAACGGTCAATTATCAGACTTTAAAAATTCTTTAATAATTCATACGGACTTGGAATTTAACGAAATCAATTTCTATGGGTTTGTAATGTTAGGAATTAGCTGTGATCCAATTCTCAGAAAAATTGAAATCAGTATGTGATCACACGGTTTTTAAAACGAAGAAAAGGACTGAAAATTAAACAAATTACAACATAATGCCTTATTATTATATAAGTTAAAATAGACAAGGAATTGAATAGAAAATTCACGACCTCTATATAATATCTCATTCTCCCATAAACCTAACTTTTCCTTAACCTATCAGCTACCTTTTCCTTCATTTTCATGGCGACTACACTACTTCTTCCTCCAAAAACTTCTTTGCAAGTTAGCCCCTGAAAACAAAATAATTTATATCTCTCAATCAGAAAAAAATCAGACCAAACCCTTTCTGGGTTTTGTTCATATCAATAACCACTACCTACACGAAAAATTCATGACCAATCGTCGCACGGATTCGCCGAAATCTAAATCCAAAGGCAACAGGTCTATTTTCGTTTTTTGGGTATTGCAGGCCCCACAAAGGGAGTTAGGTCGAGCGACTTTAGGCGGTGGTAGAGGCGAAGCATATAGTTCTTTGGGAGGTAGTGGCACGGTCTCAGGTGGCCGGAGTTGGTCGGAATGTCGATTCGATTGGAGGGGTGCGGAAAACAGGACAGTCGCAAAGATGAGTAATTTCCCATCAATCTGTGCATTTTCAGGCGAAGTGACCCACAGACAAGTTGTTCGGGACGTCGAGATCTATCTACTAACAAAAATTGGTGACAATTGGTGCATCGAGGTGGCCGCAGTACCAAGATGAACAGAAACTGCAGTTTTCCATTCAACTGCAGATCGTGAGGCCCACGTGGCGAACTGGAGGGGGGTCCACCGGGCGTTGAAAGAGGGGGAGAAGCCGGAGAGAATGGATATGGTTTTGTGCAATTCTGACTTACGGTTTGGCTATGGCGAGCATTTTAATTGAGGGTGTCGTTTGAAAAAAATAGGTGAAGGGCTTAAACGTGAAACATTTGTTTAATTTTATGTTCAATGTTCGTATTGCAATATCTTTTACATACGAGATCGAAATTTGACGATTTCAGGTCTGCTGCGATCGTGGCGACGAGAGCTTCGCATGGACACCAAATTTGTCCAATTTGCAGGAAGTTGAAATTTTGGGTAATTTTTAAAAATTTAAATATTATTTAAATCGACTTGTTAACTTCGCAAGTGCATAACTTTTTGTCACGTTATCGAAATTGCATGATACTGAATCCGTTGAGATCGTTATGTCAAGAGCTTCGAGCGAGCAGTAATTTTGCCCAATTCTAAGCAAGTTGAAAATTTGGGTAATTTTCATAAGTGAAAATTAGGCTCACAACCCTAAAAATGTTCAAAATTAACACCACATCCATCAAAGTTTCTATGCATTTCCGATCCCTATTTTTAGCTGCCGCCCAAAATTTTTGGTCCATCCCGCCTCCTTCCACATCCACTTCCGCCTTTTTCAAATATTCAAAAAAAAAATGCGCTCACGCATAAAAAAAAGTTCTAAAATCTGGAAATAATCCCAGGAGTCCACGCAAATTAAAAAAAAGTTGCATACTTCTGCGCAACTATTGCTTATAGTAGCATACATGTATGCATATATTTATATAGTGTATTTATGTTGAAAATCTGGACCAATATACACATACATGTATGCAACTATTAGCAAATAACTACGTACATTTATGCATACAAAGTTGAACTGAGATCACGTGTAACGAATAGTTGCATACATGAATGCAACTATTCTGTATATATGCATGCATGTGTGCAACAAATTTAAAAGGGACGACGGCTTGCGAATATACACATGAATGCATGCATTTATTCTGTACATGAGCATAAATGTGTGCAACAATGTCTGAAAACTGCGAATGCTTGAAAAAACAGACCAAATTTGAATATATGCATAAATGGATGCATATAATGCAGTTTAGCTGCATGCATTTATACTACAGTTTGGGCGCAACACTGAAATATAAGCATGAATGTATGCAACTATTTACGAATAGGTGCATCTTTTGATGCAAAAACCTGCTGTTTCGCTGATTTTTTGTTATTTTGGGTTTTGACGTGGTTTTTTATTGATTTTCCACCTTATTTTTTTGGCGTGAACGTGTTTTATTTAATAATGAATTTATGTGATTTTTTTTATATTTTTTATATTTTTTTAAACGTTTTTGAAAAATAGGGACCTAATTTACAATAAGTTTAGGAATGGATGTGAGCCTAATTTTGAAACTTAATAGGGACCTGTGACAAACGAACCCTTTTCATAATCTAAATTAATTATTTAATTATTACAAAATTCAGAAATTCATAACTTTGTGATACGAACTCGAAATCGCACAAAACAGGATTTGCTGCGATCAGTGAGTCGAGAGCTACTCGTAGACACTAATTTCATCAAATTTGAAGCATGTTGAATTTTGGACTAAAATTGGGCCCGAGCCGTCAATTTAAAGCCAGCAAAGATGAGAACTTTAACTCACTCAAGGTTTTGAACAGTTAATTATTTTTATTTTTAAATATTAATTAATTATCTGAGTTGGAATTATTGTTTGTTGGATATATGTTGATTTAGATGACTATTGTGAATTGTTTGAAATTTGAAATATGTCACATGTTGTTATGACATTTATGATATTAAAAACATGTTTATACTGCCATTTATAAGTTGCCTGACTTGTTTATGTTGATTGGACGATAAATTTTCACACATCGTCCAAAAGCAAAATAAATAATACATTATTCGAATTTATGTTGGTTGAAACCCCACACGGGTCTTGGGTTGATATTCTGACTACACATCGCCCTTGTGATTAGTTTAAATTGCACTTTGGCTGTTATTTGAATGTTTTGTCATTATTATGGAATTAATTCTGAAACGACGCGAAATCCCCCTTATGGGAAATCACAGATTGAGTTAAGAACAAGGCACATCGGGAAGCAAACAGAAGAATATTTCATTGTTTATTACAACAATTACATCAGAATACAAGAGTATACAAAGTATGAATAAATATTACATAGAAAATATCAGAGATTACAATACATTACATAGCAGCGGAAAAATAATACAATGCACAACTAGAAGTAATACATGGATACAGAGCTTTCCGAGTATCGTTCCAGCTGTAAATCAGGTTCCTGTGAATATAAATCTGCAAATCCAAAACTACTAGCTGGTCGTGCAGAAAATAGGGGCACCCATAGTTTAGGTTAAAACAATAAACTCTAGGTTAGTCATGTGACTGGTGTGAGAACTAAAACAGTTACTAATCTTTATTTTTAAAATTAGGTAAATCAAGGGACCACGCCGTATAACACGAAACAGGTTTCCTCCCAAGAACACCAGTGCATAAAACAAACAGCGCAATGATAAATAAAGAACAATGAAGCTATTATAAGACCCAGGTCCCATCACACAATGCAACACAAGCCGGAGGATAGGGTTTTTACCTTATAATAGCCAAAGCATGCTTGATACGCTAAATTTCATGTTTTAGTATTACTATAAGTGTATAGTGTCAAAACATTTTCAATCATAAGTATCAAACATAGATGGCATAAGCACCCCATCCCACTATGTCGCCATACTAGGCTCTAAAAATAAAACCGCAAAGTCACGTATTGGAAATTGGATTTCCATCTATGAACCGAGGCCAGGGATTGTCCTCTACCTATTCGAGACAATCTAGCCTACCATGTCTCAGGACCCAGACTCAGGTGGGCCCTTGGATCGTCAGGGATGGTCCACCGATGTGGATTAAAATGCCTGAACACTGCGTTTCCCTACCCTTTGGGGCACAAATGAGCCAACAAATGACTCCATCAGTTTCACATAGTCACTGATATATCTGAGGCGCCTTGCAACAACAACAACCACATAAGTCAAACTCGTCAGTGCGTGTAAAACCACTGACGCCACTTCTAGCTAGAAAGAAACGCATGTCCTCGATGAGGTCCTCTCCCATTTCTGGTACACAACCGGGGTGTGAGGCTCGCGAATCAGCGTTACACAAAGCTATGCAACACAGGCCGTGCTTTGATCATCAACCACAAGACTCTTCTTTTCAAAAGAAGCCTTGATCATTTGCATCTTAGCATGCCACACAGGCAAACCACTCTATGCAACCGATATCCATCAATCGCACAGAATGATATCCAATGTCAGACACACAATCCATTTACAAGTCCGTTCTGGGTCTGAACGTAACCGGAGGCACCTTGTACCTCGCATATCCATCAATCTCCAAGTACGTCTGGACGATCACCAACTGATTCTCTCCTCTTGGGTGTACGGCCCAAAGAAGATCATCAGTAATTATCCAAATGAGTGAAGAACTCCGGTCTTCAACCACTGTCTTCATCTTCGACTTATTGTCGTATAAGTTATTCAGAATGGGATAAACCCGGCCCTTCTGAATCACTCACGTATATAATAAACAAGCGTTATGCAAACACAGCATACGCCTTATTTCAATTCATCAGTCACTAACCGTAAATTAGTAAGAGAACAATTCCCCAAATATAAACCCCGAAGGCCGAAACCAACATCAGATCAATACCCAGGAAACCATTCTTCTTAGCTAACCTCCAGTTAGTTTCTAAATTTCGCATTCTTAGGGAAAGGTTCCCATTAATTTTATCAAAGATAAATTCTTTTAAATTTATTCTTTAATCCTCCTTTGAATATCACTTCAAACTAGTCGGGATTAACGAACCTTACCCAAGTAATTATTTTTTTTAATTTCCCAACCCCAACCTATTCATCCCATGAAGTAAAACTGGTAATACTTCATATCTAACACCACGGTGTTATCGGTAAATTCAATTACCATTTCACGTTCAAATCAAATTAAAGATTTAACTATCGCCTGGAGCACAACTGGTGATACTCTATTCTCGATCATTTCAATCCAATTAAAGATTCATTAAAACGCCACAAAGTTTTAATCTTTAATTGGGTTAAAGAATCAATGTCATTTAAAACACAGTTCACGATAAACCCCAAAATCACATTCCATTCTATCAGCCTTTAACTGTAAAATAGCAAGTGAGCAATTCCCTAACTATTAACCCCGAAGGCCGAAACCAACATCAGATCAATACCCAAGAAACCATTCAACTTAACTAATCTCTAGTTAGTTTCTAATTTTCTTAACTCAGTGGGCTCTAAGAATAGTATTATTGAAGATACCGTTCACAACAACCCAAAATCACATTCCGTTGATTATCGGGTTAAAGAACAAGTGTTATTTAAAACACCGTTCACGATAAATCCAAAAATCATTTCAAATTCAATTCCAATTAAATGCCATTTAATTGGTACACTGCATTAAATCTAAATAAAATGATTTAATCTTTTTCTCAACTGGGCTTAAGAACAGTGTTAATAAAGACACCATTCACGACAAACCCAAATCCCATTTGATATTAAATACAAGGCTCTGAATAGAAAATATATCGACTTATTCAATATCAAATTCTACGACCGACAAATATCGTATTAGACATAACGATATAAATATATCTTTCAAATTTCCATAACAACATCTGTATAATCACGAAATTCAACATTGAACTATTCCGAAGATGATTTCGATTCAAATCCATTCTAATTCAATTATTGGAAATCCTGGTTATTTTCAAAACCATTTCAAATCCAATTTATTTATTTTAAAAATAAATAAATTATGATTCTAGTTCAAAACTAGTTCATTTCGATAAAAATCTATTTTTATCTTTTCAAATATGGAAATTTTCATCCCAATTCTTCCCAAATTATTTCTTATAATTTTACACAAATTATTCCTGTTTTTACTAATTTTATCAAGGCCCGAACAGTCGATTTCCATCAATGGCCATCGAACTGCACTTACAGCGACCTTTTCCAAATTTGATTTAGACATAATTCCAAATCCAACCGTTAGATTTCTAATTTCTTATATTCGTTAGAAAGCTCTTCTCGATATGAACACAATGGCTCTGGTTTTAGGAGAATCCGACGGTCGGATCTCCCATAATATCAATTCAAAGTCAATGGTCGAAATTCGCGAACTGCCGCAGCGCGGCGCGTTCTATTCAGGCCATTATATATATACATTATATATATTTCGTCGATTTCCTTTTAAAACGTATTTTATAAATTGTTTTAAATTCATTTTCCAAACGATTTCAACTTCCATCTCAAATTTAAATCAAAATTAAATCTTTCCAATATAAATTCGTTTTAAATTCATTTCAACTCGATTTCAATTCAAATCCATTGCTATTCAAATCGGTTTCAATTCAAATCAATTCCAGTTCAATTTCAATACTTTTTAAATTCAATTCAAAAAGATTTCAATTCTATTTCAATCTAATTCGAATTTCAATTCTATTCAGTTTAAATCCGAAATTCAATTCGGTTTAAATTCGAAATTCAATTCATTTCAAAATATTAGATTTTGAAATCACTTTCGATATTCATTATAAAATGAATGAAATCGATATAAATATCGTTCACGTCAAAATGGCATCAATCTAATCAACACGGCTTTTGTTCAACACATGAATTTATTTTCTATTCAACACATGAATTTATTTTCTATTCAACACATGAATTTATTTTCTATTCAACACATGAATTTATATTCTATATTGGAATGACGCCCAATCAATTACCATATAACGTTTATTATATGGATTTCCATACAACACATGTATATAATAGCAACGATAAATAATCAACCATCATCCAGAGTGCACCACACAACTGCATAAGCATTAAATATAAATATTTAATGTTTACACAGTCTGTCAACCCATCGATTGACATACAACTAAACATTCGGGATTAATGTACGCCAAATATCATCCCAATACTCGTGTGGGGTTTCAAATCAAAAAACACATACTTTATTTGTGCGGTTGGGCGATGTGTAAAATTTATCGTCCCAATCAATATCCGTCAAATCAGTGTATATAAACAAATCGCCCGATGTGTTTATAAATATTTATTTTATATACACGTTAAAAATCATATTTTCCACTATAAAATATTTTCCACTATAAAATATTTTATTTCATTTTACATCACACATTCAAATTTCACAACACAACAATCAAACAAACAAGCCATCCATGGTCTGTAGACGACGGGTGTCGGGTGCTGCTAAGCACCGTCTGTATCCTAGTATATATTTCAAACTAGAAAATAAATTAAAAGTGAGGAGTTCTCACCGACTAGCTAAACCAAACACCACGACTCTTCATATGTAGAAATCTTCATCGTGCTCGCCTTTTGTCAATTTCATTGTCCGTACTACATATATAAAAATCACATTTTTACACTGCTACTATAAAGATAAAAATTCTATTTTTACACCGTTTCTTTCTATATAAAAATTATATTTTTATATTTCTAGTTCATATATAAAGATCGAATTTTATATCATTGCTATAAAAATCACATTTTTATCTCAACATATATATACTAAAAATCAGATTTTTATTTCGCTACACGTATAAAAATTATATTTTTATATCTCTACAAATATTAAAATCATATCTTTATACTTTATATAATATAAAAATCATTCCTTTTGTTCATGAAAACAATATAAAAATCTATTCTTTATATTAAAAAAATCAATTCTTTATGCAAACAAAAATCATAACTTTTTATTTTCAAAAATCTGTACTTCACTTCTATAAAAATCCATTCTCACAGCATGAAAAATCTCATCTTTCTAATCTAATAAATCATATTTTTCCTCTCATGCAAAACATATTCATATAAAGAAAATCATATCTTTATAATAAAATTTAAATTCATATAATAAACTACTTTAAATAATGGCTGATTTAAACTAAATCTGAATTTACAAACAATAAACTCACGGTTTTATTCTTGGATGCCGAACTGGAGGGGGAAGGAGCGGCAGTGGTGAACTGGCGGCGGCGTAGGCTGTGAGGAGGTGGCGGGGGAGGTCACGTGGTCGGGGCAGTGGTGGTCAGGCGAAGTGGAGTTAGGGTTCACAATGGAGGGTCTTCATCGATTGGGAACTTCGAATAGGGGGAAAGAGGGAGGGGGCAGGACTGTCGACGAGGGGAAAGAAGGCATCGGCGGTGGCTAGGGCATTGGAGGCCGAGTGGCGATCGATTTAGGGGGGGCGACGAGGAAACGAGGGCATCGGGCCCTTTTTTTTCTTTTTTCTTCTGAGCGTTGACTAATGAAGGGAGGGAGGGAGTTAGGGAGAATATATATAATTAATTAATAAATTTAATTTTTTCCAATTAGTGGAATTTTTTAATGGAACCTCGATTCAAACCCAACGACTATCGTCCCCAGCGTATTACCCCCATTTCGAACACAATGGGATATGTCACGTAGGCTGATTTGATCGTTTCGATCAGTTTTTGACGAAATAAAAATATAACTCTATATATTGAATTTGAATGCACATTTTAATTTATCGGGCCACATACTAGCTAGAAAAATTCCTGAAAATTATTTTCTAGCTTCGTATTGACGATACGGTCCTAACAAAACTAATTTCGTAAAATTCTGAGACCGTTTGAAAAATGGCTATTTTCCAGTCTATTAAAATCAATTGAAACTGGTCAAATGCGTTTTCCTTTGCCACGCTCACATATTGATTCGAAAAATTACAAATTTTGAAACCTAGCAATAACTTGACATCACAGATCCAACAAAAGTGGTTTCGTCGAAAACCGAGGTCGTTTGCAAAATTTCCATTTTTAAGGGTCCTTATCTATATTAAAATATATATAAATTCCACAGGGACTTTTCTGAATTTTAAACTGGACATATCTTTCAACTTCTAAAGTGAAATCTCAGTTTCTCAACTTCGTTAGAAAGATATGATTAAATAGATTCAAATATTTCTTGTTTCGTCCAATTCTGACTTAAAACGAATTCTGTATATTCATTTGAAATTCAAAATCGAATTTTCAAACTACCGCGCTATTTCTGGCCCGTTATATAATTAAAATAAAATTATTCGTTTTAACTTCATCGAAAATAAATTTTTCTTCGTTATTATTTAAAATAATCCATTTTAAATAATCAAAATTTATTAAAATAGCCAAAATAAAAAAATTTAAATTTTCTCAGAATTTCCTGGTTATTACAAATGCAATGTTTGAAATCCATCTAATTAAATTATATGGAAATTGTTGGGTCTCATTCCAATTTAGGATTAAAAGAATATTTTAATCTAATCTTCAATTAGGTAATTAAATGATGGTTTTGATATTGACAATTTAAAAAGATTATATCTTTATTGATAAAAGTTACCATAAAAAGGATTGAATCAAAAGATTACATTTTTAATTGTCATGTGTTAAAATAAAAAGAATGATTTCAGAATTGAACATTTTGAAAAGATTTCTATTATTATATTATAATAATATGGAAAGTTCAATTTTTATCAAAAAATTGAAACATAAGTTATGATATTTGGAAACAAAGTATTTTTAACAATTTAATAAAAATAACATATTTTTATTATGTAGAATATTCTAATAAAGTTATATTTTAAAATAGGAGATATTTTAAAATTAAGATATTTTAAAATAAGGGATGCTTTAAAATAATATTTCCCAATGAAATAATTATAATTATAAATTACAATTGTACTTAGACACGTGGTTAGGTTACATTTATGGTGGAAGTCTACCTGGACCTGCCTGGCATATCCAGCAGCCACAAATGTTGGACCTAATATGAGACGTCCAAGTGCAAAAATACGAATCGAGCCATGACATGAGGTTAAGCCCAACATGTGGGATAATTCTGCCTGGAACCAACCGGCATATCCAACATCCACAAGTCGTAGGCTTAATGTGGGAGATCTGGCCCACTATAAAATATAAATGAATAAGATAATGAATTGGGCTATTTAATTTGTTTTAAATAGCAATGCTATTTTAACCCGAACGTATTTATCGATTTATTTTATCCATTTTGTAATGAATATTAAAAGATCTAATATAAAAATTAATATTTTGGAAATAATATTATTTTAATATGATAAAGATAGAATATTCAATTTGGATTTAGAATTGAAAATAAAGATTGAAATGAAAATATTACATTTTTCAATGTAATAAAGATTGAATTAAAATATTACATTTTTCAATGTAATAAAGGTTGAATTAAAAAGATCACATTAAAAGATTTCATTTTTTTTATTTAAGATTGATTACATTAGAAAGAATACCTTTTTGTAGTTCATTTGTTTCATTAAAAAGATTAGATAATAAGAATGACATTTTCACTATAATATGGTTTCCAAGTATGATTTGCATTAAAAAGAATTTGATGTTAAAGTATGATTTGTGATTTAGAAATCCTTTGAATTAAAATTAAATAGAAATTTCTAAAGAGAAGTTTTCCAATTCAATAAATATTAAATTGGAATTGAAAGAGAATAATTAGAATTGGGGTTGTCGTGAACGGTGTCTGTAATAACATTGTTCTTAAACCCCGATTAGAAAAGAATAAATCTTTTAAATAAGATTTAATGGAATTTTCCGATCAATATTTAAATTGGAATAAAATAGTAAATATAAATTTGGAAAAGATATATCTTTTAATTAAGATTATTAGAGTTTCCAATTATATTTTGTAATAACCCGGAAAATCTGGGCCAGTTTAAAATTTTTGTTTTGGCAATTTTAGTGAATTTTGAATATTTAAAATAGATTATTTTAAATAAAATCGACGAAGAATTTATTTTGAATATAATTCGAACGTATATATTATATACGCCGTCGTTAGAATATATAATATTTATATATAATTATAAATAGAATTGAAAATGGCGCGGTAGTTCGATAATTCGATTTCAAACTTCAATTGAATGTTCCGGGTGCAAAACAATCCGGATTTTAGTGAAACCAAAAACATTAGGATCTAATTGATAAAATCTTTCCAGCGAATTCGACCAATCGAAATTTCATAGCGGGGATCAAAAGATATGTCCAGTTGAAAATTCTGAATAGTCGCTATGGAATTCAGGCCCTTAAAATGGACATTTTGCAAATGACCTCGGATCTCGACGAAACCAGTTTTGTTGGGTCCGCAGTGTCAAATTATTGCTAGTTTCCCAGTTTCATAATTTTCTGAATCAATATGTGAGCGTGGCAAAGGAAAATGCGTTTGACCGGTTTCAGTTGATTTTAATCGGCTGGAAAATGGCCATTTTTCAAACGGTCTCAGAATTCGACGAAACTAGTTTTGTTAGGACCGTATCGTCAATACGAAGCTAGAAAATATTTTTCTGGAATTTTTAAAGTTAGTATGTGACCCCGGTAATTTGAAATGTACGTTTAAAATTAAATATAGTGATTTAAATGTAAATTTAACGGAAACTGATTCAAATGATCGAATCAACCAACGATACATATCCCATTGTGTTCGGAATGGGGGTAAAACGCTATGGGCGACAGGCGGTGGGCCTCGTTTCGAGGTCGTATGTGAAAGTCAACTTTTTGCGAAATAAAATAAAATAAAATATATTATATCTTCCCTCCCTCTCCCTTTATCTTTCTGGCCCCCCCATTTTCAATTCAGTTTTCACGAAAAAAAGAAAAAAGAAAGAAAGAAGGAAATCGCCGATGTCCAGTCGCACCAGGCGATCGACGCCCCCCCTCCCAAGCGGCGGCGCCGCAATCGACACGCTGTAACAACCCGGAAAATCTGGGCCAGTTTAAAATTTTTATTTTTGCGATTTTAGCGAATTTTGAATATTTAAAATAGATTATTTTAAATAATATCAACGAGAAATCTATTTTGAATATAATTAGAACGTATATATTATATACGCCGTCGTTAGAATATAAATAATTATTTATAATTATAAATGGAATTGAAAATGGCGCGGTAGTTCGATAATTCGATTTCAAACTTCAATTGAATGTACCGGGTGCAAAACAATCCGGATTTTAGCGAAACCAAAAACATTATGATCTAATTGATGATATCTTTCCAACGAATCCGACAAATTGAGATTTCATGGCGGGAATCAAAAGATATGTCCAGTTGAAAATTCTGAATAGTCGCTATGGAATTCAGGCCCTTAAAAATAGACATTTTGCAAACGACCTCGGATTTCGATGAAACCTATTTTGTTGGGTCCGTGATGTCGAATTATTGCTAGGTTTCAAATTTCACAATTTTTCGAATCAATATGTGAGCGTGGCAAAGGAAAACGCATTTGACCGGTTTAAGTTGATTTTAATCGACTGGAAATTGGCCATTTTTCATACGGTCTCAGAATTCGATGAAACTAGTTTTGTTAGGACCGTATCGTCAATACGAAGCTTGAAAATATTTTTCTGGAATTTTTCGAGTTAGTTTGTGACCCCGGTAATTTGAAATGTACGTTTAAAATTCAATATAGTGATTTAAAAGTAAATTTAACGGAAACTGATCGTAACTATCGAATCAGCTTACGACACATATCCCATTGTGTTCGGAATGGGGGTAATTAGCTAGGGATGACAGTCGCTGGGCCCAATTTCGAGTTCGAAAGAAAAGTCAACCCTAGGAGAAATTAAATAATATATTTTAATTTTTATAAAAACCTTTTTATACACCCCCCCTCCTCAGTATTCTCTCTCCCCGATTCATTTTTTAAAAAAAAAAAGAGAGAGAGAACGGAGCCTCCGTGTCAGAGCTGGACGCCGCCACCCAGGCCCACGCCGCCGTCGCTCTGCCTGAAACCCCCTCCCCTCCGCTTTCCCCTTCGCTCCCTCTCTCTACCGTGTGCCAAAGCCCCGAAACCCTAGCCTTCCCCTTCGCCGCCGCCTACCTCGAGCTCCACTGCCCCAACTGAGCGCCGCCCCCACCTCCAGATAAAGCGCCACCGCCCTGATGATCCCCAGCCCCCTTGTCCAGTTCGAAACCCACCACAGAAGCCCCAAATCACGAGGAACCGCCACCTCCCCAGCCTGCGCAACCCCCTGGCTACCCCATCGAGAACCCTGCCACCTCAGCAACTCCGGCGCGCCACCCCTAACCCCGAATCCACCTATAAGCTTTTGATTTTGATTTTTATTTTATGTAGGTGAAATTCTAATTTTTATACTAGATTTTTATCACACATAAAGTAGCGATTTTTATTATTTAAAAGTAGTGATTTTATCATACAAAGAAGCGATTTTTAATACATCAAATGTTTGATTTTTAATGCATGAAAGGTATGATCTTTATATTTTTAAAGTAATAAAAATATGATTTTTATATTTTTAAAGTATTAAAAATATAGTCTTTACTATATAGATGATATAAAAATATGATTTTTGTTTATGTAAAGAAGTAAAAATATAATCTTTACATGATAGAAATATTAAAAATAACATCTTTATATGGGTAGCAAAATAAAAATGTGATTTTTATATTTTTAAATATGAAAAGGCGATATTTTTAAATATGAAAAGGCAATATTTTTAAATATGAAAAGACGATATTTTGATATGAGTAGTGAAGTAAAAATATGATTTTTACTTCGAGAAAAATATAAACTTTATATTTGAAAGGAGAAATCTTTATTTTTATAAAGGCGAAGTCTATATTTTTGAAATGGAATTTTTATCTATATGACATCGCAATAAAAATTCGATTTTTATATATTGAATAGCATAATAAAAATTCGATTTTTATATATTGAATAGCATAGTAAAAATATGATTTTTATATATTGAACTTCGAAATAAAAATATGATTTTTATATATTGAACTTCGAAATAAAAATATGATTTTTATACATGTAGTGGCTACGGGCAACAAAAACGACAAAAGGCGAAAAGTCGAAGATTTCTATCAAAGAAGAGTCATGATGTTTGGATAGCTATCGGTAAGAATTTCTCACTCTTTAATTTCTATTTCTAGTCATATATATATACTAGGATGCAGACGGTGCTTAGTAGCACCCGACACAATCGTCCACAGAACATGGACTTGTTTGTTTGGTTGCATAGAT
Organism: Allium sativum; assembly: GCA_030737875.1. Classification (NCBI taxonomy): domain Eukaryota; kingdom Viridiplantae; phylum Streptophyta; class Magnoliopsida; order Asparagales; family Amaryllidaceae; genus Allium; species Allium sativum. The sequence continues at coordinate 117,486,552 of CM060923.1, forward strand.
TAGTTATATGATGTGATTTGAATTTGGTTGTTTGGTGAATTTGATTGATATGTGAATGGCGTGGGCCTTCACTAGACCGGGGATAAGGCTAGGCCTCGTCCCGTTTCTAGTATCGTGCCGTTATGCCGCCGAAATTTTCTAAAATATGTTAGAAAATAAAAATATCATTTTATTGTGTAAATGAATAATAGAAATTCATATGTTGGAATAAAATGTTTTATCGTTAAAAATATAATTTTTAACGTGAATATGAATATAGTGAAAGTGAATAAAATAAAATATTCATTTACAAACTAGACGGTTTGTTTATGTACACCTATTTGAAGGACATTGATTGGGTCGATAAATTTTACACATCGCCCAACAGCACAAATAAAATATGTGTTTGATTGTTTGAAACCCCACACGGGTGTTGGGATGAAATTTGAAGTTCACTCATCCCGATTGATTGAATATGTCGATCGGTTGATTGACAGGCTGTTTTAAGCGTTGGATATCTATATTTGATGCTTATACAGTGTAGTGCACTTTGGTTGATGGTTGATTATTTTTCCATGCTATTATATACTTGTGTTGTATGAAAATCCATATAATTAACTTTATATGGTAATTGATTGGGCCTCATTCCAGTTTTAAAATAGAAATATTTGAAATAGAAATATTCGAAATGGAATATTTGAAAATATCAATATATGAAGCCGTGTTGATTAGATTGACGCCATTTTGACGTAAACGATTTCGAAATGAATTGAATTGAAAACGATTTCGAAATGAATTGAATTGAAAACGATTTCGAAATGAATTGAATTGAAAACGATTTCGAAATGAATTGAATTGAAAACGATTTCGAAATGAATTGAATTGAAAACGATTTCGAAATGAATTGAATTTAAAACGAATTCGAATTGAATTGAAAGTGAATTGAAATGAATTCAAATTGAATTGAAATTTGAATTGAATAGAAATGAATTTTAAAACGAATTTATAAAGAAGAATTCAATTTTGATTTGAATTGAAACAGAAGTTGAAATTGCTTTTGAAACGAATTTAAAACTATTTATATAATTCGTTTTAAATAGAAATCGACGAAATATATATTATATATATTATATATATAATATAATGGCCTGAATAGAACGCGCCGCGCCGCGGCAGTTCGTGAATTTCGACCATTTATTTCAAACGGACATTACGGGAGATCCGACCGTCGGATTCTCCTAAAACCGGAACCGTTGGGTTCGTATCGAAAAGAGCTTTCTAATGAATATTAGAAATTTGAAATCTAACGGTTGGATTTGGAATTATGTCCAAATCAAATTTGAAAAAGGTCGCTGTAAGTGCAGTTCGATGGCCATTGATGGAAATCGACTGTATGGGCCTTGATAAAATTATTAAAAATAGTAATAGTTTGTGTAAAATCATAAGAAATGATTGGGGGAAAATTGGGATGAAAAACTCCACATTTGAAAAGATAAAAATAGATTTTTATCGAAATGAACTAGTTTTGAACTAGAAATATAATTCTATTTATTTTTAAATAAATAAATTGAATTTGAAATGGTTTTGATAATAACCAGAATTTCCAATGATTGCATTGGAACGGATTTGAATCGAAATTTTCTTCGGAATGTTTCGATGTTGGATTTCATGATTATACAAATGTTGTTATGGAAATTTGAAAGATATAGATATATATATCGTTATTTCCAATACGATCTTTGTTGGCCGCAGAATTGGATATTGAATATAAGCCGGGATATTTTCTATTCAGAGCCTTGTATTGAATATCAAATGTGATTTGGGTTTTGTCGTGAATGGTGTCTTCACTAACACTGTTCTTGAACCCAGTTGAGAAAAGATTAAATCTTTTTATTTTAGATTTAATGAAGTGTACCAATTAAATAACATTTAATTGGAATTGAATCGATATTGATTTTTGGGTTTATCGTGGACAGTGTTTTAAATAACACTTGTTCTTTAACCCGATAATTAATGGAATGTGATTTTGGGTTTATCGTGAACCGTGTTTTAAATGACACTGATTCTTTAACCCAGTTAACGATTAAAACTAAGTGGAGTTTTAATGAATCTTTAAATAGATTGAAAAGATCGAGAATGGAGTATCACCAGTTCTTGTTGCAGTCGTGATAGGGGGTTCTCGCTTCGCAGTTTGGTGGCGAACGGGAGACTCTTACCCCTACATGTCCCTTGTGGTGGGGGTTGGTTCGCCAGTGGGCGCGAGACTCGAGAGGGATGCCGTAAAACAAGTAACTGGGGGACCGCTGTGAGCCGCGGTGGGTTTTACCTGCTGGAATGGAGGATGAAGGGATGGTTGCAAAGCCTACCGGATTTCGCGTTGCCGTCACATTTTGGTATCAGAGCTTTGGTTTACAAAGCTCAGAGAACAAGACACATTAGAACCATACGAAAGAATTCATCAGATATTGGATTAGTAATATCCAATTAGAATGACTCGTTAGAGATAGGATCAGTAGTATCCTAGAACGAGTGTGAAGAGTATATTTTCAAGTGAAAACAAATTTTGTTTTGAAAATTTAAATCAACTATTCGTATTTGATTATTTATTTATTTGAATATGGACAATTCAGTATATAAAGAATTTGCATATACGCCTTGCAAACGTATATTCAAAGTTTTAATATACTGGATAGATATGGAATCACATTCTAGTCGCCCGGAGATGATATTGATGATAGCGATCGCATTATCAACCTTTATGTTCGAGTTTCGAAGGTGTGATTTTCTATATATTTCCATTAGACTGGTGTGAGAACCAAAACTAATATAGCTAGAATACATTGTTGTGATTTGGCATCAAAACATGATTTTTTGTATATATATCAAATTATGAATTTGAAACTCTAATTCACTAATTGATTGATGTTTGTGTTGTTTGTTTAGTTGTTTGCTAATTTTTAACCATTTAGCCTAATTGAATCAAATATTGAATTGTATTGAAAATTGGTCGAATCTGCTTGCATATACATGTATATCATTGAACAGGTCATAGCAAGGAGGCTAGAGCAGAGAATAAAATTTGTTTGCCCGACAAATAGGTACATGTTTACTACATAATTTACTGTTTTGTTTGGGTGATGATGATTTTATGAGCCTATTGGCTAGCCGCTTGGCTTTTTCTTTTTGAGATCTGAAGGACCGGGGAAGCTATTTGAAATTCCCCGATGCTCCCGGTGCAGGGGAGGTTATGGCGAAATTTTTCGAAAATTTAGGGTGTTAGCCAAATTTTTGAAATTTTGAAAATTCTCAGAAACTGAAAGGTTGGAGAATGGGAGCCTGATCGAACGTAGAGTTGATTAATCAAACCACTTTCGACTTTGTTCCTTTTCGGGGACGAAAAGTTTTAAGTGGGGGAGATTGTAACAACCCGGAAAATCTGGGCCAGTTTAAAATTTTTATTTTTGCGATTTTAGCGAATTTTGAATATTTAAAATAGATTATTTTAAATAATATCGACGAGAAATCTATTTTGAATATAATTAGAACGTATATATTTATACGCCGTCGTTAGAATATAAATAATTATTTATAATTATAAATGGAATTGAAAATGGCGCGGTAGTTCGATAATTCGATTTCAAACTTCAATTGAATGTACCGGGTGCAAAACAATCCGGATTTTAGCGAAACCAAAAACATTATGATCTAATTGATGATATCTTTCCAACGAATCCGACAAATTGAGATTTCATGGCGGGAATCAAAAGATATGTCCAGTTGAAAATTCTGAATAGTCGCTATGGAATTCAGGCCCTTAAAAATAGATATTTTGCAAACGACCTCGGATTTCGACGAAACCAGTTTTGTTGGGTCCGTGATGTCGAATTATTGCTAGGTTTCAAATTTCACAATTTTTCGAATCAATATGTGAGCGTGGCAAAGGAAAACGCATTTGACCGGTTTCAGTTGATTTTAATCGACTGGAAATTGGGCATTTTTCATACGGTCTCAGAATTCGATGAAACTAGTTTTGTTAGGACCGTATCGTCAATACGAAGCTAGAAAATATTTTTCTGGAATTTTTCGAGTTAGTTTGTGACCCCGGTAATTTGAAATGTACGTTTAAAATTCAATATAGTGATTTAAACGTAAATTTAACGGAAACTGATCGTAACTATCGAATCAGCTTACGATACATATCCCATTGTGTTCGGAATGGGGGTAATTAGCTAGGGATGACAGTCGCTGGGCCCAATTTCGAGTTCGAAAGAAAAGTCAACCCTAGGAGAAATTAAATAATATATTTTAATTTTTATAAAAACCTTTTTATACACCCCCCCCCCCTCAGTATTCTCTCTCCCCGATTCATTTTAAAATAAAAAAAAAGAGAGAGAACGGAGCCGCCATGTCAGAGCTGGACGCCGCCACCCAGGCCCACGCCGCCGTCGCTCTGCCTGAAACCCCCTCCCCTCCGCTTTCCCCTTCGCTCCCTCTCTCTACCGTGTGCCAAAGCCCCGAAACCCTAGCCTTCCCCTTCGCCGCCGCCTACCTCGAGCTCCACCGCCCCAACTGAGCGCCGCCCCCACCTCCAGCTAAAGCGCCACCGCCCTGATGATCCCCAGCCCCCTTGTCCAGTTCGAAACCCACCACAGAAGCCCCAAATCACGAGGAACCGCCACCTCCCCAGCCTGCGCAACCCCCTGGCTACCCCATCGAGAACCCTGCCACCTCAGCAACTCCGGCTCGCCACCCCTAACCCCGAATCCACCTGTAAGCTTTTGATTTTGATTTTTATTTTATGTAGGTGAAATTCTAATTTTTATACTAGATTTTTATCACACATAAAGTAGCGATTTTTATTATTTAAAAGTAGCGATTTTATCATACAAAGAAGTGATTTTTAATACATCAAATGTTTGATTTTTAATGCATGAAAGGTATGATCTTTATATTTTTAAAGTAATAAAAATATGATTTTTATATTTTTAAAGTATTAAAAATATAGTCTTTACTATATAGATGATATAAAAATATGATTTTTGTTTATGTAAAGAAGTAAAAATATAATCTTTACATGATAGAAATATTAAAAATAACATCTTTATATGGGTAGCAAAATAAAAATGTGATTTTATATTTTTAAATATGAAAAGGCGATATTTTTAAATATGAAAAGGCGATATTTTTAAATATGAAAAGACGATATTTTGATATGAGTAGTGAAGTAAAAATATGATTTTTACTTCGAGAAAAATATAAACTTTATATTTGAAAGGAGATATCTTTATTTTTATAAAGGCGAAGTCTATATTTTTGAAATGGAATTTTTATCTATATGACATCGCAATAAAAATTCGATTTTTATATATTGAATAGCATAATAAAAATTCGATTTTTATATATTGAATAGCATAGTAAAAATATGATTTTTATATATTGAACTTCGAAATAAAAATATGATTTTTATATATTGAACTTCGAAATAAAAATATGATTTTTATACATGTAGTGGCTACGGGCAACAAAAACGACAAAAGGCGAAAAGTCGAAGATTTCTATCAAAGAAGAGTCATGATGTTTGGATAGCTATCGGTGAGAATTTCTCACTCTTCAATTTCTATTTCTAGTCATATATATATACTAGGATGCAGACGGTGCTTAGTAGCACCCGACACAATAGTCCACAGACCATGGACTTGTTTGTTTGGTTGCATAGATTAGTTATATGATGTGATTTGAATTTGGTTGTTTGGTGAATTTGATTGATGTGTGAATGGCGTGGGCCTTCACTAGACCGGGGATAAGGCTAGGCCTCGTCCCGTTTCTAGTATCGTGCCGTTATGCCGCCGAAATTTTCTAAAATATGTTAGAAAATAAAAATATCATTTTATTGTGTAAATGAATAATAGAAATTCATATGTTGGAATAAAATGTTTTATCGTTAAAAATATAATTTTTAACGTGAATATGAATATAGTGAAAGTGAATAAAATAAAATATTCATTTACAAACCAGACGGTTTGTTTATGTACACCTATTTGAAGGACATTGATTGGGTCGATAAATTTTACACATCGCCCAACAGCACAAATAAAATATGTGTTTGATTGTTTGAAACCCCACACGGGTGTTGGGATGAAATTTGAAGTTCACTCATCCCGATTGATTGAATATGTCGATCGGTTGATTGACAGGCTAATTTAAGCGTTGGATATCTATATTTGATGCTTATACAGTGTAGTGCACTTTGGTTGATGGTTGATTATTTTTCCATGCTATTATATACATGTGTTGTATGAAAATCCATATAATTAACTTTATATGGTAATTGATTGGGCCTCATTCCAGTTTTAAAATAGAAATATTTGAAATAGAAATATTCGAAATGGAATATTTGAAAATATCAATATATGAAGCCGTGTTGATTAGATTGACGCCATTTTGACGTAAATGATTTCGAAATGAATTGAATTGAAAACGATTTCGAAATGAATTGAATTGAAAACGATTTCGAAATGAATTGAATTGAAAACGATTTCGAAATGAATTGAAAACGATTTCGAAATGAATTGAATTGAAAACGATTTCGAAATGAATTGAATTGAAAACGAATTCGAATTGAATTGAAAGTGAATTGAAATGAATTCAAATTGAATTGAAATTTGAATTGAATAGAAATGAATTTTAAAACGAATTTATAAAGAAGAATTCAATTTTTATTTGAATTGAAACAGAAGTTGAAATTGCTTTTGAAACGAATTTAAAACTATTTATATAATTCGTTTTAAATAGAAATCGACGAAATATATATTATATATATTATATATATAATATAATGGCCTGAATAGAACGCGCCGCGGCAGTTCGTGAATTTCGACCATTTATTTCAAACGGACATTACGGGAGATCCGACCGTCGGATTCTCCTAAAACCGGAACCGTTGGGTTCGTATCGAAAAGAGCTTTCTAATGAATATTAGAAATTTGAAATCTAACGGTTGGATTTGGAATTATGTCCAAATCAAATTTGAAAAAGGTCGCTGTAAGTGCAGTTCGATGGCCATTGATGGAAATCGACTGTATGGGCCTTGATAAAATTATTAAAAATAGTAATAATTTGTGTAAAATCATAAGAAATGATTGGGGAAAAATTGGGATGAAAAACTCCATATTTGAAAAGATAAAAATAGATTTTTATCGAAATGAACTAGTTTTGAACTAGAAATATAATTCTATTTATTTTTAAATAAATAAATTGAATTTGAAATGGTTTTGATAATAACCAGAATTTCCAATGATTGCATTGGAACGGATTTGAATCGAAATTGTCTTCGGAATGTTTCGATGTTGGATTTCGTGATTATACAAATGTTGTTATGGAAATTTGAAAGATATAGATATATATATCGTTATTTCCAATACGATCTTTGTTGGCCGCAGAATTGGATATTGAATATAAGCCGGGATATTTTCTATTCAGAGCCTTGTATTGAATATCAAATGTGATTTGGGTTTTGTCGTGAATGGTGTCTTCACTAACACTGTTCTTGAACCCAGTTGAGAAAAGATTAAATCTTTTTATTTTAGATTTAATGAAGTGTACCAATTAAATAACATTTAATTGGAATTGAATCGATATTGATTTTTGGGTTTATCGTGGACAGTGTTTTAAATAACACTTGTTCTTTAACCCGATAATTAATGGAATGTGATTTTGGGTTTATCGTGAACCGTGTTTTAAATGACACTGATTCTTTAACCCAGTTAACGACTAAAACTAAGTGGAGTTTTAATGAATCTTTAAATAGATTGAAAAGATCGAGAATGGAGTATCACCAGTTTTACTCCAAGCGATAGTTAAATCTTTAATTAGATTTGAACGTGAAATGGTAATTGAATTACCGATAACACTATGGTGTTAGATATGAAGTACTACCAGTTTTACTTCATGGGATGAATAGGTTGGGATTGGGAAAATAAAATAAATGATTACTTCGGTGTGGTTCGATAATCCCGACTAGTTTGAATTGATATTCAAAGGAGATTAAAGAATAAATTTAAAGAATTTATCTTGGATAAAATTAATGGGAACTTTTCCCAAAGTATAGGAATATTTGAATAAAAGAATATTCTGGATTGGAATGAGGCGTATGTTGTGTTTGTGTAACACTTTTATAATATATACGCGAGTTATTCAGAAAGACCGGGTTTATCCCATTCTGAATAACTGATTCGACGTGGTGTCGAAGATGAAGACGGTGGTCGAAGACCGGAAGTCTTCACGTCGTTTGGGTGATTACTGATGATCTTGATTGGGCTGTACACCCAAGAAGATGGAAACAGTTAGTGATCGTCCAGACGTACTTGGAGATCGATGGATATGCGGGGTACTAGGTGCCTCCGGTTTCGTTCAGACCTAGAACGGACTTGTAAATGGACTGTGTGTCTGACATTGGATTTTAGTCTGTGTGATTGATTTCTATTAAATATATATCTGTTTGGCGGCGGAGAATTTATTCTCTTGCTTAACGCCCTTCTCTGAGACATACGAACTCAGGGGTTATATACTGATGGATATCAAACACATAGAGTGAATTGCCTGTGTGGCATGCCTAAGTGGCAATAGATCGAGGCTTCTGTTGAAAAGCAAAGTCTTGTGGTGATGATCAAAGCACAGCCTGTGTGGCACAGCTTTGTGTAACGTGAATTCGCGAGTTTCACACCCGGTATGAACCAGAAACGGGAGACGAACCTCAGGGAGGGCATGCGTTTCCTTCTAGCTAAAAAGTGGCGTCAGTGGTTTTACACGCCCTGACGAGTTTGACTTATGTGGTTGTTGCTGTTGCGAGGCGCCTCGATTTGATCGGACGATCCGGGTCTGATAGAGTCATTTGTTGGCTCATTTACGCCCCAAAGGGCGGGGAAACGTAGTGTTCAGGCATAATAATCCACATCGGTGGACCGGCCCTGTCGCTCCATGGGGCAGTTGCGGCTGTTCCTGAGACATGGGCTAGATTGTCTCGAATCGGTTGAGGACTATCTTTTGCCTCGGTTCATAGACGGAAATCCAATTTCCAAATACGTGACATTTGCGGTTTTATTTGTAGAGCCTAGTATGGCGACATAGTGGGATGGGGCGCTCATGCCGCCTATGATTGATACTTATGATTTGAAGTTGTTTTATACACTATGCACTTATAATAGTATCAAACGATTTGTTTTAAACGTATCAAGCATTCTTTGGCTGTTATAAGGGAAAACCCTATCCCCCGGCTTGCATTGCATTGTGTGATAGGACCTGGGTCTTATAACAGCTTCATTTTTCTTTATTTAGCATTGCGCTGTTTGTTTTATGCACTGGTATTCTTGGGAGGAAACCCGTTCCGTGTTATACGGCGTGGTCCCTTGATTTACCTAACTAAAAAAAAACAAAGATTAATAACTGTTTTAGTTCTCACACCAGTCACATGACTGACCTGGAGTTTATTGTTTTAACCTAAACTCTGGGTGCCCATATTTTGACACGGGCAGCTAGTAGTTTTGGTTTTGCAGATTTATATTCACAGGATCCTGGTTTACAGCTGGAACGATATCCGGAAAGCTTTGTATCCGTATATCTCCTTCTAGTTGTGTATTGTATTATTTTCCGCTGTTATGTATTTAAATGTAATTTAAATCTCTGATATTTCTGTGTAATATTCATTTATACTCTGTATATTCTTGTAATCTGATGCATTGTTGTAATATACAATGAAACGTTCTCTCGTATGCGTTCTATTTTGTCTTGTACTCAACGCTATCCGCGTTTTCCTTTACGGGGAAGTTCGGGTCGTTTCACACGCCCCCCCCCTTCTTCCTCCTCCCCTTCCCTTCTTCGACTGCGACACCCGAACCTCCCTCCCTTCGCCTGCGACGCCCGAACCCCCCCCAGACCCGAACCCGCAACCGACGCCAAACCTCGCCCCCAACGTCGCGTCAACCTCCTGCTTCCCCATCGCCTCCTGAAGCCCCCCCCTTCGCTGAAATGAAAGTAAGTTTTTATTTTACTTACCTAGTTTTATTTTCAGTCCTTGATTAGATTTTTTCTTTGATTAAAATAAAAAGGGGGGGATTTTTATTTGAAAAATAAAAATGAGATTTTATATAGTTAACCGAATGGAAAGTTGTAATTTTTATATAGTAGCAAAAAGAAGATGTGATATTTATATAGATTAAATACTAAAAATATAATTTTTATCATATAGAGAAGTTAAAAATATGATCTTTATATTTTTAAAGTAATAAAAATGCGATTTTTATATTTTTAAAGTATTAAAAATATGATCTTTACTATATAGAAGATGTAGGAATATGATTTTTGCTTAAATAGGAAAAAGTATATTTTTAGAGAAAAAAATAGGATTTTTACTTCTGTAAAGTTCGGATTTTTACTATCTAAAAGTTCAGAATTTTAATATTAGAAAAGGCGAAAACTTTATATTTTTATAAAGGCGAAATCTATATTTTTATAAAGGCGAAACCTATATTTTTGAAATATAAATTTTATCTATATAAGAGCGAAGTAAAAATTCGATTTTTCTATATTGAATAACAAGATAAAAATTCGATTTTTATATATTGAATAACAAAGTAAAAATTCGATTTTTATATATTGAATAGCGAAGTGAAAATATGATTTTTAAATTGAAAGTAAATAAATAAAAATGTGATTTTTATTTCAAAGACATCAAAATATAAAAATGTGTGATTTTTATATATGTAGTGGCTACGAGCAACGAAGATGCAATAACGATGAAGATTTCTATCAATGAAGTGCCGTGGAGCTAGGATAGCTATCAGTGAGAATTTCTCACCTTTCAATTTCTTTTTCTAGTTATATATATATACTAGGATGCAGACAGTGTTTAGTAGCACCCGACACAATCGTCCACAGACCATGGACTTGTTTGTTTGATTGCAAAATTAAGTTAGATTATTTGATTGAAATTGAATTGTTTGGTGAGATGAATGGATTTGATTGATGTGTGAATGGCGTGGGCCTTCACTAGACCGGGGATAAGGCTAGGCCTCGTCCCGTTTCTAGTATCGTGCCGTTATGCCGCCGAAATTTTCTAAAATATGTTAGAAAAATAAAAATATCATTTTATTGAATAAATGAACCGAATAGAATATTCATAGGTTGAATAAAAGGTTTTATCGTTAAAAATATAATTTTTAACGTGAAAGTAAATAAATAAATATTTATAAACAAATCGGCCGATTTGTTTATATACAGTGATTTGACTGAAATTGATTGGGTCAATAAATTTTACACATCGCCCTACTGCACAACTAAAATCTGTGTTTGATTGTTTGAAAACCCCACACGGGTGTTGGGATGAAATATGAAGTTCACTCGTCCTGATTGATTAAATATGTCGATCGATTGATTGACAGGCTGTTATAAGCATTAAATATCTATATTTGATGCTTATACAGTGTAGTGCACTTTGGTTGATGGTTGATTATCTATCGTTGCTATTATATACATTTGTTGTATGGAATCCATATAATTAACTTTATATGGAAATTGATTGGGCCTCATTCCAATTTAGAAAATAAAGAATAATATAAAATAAAGGTTCATGTGTTGACATTACTCATCCATTGAGATTGGTCATGTGTTGAACGAAATATTTTGATAATAACAACTATTTTGAAAAAGAAATATTTGAAATAGAATATTTGAAAATAGAAATTTATGAAGCCGTGTTGATTAGATTGACGCCATTTTGACGTGAACGATATTTATATCGATTTTATTCATTTTGAAATGAATTGAATTGAAAACGATTTCGAAATGAATTGAATTGAAAACGATTTCGAAAGGAATTGAAAACGAATTCAAATTGAATTGAAAGCGAATAGAAATGAATTCAAATTGAATTGAAATTTGAATTGAATAGAAATGAAATTTAAAACGAATTTATAAAGAAGAATTCAATTTTGATTTGAATTGAAATGGAAGTTGAAATTGCTTTTGAAACGAATTTTAAAACTATTTATATAATTCGATTTAAATAGAAATCGACGAAATATATATTATATATATTATATATATAATATAATGGCCTGAATAGAACGCGCCGCGCCGCGGCAGTTCGTGAATTTCGACCATTTATTTCAAACGGACATTACGGGAGATCCGACCGTCGGATTCTCCTAAAACCGGAACCGTTGGCTTCGTATCGAAAAGAGCTTTCTAACGAATATTAGAAATTAGAAATCTAACGGTTGGATTTGGAGATACGTCCAAATCAAATTCGAAAAAGGTCGCTGTAGTTGCAGTTCGATGACCGTTGATGGAAATCGACTGTACGGGCCTTGATAAAATTATTAAAAATAGTAATAATTTGTGTAAAATCATAAGAAATGGTTTAGAAAGGATTGGGATGAAAAACTCCATATTTGAAAAGATAAAAATAGATTTTTATCGAAATGAACTAGTTTTGAACTAGAATTATAATTCTATTTATTTTTAAATAAATAAATTGAATTTGAAATGGTTTTGAAAATAACCAAAATTTCCAATGATTGCATTGGAATGGATTTGAATCGAAATTGTCTTCGGAATATTTCGATGTTGGATTTCGTGATTATACAAATGTTGTTATGGAAATTTGAAAGATATAGATATATATATCGTTATTTCCAATACGATATTTGTTAGTCGTAGAATTTGATATTGAATATATGCCGGTATATTTTCTATTCAGAGCCTTGTGTTTAATATCAAACGTGATTTGGGTTTGTCGTGAATGGTGTCTTCACTAACACTGTTCTTGAACCCAGTTGAGAAAAGATTAAATCTTTTTATTTAGATTTAATGAAGTGTACCAATTAAATAATATTTAATTGGAATTGAATTGATATTGATTTTTGGGTTTATCGTGAACAGTGTTTTTAAATAACACTCGTTCTTTAACCCGATAATCAATCGAATGTGACTTTGGGTTTATCGTGAACCGTGTTTTAATTGACACGGATTCTTTAGCCCAGTTAACGATTAAAACTAAGTGGAGTTTTAATGAATCTTTAATTAGATTGAAATAATCGAAATGGAGTATCACCAGTTTTGCTCCGGGCGTTAGTTAAATCTTTAATTAGATTTAAACGTGAAATAGTAATTGAATTTACCGATTACACCGTGGTGTTGGATATGAAGTATAACCAGTTTTACTTCATGGGATGAATAGGTTGGGATTGGGAAATTAAAACAAATGATTACTTCGGTAAGTTTCGTTAATCCCGACTAATTTGAATCGAAATTCAAAGGAAGATTAGAGAATAAATTCAGGAATTTATCTTGGATAAAATTAATGGGAACCTTTTCCTATGAATGTGAAATTTAGAAACTAACTGTCGGTTAGCCAAGCAGAATGGTTTTCTGAATATTGATCTGATGTTGGTTTCGGCCTTCGGGGTTAATATTTGGGGAATTGTTCTCTTGATTAATTTACGGTTAGTGACTAATGATTTGGAATGAGGCGTATGTTGTGTTTGTGTAACACTTATTTAAAATATACGCGAGTTATTCGGAAAGACCGGGTTTATCCCATTCTGAATAACTGATACGACGATAAGTCGAAGATGAAGACGGTGGTCGAAGACCAGAAGTCTTCACGTCGTTTGGGTGATTGCTGATGATCTTGATTGGGTTGTACACCCAAGAAGATGGAAACAGTTGGTGATCGTCCAGACGTGCTTGGAGATCGATGGATATGCGGGGTACTAGGTGCCTCCGGTTTCGTTCAGACCCAGAACGGACTTGTAAATGGACTGTGTGTCTGACATTGGATTTTAGTCCGTGTGATTGATCTCTATTAAATATATATCTGTTTGGCGGCGGAGAATTTATTCTCTTGCTTAACGCCCTTCTCTGAGACGTACGAGCTCAGGGGTTATATATTGATGGATATCAAACGCATGGAGTGAATTGCCTGTGTGGCATGCCTAAGTGGAAATTGATCGAGGCTTCTGTTGAAAAGCAGAGTCTTGTGGTTGATGATCGAAGCACGGCCTTTGTGGCGTAGCTTTGTGTAACGTTTACTTCGCGAGTTTCACACCCGGTATGAACCAAAAACGGGAGAGGACGTCAGGGAGGGCATGCGTTTCTTTCTAGCTAGAAGTGGCGTCAATGGTTTTACACGCCCTGACGAGTTTGACTTATGTGGTTGTTGCTGTTGCGAGGCGCCTCGGATTGATCGGTCGTTCTCGAACCGATGGAGTCATTTAGTTGGCTCATTTACGCCCCATCGGGGCGGGGAAACGCATGTTCAGGGTTTAAGTTTAATCCACATCGGTGGACTGGCCCTGAGGATCCAAGGGTTGATGCGTTCTGATCCTGAGGCTCGGGCTAGAGAGTCTCGAATCGGTTGAGGACTATCTTTTGCCTCGGTTCATAGATGGAAATCCAATTTCCAAATACGTGACATTTGCGGTTTTATTTGTAGAGCCTAGTATGGCGACATGATATGTGGTACCCATGCCGCCTATGATTGATACTTATGATTCGAAGTTGTTTTACACACTATGCACTTATAATAGTATCAAACGATTTGTTTTAACCGTATCAAGCATTCTTTGGCTGTTATAAGGGAAAACCCTATCCTCGGCTGCGTTGCATTGTGTGATGGGACCTGGGTCTTATAACATCTTCATTTTTCTTTATTTAGCATTGCGCTGTTTGTTTTATACACTGGTATTCTTGGGAGGAAACCCGTTCCGTGTTATACGGCGTGGTCCCTTGATTTACCTAATGATTTAAAATAAAGATTAATAACTGTTTTAGTTCTCACACCAGTCACATGACTGACCTGGAGTTTATTGTTTTAACCTAAACTCTGGGTGCCCTTATTTTGACACGGGCAGCTAGTAGTTTTGGTTTTTGCAGATTTATATTCACAGGATCCTGGTTTACAGCTGGAACGATATCCAGAAAGCTTTGTATCCGTATATCACTTCTAGTTGTGTATTGTATTATTTTCCGCTGCTATGTATTTAAATGTAATTTAAATCTCTGATATTTCTGTGTAATATTTATTCATTTATACTCTGTATATTCTTGTAATCTGATGGCATTGTTGTAATATACAGTGAAATGTTCTTTTATATGCGTTCTGTTGTGGCTTGTTCTCGAACTATCCGCCGCTTTCCTTTACGGGGAAGTTACGGGTTTTCACAGTT
Source organism: Allium sativum (assembly GCA_030737875.1). Lineage (NCBI taxonomy): Eukaryota > Viridiplantae > Streptophyta > Magnoliopsida > Asparagales > Amaryllidaceae > Allium > Allium sativum. The sequence goes on from CM060923.1 coordinate 117,501,755, forward strand.
GGTATCAGAGCTTTGGTTTACAAAGCTCAGAGAACAAGACACATTAGAACCATACGAAAGAATTCATCAGATATTGGATTAGTAATATCCAATGAGGATGACTCGTTAGAGATGGGATCAGTAGTATCCTAGAACGAGTGTGAAGAGTAAATTTTTAAAATGAAAACAAATCTTGTTTTGAAATTTAAATCAACTATTCGTATTTGGTTATTTATTTATATTGATGTGGACAATCCAGTATATATAGATTTTGCGTATACGTCTGATCCGCGTGTATTCAAAGTTTTAATATACTGGATAGATATAGAATTACACTCTAGTCGCCCGGGGATGATGTTGATAATGACCATGGCATCATCAATAATTATGTTCGTGTTTCGAAGGTGTGATTTCTATATATTTCCATTAGACTGGTGTGAGAGCCAAAACTTATATAGCTAGAACACTTTGATGTGAATTGGCATCAAAAACATGATTGTTTGTATATATATCAAATTTATGAATTTGAAACTCTAAATCACTAATTGATTGATGGTTGTATTGTTTGATTAATTAAAATTTGAACCACTTAGTTCATTTGAGTCAAATATTGAATTTTATTGAAATTTGGTCGCATTTGCTTGCATATACATGTACTTACATTGAACAGGTCATAGCAAGGAGGCTAGAGCAGAGAATAAAATTTGTTTGCCCGACAAATAAGTACATGTTTACTACATAATTTACTGTTTTGTTTGGGTGATGATGATTTTATGAGCCTATTGGCTAGCCGCTTGGCTTTTTCTTTTTCTTTTTGAGATCTGAAGGACCGGGGAAGCTATTTGAGATTTCCCGATGCTCCCGGTGCAGGGGAGGTTATGGCGAAATTTTTCGAAAATTTAGGGTGTTAGCCAAATTTTTGAAGAATTTGAAAATTCTCAGAAACTGAAAAGTTGGAGAATGGAAGCTAGATTGAGCGTAGAGTTGATTGATCAAACCACTTTCGACTTTGTTCCTTTTCGGGGACAAAAAGTTTTAAGTGGGGGAGATTGTAATAACCCGGAAAATCTGGGCCAGTTTAAAATTTTTGTTTTGGCAATTTTAGCGAATTTTGAATATTTAAAATAGATTATTTTAAATAAAATCGACGAAGAATTTATTTTGAATATAATTCGAACGTATATATTATATACGCCGTCGTTAGAATATATAATATTTATATATAATTAAAAATAGAATTGAAAATGGCGCGGTAGTTCGATAATTCGATTTCAAACTTCAATTGAATGTACCGGGTGCAAAACAATCCGGATTTTAGTGAAACCAAAAACATTAGGATCTAATTGATAATATCTTTCCAGCGAATTCGACCAATCGAAATTTCATAGCGGGGATCAAAAGATATGTCCAGTTGAAAATTCTGAATAGTCGCTATGGAATTCAGGCCCTTAAAAATGGACATTTTGCAAATGACCTCGGATCTCGACGAAACCAGTTTTGTTGGGTCCGCAGTGTCAAATTGTTGCTAGTTTCCAAGTTTCATAATTTTCTGAATCAATATGTGAGCGTGGCAAAGGAAAACGCGTTTGACCGGTTTCAGTTGATTTTAATCGGCTGGAAAATGGCCATTTTTCAAACGGTCTCAGAATTCGATGAAACTAGTTTTGTTAGGACCGTATCGTCAATACGAAGCTAGAAAATATTTTTCTGGAATTTTTAAAGTTAGTATGTGACCCCGGTAATTTGAAATGTACGTTTAAAATTAAATATAGTGATTTAAATGTAAATTTAACGGAAACTGATTCAAATGATCGAATCAACCAACGATACATATCCCATTGTGTTCGAAATGGGAGTAAAACGTTATGGGCGACAGGCGGTGGGCCTCGTTTCGAAGTCGTATGTGAAAGTCAACTTTTTGCGAAATAAAATAAAATAAAATAAAATATATTATATCTTCCCTCCCTCTCCCTTTATCTTTCTGCCCCCCTATTTTCAATTCAGTTTTCACGAAAAAAAAAGAAAGAAGGAAATCGCCGATGTCCAGTCGCGCCAGGCGATCGACGCCCCCCCCCCTCCCAAGCGGCGGCGCCGCAATCGACACGCCCCCCCCCCCTTCTTCTTCCTACCCATCCCTTCTTCGACTGCGACACCCGAACCTCTCTCCCTTCGCCTGCGACGCCCGAACCCCCCCCCCCCCAGACCCGAACCCGCAACCGACGCCAAACCTCGCCCCCAACGTCGTGTCAACCTCCTGCTTCCCCATCGCCTCCTGAAGCCCCCCCCCCCTTCGCTGAAACGAAAGTAGGTTTTTATTTTACTTACCTAGTTTTATTTTCAGTCCTTGATTAGATTTTTTCTTTAATTAAAATAAAAAGGGGGGATTTTTATTTGAAAAATAAAAATGAGATTTTATATAGTTAACCGAATGGAAAGTTGTAATTTTTATATAGTAGCAAAAGGAAGATGTGATATTTATATAGATTAAATACTAAAAATATAATTTTTATTATATAGAGAAGTTAAAAATATGATCTTTATATTTTTAAAGTAATAAAATTGCGATTTTTATATTTTTAAAGTATTAAAAATATGATCTTTACTATATAGAAGATGTAGGAATATGATTTTTGCTTAAATAGGAAAAAGTATATTTTTAGAGAAAAAAATAGGATTTTTACTTCCGTAAAGTTCGGATTTTTACTATCTAAAAGTTCGGATTTTTAATATTAGAAAAGGCGAAAACTTTATATTTTTATAAAGGCGAAATCTATATTTTTATAAAGGCGAAACCTATATTTTTGAAATATAAATTTTATCTATACAAGAGCGAAGTAAAAATTCGATTTTTATATATTGAATAACAAGATAAAAATTCGATTTTTATATATTGAATAACAAAGTAAAAATTCGATTTTTATATATTGAATAGCGAAGTGAAAATATGATTTTTAAATTGAAAGTAAATAAATAAAAATGTGATTTTTATTTTAAAGACATCAAAATATAAAAATGTGTGATTTTTATATATGTAGTGGCTACGAGCAACGAAGATGCAATAACGATGAAGATTTCTATCAATGAAGTGCCGTGGAGCTAGGATAGCTATTAGTGAGAATTTCTCACCTTTCAATTTCTTTTTCTAGTTATATATATATACTAGGATGCAGACGGTGTTTAGTAGCACCCGACACAATCGTCCACAGACCATGGACTTGTTTGTTTGATTGCAAAAATAAGTTAGATTATTTGATTGAAATTGAATTGTTTGGTGAGATGAATGGATTTGATTGATGTGTGAATGGCGTGGGCCTTCACTTGACCGGGGATAAGGCTAGGCCTCGTCCCGTTTCTAGTATCGTGCCGTTATGCCGCCGAAATTTTCTAAAATATGTTAGAAAAATAAAAATATCATTTTATTGAATAAATGAACCGAATAGAATATTCATAGGTTGAATAAAAGGTTTTGTCGTTAAAAATATAATTTTTAACGTGAAAGTAAATAAATAAATATTTATAAACAAATCGGCCGATTTGTTTATATACACTGATTTGACTGATATTGATTGGGTCGATAAATTTTACACATCGCCCAACTGCACAACTAAATTTTGTGTTTGATTGTTTGAAAACCCCACACGGGTGTTGGGATGAAATATGAAGTTCACTCGTCCTGATTGATTAAATATGTCGATCGATTGATTGACAGGCTGTTATAAGCATTAGATATCTATATTTGATGCTTATACAGTGTAGTGCACTTTGGTTGATGGTTGATTATCTATCGTTGCTATTATATACATTTGTTGTATGGAATCCATATAATTAACTTTATATGGAAATTGATTGGGCCTCATTCCAATTTAGAAAATAAAGAATAATATAAAATAAAGGTTCATGTGTTGACAGTACTCATCCATTGAGATTGGTCATGTGTTGAACGAAATATTTTGATAATAACAACTATTTTGAAAAAGAAATATTTGAAATAGAATATTTGAAAATAGAAATTTATGAAGCCGTGTTGATTAGATTGACGCCATTTTGACGTGAACGATATTTATATCGATTTTATTCATTTTGAAATGAATTGAATTGAAAACGATTTCGAAATGAATTGAATTGAAAACGATTTCGAAAGGAATTGAAAACGAATTCAAATTGAATTGAAAGCGAATAGAAATGAATTCAAATTGAATTGAAATTTGAATTGAATAGAAATGAAATTTAAAACGAATTTATAAAGAAGAATTCAATTTTGATTTGAATTGAAATGGAAGTTGAAATTGCTTTTGAAACGAATTTTAAAACTATTTATATAATTCGTTTTATATAGAAATCGACGAAATATATATTATATATATTATATATATAATATAATGGCCTGAATAGAACGCGCCGCGCCGCGGCAGTTCGTGAATTTCGACCATTTATTTCAAACGGACATTACGGGAGATCCGACCGTCGGATTCTCCTAAAACCGAAACCATTGTGTTCGTATCGAAAAGAGCTTTATAACAAATATTAGAAATTAGAAATCTAACGGTTGGATTTGGAGATACGTCCAAATCAAATTCGAAAAAGGTCGATGTATGTGCAGTTCGATGACCGTTGATGGAAATCGACTGTACGGGCCTTGATAAAATTATTAAAAATAGTAATAATTTGTGTAAAATCATATGAAATGGTTTAGAAAGGATTGGGATGAAAAACTCCATATTTGAAAAGATAAAAATAGATTTTTATCGAAATGAACTAGTTTTGAACTAGAATTATAATTCTATTTATTTTTAAATAAATAAACTGAATTTGAAATGGTTTTGAAAATAACCAAAATTTCCAATGATTGCATTGGAATGGATTTGAATCGAAATTGTCTTCGGAATATTTCGATGTTGGATTTCGTGATTATACAAATGTTGTTATGGAAATTTGAAAGATATAGATATATATATCGTTATTTCCAATACGATATTTGTTAGTCGTAGAATTTGATATTGAATATAAGCCGGTATATTTTCTATTCAGAGCCTTGTGTTTAATATCAAACGTGATTTGGGTTTGTCGTGAATGGTGTCTTCACTAACACTGTTCTTGAATCCAGTTGAGAAAAGATTAAATCTTTTTATTTAGATTTAATGAAGTGTACCAATTAAATAATATTTAATTGGAATTGAATTGATATTGATTTTTGGGTTTATCGTGAATAGTGTTTTTAAATAACACTCGTTCTTTAACCCGATAATCAATCGAATGTGACTTTGGGTTTATCGTGAACCGTGTTTTAAATGACACGGATTCTTTAGCCCAGTTAACGATTAAAACTAAGTGGAGTTTTAATGAATCTTTAATTAGATTGAAATAATCGAAATGGAGTATCACCAGTTTTGCTCCGGGCGTTAGTTAAATCTTTAATTAGATTTAAACGTGAAATGGTAATTGAATTTACCGATAACACCGTGGTGTTAGATATGAAGTATAACCAGTTTTACTTCATGGGATGAATAGGTTGGGATTGGGAAATTAAAACAAATGATTACTTCGTTAAGTTTCGTTAATCCCGACTAATTTGAATTGAAATTCAAAGGAAGATTAGAGAATAAATTCAGGAAATTATCTTGGATAAAATTAATGGGAACCTTTTCCTATGAATGTGAAATTTAGAAACTAACTGTCGGTTAGCCAAGCAGAATGGTTTTCTGAATATTGATCTGATGTTGGTTTCGGCCTTCGGGGTTAATATTTGGGGAATTGTTCTCTTGATTAATTTACGGTTAGTGACTAATGAATTGGAATGAGGCATATGTTGTGTTTGTGTAACGCTTATTTAAAATATACGCGAGTTATTCGGAAAGACCGGGTTTATCCCATTCTGAATAACTGATACGACGATAAGTCGAAGATGAAGACGGTGGTCGAAGACCAGAAGTCTTCACGTCGTTTGGGTGATTGCTGATGATCTTGATTGGGCTGTACACCCAAGAAGATGGAAACAGTTGGTGATCGTCCAGACGTGCTTGGAGATCGATGGATATGCGGGGTACTAGGTGCCTCCGGTTTCGTTCAGACCCAGAACGGACTTGTAAATGGACTGTGTGTCTGACATTGGATTTTAGTCCGTGTGATTGATCTCTATTAAATATATATCTATTTGGCGGCGGAGAATTTATTCTCTTGCTTAACGCCCTTCTCTGAGACGTACGAGCTCAGGGGTTATATATTGATGGAAATCAAACGCATGGAGTGAATTGCCTGTGTGGAATGCCTAAGTGGAAATTGATCGAGGCTTCTGTTGAAAAGCAGAGTCTTGTGGTTGATGATCGAAGCACGGCCTTTGTGGCGTAGCTTTGTGTAACGTTTACTTCGCGAGTTTCACACCCGGTATGAACCAAAAACGGGAGAGGACGTCAGGGAGGGCATGCGTTTCTTTCTAGCTAGAAGTGGCGTCAGTGGTTTTACACGCCCTGACGAGTTTGACTTATGTGGTTGTTGCTGTTGCGAGGCGCCTCGGATTGATCGGTCGTTCTCGAACCGATGGAGTCATTTAGTTGGCTCATTTACGCCCCATAGGGCGGGGAAACGCATGTTCAGGGTTTAAGTTTAATCCACATCGGTGGACTGGCCCTAAGGATCCAAGGGTTGATGCGTTCTGATCCTGAGGCTCGGGCTAGAGAGTCTCGAATCGGTTGAGGACTATCTTTTGCCTCGGTTCATAGATGGAAATCCAATTTCCAAATACGTGACATTTGCAGTTTTATTTGTAGAGCCTAGTATGGCGACATGATATATGGTACCCATGCCGCCTATGATTGATACTTATGATTCGAAGTTGTTTTACACACTATGCACTTATAATAGTATCAAACTATTTGTTTTAACCGTATCAAGCATTCTTTGGCTGTTATAAGGGAAAACCCTATCCTCGACTGCGTTGCATTGTGTGATGGGACCTGGGTCTTATAACAGCTTCATTTTTCTTTATTTAGCATTGCGCTGTTTGTTTTATACACTGGTATTCTTGGGAGGAAACCCGTTCCGTGTTATACGGCGTGGTCCCTTGATTTACCTAATGATTTAAAATAAAGATTAATAACTGTTTTAGTTCTCACACCAGTCACATGACTGACCTGGAGTTTATTGTTTTAACCTAAACTCTGGGTGCCCTTATTTTGACACGGGCAGCTAGTAGTTTTGGTTTTTGCAGATTTATATTCACAGGATCCTGGTTTACAGCTGGAACGATATCCGGAACGCTTTGTATCCGTATATCACTTCTAGTTGTGTATTGTATTATTTTCCGCTGCTATGTATTTAAATGTAATTTAAATCTCTGATATTTCTGTGTAATATTTATTCATTTATACTCTGTATATTCTTGTAATCTGATGGCATTGTTGTAATATACAGTGAAATGTTCTTTTATATGCGTTCTGTTGTGGCTTGTTCTCGAACTATCCGCCGCTTTCCTTTACGGGGAAGTTACGGGTTTTCACATATTTAGTAATTGGAATAAATTGAAATGTAAATTTGGTTTATCATGATCTATGTTTTTAACAAAATTCGTTCTTTAACCCGGTTTACAGTGAAAGTATGATTTGGAATTTATAAATCTTTTATCTAGATTTAATGAAATTTTCCAAAATAAAGTTTTCCAATTTAATATATTAAATGGGAATTGAATGGAATTCGATTGGTTAATAATTTAGATGAACTTCTACGGATGAAGAGTGTTACTATATATGGAATTTAAAAGGCCTTGTCGTTATTCCATTTATATTATTAGTCAGGCACAGAAATTTATATTAGTTATATGTTGATCTAATTTCAGTGAAGATTCCATATTTTATGGAAGATGATTTTGGGTTTATCGTGAACTGTGTTTTAAATGACACTAGTTCTTTAACCCAGTTAAAGATAAGAATTATTTCTTAAAATTGGCTATCATTAAATAATGATTTTTGATATTAAAACCGAATGGGAGTTTTAATAAATTCTTAACTGGATTGAATAGGATAAATTCAAAGGATTTTATCTTTGATAAAATTAATGGGAATCTTTCCCTAAAAATAAGAATATTGTATTAAAAACAATATTTTGGATTGGAATGAGGCATTTTATGTGTTTTTATAGCACTTGATTAAAAAATACTCAAATTATTTAGAAAGATCGGGTTTAACTCATTATGAATAATTAATACAATGATCAAGACTCGAAGATGAAGACGGTGGTTGAAGACCGGAGTTCTTCACATCATTCGGATGGTTATTGCTATCTTGATTGGACTGTACACCAAAGATGATGGAAAAGTGATGATCATCCAAACGTACTTGGAGATCGATGGCAATGCGAGGAATAAGGTGCCTTCGGTTTCATTCAGGCCCAGAACGGACTTGTAAATGGATTACGTGTCTGACATTGTATTCCTTTATATTTTATTCGTTGACCTCTATTTAATGTATAGCTATTTGGTGGTGGAGAATTTATTCTTCACTTAACACCCGGTTATATATTGATAGATGATCAATAATAAGGTATGGTTTGACATTGTGGCATGCCAAGATGCAAATGATCAAGGCTTTTGTTGAAAAGCAGGGCCTTGTGGGATGATCAAATCATAGCCTGTTTAGGCATAGCTTTGTGTATAGCGTGACTTCGCGAGCCTCACACACCAGTATGAGTCAAAAGCGGGATATTGACCATAGGGAGTGCACACATTTCTTTCTAGCTAGAGTGGTATCAGTGACGTACCAGCCCTGACATTTTTACTTATGTGGATGATGGATTATGAGGTACCTCTGATTTATAGTTTTTTAGTGGCCATATGGAGATTCAAAGGAATCGGGAAACGTGTGTTCAGGCATAACTAATCCACTACCGTTAGGTGGGGACTGACCCTACCGCTCCAAGGGTTGCCCATAGGTGTGATCCTGAGGCATTTGCTAGAGTGTCTCGAATCGGAGAGGACGATCCCTATCCTCGATTTCATGATGGAAAACCAATTTCCAATACAACATTACAGTTTTGATTGTAAACCCTATATATGGCGACATCGTGGCATGGGGTGCTCATGCCGTCTATGATTAATACATTTACTTTCGAAATTGATTTCTGCACTATGCACTTATAGTAATATTAAAAGATAAATTTCGTGTACCAAGTATATTTGGCAATTATATGGTAAAATGTAATAACCATGAATTTTGGGGTAAATTTAAAAATTTATTTGAAGTAATTTTAACGAGTTTTTGATAAGAAAAAAAATTATTTTAAATAATCACGATTAAAAATTATTTTTATTTGCAGTAAGACTTTAAAATTTATATTAATTCCATTCCGAGCCCGAAATGGCGCGGTAATTTCCAAATTCGTTTTTCAACTTATGGAAAAATATATAAAATTCATTATAGGTCAAAATTAGATGAAACAAGAAACGTTAGGACAACATCGATGATATATTTGTAATGAATTTAAGAAATTTAGATTTTAGTTTGTAAGTTGTAAGTTATGTCAAAATCAAAATTTAGAATGGTCGCTATGAAATTTATATTTATATAAAGGTCAAAAATACTACTTTTTGCATATGAAGGAATTTGGACTCAAAACCACTTCCATTGAGTTCAGAATGATGTTTCTACATTTAAAAAGTATAAACACTTATATATTTCGAGTTTAGGGAATTATTTGTTTAAAAATGTATTTTTAATATTTAATATATACGCCTTGAAAAATGCCATTTTTCAAATAGGCTCAGAATTGAACGAAATTAATTTTTCTAGGTTCATAGCATCAAAACAAAGCTAAATATATTTTTCGGGAATTTTTTGAATAAATTTGTGGCCGTGGCAAATAGATATGTGTTTTGTAGATTTCAGTCAATTTCGATCGACTTAAAAATAGCCATTTTTCAAACAGTCTCAGAATTCGACGAAATTAATTTTGTTAGGGCCATATCGTCATCATGAAGCCAAAAATATTTTTTCTAGATTTTTCTGAGTAAGTATGTGGCCCCGGTAAAATTAAAAAGTACGTTCAAATTTAAACATACTGTAAACTTTAGAATTGGACTTCAGCGCTAGCGCTATTGCGTTCCGAAGACGTCAAAACATGTTGTTCGATAGTCGTTGGGATTCGTTTGGAGATCGGACGGAAAACCATAATTTTGGATTTAATTAAATAAATAAATAAATAGAAAATACGCTCAAATACATGTATAAATACTGGGCGAACAGTAGCATCTTCTTCCTCTCGTTACAGCCGTCGAAACCCATAACTCTTCAAATTTTCAAACTTCGATTTCTCCTTCGTTTCTCAACGAAATTCTTCGTCGGAGTACATGTTTCGAAGAGATTCTCATGCTCTTCGATTCCATACCGAAATCACCACCCCTCGTCGCCTGTAGCCGCCGCCCCACCCCCTAAAACCGCCGCCGTTCGCACTAAACGGGGCCCACCATAGGCGAACGCACCCACCCCCTTTCCGGCGCCGATTCCCCTCTCCTAGCTCTTTGATCTCCAGCAAACCGTTCTGAAAACCATCAACTACATCTCTCGAAAATTCAAATCAATGTTTTGAACAAAACTGAATATAAAGGTATGAAATTCAACTCAATTTTGCGATGCTTAATTCTGTTACAGATGCAGTTATAAAGTAATTGTTATTCAAAAGTTAAGAGTTAATTCATACGAACTCCAAACTGAAAAATTTCAGATCCGTGCGAATCGTGACAACAAATATTTCAACTTAGAACTGATTGGGTCAATTTCTGGATTTATTTGGATTTTTTATTCTACTCAAATCAAGGTGAGATTTCTTTTGTTTTAAAATAATAAATCAATTCATTTTATTTATTTATTTATAGTTATATTTTTCAGATCTGTTTTGTGCTGATACTGTATGATGATTGTTCTGATGGTTATGGTGGATAATTATAAGATTCATGTGCATTAAATAAATAGGATTATTTCATCCCTTTATTTTATTGAATTGGTTTAGATTATCAATTCAAGATCAAAATATATAATGGATAATTATAGATCTATATTCCTTAGCCAAATATTATTATTCATCCTTTTTAATTTATTGAGTTGATTTAGATCATCGATTCAATATCAATATATAGTTTGTCACTCTTATTAGATTGATTTAGTCCATCAATTCATATTTTGTCACTTTATTTGAGTTGATTTAGTTTATCGATTCAATATAAAATATAAAGATAAAAAAATTGTCACCTTTTGGTTGAATGGGATCTATTTGTCAATTCAGTATAAAAACTCTATTTGGATTCATTTGTGTTGAGATGATTTAAATTGTCCATTTAAATGTTAGGCCTTATTTTTGTGTTCTCAAACACAAATAGTATATAGGAAGATAAATATGCTTTTCATTTGTGTTCTCAAACACAAACATGATATAGGAAAATGAACGTATTTTTATTTGTGTTCTCACCCACAATAGTATATAGAAAAATAAATATAACTTTTTATTTGTGTTCTCCAACACAAATATATCATAGAAAAATGAACGGTCTTTTATTTGTGTTCTCACACACAAATAAAACATTGAAATAAAGTTTGCTATTTTATTTGCATTCATAAATGCAAATGAACATTGAAATAAAAATTACTTTTTTAAATGTAACTAAAGAATGAGATTTTTGCATTGAAATAAAAATCACTTTTGTAACAACCCGGGAAATACGAGCCAATTTATATTTTTTAAATTGGATATTTCAAAGGAATTTAAACAATTGAAATAGAAGATTTCAATAAAATAATGAATTAGAAATAGTGTGGCAGTCTGAAAATTTGAATTCAAACTATGAGTGACTACACTGGGTGCAAAATATAACGGATTTTAGTGAAACCAAAAATATTTAAATCTGTTTATGAATACCTTTTTAACGAATATGAAAAATCAAAATTTCATAGCGGGAATAAAAAGTTATGTCCAGATGAATTTTCAGAAAGGTCACTATATGGAATATATAGCCCTTGAAAATAGACATTTTGCAAACGACCTCGGAATTCAACGAAACAACTTTTGTTGGGTCCGGGATGTCAAACTATTGCTAGGTTTCAAATTTCATAATTTTTGAAGCTAGTATGTGAGGGTGGAAAAAGAAAATGTGTTTGGTCAATTTCTGTTAAATTGGATTGACCAAAAAAGGGCCATTTTTCAAACGATCTCAGAATTCGACGAAATTAGTTTTGTTGGGACCGTTGCATCAAAACATAGCTAGATTTATTTTTTCTGGAATTTTTCGAATCAGTTTGTGGCCCTGGCAAATTGAAATGTACGTTCAAATTGAATATAAAAAGTTTTATACTTTAATTTGAAAAATAATTTACTGTAACAGTCAAATTGGCCTACGAAACGTATCCTATTGTGTCCGGGATGGGGGCATTTAGCTAGGGACGACAGTCGTTGGGTTAGAACTGGTGTTCATATGGAGAAAACGCTATTTTAAAATTTAATAAAACCCACGGGCGAATTTTAATTCTCCATTCATAAAATAAAAAAATAAAAAAAGTTAGAAACCCCCCCTCCCTACCTACGACGCACGTCGCTCTTCCCTTCCCACGCGATTTCCGACCGCCTCAGCCCAATGCCGACCTCGCCACCACCCGATCTCGACAGCGCCGCCTCCCCTCTACAAATTCGACCAAACCCCGACCACCCTCGTCGCCCCATCGACGAGAATGACGCCCCCAAAGTCGCCGACTTCCCAGCGCTACCACAGCCAAATCCGACCACCGATCCCGACGAAACCCCGCTGCGTCTAAAGCCCTTTCCACCCTCTACGACATCATACAATCTGATCAGGACGAAGTGCTACGGATTTCGCGAAAACTGAAAACCTAGTTTTGAACCATCGTGAAAGGTATCGGCTTTATTATATTTGAATGGAAAATAACACTTTTAAGTGTTGCAAACTTTGAAAAATCATATCTTTCTGGTGTGTTGACGAAATTCGATGAAACAGGAAACATCGTGACCGTAAGGAGGCTCTCTACATCCTAGAAGAGACCGCGGATTTTTCTGAGCTATCTACGATTTCTAGCATCACAAAAACCAAGGTGAGATTTCTAATTGAAGTGTGAATGGAAATGTTATGTATAAATTATACGAGTGAAATATAAATTATACACGTGTTGTATACCTCATGTACATTCGTCGTGTAGGCAATATGAGCGAAGTATGAATTACACATGCATTGTTTAAATGATATGTGTGTTGAAATGCAAGTGAAATATAGAAATAATATATATATATATATATAGAGAGAGAGAGAGAGATATACTCCCCTCGTCCACAACACATGGACGATATTTATTGATTGTGAATTGGTGTGAAAAATTTAGTGAATAATGCGAATGGTTAATAGAATTGTTTGTGGTTGATATTGTTTGGTTGTGGTTGAAAAATACCAATTGGTGGTTGAAACAAATTTTAAATAATTTTGGAAATGAAAATAAAACATGCCGCCTGCGTGCGAACTAGATGCATGAAATCCCCATTGTCAAAAACCGCGAGGTTTTAAGGTAGAGCGAGGAGCCGTACTCGGGACGGTGCCGGTTTTAACTACCCTGCCGTTATGCTGCCGAAATTATGAATAATATTCATGTGCTAGAATTATTTTCGTTTGTTGAAATTATTTTCATGTGTTGAAACTAAAGTCATGTGTTGAAACTATATCCATGTGTGGAAAATGCTCATGTGTTGAGAAGTAATGTGTGAAAATTAAATTCATGTGTTGAATGAATAAAGTGTTTAAACAATAAAAATCACATTTTTATAATATATATGAAGTATGTAAAATATTCGCTTTATAAATAAATTGTTTCAACAATAAAAACTTCATCTTTCTTATATAAACAAACTGTATAAAATATCCATATGTGGAAATGCTCATGTGTTGAGAAGTGCGTGTGTTGGAAAGGTTCATGTGTGGAATAAAAAGATCAAACAATAAAAATTACATTTTTATCGAAATGTGAAGTGTTAAAAATAACCACTTGTTCAAATAAATATGCATGAGTTGAAATATTCATTAATTAGCTAATGATATGATTTTTGCCTATGTATGCAGCATTATAATGAATGGCAACTTTAAAACAAATTGAATCAAATACGAAGTTGAATGGAAAATGATAAGTTATTGGAACTGCACATATGTACATGCATATTTATTGAACAGGTTATAGCAAAGAGGCTAGAGAAGAGGAATAAAACTATGTGCCTGACAAATTGGTACACGTTTGCTGCTTTGCTTGGGTGATGATTTTATGAGCCTGTTGACTAGCTGCTTGGCTTTTTCTTTTTGAAATGAGACACCCATGTGCATATTTGGGAATTTTCCCAGCCTCTCCCGTACAAAGGAGGTTATGGCGATATTTTCAAAAATTTAAAAGCGTTAGTGAAATATTTGAAGTGAAAACGATATTGAAATCGTCGAATGAACTATATATATATATAATTAAAACGAATCGTGGCCGTGCTGTTCGTATTTTGAAACCATGATTTCAAACGACTAGTGTGGGAAATCTGACCAATGGATTTTCCCGAAACCGCAACTGTTGGGTTCACCTTGGAATTATCTTTCCAACGACACCAACTTTGTAAAGATCTGACGGTTGGATTATCTGGAATGTTTAATTCAAATATGAAGAAAAACAGCGCCAGAATCGATTATATATATATTAATATAAATATAATTAAATCGTATAATGATGCTGCAGTTCGTATTTTGAAATCGTGACTTCAAGCGACTAGTTTGGGAAATCCGACCATCGGATTTTCTCAAAACTGACACCATTGGATTTGTTTTGAAATAATATTTCTAATGATGTAAAATTTGTGAAGATCCAACGGTTAGTTTTTCAGATATGTGTAAGACAAATTTACTGAAAAACAACGCTAGTGCCTCGGCACGACCTGAAACGTCGTTTAATTAAATATGGCCATTTTTTAATAAATAAAAATGGCGATATATCGTTATAAAATATTATAGACGATATAGAATGGAAATAAACCGATTTTGTTTGGTTTGCTTGATATGTGATGGTTGAATGTGTTTAACAGGAAAATTATACTAAGGAACTGAAATGTGAATGTTGAATAATTTAACCATGTGAAGAATTGATTTGAAAATCTAAATATACGTGGATTATTTGAAAAGGCCGAGTTCATTCTCATTTCAAATAATCGATCGACGGTGAGAAGTCAAAGAATTGAAGACTGTTGAAGACTGACGATCTTCACATTGGTTGGATGGGCACTACGGATGCTGGTGATTGGAGTAGCTACCTTGACAGAGCAGAAGTACTAGCCGTCCAGACGTATTGTTGATTGTACGGATAAGCGAGGAATTTGGTGCCTCCGGCTTCGTTCAAACCAAGAATGAACTTGTAAATGGACTATGTGTCTGACATTGGATTTTGTTCTGTGCTGATTGATCTCTATTAAATATATACCTGTTTGGCGGTGGGGAATTTATTCTCTTGCTTAACGCCCCTCTCTGACAGGTACGAGCTCAGAGGTTATATATCGATAAGAATCAGTCGCATGGAGTGAATAGCCTGTGTGGCACGCCTAATTGGCATATGATCAAGGCTTCTGTTGCAAAGTAAAGTCTTGTGGTTGATGATCAAAGCATGGCCTGTGTGGCGTAGCCTTGTGTATAGCGTGGATTCGCGAGCCTCACACCTCAGTATGAGTCAAAAATCGGATAGTGACTGCAGGGAGAACACGGCATTTCTTTCTAGCTATGGTGGTGTCAGTGACTTACCAGCCCTGAAATTTATATATACTTTTCACCTGTGTGGTTGTTGGAACGCGAGGCTCCTCGATTATAGGTCTGTAAGGACCGGGAAACGTGTGTTCAGGAAAAACTAATCCTCAAAAGTAAGTGAGGACCGACCCTGAAGATCCAAGGATTGCTGTGTGCGGTCCTGGGACATTTGCTAGAGTGTCTCGAACGCAGAGGAGCTTGCCCCTTGCCTCGACTCATGATGGAATCCAATTCCTAATACGAAATTGCGGATGTGATTGTATTACTAGTTTGGTGACATAGTAGATGGTAGCTATGCCGCTTAGGATTGATATTTATGATTGAATTTGCTTTTGAAACATATATGCACTAGTAATAATATCAAACACTTTCGTTTTATACATATGAAGCATTTTTGGCCATTATAAGGTAAAACTCAATCCTCCGGCTTGCGTTGCATTGTGTGATGGGACCTTAGTCTTATAATGGCTTCATTTTTATAAAAAGCATCGCGGTGATTTAATCATTTACTTTATTTCATGCACTAGAACTCATTGGAGTAAACCCGTTCCGTGAAAGTGGCGTGGTCCTTTGATTTGCCTTATTATTGTTGTTTACAAAGTTAAGTAGATTTCTCATACCAGTCCCATGACTGACTTATAGTTTGTTTCACCTTGCAAACTCGGATGCCCATAATTTCACATGGGCAGCCTAGTTAGAGTTATCTGATATATTTTGGCTTGGCACCGCAGTAGAGGTGCACTTTTGGCTCATAGGGAGGCTTGAGTACACCGTGATGACTGTGACTTTTTCCGCCATTATTGTATATATATTATGATTCCGCCACAGGCGATGTAGACTGATGCTAAGTTTATGTGCTCTCTATGTATGATTCCGCCTCCGGCGATGTTGACTGATTATGTACTATTATGTACTAAGAAGTATCTTGCACTGTGCTCTCTGATATGGTGATATATATGATTCCGCTATCATATTTGTGTAAGTTATTCTATTTCTTGTTTATGCTATTATCTGTACTCTGCTAATGATGATTAATGTGTTATATTCCAATGATTATCCTTAACACCGTAGCACGGGGTTTTGGGATCGTCACAGTTGGTATTAAAGCTTTGGCTAACCTTAGTTCTGGAATTTAACACATTAAACACTTCGTCAGAATAGAATCAGTAGTATTCTAAGGCGAGTTGCTCATTAGAGATAGGACTAGTAGTGTCCTAGAATGAGCTAAGCAGAATAGCAAAAACAATTTGATCAATACATCGTTGTCTTTCCTTAAGCTCTTTTGCTTTAGCATACAATAAAAAAATTATCGTTTATGTAGGCTGACTCTTTTCTTGCTAATATAGAACTTGAACAATGGCTACCCGAGCAGCCGTTGGTAGAGGAGGCCGAACTGGCCAAGGCAGAGGACGAGGTGAAGTCCCAGCTGAAGATGGACCCTTAATACAACCCCCAGCCGCTTAACCATCCGAGCTTGACCGCGTGGCTAAATGGTACAAGAACCTTGGAGGCAAAACCTTCTCTGGAACGGGCACCGTAATAGAGCCCTTGACATGCCTGAAAACACGCGAGAAGATATTAGGAGGCCTGACGCTGGGTGATCAAGACAAAGCTTTCATGGGTGCCTGGCTTATGCAAGAAGAAGCCGAATTATGGTAGGAAGCTCTCACCGTAGGGAACAAAAATGCTGGTAGGACCTGGGATGAATTCAAATAATTATTCAAAGAGAAGTATGTCCCAGAGCAAGCCCTTAAGCGCATGCATGACGAATTCGCAAACCTCCAACAGGGGGATCTCTCGGTGCAAGACTATCAGAACAAATTTACATAATTATCCCGCTATGCTCCCGAACTAATCGCCACCGCAAAGTCCAAGAATAAGAGGTTCATCCTCGGGCTAAAGCGCAAGTACCAGGATATGGCAATGGCCCACATCAAGCTGGGGTTTAATGAATTAGTGGAGATGGCGTGCAACTATGAAGATCTGGATCAAAGGCACCTAGATCAGGATCGTGCTAAAAGCCAAGCTAGGAATAAACGCAAGCCCGCTGCGAATCAAGCTGAGTCAAGCCAAGCGGCATCCTCGAATCCACAGACTAGCAGGACGCCAAAGGGAAGCTGCTACAATTGTTGTAAGGTGGGGCATTATTCAAATGTATGCACAGTCCTGAAACGGTAGAATACCAATTCTCAAGGTCTAAGCCAAGGCTCCCAGAACCCTCGCTTGTGCTTTAACTGCCGCAGGACAGATCATCTTGTCAAAGACTGTCCTTTGCTTAAGAATTCTGAGGTTGCTCACGTATATGACGGGACGAACCCGCCGGCTGCTTCCGATGGAGCAAGTAAACCTGATGTTTTGGGAGGTACCCTTACAATTAACAATATTCTTGTTTCTGTATTGTTTGATATGGGTGCATCATGTAGTTTTATTGCTAGTAACACAGTTCACAAATTAAAGTCAAAACAAAGAAAGCTTAAATAATCGGTTGAAATACATAATCCGATAGGAGGATCTCTTATTCTTAGTTCATATTGTATAGTGCCAGTCTCTTATTCTTCCTACAAATTTTCTTTTAATTTGATCACCATGGGCTTTCCTGAGTTTGGTGTCATTCTCGGGCTAGATTGGCTAACAAAATACGAAGCTGAAATAAAGTGTGTAGAAAGGATAGTAAAAATTCGAATGAAGCTTGGGTATATTATTGTACCATGCCCTGGATCGAATCCAGATAGAGAGGAATTTTGGTTTGCGTTAGAAGTTATCCCCACTTCCTTAGAAAAGATTCATGTTGTTAGAAACTATGCGGATGTGTTTGAAGAAGTCGAAAACTTACCTCCGCAAAGAGAAATAGAATTCAGAATCGATCTAATCCCCAATGCCAGGCCAGTAGTACATCCAATCAGAAGAATGACTCCAAAGGAAAAGGAATAATTAGGCGATCAAACTCATCAACTGCTATGGAAGGGTCTTATCAGACATATCTTTTCAAGTTGGGGTGCAGCTGTAGTGTTTGTCCCAAAGTCAGACGGTACTCTTCGATTGTGTGTTGATTACCGTGACCTCAACAAACAGAAGCTCAAAAACAAATACCCATTACCCCACATTGATGATTTTCTAGACCTATTAAATGGGATGAGAGTATTTTCCAGAATGGACCTAGCTACACGATTCCATCAATTGAGAATTGTAGAAGAGTGTGTTCCTTTGACAGCTTTCAGAGGTCCGGACATATTTTATGAATGGTTAGTAATGTCGTTCGGCCTATGCCATGCTCCAGCATACTTCGTCGATCTAATGAACAGAGTGTTCAGGGGAGTTCTGAATAAATTTGTCCTCGTATTCATCGATGATATTTTAATTTACTCCAAATCAAAACCCAAGCATGAAAAACACTTAGAACAAATATTGGAGATTCTGAGAAAGAACATCTTCAAACCCAAATTCTCTAAATGTGTCTTCTGGCAAGAAGAAGTGAAGTTCCTTGGCCATGTTGTGTCAAAGGAAGGGATTTCTGTAGATCCAAGCAAAATTACAGCAATTCAAGACTGGAAACAGCCTACCACACCAACGGAGGTTAGAAGTTTTATGGGGTTGGCTAGTTATTATCGAAAGTTCTTTAAGGATTTTTCGAAGATATCCGGTCCATTGACGAAGCTTACAAAGAAGCATGAGAAGTTTAAGTGGACTTCCGACTGTGAGGAAGCTTTCCAGGAATTGAAATCGAAATTGACAACTACTCCAGTGTTAACCATTATCGATGGCAATCAGGATTTGACGGTTTGGACAGATGCTTCTATTAGAGGTCTTGGTGCAGTGTTAATGCAAAGAGGCCAAGTAGTCGCTTATGCAAGCCGCCAGCTAAAACCGCATGAGAAGAATTATGTAACTAATGATCTTGGGTTGCTAGCCATCGTTTTTGCTTTGAAAATCTGGAGGCATTACTTACTGGGTGAGAAATTCGAACTATTTATTGATCATGAATCATTGAAATATTTGTTCACCCAGAAAGATCTGAACTTGAGGCAGCAGCGTTGGCTAGAATTTCTGGCAGCGTATGATCTAGATATCTTGTATACGCCAGGAAAGGGTAATGTTGTAGTAGATGCACTTAGTAGAAAGAATGAAATCATCTCTAGCATAACAATTACATCTTCGTTGATTGATAAGATTTCAGTCCTTCAAAAAGACGATGAATTTATTCAGAGAATCAGTCAGAGGATCAAGGAAGGAGCAACTACAAGTTTCCGTATAGACGATAAGGGGGTTCTCAGATTAAATGATGGGATTTGCATCCCGAATATTCCAGAGCTTCGAAGAGAAGTCAAGGACGATTGCCATAATTCCAAACTTAGTATCCATCCCGGTGTGAGAAAAATGTATAATGATATTAAGCGCACCTTTTGGTGGAGGGCAATGAAGAGGGACATTTCTTTATATGTTAGCAGATGCCCTACTTGTCAATTAGTCAAGAGCGACCAACAAAAGCTAGCAGGATTGTTGCAACCGTTGGAAGTCCCAAGTTGGAAATGGGAACAGTTTTCCATGGATTTCATATATGGTTTGCCTCGAACCAAGAAAGGTAATGATAGTATTTGGGTAATCGTAGATCGCTTCATGAAGACTGCCCATTTTATACCTGTCAGATCCAATAGAACCGCTCAAAGTCTAGCATAGATATATTTCAAAGAAATTGTTAAGCTGCATGGAATTTCCATCAGCATAGTCAGTGATAGAGACCCAATATTTGCTAGCAAATTCTGGGAGGCATTCCAGACAGAATTTGGAACGAAACTGAATATGAGCATCACTTATCACCCTCAGACTGATGGCCAAACTGAGCGGGTGAATAGAATTCTAGAAGATGATTTACTGCGGGCTTGTATTATTGATTTTGGTGGGTTATGGGAAGATCACTTGCATTTGGCCGAATTCTCATACAACAATAGCTATCAAGCAAGTTTGGGAATGTCTCCATTTGAGCATTATACAGCAGATCGTGCATATCTCCAGCATGTTGGGTAGAACCTAGCAATAGACTTGTGTTAGGACCCGATATGATTAGAGATGCATCCGATAAAGTAGATTTCATCAAGAAGCGATTGAAAACAGCACAAAGCTGACAGAAAAGTTATGCAGATTCTAGAAGAAGAGATTTGACATTTGATGTTGGTGATCATGTTTATTTGAAAGTTTCTCCGATGAGAGGAGTGATCCGATTCGGTAAAACTGGGAAGTTAGCACCCAGGTTTTTTGGTCCCTTTCCTATACTTGAACGAATTCGAACTCTTGCTTATAGGGTTCAGTTACCTGATTGGGTGCCTGGAGTGCATAATGTATTTCAAGTATCTCAACTTAGAAGACATGTGCATGATCCAGATCTTGTTGTGGAAGAAGCAGCGCAACAGGACTTGGAAATTACTCCAGAATTAGCAGTCAGAAGTGAGCCATTAAAAATTGTTGGCAAAGAAACTAAAGAGCTAAGGAGCAAGAAAGTTCATTTAGTTAAAGTGCAGTGGAGTAGTGATCCTAGAGACTGTACTTAGGAGACAGAGGAAAGCATTAAGCAAGCTTACCCCAAATGCAGAGTGGACATCTCTGACTAACTCCGGTGCAAGGTACCTTTACAATACTATTCATTTACATTTTGTTTCCTACTTTACCGTTGTTTCCTTTTCGGGGACGAAAAGTTTTAAGTGGGGGAGATTGTAACAACCCGAAAAATACGAGCCAATTTAAAAATTTTAAATTGGATATTTCAAAGGAATTTAAACAATTGAAATAGAAGATTTTAATAAAATAATGAATTAGAAATAGTGTGGCAGTTTGAAAATTTGAATTCAAACTTTGACTGACTGCACTGGGTGCAAAATATAACGGATTTTAGTGAAACCAAAAATACTTAAATCTGTTTATGAAGTCCTTTCTAACGAATCTGATAAATCGAAGTTTCATAGCAGGAATCAAAAGTTATGGCCAAATGAATATTCAGATAGGTCGCTATATGGAATATATAGCCCTTGAAAATAGACATTTTGCAAACGACCGCGGAATTCGACGAAACCACTTTTG
Organism: Allium sativum; assembly: GCA_030737875.1. Taxonomy (NCBI): domain Eukaryota; kingdom Viridiplantae; phylum Streptophyta; class Magnoliopsida; order Asparagales; family Amaryllidaceae; genus Allium; species Allium sativum. Next base: position 117,523,596 of record CM060923.1, read on the forward strand.
TTGGGTCCGGGATGTCAAACTATTGCTAGGTTTCAAATTTCATAATTTTTGGAGCTAGTATGTGAGGGTGGCAAAAGAAAATGTGTTTGGTCAATTTTTGTTAAATTGGATCGACCAAAAAAGGGCCATTTTTCAAACGATCTCAAAATTCGACGAAACTAGTTTTGTTGGCACCGTAGCGTCAAAACATAGCTAGATTTATTTTTCTAGAATTTTTCGAATCAGTTTGTGGCATTGGCAAATTGCAATGTACGTTCAAATTGAATATAAAATGTTTTATACTTTAATTTGAAAAATAACTGACTGTAACAGTCGAATTGGCCTACGAAACATATCCCATTGTGTCCGGGATGGGGGTATTTAGCTAGGGACGATAGTCGTTGGGTTAGAATTTGTGTTCGTGTGGAGAAACGCTATTTTAAAATTTAATAAAACCCACGGGCCAATCAGAATTCTCCATTCATAAAATAAAAAAATGTCAGAACCCCCCCCCCCCCCCGAACGATGACGCACGTCGCTCCTCCCTTCCCAGGCGATTTCCGACCGCCTCAGCCCCCTCCCGACCTCGCCACCACCCGATCTCGACAGCGCCGCCTCCCCTCTACAAATCCGACCAAACCCCTACCCCCCTCGTCGCCCTGTCGACGAGAACGACGCCCCCAAAGTCGTCGACTTCCCAGCGCTGCCACCGCCAAATCCGACCACCGATCCGGACGAAACCCGCCCACCCCCCGCACCTGAAGCCTTTTCCACCCTCTACGACGTCATGCAATCTGATCGGGACGAAGTGCTACGGATTTCGCGAACACTAAAAACCTAGTTTTGAACCATCGTGAAAGGTATCGGCTTTATTATATTTGAATGGAAAATAACACTTATAAGTGTTGCAAACTTTGAAAAATCATATCTTTCTGGTGTGTTGAAGAAATTCGATGAAACAGGAAACATCGTGATCGCTAGGAGGCTCTCTATATCCCAGAAGAGACCGTGGATTTTTCTAAGCTATATACTATCTTTAGAATCAAAAAAACCAAGGTGAGATTTCTAATTGAAGTGTGAATGGAAATGTCATGTATAAATTATACGAGCGAAATATAAATTATACACGTGTTGTATACCTCATGTACATGCGTTGTGTAGGCTATATGAGCGAAGTATGAATTATACATGCATTGTTTAAATGATATGTGTGTTGAAATGCAAGTGAAATATAGAAATAATATATATATATATATATAATATACTCACCTCGTCCACAAACCATGGACGATATTTATTGTTGTGAATTGGTGTGAAAATTTTGGAGAATAATGCGAATGGTTGATAGAATTGTTTGTGGTTGATATTGTTTGGTTGTGGTTGAAAAATACCCATTGGAGATTGAAACAAATTTGAAATAATTGTGGAAATGAAAATAAAACATGCCGCCTGCGTGCGAGCTAGATGCATGAAATCCCCATTGTCAAAAACCGTGAGGTTTTAAAGTAGAGCGAGGAGCCGTACTCGGGACGGTGTCGGTTTTAACTACCCTGCCGTTATGCAGCCGAAATTTTGAATAATATTCATGTGCTAGAATTATTTTCATATGTTGAAATTATTTTCATGTGTTGAAACTAAAGTCATGTGTTTAAACTATATCCATGTGCGGAAAATGCTCATGTGTTGAGAAGTAATGTGTGAAAATTAAATTCATGTGTTGAATGAATAAAGTGTTTAAACAATAAAAATAACATTTTTATAATATATATGAAGTATGTAAAATATTCGCGTTATAAATAAATTGTTTCAACAATAAAAACTTCATCTTTCTTATATGAACAAACTATATAAAATATCCATGTGTGGAAATACTCATGTGTTGAGAAGTGCATGTGTTGGGAAGGTTCATGTGTTGAATAAAAAGATTGAACAATAAAAATTACATTTTTATTGAAATGTGAAGTGTTAAAAATAACCACTTGTTCAAGTAAATATGCATGAGTTGAAATATTCATTAATTAGCTAATGATATGATTTTTGCCTATGTATGCAACCTTAGAATGAATGGCGAATTTAAACCAAATTGAATCAAAAATGAGTTGAATGGAAAATGATAAGTGATAGGAATTGCACATATGTACATGCATATTTATTGAACAGGTTATAGCAAAGAGGCTACAGAAGAGGAATAAAATTGTGTGCCCGACAAATAGGTACACGTTTACTGTTTTGCTTGGGTGATGATTTTATGAGCATATTGGCTAGCCGCTTGGCTTTTTATTTTTATTTTTGAAATGAGACGCCCGTGTGGCTATTTGGGAATTTTCCCAGCCCCTGCCTTACAAAGGAGGTTATGGCGAAATTTTCCAAAATTTAAAGGCGTTAGTGAAATATTTGAAGTGAAAAGATATTGAAATCGTCGAATGAACTATATATATATATATATAATTAAAATGAATCGTGGCCATGCAGTTCGTATTTTGAAACCGTGATTTCATACGACTAGTGCGGGAAATCCGACCATTTGATTTTCCCGAAACCGCAAACGTTGGGTTCAACTTGGAGATATCTTTCCAACGGCACTAACTTTGTAAAGATCCGACGGTTGGATTGTCTGGAATGTTTAATTCAAATCTGAAGAAAAACAGCACTAGAATCGATTATATAAATATATATAAACATAAATATAATTAAATTAAATCGAATAACGACGCTGTAGTTCGTATTTTGAAATCGTGACTTCAAGCGACTAGTGTGGGAAATCCGACCGTCGGATTTTCTCAAAACTGACACCGTTGGATTCATTTTGAAATAATCTTTCAACTGATGTAAAATTTGTGAAGATCCAATGGTTAGTTTTTCATATATGTGTAAAACAAATTTAGTGAAAAACAGCGCTAGTGCCTCGGCACGACCTGAAACGTCGTTTAATTAAATATGGCCGTTCTTAAATAAATAAAAATGGCGATATATCATTATAAAATATTGTAGATGATATAGAATGGAAATAAACCGATTTTGTTTGGTTTGCTTGATATGTGATGGTTGAATGTGTTTAACAGGAAAATTATACTAAGGAACTGAAATGTGAATGTTGAATAATTTAACCATGTGAAGAATTGATTTGAAAATCTAAATATACGTGGATTATTTGAAAAGGCCGAGTTCATTCTCATTTCAAATAATCGATCGACGGTGAGAAGTCGAAGAATTTAAGACGGTTGAAGACCGATGATCTTCACATTGGTTGGATGGGCGCTACTGATGCTCGTGATTGGAGTAGCTACCTTGACGGAGCTGAAGTAGTAGCCGTCCGGACGTATTGTTGATTGTGGGGATAAGCGAGGAATTTGGTGCCTCCGGCTTCATTCAAACCCAGAACGAACTTGTAAATGGACAGTGTTTATGACATTGGATTTTGTTCTGTGCTGATTGATCTCTATTAAATAAATGGACAGTATTCTCTTCCTTAACGCCTTTCTTTGAGATGTATGAGCTCAGAGGTTATATATCGATATGAATCATACGCATGGAGTGAAATGCCTGCGTGACACGCCTAAGTGGCATATGATCAAGGCTTCTGTTGCAAAGCAAAGTCTTGTGATTGATGATCAAAGCAAGGCCAGTGTGGTGTAGGCTTGTGTATAGCGTGGATTCGCGAGCCTCACACCTCGGTATGAGTCAAAAACGGGATAGTGGTTGTAGGGAGAACATGATGTTTCTTTCTAGCTATGGTGGTGTCAGTGACTTACCAACCCTGACATTTATATATACTTTTCACTTGTGTGGTTGTTGGAATGCGAGGCTGTAATAACTCGGAAATCTAGGCTAATTAAAATTTTTATTTTGGCAATTTTAGCGAATTTTGATTATTTAAAATGAATTATTTTAAATAATAGCGATGAGAAATTTATTTTGAATAGAATTCGAACGTATATATTATATAGATCGATGATAGAATATAAATATTTATTTATATTTATAAAAGGAATTGAAAATGGCGCGGTAGTTCGATAATTCGATTTCAAACTTCAAACGAATGTATCGGGTGCAAAATAAACCGGATTTTAGTGAAACCAAAAATAATAGGATCTATTTGAGGATATCTTTCCAACGAATCCGAAAAATCAAGATTTCATAGTGGGGATCAAAAGATATGTCCAGTTGAAAATTCAGAATAGTCGCTATGGAATTCTGGCCCTTAAAAATGGAAATTTTGCAAACGACCTCGGATTTCAACAAAACCACTTTTGTTGGATCCGTGATGTCAAGTTATTGCTAGATTACAAATTTCATAATTTTTCAAATCAATATGTGAGCGTGGCAAAGGAAAACGCATTTGACCAGTTTTAGTTGATTTTAATCGACTGGAAAATGGCCATTTTTCAAATGGTCTCAGAATTTGACGAAACTAGTTTTGTTAGGACCGTATCGTCAATACGAAGCTCGAAAATATTTTTTTGGAATTTTTCTAGTTAGTATGTGACCCCAGTAAATTGAAATACGCGTTCAAATTCAATATATAGAGTTATATGTTGATTTTGACGAAAACTGATCGAAACAGTCGAATCAGCCTACGATACATATCCCATTGTGTTCGGAATAGGGGTAAAACGCTATAGACGACAGGCGGTTGGGTCTCGTTTAGAGATCGAAATAAAAAGTTACTTTTGAAATCAATAAATAAATTAATATATATATACCCCCTCTCCCTTTCCTTTATTCGATCAGAACGAAATTAAAAAGAAAAAAAAACCTAAACACCGCGCCGCCCCCCCTTCCATCGTCACCTCCGCCTCCAGGTGGCGCGCCCCCCACCGAAGACCCCCTCCCTCGTGCCACGACCCCCCCTCTAGCCCCTTCCTCCACGTGAGACCGCACCCCCTATGCCGCGTCGGCCTCCCACCGCCGCCAGCACCGTGTCCACCCCCCCTCCGTCTTCCTTTCTCCCCTTCCTCCCTCTTCTCCTCCGCTGCTCGCATCACCCAATCCGACCCCCTCCAATCCGCTACAGCCCTCGAACGAGACCCCGACCCAAACCCTAACCCGTTAGCCCGCCCTAAAACCACAAGCCGCTGCCTCCCTTTAGCTAGCAGCGATTCCAACGACCACCGTGAACTCATACGACTAAATACTATGAGTACTCCAATTTTATTTACATTTAGTTTATATATTTTCAGTTTTATATTCATGAAGAAGGAATCTTTAACATGATAAAGGTAAGATTTTTAATCATATGAAAGCGTAGAAGGTTAAAAATATAATTTTTATTATATGTAGAGGTTAAAAATATAATTTTTATTATATGTAGAGGTTGAAAATATAATTTTTATTATATGTAGAAGGTTAAAAATATAATTTTTATTATATGTAGAAGTTTAAAAATATAATTTTTATTATATGTAGATGGTTAAAAATATAATTTTTATTATATTGAAATATTAAAAATATAATTTTTATAATGTATAGATTATAAAAAATTTGGTCTTTATATATGTAGCTAGATAAAAATTTGATCTTTATATATGTAGCTAGATAAAAATTTGATCTTTATATATGTAGCTATATAAAAATTTGATCTTTATATATGTAGCTAGATAAAAATTTGATCTTTATAAAGGTAGCGAAATAAAAATCTGATTTTTATTCTATATACGTTGAAATGGAAAAGTGATTTATATAGCGATGAAGTAAAAATTCGATTTTTATATATTGAATAGCAAAGTAAAAATTCGATTTTTATATATTGAATAGAAAAGTAAAAATTCGATTTTTATATATTGAATAGCAAAGTAAAAATTCGATTTTTATATATTGAATAGCAAAGTAAAAATTCAATTTTTATATATTGAATAGCAAAGTAAAAATTCGATTTTTATATATTGAATAGCAAAGTAAAAATTCGATTTTTATATATTGAATGGCGAAGTAAAAATTCGATTTTTATATATTGAATAGCAAAGTAAAAATTCGATTTTTATATATCGAATAGCAAAGTAAAAATGTGATTTTTATATATGTAGAGAATACGGGCAGTGAAAATTGACAAGAGGCAAGAACGGCGAAGATTTCTACATAAGTAGAGTCGTGGCGTTGGATTAGCAATATCTGTGAGAACTTGTCACTCTAAATTTCTTTTTCTAGTTATATATATATATATACTAGGATGCAGACGGTGCTTAGCAGCACCCGACACCCGTCGTCCATAGACCATGGACGGCTTGTATGCTTGTTTGTTTGATTTTGATGTGTAGTTGATTGTGTGATGTGATGTGAAATGAAATAAAATATTTATATAGTTGAAATAAAATATTTTATAGTGGAAAATATTTTATAGTTAAAAATAGAATTTTTAACGTGTATATGAAATGAAATAAATATATATAAACAAATCGGAGATTTGTTTATATACACTGATTTGATTGATATTGATTGGGACGATAAATTTTATACATCGCCCAACTGCACAAATAAAATCTGTGTTTGATTGTTTGAAACCCCACACGGGTATTGGGATGATATTTGACGTACACTAATCCCGATTGTTTAGTTGTATGTCGGTCGATTGATTGACAGACTGTTATAAGCGTTGAATATTTATATTTGATGCTTATACAGTGTGGAATGCACTTTGGATGATGGTTGATTATTCATCGTTGTTATTGTGTACATGCGTTGTAGAAAACCCATATAATTAACATTATATGGTAATTGATTGGGCCTCATTCCAGTTTTGAAAAAGAAATATTTGAAATAGAATATTTGAAAATAAAAATATATGAAATCGTGTTGATTAGATTGACGCCATTTTGACGTGAACGATATTTATATCGATTTTATTCATTTTATAATGAATATCGAAAGTGATTTAAAAATCTGATACTTTGAAAAGAATTGAAATTCGAATTAAATTGAATAGAAACGAATTCGAATTGAAATTGAATAGAAATGAATTCGAATTGAAATTGAATAGAAATGAATTCGAACTGATACTGTATAGAAGTGAATTCGAATTGAAATCGAATAGAAATGAATTCGAATTGAAATCGAATAGAAATGAATTCAAATTGAATTGAAAACGAACTGAAATTGAATTAGAAATCAATTTGAATTGAAATCAATTTGAAATGAATTTAAACGAATTTATAAGGAAAATTTCAATTTTGATTTAAATTTGGAATGAAGTTATAATCGTTTTGAAAACGAATTTAAAAACGATTTATATAAGACGTTTTGAATTGAAATCGACGAATATATTATATATATAATATAATGGCCTGAATAGAACGCGTCGCGCCGCGGCAATTCGCGAATTTCGACTATTGACTTCGAACGGATATTGCGGGAGATCTGGCCGTCGGATTCTCCTAAAACCGGAATCGTTGGGTTCGTATCGAAAAGAGCTTTCTAATGAATATTAGAAATTTGAAATCTAACAGTTGGATTTGGAATTATGTCCAAATCAAATTTGAAAAAGGTCGCTGTAAGTGCAGTTCGATGGTCGTTGATGGAAATCGACTGTACGGGCCTTGATAAAATTACTAAAAATAGTAATAATTTGTGTAAAATCATAAGAAATGATATGTGGAGAATAGGGATGAAAAACTCCATATTTGAAAAGATAAAAATAGATTTTTATCGAAATGAACTAGTTTTGAACTAGAATTATAATTCTGTTTATTTTTAAATAAATAAATTGAATTTGAAAATGGTTTTGAAAATAGCCAGAACTTCCAATAATTGCATTGGAATGGATTTGAATCGAAATTGTCTTCGGAATATTTCGATGTTGGATTTCGTGATGATACAGATATCGTTATGGGAATTTGAAAGATATAGATATATGCATCGTTATTTCTAATACGATATTTGTTGGTCGTAGAATTTGATATTGAATATAAGCTGATATATTTTCTATTCAGATCCTTGTATTTAATATCAAATGTGATTTGGGTTTGTCGTGAATGGTGTCTTCATTAACACTGTTCTTAAGCCCAGTTGAGAAAAGATTATATCTTTTTATTTGGACTTAATGAAGTGTATCAATTAAATAATATTTAATTGGAATTGAATTGTTATTGATTTTTGGGTTTATCGTGAACAGTGTTTTAAATAACACTTGTTCTTTAACCTGATAGTTAATGGAATGTGAGTTTGGGTTTTTTGTGAACCGTGTTTTAAAATGACACTGACTCTTTAACCCGGTTAAAGATTAAAACTAAGTGGAGTTTTAATGAATCTTCAATTAAATTGAAAAGGTCGAGAATGGAGTATCACCAGTTTTGCTCCAGGCGATAGTTAAATCTTTAATTAGATTTGAACGTGAAATGGTAATTGAATTTACTGATAACACCGTGGTGTTAGATATGAAGTATGACCAGTTTTACTTCATGGGATGAATAGGTTGGGATTGAGAAAATAAAATAAATGATTACTTCGGTGTGGTTCGCTAATCCCGACTAGTTTGAATTGATATTCAAAGGAGATTAAAGAATAAATTTAAAGAATTTATCTTTGATAAAATTAATGGGAACTTTTCCCAAAGTATAGGAATATTTAAATAAAAGAATATTCTGAATTGGAATGAGGCGTATGTTGTGTTTGTGTAACACTTATTTATTATATACGCGAGTTATTCAGAAAGACCAGGTTTATCCCATTCTGAATAACTGAGTCGACGTGGTGTCGAAGATGAAGACGGTGGTCGAAGACCGGAGGTCTTCATGTCGTTTGGGTGATTACTGATGATCTTGATTGGGTTGTACACCCAAGAAGATGGAAACAGTTGGTGATCGTCCACACGTACTTGGAGATCGATGGATATTCTGGGTACAAGGTGCCTCTGGTTCCTTTCAGACCCAGAACGGACTTGTAAATGGACTGTGTGTCTGACATTGGATTTTAGTTTGTGTGATTGATTTTTATTAAATATATATCTGTTTGGCGGCGGAGAATTTATTCTCTTGCTTAACGCCCTTCTCTGAGACGTACAAGCTCAGGGGTTATATATAGATGGATATCAAACGCATAGAGTGAATTGCCTGTGTGGCATGCCTAATATGCAAATGATCAAGGCTTCTGTTGAAAAGAAAAGTCTTGTGGTTGATGATCAAAGCACCACCTGTGTGGCATAGCTTTGTGTAACGTGAATTCGCGAGCCTCACACCCCGGTTGTGAACCAGAAACGGGAGAGGACCTCAAGGAGGGCATGCGTTTCTTTCTAGCTAGGGTGGTGTCAGTGACCTACCAGCCCTGACATTTATATACTTTTCACCTATGTAGTTGTTGCTGTTGCGAGGCGCCTCGTTTTGATCGGACGATCCGGGTCCGATGGAGTCATTTGATGGCTCATTTGCGCCCCATAGGGCGGGGAAACATAGTGTTCAGGCATTTTAATCCACATCGGTGGACCGGCCCTGACGATCCAAGGGTCACTCGAGCTCTGATCCTGAGACATGGTAGGCTAGATTGTCTCGAATCCATAGAGGACGATCCCTGGCCTCGGTTCATAGATGGAAATCCAATTTCCAAATACTTGACATTTGCGGTTTTGATTGTAAACCTATATATGGCAACATAGTGGCATGGGACGCTCATGTCGCCTATGATTGATACTTATGATTTGAAGTTGTTTTATACACTATGCACTTATAGTAATATCAAAAGATTTGTTTTAAACGTATCAAGCATTCTAGGCTATTATAAGGTAAAACCCCTATCCCTCGGCTTGCGTTGCATTGTGTGATAGGACCTGGGTCTTATAACAGTTTCATTTTCTTTATTTAGCATTGCGCTGTTTGTTTTATGCACTGGTATTCTTGGGAGGAAAACCGTTCCGTGTTATACGGCGTGGTCCCTTGATTTACCTAACTTTAAAGTAAAGATTAATAACTATTTTAGTTCTCACACCAGTCCCATGACTGACATGGAGTTTATTGTTTTAACCTAAACTCTGGGTGCCCTTATTTTGACACTAGCAGCTAGTAGTTTTGGTTTTGCAGATTTATATTCACAGGATCCTGGTTTACAGCTGGAACGATATCCGGAAAGCTTTGTATCCGTATATCTCTTCTAGTTGTATATTGTATTATTTTCCGCTGCTATGTAATGTATTGTAATCTCTGATATTTTCTGTGTAATATTTATTCATTTATACTCTGTATATTCTTGTAATCTGATGCATTGTTGTAATATACAATGAAATGTTCTCCCGTCTGCGTTCTGTTTTGGCTTGTTCTCGAACGATCCGCGCTTCCCTTTACGGGGAAGTTACGGGTATTTACAGTTGGTATCAGAGATTTGGTTTACAAAGCTCAGAGAACAAGACGCATTAGAACCATACGAAAGAATTCATCAGATATTGGGTTAGTAATATCCAATGGGAATGACTTATTAGAGATGGGATCAGTAGTATCCTAGAACGAGTGTGAAGAGTATATTTTTAAAATGAAAACCAATTTTGTTTTGAAATTTAAACCATTTTATTCGTATTTAATCATTTATTATATATTGATTTGGACATTCCGATATATAAAGGTTTTGCATATACATCTTGCAAACGTGTGTTCGAAGTTTTAATATACTGGATAGTTATAGAATCATACTCTAGTGCCCGGGGATAATTCTGGTGATGGGGCACCATCGTCAGTATTTATATTCGAGTTTCGAAAGTGAGATTTCTATATATTTCCAATTGACTGGTGTGAGAACAGAAATTAGATAGGGCTTATTATTGTGATTTGGCATCATAAATTTGATTTTTGACTATGGATCAAAGTTATGAATTTCAAAAGCTAACCAACTAAAGGATTGATGTTTGTGTTGTTTGGTTATTTGTTTGAAATTTTGAACCATTACGCGTAATAGAATCAAAAATTGAATTGTATTTAAATTAGTTGCATTTGCTTGCATATACATGTACTTACATTGAACAGGTCATAGCAAGGAGGCTAGAGCAGAGAATAAAATTGTTTGCCCGACAAATAGATACATGTTTACCATAATTTACTGTTTTGTTTGGGTGATGATGATTTTATGAGCCGATTAGCTAGCCGTTTTGCTTTTTCTTTTTCTTTTTGAGATCAGAAGTCCTTTATGGCAATTTCGGGATTTTCCCGTGCTCCCGGTGCAGCGGAGGTTCTGGCGAAATTTTTCGAAAATTTAGGGTGTTAGCCAAATTTTTGAAAAATTTGGAAAGTTCTTAGAAACTGAAAAGTTGAAGAACTTAAGCCGTAGTCAAAATAATGAAAGTTGAGTTGATTAGTTAAACAACTTTCGGCTTCGTTCCTTTTCGGGGACGAAAAGTTTTAAGTGGGGGAGATTGTAATAACCCGGAAATTTGGGCCAATTTAAAATTTTGATTTTGGCAATTTTAGCGAATTTTGATTATTTAAAATAAATTATTTTAAATAATAACGACGAGAAATTTATTTTGAATAGAATTCGAACGTATATATTACATAGATCGACGATAGAATATAAATATTTATTTATATTTATAAAAGGAATTGAAAATGGCACGGTAGTTCGATAATTCGATTTCAAACTTCAAATGAATGTACCAGGTGCAAAATAAACCGTATTTTAGTGAAACCAAAAATAATAGGATCTATTTGAGGATATCTTTCCAAGGAATCCGAAAAATCAAGATTTCATAGCGGGGATCAAAAGATATGTCCAGTTGAAAATTCAGAATAGTCGCTATGGAATTCTAGCCCTTAAAATGGAAATTTTGCAAACGACCTCGGATTTCGACGAAACCACTTTTGTTGGATCCGTGATGTCAAGTTATTTCTAGATCCCAAATTTCATAATTTTTCAAATCAATATGTGAGAGTGGCAAAGGAAAACGCGTTTGACCAGTTTCAGTTGATTTTAATCGACTGGAAAATGGCCATTTTTCAAACGGTCTCAGAATTTGACGAAACTAGTTTTGTTAGGACCGTATCATCAATACGAAGCTAGAAAATATTTTTCGTGAATTTTTCAAGTTAGTATGTGACCCAAGTAAATTGAAATGCGCGTTCAATTTCAATATATAGAGTTATATGTTGATTTTGACGAAAACTCATCGAAACAGTCGAATCAGCCTATGATATATATCCCATTGTGTTCGGAATGGGGGCAAAACGGTATAGACGACAGGCGGTGGGTCTCGTTTAGAGATCGAAATAAAAATTTACTTTTGAAATCAATAAATAAATTAATATATATATATATGTTATTACACCTACACCCCCTCTCCCTTTCCTTTCTTCGATCAGAACAAAATTAAAAAGAAAAAAAATCCTAAACACCGCGCCGCCCCCCTCCATCGTCACCGCCGCCTCCAGGTGGCGCGCCCACCACCGAAGACCCCCTCCCTCGTGCCACGACCCCCCCTCTAGCCCCCTCCCCCATGCGAGACCTCACCCCCCTATGCCGCGTCGGCCTCCCACCGCCGCCAGCACCGTGTCCACCCCCCCCCCCCTCTTTCTTCCTTTCTCCCCTTCCTGCCTCTTCTCCTCCGCAGCTCGCACCACCCAATCCGACACCCTCCCATCCGCTACAGCCCTCGAACGAGACCCAAACCCTAACCCGTTAGCCCCCCTAAAACCACGAGCCGCTGCCTCCCTTCAGCGAGCAGCAATTCCAACGACCACCGTGAACTCATACGACTAAATACAGTGAGTACTCCTATTTTATTTACATTTAGTTTATATATTTTCAGTTTTATATTCATGAAGATGGAATCTTTAACATGATAAAGGTAAGATTTTTAATCATATGAAATCGTAGAAGGTTAAAAATATAATTTTTATTATATGTAGAGGTTGAAAATATAATTTTTATTATATGTAGAGGTTAAAAATATAATTTTTATTACATGTAGAAGGTTAAAAATATAATTTTTATTATATGTAGAAGGTTAAAAATATAATTTTTATTATATTGAAAGATTAAAAATATAATTTTTATAATGTATAGATTGTAAAAATTTGATCTTTATATATGTAGCTAGATAAAAATTTGATCTTTATATAAGTAGCTAGACAAAAATTTGATCTTTATATATGTAGCTAGATAAAAATTTGATCTTTATATATGTAGCGAAATAAAATCTGATTTTTATTCTATATACGTTGAAGTGGAAAAGTGATTTATATAGCGATGAATTAAAAATCCGATTTTTATATATTGAATAGAAAAGTAAAAATTCGATTTTTATATATTGAATAGCAAAGTAAAATTTCGATTTTCATATATTGAATAGCAAAGTAAAATTTAGATTTTTATATATTGAATAGCAAAGCAAAAATTCGATTTTTATATATTGAATAGCAAAGTAAAAATTCGATTTTTATATATTGAATAGCAAAGTAAAAATTCGATTTTTATATATTGAATAGCGGAGCAAAAATTTGATTTTTATATATTGAATAGCAAAGTAAAAATTCGATTTTTATATATCGAATAGCAAGGTAGAAATGTGATTTTTATATATGTAGAGAATACGGGCAGTGAAAATTGACAAGTGGCAAGAACGGCGAAGATTACTACATAAGAAGAGTCGTAGCATTGGATTAGCAATATCTGTGAGAACTTCTCACTCTAAATTTATTTTTCTAGTTATATATATGTACTAGGATGCAGACGGTGCTTAGCAGCACCCGACACCCGTCGTCCACAGACCATGGACAGCTTGTATGCTTGTTTGTTTGATTTTGATGTGTAGTTGATTGTGTGATGTGATTTGAAATGAAATAAAATATTTATATAGTTGAAATAAAATATTTTGTAGTGGAAAATATTTTATAGTTAAAAATAGAATTTTTAACGTGTATATGGAATGAAATAAATATTTATAAACAAATTGGAGATTTATTTATATACACTAATTTGATTGATATTGATTGGGACGATAAATTTTACACATCGCCCAACTGCACAATTAAAATCTGTGTTTGATTGTTTGAAACCCCACACGGGTATCGGGATGATATTTGACATACACTAATCCCGATTGTTTAGTTGTATGTCGATCAATTGATTGACAGACTGTTATAAGCGTTGAATATTTATATTTGATGCTTATACAGTGTGTAATGCATTTTGGATGATGGTTGATTATTCATCGTTGTTATTGTATACATGTGTTGTAGAAAACCCATATAATTAACATTACATGGTAATTGATTGGGCCTCATTCCAGTTTTGAAAAAGAAATAGTTGAAATAGAAATATTTGAAATAGAATATTTGAAAATAAATATATATGAAGCCGTGTTGATTAGATTGACGCCATTTTGACGTGAACGATATTTATATCGATTTTATTCATTTTATAATGAATATCGAAAGTGATTTCAAAATCTGATACTTTGAAAAGAATTGAAATTCGAATTAAATTGAATAGAAACAAATTCGAATTGAAATTGAATAGAAACGAATTCGAATTGAAATTGAATAGAAATGAATTCGAACTGAAACTATATAGAAATGAATTCGAATTGAAATCGAATAGAAATGAATTCGAATTGAAATCGAATAGAAATGAATTTGATTTGAATTCAAAACGAACTGAAATTGAATTAGAAATCAATTTGAATTGAAATGAATTTGAAATGAATTTAAAATGAATTTATAAGGAAAAATTCAATTTTGATTTGAATTTGGAATGAAGTTAAAATCGTTTTGAAAACGAATTTAAAAACGATTTATATAAGACGTTTTGAATTGAAATCGACGAAGTATATATTATATATATATAATATAATGGCCTGAATAGAACGCGCCGCGCCGCGACTGTTCGCGAATTTCGACCATTGACTTCGAATGGATATTGCGGGAGATCCGACCATCGGATTCTCCTAAAACTGGAATCGTTGGGTTCGTATCGAAAAGAACTTTCTAATGAATATTATAAATTTGAAATCTAACGGTTGGATTTGGAATTATGTCCAAATCAAATTCGAAAAAGGTCGCTGTAAGTGCAGTTCGATGGTCGTTGATGGAAATCGACTGTACGGGCCTTGATAAAATTATTAAAAATAGTAACAATTTGTGTAAAATCATAAGAAATGATATGTGGAGAATTGGGATGAAAAACTCCATATTTGAAAAGATAAAAATAAATTTTTATCGAAATGAACTAGTTTTGAACTAGAATTATAATTCTATTTATTTTTAAATAAATAAATTGAATTTGAAAATGGTTTTGAAAATAGCCAGAACTTCCAATAATTGCATTGGAATGGATTTGAATCAAAATTATCTTCAGAATATTTCGATGTTGGATTTCGTGATGATACAGATATCGTTATGGGAATTTGAAAGATATAGATATATACATCGTTATTTCCAATACGATATTTGTCGGTCGTAGAATTTGATATTGAATATAAGCCGATATATTTTCTATTCAGAGCCTTGTATTTAATATCAAATGTGATTTGGGTTTGTCGTGAATGGTGTCTTCATTAACACTATTCTTAAGCCCAGTTGAGAAAAGATTAAATCTTTTTATTTGGATTTAATGAAGTGTATCAATTAAATAATATTTAATTGGAATTGAATTGGTATTGATTTTTGGGTTTATCGTGAACAGTGTTTTAAATAACACTTATTCTTTAACCTGATAATTAATGGAATGTGAGTTTGGGTTTATCGTGAACCGTGTTTTAAAATGACACTGATTCTTTAACCGGTTAAAGATTAAAACTAAGTGGAGTTTTAATGAATCTTTAATTAGATTGAAAAGGTCAAGAATGGAGTATCACCAGTTTTGCTCCAGGCGATAGTTAAATCTTTAATAAGATTTGAACGTGAAATGGTAAGTGAATTTACCGATAACACCGTGGTGTTAGATATGAAGTATGACCAGTTTAACTTCATGGGATGAATAGGTTGGGATTGAGAAAATAAAATAAATGATTACTTCGGTGTGGTTTGCTAATCCCAACTAGTTTGAATTGATATTCAAAGGAGATTAAAGAATAAATTTAAAGAATTTATCTTTGATAAAATTAATGGGAACTTTCCCAAAGTATAGGAATATTTGAATAAAAGAATATTCTGAATTGGAATGAGGCGTATGTTGTGTTTGTGTAACACTTATTATGTACGCGAGTTATTCAGAAAGACCGGGTTTATCCCATTCTGAATAACTGAGTCGACGTGGTGTCGAAGATGAAGACGGTGGTCGAAGACCGGAGGTCTTCACGTCGTTTGGGTGATTACTGATGATCTTGATTGGGCTGTACACCCAAGAAGATGGAAACAGTTGGTGATCGTCCAAACGTACTTGGAGATCGATGGATATGCGGGGTACTAGGTGCCTCCGGTTCCGTTCAAACCCAGAACGGACTTGTAAATGGACTATGTGTCTGACATTGGATTTTAGTCTGTGTGATTGATTTCTATTAAATATATATCTGTTTGGCGGTGGAGAATTTATTCTCTTGCTTAACGCCCTTCTCTGAGACATACGAGCTCAGGGGTTATATACAGATGGATATCAAACGCATAGAGTGAATTGCCTGTGTGGCATGCCTAAGATGCAAATGATCAAGGCTTCTTTTGAAAAGCAAAGTCTTGTGGTTGATGATCAAACCACCACCTGTGTGGCATAACTTTGTGTAACGTGAATTCGCGAGCCTCACACCCCGGTTGTGAACCAGAAACGGGAGAGGACCTCAGGGAGGGCATGCGTTTCTTTCTAGCTAGGGTGGTGTCAGTGACCTACCAGCCTTGACATTTATATACTTTTCACCTGTGTGGTTGTTGCTGTTGCGAGGCGCCTCGGTTTGATCGGACGATCCGGGTCCGATGGAGTCATTTGATGGCTCATTTGCGCCCCAAAGGGCGGGGAAACGTAGTGTTCAGGCATTTTTATCCACATCGGTGGACTGGCCCTGACGATCCAAGGGTCACTCGAGCTCTGATCCTGAGACATGGTAGGCTAGATTGTCTTGAATCGGTAGAGGACGATCCTTGGCCTCGGTTCATAGATGGAAATCCAATTTCCAAATACTTGACATTTGCGGTTTTGATTGTAAACCTATATATGGCGACATAGTGGCATGGGACGCTCATGTCGCCTATGATTGATACATATGATTTGAAGTTGTTTTATACACTATGCACTTATAGTAATATCAAAAGATTTGTTTTAAACGTATCAAGCATTCTTGGCTATTATAAGGTAAAACCCCTATCCCCCGGCTTGCGTTGCATTGTGTGATAGGACCTGGGTCTTATAACAGCTTCATTTTTCTTTATTTAGCATTGCGCTGTTTGTTTTATGCACTGGTATTCTTGGGAGGAAACCCGTTCCGTGTTATACGGCGTGGTCCCTTGATTTACCTAACTTTAAAATAAAGATTAATAATTGTTTTAGTTCTCACACCAGTCCCATGACTGACCTGGAGTTTATTGTTTTAACCTAAACTCTGGGTGCCCTTATTTTGACACGGGCAGCTAGTTGTTTTGGTTTTGCAGATTTATATTCACACGATCCTGGTTTATAGATGGAACGATATCCGGAAAGCTTTGTATCCGTATATCTCTTCTAGTTGTATATTGTATTATTTTCCGCTGCTATGTAATGTATTGTAATCTCTGATATTTTCTTTGTAATATTTATTCATTTATACTCTGTATATTCTTGTAATCTGATGCATTGTTGTAATATACAATGAAATGTTCTCCCGTCTGCGTTCTGTTGTGGCTTGTTCTCGAACGATCCGCGCTTCCCTTTACGGGGAAGTTACGGGTATTTACAGAGGCGCCTCGATTTTATGTCTGTAAGGATCGGGAAACGTGTGTTTAGGAATAACTAATCCTCGAAAGTAAGAGAGGACCGGCACAAAAGATCCAAGGATTGTTGTGTGCAGTCCTGGGACATTTGCTAGAGTGTCTCGAACGGAAAGGAGCATGCCCCTTGCCTCGACTCATGTTGGAATCCAATTTCCAATACGAAATTGCGGATGTGATTGTATTACTAGCATGGCAACATAGTAGATGGTAGTTATGCCGCCTAGGATTGATATTTATGATTGAATTTGCTTTTGAAACATACATGCACTAGTAATAATATCAAACACTTTCGTTTTATACATATGAACCATTTTTGGCCATTATAAGGTAAAACTCTATCCTCCGGCTTGCGTTGCATTGTGTGATGGGACCTGAGTCTTATAATGGCTTCATTTTTATAAAAAGCATTGCGATGATTTAATCATTTACTTTATTTCATGCACTAGCACTCATTGGAGTAAACTCGTTCTGCGAAAGTGGCGTGGTCCTTTGATTTGCCTTATTATTGTTGTTTACTAAGTTAAGTAGATTTCTCATACTAGTCCCATGACTGACTCGTAGTTTGTTTCACCTTGCAAACTCGGGTGCCCTTATTTTCACACGGGCCGCCTAGTTACAGGTAGCTGATATATTTTGGCTTGGCCCCGCAGTAGAGGTGCACTTTTGGCTCATGGCGAGGCTTGACTACACCGTGATGACTGTGACTTTTTCCGCCATTATTGTATATGTATTATGATTCCGCCACAGGCGATGTAGACTGATGCTTAGTTTATGTGCTCTCTATGTATGATTCCGCCTCCAGCGATGTTGACTGATTATGTATTATTATGCACTAAGTAGCATCCTGCACTGTGCTCTCTAATGTAGTGATATATCTGATTCCGTTGTCAAATTTGTGTAAATTATTCTATTTCTTGTTTATTCTATTATCTAAACTTTGCTAATGATGATTAATGTGTTATATTCTAATGATTATCCTTAAAACCGTAGCACGGAGTTTTGGGATCGTCAAAACTTTTTTATATGTAACTAAAGAATGAGATTTTTGCATTGAGTAAAAATCACTTTTTTATATGTAACTAAAGAATGAGATTTTTGCATTGAAATAAAAATCACTTTTTTATATGTAAATAAAGAATGAGATTTTTGCATTGAAATAGAAACCATTTTTACATGTAAACAAAAAGTAGAAATTTGCATTGTAGTTAAATTTACATTTTTACATGTAAATGAAAAGTAGAAATTTGCATTGTAGTTAATTTACAATTTTACATGTAAATGGAAAGTAGAAATTGCATTGTAGTTGAAAAGTAGAAATTTGCATTGTAGTTAAATTTACATTTTTACATGTAAGTGAAAAGTAGAAATTTGCATTGTAGTTAAATTTACATTTTTACATGTAGATGAAAAGTAGAAATTTGCATTGTAGTTAAATTTACATTTTTACATGTAGATGAAAAGTAGAAATTTGCATTGTAGTTAAATTTACATTTTTACATGTAAATGAAAAGTAGAAATTTGCATTGTAGTTAAATTTACATTTTTACACGTAAATGAAAAGTAGAAATTTGCATTGTAGTTAAATTTACATTTTTACACGTAAATGTAAAGTAGAAATTTGCATTGTATTGAAATTTACATTTTTACATGTAACTAAAGAGTAGGGATTTGCATTGTAATTAAATTTACATTTTTATATGTAAATTTAAAATAGGATTTACACTGCAAATATAAGTTACATTTTTGTTATGTAATTAAGGTGAGGATTTACATTGAAATTAAAAACACATTTTATATGTAGATTAAGAAAAAGGATTTACATTGCAAATGTAAATTACACTTTTATTATGAAATTAAAGAGAAGAATTTACATGGTAGATTAAATGTACACTTTTATTTGTAAACTAAGAATGAGAATTTGTATGGAAAATAAAATTTCATTTTTAATGTAATTAAAGGTAGGATTTTACCTTGTAAATTAAAAGACAAAATTTGACATGTAAAATAAAATTACGTTTGTAATGTAATTAAAAGGTAGGACTTCATAGTGAAAATAAAAAGGGCAAATTAAAAGATAGAAGTCACACTGTTAGGAAAATTACATTTTTAATGTAATTTAAAAAGAATGGCTTATGTTATACTGGAAATTACATTTCAATGTGATTAAGAAAAAGAATTGGACATTAGAATCGAAATTACATTTTAATGTAATAAGTTAGAATTTTTTACTGTAATGTTAATTACATTTATAATGTAATTAAAAAGGGAAATTTTACAATGCAATTGAAAGGTAGGAATTTTACGTTATAATGTTAATTATATTTTTAATGCAATTAAAGAGGAGATTTTACAGTGTAATTTAAGGATTAGGAAGGTAAAATAAAAATTTACATTGGAATAGAATTTACCTTTTTAATAAAAGAATAAAAGGTAGGAGGAAATGTTGAATTATGATTTACATCTTTCATGTAAGCAGGGGAATGGAAGAATGAGAAAAACAAATGAAAGTGGACGTTGTAATAGAATTTACATTCTTATGTAAAATAAAAGTTAAAAGGTTTATATATATTTATATATAAATTTAATTAAAATTAATCGAATTGAGCATGGTAGTTCGCGTTTTGAAATCATACCTTTAAACGATTATACCAAAAGATCCGACCATCAGAATTTCACAAAAACTGAAACAGTTAGTACCGTCTTGGGAAGATCTTTCCAATGATATATTGTAATGACCCGGATATTCCGTCGGTTAGATTTGAATATTTAATACAGTTTTAAATATTGGGTGGACAAATATAAATGGAATTTTTATATTTAGTTATCAATTTAATAATTAAATATAAAAAGAATGTAGATATATCGAATTATCGCAACTTAAATAAATAATTGAACTTGATGATTCAAAAAAAACTGTATTTTTAATTGATTCAGGTAATCAATAGGAGATCGGAATCAATGGATCATTTAACTAACTAAAATAAAAATAAATCCTTTGTTGTGTGGACAAGAACAAAAACAACAGTGCCTTTCTTCATTACCACACCTCAAAGACACCACCGTGCTCTCTTCATTTCCACACATCAAAAACCACTGTGGCCCTTCTTTTTTCCACCCCTTCCTCTATAAAACCACCGTCCCTTCCCTTTTATTCTTTTTAGAAATCGAGCCTCTCGAAATCAAATTTCAACCTCGTTCACCTTATAGGGTGCGACGCAGACTAGGGGAGTTTCAGATTTTGGGAAGGATCGACAGTAGGAATGGGAATTGGGTATTCAAATTTGGGGAAATCGAGTTCGACTTCGTAGTGGAAAGGTAGAAGATGTCGATCAACTCTCTGGAACACAACTTGGGTCGCGAGGTAGGAAGGTTGATGGTGGACTTCGCGGTCATCTCGAGGCGTTGAAGCTCGAGAGACGTGAACTGGGTTGAGTAACGATGGACTCGAAGTGGAAAAGGGGATCGCAGGTTTTCCTGGAGCTCGATTTTTGGTCTGAGGGTACTCGCGATTTGGGTTATTCAAGGTTCGCCAGTGGTAAAAGGCTGTTAACGAGGTGACAGTGAGGAAGGGATTGCAATGTGGAGTTCAACAGTGTACGTGGGTTTTGGATGGGACTGTTGTTTCGAACTGAAATTGAATGGGGGAAAGGTGCAGTTGATTTGTGTAGTAGGTGCGATATAGAAGGGACAAGCTGATGGTAGAATTTTGGTTCAAAAGGTGAAGATAGTCGACTGCAAGGTGTTTGATGAAATGCCTTAAGGGAATGGCTGAAAACTTTTGGGGCTGATCTGCAATAGTGATGGACCGAGATCTGTTCGTCTATCTGTCTAGTTATTGGCAAGGCATTAAGGTATATAGTTCTAAACATTTAAATACGCCTAGAAGAATTTATTTAATTATGTTTTAATAAATTTAAATACATAGAATAGTTTATTTATTTATTTTTAGTTTAGTCAAATGAATAAATGTTTAATTGTTAATTAAAATAAATAATTTCATGTTTAAATCCATTTACTTGTTAGTGGTTAATTGAAATTAATAAATGGTTAATCGATAAATTTAATGTATAATCGTAGATTCAAGATAGTCGATTCCAGTAGATTTGAAGCCGTGTCGATAAGGAATATAAACGGAGTATTCGGCAAAAGAAAATCATGTGAGTAAATTCTCACTCATTTAATTTATTTTAGCATTAAAATAAATTGTTGGTTGTTTTGTTGATTTTTGGATGCTTTAAATATTTATTTATTGCTGTTAAAAATATATATATAGTTATTTAGGATTGGTTGACTATTATATATATATTGGGTTGGTGATTGGTTGGATTCCCGCAGTATCATTAGCGGATGCCCGCGGTATCATTAGCGGATGATTACCCTATACGCCCCACGCTATGATTAGTGGATGACCTTCTATACCGCGATATCCTGCCTCGAAGCAGGATGGGTATTACTATGTTGACTAACATCTGTGGATGCAGGAAAACAGGTTGGAGTAATCCAACTAGATTCCTCAAAAATATATTATCTGTTTGTTGTTTGTTTGATTTCATATATATTCCTATATGATGTGTTAAAAATCAAGTGATTGAAAATTGGTTGATCTGATTGTTGAAAATACCACTAGAGCTTGAATATTGATTTATAAAAATATCGAAAAAGGGTATTTGAGGTTTAGAAAGGGAATTCTATTTTTATAAATAGAGTTTGAATTTTTAATAAAACTATAGAAAATATTAACTTGTTTTGAAGGTATATAAAACAAGTGATCGAATTTATAAACGTTGTTTATAAATGAAAATATGGGATTTGAATCGAATTTATAAACTTTGTTTATAAATGAAAGGTGGGTTTTGAATCGAATTTATAAACGTTGTTTATAAATGAAAATATGGGATTTGAATCGAATTTATAAACTTTGTTTATAAATGAAAATATGGGATTTGAATTGAATTTATAAACGTTGTTTATAAATGGAAAGGTGGGATTTGAATTGAAGTTATAAACGTTGTTTATAAAAAAATGCAGAGAATTCAAATGGACTTTGAATATAAGGAATTGAAATAGAAATTTGAATAATAGAATTCAAATGGAGTTTAACTATAGATTTGAATATAGAAATTCAAATGGACTTTAAACTATAGATTTGAATATAGAAATTCAAATGGACTTTAAACTACAGATTTGAATATAGAAATTCAAACGGACTTTAAACTATGGAATTTGAATAATAGAAGCGAATTAGAGTTTGAATATAGAATTCAAATATTAAAAGAGAAATGGACTAAAGAGATAATTAACAAATTTAGTTAAAACGATTTGGTATAGTTAAATAGATTGGGCAGGTATAGACATACAGGAGACAGGTTTGGAATAAAGTATAGAAGTGAAATAAATAGAATGCCCGACAAAAAGGTATGTATTTAATTCATATATGAGATTTTATGCGCCGTATCGGCAAGCCGCTTGGCTTTTTCTTTTTCTTTTTGAGATGAGAAGGACCAGGAAAGCTATTTGAAATTTCCCGATGCTCCCGGTACAAAGGAGGTTATGGCGAATTTTTCCGGGAATTTAGGGAGATAGAATATTTTTAAGATAATTTGATAGTTAGAAATCAACGTATCGATATATATAGAAGTCGATAAGAAAACGAACTTAGAAATAGAATAGTATAATTAAAAAGGGAAATATAAGAATAAAATCTCGTAGGAATAGAAAGAGAAAGTGTATATATGTTTAAAGGTGAATAATCAGTTGTATGGTATTGATTATTCGAGTAAGTAGTCTTGTCTGTTTGACGTTAAATGTTATTCAGTCAAGGTCTGAGAGGTAATTATACCCCAACTTGGTTGATTTCATGATATACCGATAAGTAGCAAGATTCAGGCTCGAAGATCAATGTGGAATAAGAATTAGTTAAATACTGTATTTGGGTTGTCGTAACGATGTTTTACACAACATCTTTTTTAACCCAAATATGTGCAAAGCTTGAAAATAGAATAATGAATATTTCCTAGTATAGAAAATAAAGGAAGGCGATATATGGAAATGTTTTCCAAATAACGGATAAGGCCAATATGGTTATTGAAAATATTTGGTTAACAAATATTAATAAGAAATAGAGAAGAGATTTAATTAATGGAATATTAATTAAAGGTTCAGTGATTTGTTGGATGTTTGGATGAACACTTGTTTTATTCGATAGTTAAATCATCGACTATCGAAACACTTGTTTATATTCGATAGTTAAATCACAGACTATCGAAGTTTTGACCATCGTTGTCGATATGGAGAGACCGGTTGGATTATTATCCGAAGAACCACTCTGTATTGGCAGTAGCGTGCGAATCAGATTATATAAAGATAATCGAAGATGGAGTAGAGTGCAAGGACTTTTTCTATTAATAGAAATAGTACCTTCAGTTCATCCTGTTCCTGGGTGACTTGTATGGATGAATGTCTGACAGAGTATTTCCAGAAAGGTCACGTACATTGATATCTTCAACCGTACCAAGAGTGGAAGCGGAGAAGGAAACTTCTTTTAGCTAACACGTAATGTACTGTTGTAGACGTCAATCGGTGATTTGATGGATTTGACGATGTGGCATTCAAAGTGAATCTGGTATGATGATAAAGCGTAGCTTCAAGCCTCATCATCCGGTAAATGACAGAAATCGGGCAGGCAGCATGGCTAAGTCGGTCGCACCGAAGTAGGGTGTATAATCACCTGATCTAGAGTTTCATTTACTTCTAAAAATCTATTGTTGATGCTGTCCCATTCAGGAAACGGTTGCTGATCCCCACTGTTGGTGATATACATTCGATACACTCAAGCAAAATGAGTGGTCGGTCATGTGTGGCCGGGTTGCAAGATGTTCTTGTTGAACCCAGTGTATTCCTCTCTAGAGGTACATTAGCGAAAGGTGGTTCCATACCTTGTCATAGTTGGAAATCCATTACCCAATACGTGCTTGCGGTTTTGATTGTATACTATATATGTAGAACGTGAGATGAAAGCGTTTCTGCTAGATGATTATATATATACTGTGGTTGATAGACATTATTATAATATCAAAAGGTTTTTGATATAAAGATATTTTGGATTGTCATAAGGGAAAAACACGTTCCGTTATGCGGCGCGGTCTTATGAGATATCGTTTACTTGTTCGAACTGTTTTTAAACTGTTTTACTCATACCAGTCCCATGACTGACCCAGAGTTTACTTTGTTGTTTTCCCTAATCTCTTGGGTGCCTAAATTTGTACGGGCGGTCAAGTAGTCGGGAATTTACAGATATACTGGAAGAACTTGGAGCAGGAGGCTTCAGGATCATATAGCTATAGTTATTTCCGCTGTGTTGTAAGTGATGTACTTTGATATTGATGTATATTCAAGTACAGATGTATATTTCAAGTTATGTTATATATATTATATGTTATTCGTTCCGCTGTGAGATTCGTGTTACTCTGATGTTGTGTTCTTCTTCTTCTTCTATTCTAAGTTTCTATCTTATCTTTCCTCACCCTCTAATTTCTTTCACTAATTACCAGGATTTTTCGATGTTTTAGTTATCGACATCGAGCTTATGTCGATAACCAAAGTCGCTCAAAATCCGGGTCCTTACAGTTGGTATCAGAGCTTAAGTTAAGAATTACTTGGCTCTGTGGCGTGACTCGGTAGAGATAGGGTTAGTAATACCCTAGATTGAGTTTGAGTGTATATATATACGAGAGAGCGTATTTGTTATTTGATATAAAAACCGTTTTATATTGTGTTGACTAGTCTGCTGAGTGGATTATGAATTTTGGTCGAATCGTGGGACGACACGATGTCAATAGGAGTTTATAAACACTTGAACAGAATATTGGACATGATATTGTTTTTAAATAGTTAAGTTGATTGTTAGGATTATAATCAAATTAGATTATAAAACAAAAATATTTATATAACCAGGGGAATTTGTATATGAAATCAAATATACAAATGAGATAAATTGAAATTGAATTCCAACCGGAATTAAGAATTTAAAATCCTGGGAGTTTGGAAAATATTTTTCGAAATGGAGTTTGAAAGAAATATAGCACTGGACTCATTCAGTAGCTGGGAAATAATTCTGATGATGGTCGCAACATCCTCAGTGTTCATTTTCGAGTTTCTAAGTGATGAATTGATGCCTTAGAAAAGTTTTTGATGGAAATTTGTTTGAAAGGAAAACAAGTTGTTTGAAAATTCAAATGTTTTCAATTTGAGATAGATATAAATATATGTATATATTTATATTACTTCAAAGGAATTTTGAAATGGGAATTGAGATATAGATTTCAAATAGAAGTGAAATAGAATTTGAATTCAAAGGAATTCAAATGAGTTTGAATAAAGGAAATTCAAATAGAAATTATATAAGGAAAATTGAAATGGGATTTGAATTCAAAGGAATTCAAATGGATTTGAATAAAGAAAAGTCAAATAGAGATTTGAATATTAGAATTCAAATGGAAATTGGTTAAATAGAATTTCAAAGAGAATATAAAGTGGAGGTTGAATATTTGAATTCAAAGAAAATATAAAGTTTGAAATAGGATTTGAATTCAAAGGAGTTAAAATAGAATTTAAATTCAAAGGATTTCAAATAGAAATTGAACAAAGGAATTTAAATAGAAATCGAATAAAGGATTTCAAATGGAATTTGAATAAGGGATTTGAAATGGGTTTTGAATAAAGGATTTCAAATAGAAATTGAAGATAAGAAATTCAAATAGAATTTGAAGATAAGAAGTTGAATTAGAAATTGAATATAAGGAAATTCAAATATAGAGTTTGAATAAAGAAATTCAATGGAATTTGAATATTGTAAGTATATTGGATTTGAATATTAGAAGTGAAATAGATCGGGAATATTATAAAATGGATTGGATATATATTAAAAATATATCAAAATGGAGTTGAATATATTATAAACAAAGTTAAAATGTTTATATTTTTAAATATAATTAAAACGAGCTCGCCGTAGCGCGGCAGTTCGTAAATTGGCGATTCGAACTTCAATTTAGTACACAGAACTCAATTGAAGTCGGAAATCTTTGAAACAAGAATCGTCGGGTCCGGTTGAACAATAATTTTCTAACGAAAGGGAAAAATCTGGATTTCATCGTGTAGATTTTGAGTTATGTCAAAATCAAATTTTTAGAAAAGCAGCGCCAGAACCATTAGAAAACCATAACGGTTTAATTAAATAAATAAAAGGATTTTTAGGAAATAAAATCCGAATTGGCACTAGAAAAATCCAGACTGGAGATATAAAATAAATATGAACTCCAGTGAAGTAAGTGAAATGATTTTTAAGATAAAAATCATATTTTTAAATGGTTAAATAGAATTAACTAAATTGGAAAATAATTAGTTAAAGGAAATTTGAATCGAAATTGGGTTTTTGGATAAGTGAAGAGATTGAGAATTTATATTCGAAATCGAATATATAACTCGAGTTGAAAATATAATTAGATTAGTTTATAATTAAGTTGACATATATTTGAGCAAGTTATATTCAAATGAAAAGGGTGAAATAGGCCAAACGGTTAATTAGCAACTAGTTAATGGGAAGTTGAACGATTGAATTTAAATTTAACTTAAGTAAGTTAAATGGATCGAAATGAATAAATTGAGTAAAATCAATGTGAATGAAATATGAATTTGGTGTGAAGAAAGAAAAAACCAAAAGAGTTAAAAAGGAAAAATATTTGTAAAAGCAAATACAAAGGAAGTTATGTGCAAACAAATAAAAGGAGGAATATTTGTAAAAACATTTACAAATAGAATTTAGAAGGGAATATTTGTAAAAACATTTACAAATAGACTCAATGAAAATATTTATTTATAGAAAATAAATAGAATGTTATAAATGAGATATTTATTTGTTAAATAAATAGAATTTAATCAAAGGAATATTTAGAAGATGAATAGAAAATGGAAATCTGTTTTTACCAGATAAGCAAAAAAGATTAATTTATAAATAACAGCTTATAGATTAAATTAAGTATTTATCATTCGATAAATGGAATATATAAGTCTGAACTTATATAGAGAAGAGATATTGGTTTTTAACACCGATAGTTTTAATTAGAAGGGGTACACAACACTTGTATAAGTGAAGTAACGTTATTAAAAAGAACATTTATAAAGTGAAGAACCGTTAGTAAAAGTAAATCTTTATAAATGAATAAACATTATCCAATAGGAGTTATTCGAATAGGAGAAGTCGATTAGAGTTAGAAATAATCGATTAGAGTAAGAATTAACCAGTTAGAGTTAATCAGTTAGGGTTAATCCGTAGAGTTAATTGAATATTAGTTATTCAATTAGAATTTATCGAATATTTGTTATTCAAATTAAGAGTTAACCAGATAGGGTAAATTGAACATAGTTAATCGAATTAGGATTTAATTGAATGTTAGTTATTCAATTAAAGTTGATCGAATATAGTTATTGAGATAGAGTTAGTTAAACATAGTTACTCAGGATAAGTTGCCATTTCGTACGACTGCTAGCGTAATTCGCAGGGCTGCAGATAGCCTTGGGCGGTCGGATGTTTCCTGGGGGAATCAGGCGTAACCATTGTGATCGTTGCCATCTAGAGTCAAGTGAAAAGAGTTATCGAATATTAGTTATTCGAATAGAACTAAAGGAGTTATCGATTATTAGTAAATCAAAGGAGTTATCGATTATAGTTTAATCGAAAAGAGTTATCGATTAGTTTAATCGAAGTGAGTTATAGAATATTGGTTTTTCGAAGGAGTTATCGAATTTAGTTATTCAATAGGGTTAATCGTTAAGGGTTAAATCCAATAGAGTTAATTGATAAGAGTAAATTGAATAAAGGAGTTATCGAATATAGTTATTCGAAGGGAGGAGTTATCGAATAAGGATTTATTCAAAAGAGAGTTACGTACGGAAGTTTGAAATGTTGAGTATCAACATAAATAAATTTTGAAAAGATAAATTGGTTGGTAGCACTTTTTCTACCTTAGCAATTTCGAGGACGAAATTATTTTAAGTGGGGAAGAATGTAATGACCCGGATATTCCGTCGGTTAGATTTGAATATTTAATACAGTTTTAAATATTGGGTGGATAAATATAAATGGAATTTGTATATTTAGTTATCAATTTAATAATTAAATATAAAAAGAATGTAGATATATCGAATTATCGCAACTTAAAGAAATAATTGAACTTGATGATTAAAAAAAACTGTATTTTTAATTGATTCAGGTAATCAATAGGAGATCGGAATCAATGGATCATTTAACTAACTAAAATAAAAATAAATCCTTTGTTGTGTGGACAAGAACAAAAACAACAGTGCCTTTCTTCATTACCATACCTCAAAGACACCACCGTGCTCTCTTCATTTCCACACATCAAAAACCACCCTGGCCCTTCTTTTTTCCACCCCTTCTTCTATAAAACCACCGTCCCTTCCCTTTTATTCTTTTTAGAAATCGAGCCTCTCGAAATCAAATTTCAACCTCGTTCACCTTATAGGGTGCGACGCAGACTAGGGGAGTTTCAGATTTTGGGAAGGATCGACAGTAGGAATGGGAATTGTGTGTTCAAATTTGGGGAAATCGAGTTCGACTTCGTAGTGGAAAGGTAGAAGATGTCGATCAACTCTCTGGAACACAACTTGGGTCGCGAGGTAGGAAGGTTGATGGTGGACTTCGCGGTCATCTCGAGGCGTTGAAGCTCGACAGACGTGAACTGGGTTGAGTAACGATGGACTCGAAGTGGAAAAGGGGATCACAGGTTTTCCTGGAGCTCAATTTTTGGTCGGAGGGTTCTCGCGATTTGGGTTATTCAAGGTTCGCCAGTGGTAGAAGGCTGTTAACGAGGTGACGGTGAGGAAGGGATTGCGATGTGGAGTTCAACAGTGTACGTGGGTTTTGGATGGGACTGTTGTTTCGAACTGAAATTGAATGGGGGAAAGTCGCAGTTGATTTGTGTAGTAGGTGCGATATAGAAGGGACAAGCTGATGGTAGAATTTTGGTTCAAAAGGTGAAGATAGTCGACTGCAAGGTGTTTGATGAAATGCCTTAAGGGAATGGCTGAAAACTTTTGGGGCTGATCTGCAATAGTGATGGACCGAGATCTGTTCGTCTATCTGTCAAGTTATTGGCAAGGCCTTAAGGTATATTGTAATAACCCGGAAATTCTGAACCAGTTTAAAATTTTTATTTTGGCCATTTTAGCGAATTTTGATTATTTAAAATGGATTATTTTAAATAATATCGACGAGAAATTTATTTTGAATATAATTAGAACGTATATAGTATATGCGTCGTCGTTAGAATATATATAATTATATATAATTATAAATAGAATTGAAAATGGCGCGGTAGTTCGATAATTCGATTTCAAACTTCAATTGAATGTACCGAGTGCAAAACAATCCGGATTTTAGTGAAACCAAAAACATTAGGATCTAATTGATGATATCTTTCCAACAAATCCGAAAAATCAAAATTTCATAGCGGGAATCAAAAGATATGTCTAGTTGAAAATTCTGAATAGTCGCTATGGAATTCAGGCCCTTAAAAATGGAAATTTTGCAAACGACCTCGGATTTTGACGAAACCACTTTTGTTGGGTCCGTGGTGTCAAATTATTGCTAGATTTCAAATTTCATAATTTTTCGAATCAATATGTGGGCGTGGCAAAGGAAAACGCTTTTGACCGGTTTCAGTTGATTTTAATCGACTGGAAATTGGCCATTTTTCAAACGGTCTCAGAATTCAACGAAACTAGTTTTGTTAGGACCGTATCGTCAATACGAAGCTAGAAAATATTTTTCGAGAATTTTTAGAGTTAGTATGTGACCCCGGTAATTTGAAATGTACGTTTAAATTTCAATATAGAGATTTAAATGAAAATTTAACGGAAACTGATTGTAATAGCCGAATCAGCTTAAGATACATATCCCATTGTGTTCGGAATGGGGGTAATACGCTATGGACGACAGGCGGTGGGCCTCGTTTAGACGTCGTTTGAAAAAGTCAACTTTAAGTTGAATTAAATAATTAAATTAAAAAAAATATAATCCTTTCTCTCTCCCTCCCCTTTAACCCGCTTTGGCCCCCCCTTTCATTTTCAATCGAATTCACAGAAGAAAAAAAATAGAAGGAGGAGAGCGACGGAGAGGAGTGCCGCCCCCCCTCCCGATGATCGCTGCCGCCGCCGCGCCATCGCCTGGCGCGCACACCCCCCCTCGCCCTCCCCAGGTGCCGCGACCCCCTCCCCCTTCGATCGTGACCCCCCCCCCCCCCGTCCTGATGGTCACCGCACCGCGCCCCAACCCTCACCCCCGCACCCCTCTTTCCAATCGAACCCCCACCACCTGCGAGCAGCTCCGGCGAGGCAGCCTCCAATCCGGCAACGATGGCGTCTGTGGCGAGCGGCAGTGGAAAATCCACGTCGAACTGAACTCGATGATTACGGTGAGATTTTTCTTTTGTAATTATTCTAGTCTAATTAATTTAGCTTAAATAACTTTGATAAAAATAGGGTTTTTACCACTGAAATTATATATTTGTGTTTTAAAAACTGAAAATAAAGAATATATTTATGTTTTAAAATTTAAAAACGTATTATATATTATAAATAAAATTGTAAGACAAAGAAGTGATGAAGTGATTTTTCACTAGACAAAGTTGGGATTTTTAATTATAAAAGATGTGATTTTTAACCGTGAAAAGACGATATTTTGAGATGAGTGGTGAAGTAAAAATATAATTTTTACTTCGAGAAAAATATAATTTTTATATTATAGAAAGGCTAAAAATATAATTTTTATATAGTATAGATAATAAAAATTCGATCTTTATTATGTAGGAGATGTAAAAATATGATTTTTATATTTTTAAAGTATTAAAAATATAGTCTTTACTATATAAATGATGTAAAAATATGATTTTGTTTAGGTAGAGCATTAAAAGTATAATTTTTATATAATAGGAATATTAAAAATATCATCTTTATATGTGTAGAAAAATAAAAATGTGATTTTTAATAATGATATTTTTGAAAAGGCGAAATCTTTATTTTTGAAAAGGCGAAATCTTTATTTTTGAAAAGGCGAATTCTTTATTTTTGAAAAGGCGAAATCTTTATTTTTGAAAAGGCGAAATCTTTATTTTTGAAAAGGCGAAATCTTTATATGAAGAATGGCGTGATAAAAATATAATCTTTACTATATGAACATCGATGTGAAAATAGAATTTTTATCTATATAGTAGCGGTGAGAAAATGGAATTTTTATCCATATAGCGAGGTAGTAAAAATTCGATTTTTATATATTGAATAGCGAAGTAAAAATTCGATTTTTATATATGTAGTGGCTACAACAACGAAGATGACAAAAATGCGATAACGGTGAAGATTTCCTACATTGGAAGTGCCGTGAAGTTGGATAGCTATCTGTGAGAATTTCTCACCTTTCAATTTCATTTTCTACTTATATATATATATATATATTAGGATGCAGACGGTGCTTAGTAGCACCCGACACAATCGTCCACAGACCATGAACTTGTTTGTTTGGTTGCATAAATTAGTTAGATGATTTGGTTTGGATTTGAATTGTTTGGTGAAATGAATGGATATGATTGATGTGTGAATGGCGTGGGCCTTCACTAGACCGGGGATAAGGCTAGGCCTCGTCCCGTTTCTAGTATCGTGCCGTTATGCCGCCGAAATTTTCTAAAATAAATTAGAAAAATAAAAATATCATTTTATTTAAAGAATGAACTGAATAGAAATTCATAAGTTAAAATAAAATGTTTTATCGTTAAAAATATAATTTTTAACGTGAATATGAATATAGTGAATGTGAATAAATAAATATACATTTACAAACCGGACGGTTTGTTTATGTACACTAATTTGACTGACATTGATTGGGTCGATAAATTTTACACATCGCCCAACTGCACAAATAAAATCTGTGTTTGATTGTTTGAAACTCCACACGGGTGTTGGGATGAAATTTGAAGTTCACTCATCCTGATTGATTAAATATGTCGATCGATTGATTGACAGGCTGTTATAAGCGTTAGATATTTATATTTGATGCTTATACAGTGTAGTGCACCTTGGTTGATGGTTGATTATTTTTCAATGCTATCTTATACGTGTGATGTATGAAAATCCATATAATTAATATTATATGGTGATTGATTTGGCCTCATTCCAATTTAGAAGATAAAGAATATTATAAAGTAAAGGTTCATGTGTTGACTGTACTCATCCGTTGAGATTAGTCATGTGTTGAACGAAATATTTTAACAATAAAATTTATATATTTATCACTATAAAGTAAAGGTTCATGTGTTGACTGTACTCATCCGTTGAGATTAGTCATGAGTTGAATGAAATGTTTTAACAATAAAATTTACATCTTTATCATATATGAAATTAGAAACTAACTGGAAAATAGATGAGATGAGTGGTCTCCTGAATATTGATCTGATGTTGGTTTCGGCCTTCGGGGTTAATATTCATGGAATCATTCTCTTACTAATTTACAGTTGGAGTCTGATTTAATATCAAATGATAGATACCTTAATTTCCATAAAATATAGTAAATAACAAAAATGGTCACACGTGGACAGTACTTATTCGTTGAGATTAGTCGTGTGTTGACAAAAATATAGATTCACATATTGAGTAGAATAAATATTCATTTGTTGAATAGAATAACGAATTTATTGAAACATATAAAGTCGTGTTGATTAGTGATGCGCCATTTTGACGCGAACGATATTTATATCGATTATATTCGTTTTTGAATTTAAAACAGAAATGAATTGAATATAAAACGATTTCGAAATGAATAGAATATAAAACGATTTCGAAATGATTTTAATATATAACGAATTTGATTTCAATTGAATATATAACGAATTTGATTTCAATTGAATATATAACGAATTTGATTCGAATAGAAAACCAATTTGAATTGAATCGAATAGAAAACGACTTTGGAATTGAATTGAATTGAAAACGAATTCAAATTGAATTGAAATTTGAATTGAATAGAAATGAATTTTAAAACGAATTTATAAAGAAGAATTCAATTTTGATTTGAATTGAAATGGAAGTTGAAATTGTTTTTGAAACGAATTTAAAACTATTTATATATTCGTTTTAAATAGAAATCGACGAAATATATATTATATGTATTATATATATAATATAATGGCCTGAACAGAACGCGCCCCGCCGCGGCAGTTCGTGAATTTCGACCATTTATTTCAAATGGATATTACGGGAGATCCGACCGTCGGATTCTCCTAAAACCGGAACCGTTGGGTTCGTATCGAAAAGAGCTTTCTAACGAATATTTGAAATTTGAAACCTAACGGTTGGATTTGGAGATACGTCCAAATCAAATTTGAAAGAGGTCGCTGTAAGTGCAGTTCGATGGCCATTGTTGGAAATCGACTGTACGGGCCTTGATAAAATTATTAAAAATAGTAATAATTTGTGTAAAATCATAAGAAATGATTTGGGAAAAATTGGGATGAAAAACTCCATATTTGAAAAGATAAAAATAGATTTTGATCGAAATGAACTAGTTTGAACTCAATTTAAAACCCGGGTTTTTATTTTTAAATAAATAAATTAGATTTAAAAAGGGGTTTTAAATAATCGGAATTCCTAATATATTTGATTTGAATTGAACTAGAATTGATTTGTGGGTTTATCGTGAACTGTGTTTTAAACAACACTAGTTCTTTAACCCGATGATAAATAGAATGTGATTTGGGTTTGTCGTGAACTGTGTTTTAAATAACACCTAGTTCTTTAACCCAGTAAAAGGAGTTTTAATGAATCTGCAATTAGATTGAAATTCGAATTGATAATCTAAATTATCAAATTTGACAAATAAGCGAGAATGGAGTATCACCAGTTTTGCTCCAAAGCGATAGTTAAATCTTTAATTAGATTTGAACGTGAGATGGTAATAAATTTTACCAATAACACCATGATGTTAGATATGGAGTATCACCAGTTTTGCTTCATGGGATGAATAGGTTGGGATTGGGAAATAAAATAAATAATTACTTCGTTGTGGTTCGCTAATCTCGACTAGTTTGGAAAACCATAATTTGGTTTGAAATGACATCCAAAGGAAGATTAAAGGATAAATTTGAAAGAATTTATCTTGGATAAAATTAATGGGAATCTTTCCCTAAGAATATTCTGAATTGGAATGAGGCGTATGTTGTGTTTATGTAACATTTGTTTTAATATACGCGGGTTGTTCGGAAAGGCCGGGTTTATACCCATTCTGAGTAACCGATTCGACGATAAGTCGAAGATGAAGACGGTGGTCGAAGACCGGAAGTCTTCACATCGTTTGGATTATTACCGACGATCCTGATTGGGCTGTACACCCAAGAGGATGGAAATAGTTGGTGGTCGTCCAGACGTACTTGGAGATAGATGGATATGCGAGGAAAGTGCCTCCGGTTTCGTTCAGACCCAGAACGGACTTGTAAATGGATTGTGTGTCTGACATTGGATTTTATTCTGTGTTGATTGATTTCTATTAAATATACATCTGTTTGGCGGCGGAGAATTTATTCTTTTGCTTAACGCCCTTCTCTGAGACGTACGAGCTCAGAGGTTGTATATCGATGGACATCATTCGCATGGCATGAATTGCCTGTGTGGCACGCTAAGATGCAATGATCAAGGCTTCTGTTGAAAAGCAAAGTCTTGTGGTTGATGATCAAAGCACAGCCTACGTGGCAGCTTTGTGTATAACGTGAATTCGCGAGCCTCACACCTCGGTATGAGTTAAAAACGGGATACGGACTGCAGGGAGAGCACGACGTTTCTTTCTAGCTTTGGTGGTGTCAGTGACTTACCAGCCCTGACATATATATACTTTTCACCTTTGTGGTTGTTGGATGAGGCGCCTCGATTATAGGTCTGTAAGGACCGGGAAACGTGTGTTCAGGAATTGCCAATCCTCTAACGTAAGTGAGGACCGGCCCTGAAGCATCCAGGGGTTGCCCAGAGTGCGTAACCCTGGGACATTTGCTAGAGTGTCTCGAACGCGGAGAGGAGCTTGCCCCTTGCCTCGACTCATGACGGAAATCCAATTTCCAATACGTGTATTGCCGCTTTATTTGTAGAGCCTAGTATGGCGACATAGTAGCATGGGATGCTATGCCGTCTATGATTTATATTTATGATTGAAATTGTTTTGACACTATACACTTATTATAGTATCAAATGATTTGTTTTTAAACGTACCAAGCATGTTTGGCTATTATAAGGGAAAACCCTATCCTCCGGCTTGCGTTGCATTGTGTGATGGGACCTGGGTCTTATAATTGCTTCATTTTTCGAAAAAGCATTGCATTGTTTATTCTATGCACTGGTATTCTTGGGAGGAAACCCGTTCCGTGTTATACGGCGTGGTCCCTTGAATTACTCTCTTTTAAAGTAAAGTTTTAAATAACTGTTTTAGTTCTCACACCAGTCACATGACTGACCTGGAGTTTATTGTTTTAACCTAAACTCTGGGTGCCCCAATTTTCCGCACGGGCAGCTAGTAGTTTTGGTTTTGCAGATTTATATTCACAGGATCCTGGTTTACAGCTGGAATGATATCCGGAAAGCTCTGTATCCGTATATCACCTTCAGTTGTGCTTTGTATTATTTTTCCGCTGCTTTGTAATTTATTGTAATCTCTGATATTTATCGAAAGTAATTTATTCATTTATACTCTGTATATTCTTGTATCTGATGTAATTGTTGTAATAACAATGAAATGTTCTTCCGTATGTGTCCTGATTTGTCCTGTTCTCAAACGTTCAGGGGTTTCGAACGGTCTAGATCGGTTTAACGGCTTATTCGGATCGAGCGAAATTCCAGGTCGTCACATTTGGTATCAGAGCTTTGGTTTACAGAGCTCGAGAACAAGACACATTAGAACCATACGAAAGAATTCATCAGATATTGGATTAGTAATATCCAATTAGAATGACTCGTTAGAGATAGGATCAGTAGTATCCTAGAACGAGTGTGAAGAGTATATTTTTCAAATGAAAACAATTTTGTTTTGAAAATTTAAATCGTTTTAAACGTATTTGACTATTTATTTATTTTGAATATGGACAATCCAGTATATAAAAGTTTTGCATATACGCGTCATGAACGTATATTCGAAGTTTTAATATATTAGATAGATGTAGAAACACACTCTAGTCGCCCGGACCTGATTCTGATGATTGACGCGTCATCATCAGTAATTATTTTCGTGTGACGAAGGTGTGATATCTATATATTTCCATTAGACTGGTGTGAGAACCAAAACTAATATAGTTAGAACACATTGTTGTGAATTGGCATCAAAAACATGATTTTTTGTATATATATCAAATTTATGAATTTGAAACGTCAATCCACTAATTGATTGATGTTTGTGTTGTTTGTTTATTTGTTTGAAAATTTTGAACCATTATGCCTAATTGCATCAAATATTGAATTGTATTGAAATTGGTTGCATTTTCTTGCATATACATATACTTACATTGAACAGGTCATAGCAAGGAGGCTAGAGCCAGAGAATAAAATTTGTTTGCCCGACAAATAAGTACATGTTTACTACATAATTTACTGTTTTGTTTGGGTGATGACGATTTTATGAGCCTATTGGCTAGCCGCTTGGCTTTTTCTTTTTCTTTTTGAGATCAGAAGGCCTATATGGCAATTTCGGGATTTTCCCGTGGCTCCCGGTGCAGGGGAGGTTATGGCGAAAATTTTCGAAAATTTAGGGTGTTAGCCAAATTTTTGAAAAATTTGAAAATTCTCAGAAACTGAAAAGTTGGAGAATGAAAGCCAGATCGAACGTAGAGCTGATTAAACAAACCACTTTCGACTTTATTCCTTTTCGGGGACGAAAAGTTTTAAGTGGGGGAGATTGTAATAACCCGGAAATTCTGAACCAGTTTAAAATTTTTATTTTGGCCATTTTAGCGAATTTTGATTATTTAAAATGGATTATTTTAAATAATATCGACGAGAAATTTATTTTGAATATAATTAGAACGTATATATTATATGCGTCGTCGTTAGAATATAAATAATTATATATAATTATAAATAGAATTGAAAATGGCGCGGTAGTTCGATAATTCGATTTCAAACTTCAATTGAATGTACCGGGTGCAAAACAATCCGGATTTTAGTGAAACCAAAAACATTAGGATCTAATTGATGATATCTTTCCAACGAATCCGAAAAATCAAAATTTCATAGCGGGAATCAAAAGATATGTCCAGTTGAAAATTCTGAATAGTCGCTATGGAATTCAGGCCCTTAAAAATGGAAATTTTGCAAACGACCTCGGATTTTGACGAAACCACTTTTGTTGGGTCCGTGGTGTCAAATTATTGCTAGATTTCAAATTTCATAATTTTTCGAATCAATATGTGAGCGTGGCAAAGGAAAACGCTTTTGACCGGTTTTAGTTGATTTTAATCGACTGGAAATTGGCCATTTTTCAAACGGTCTCAGAATTCGACGAAACTAGTTTTGTTAGGACCGTATCGTCAATACGAAGCTAGAAAATATTTTTCGAGAATTTTTAGAGTTAGTATGTGACCCCGGTAATTTGAAATGTACGTTTAAATTTCAATATAGAGATTTAAATGAAAATTTAACGGAAACTGATTGTAATAGCCGAATCAGCTTAAGATACATATCCCATTGTGTTCGGAATGGGGGTAATACGCTATGGACGACAGGCGGTGGGCCTCGTTTAGACGTCGTTTGAAAAAGTCAACTTTAAGTTGAATTAAATAATTAAATTAAAAAAAATATAATCCTTTCTCTCTCCCTCCCCTTTAACCCGCTTTGGCCCCCCTCCCCTTTCATTTTCAATCGAATTCACAGAAAAAAAAGAAAAAAAGAAAAAAATAGAAGGAGGAGAGCGACGGAGAGGAGCGCCGCCCCCCCTCCCGATGATCGCTGCCGCCGCCGCGCCATCGCCTGGCGCGCACACCCCCCTCGCCCTCCCCAGGTGCCGCGACCCCCTCCCCCTTCGATCGTGACCCCACGCCCCCCCCCCCCCGTCCTGATGGTCACCGCACCACGCCCCAACCCTCACCCCCGCACCCCTCTTTCCAATCGAACCCCCACCACCTGCGAGCAGCTCCGGCGAGGCAGCCTCCAATCCGGCAACGATGGCGTCTGTGGCGAGCGGCAGTGGAAAATCCACGTCGAACTGAACTCGATGATTACGGTGAGATTTTTCTTTTGTAATTATTCTAGTCTAATTAATTTAGCTTAAATAACTTTGATAAAAATAGGGTTTTTACCGCTGAAATTATATATTTGTATTTTAAAAACTGAAAATGAAGAATATATTTATGTTTTAAAATTTAAAAACGTATTATATATTATAAATAAAATTGTAAGACAAAGAAGTGATGAAGTGATTTTTCACTAGTCAAAGTTGGGATTTTTAATTATAAAAGATGTGATTTTTAACCGTGAAAAGACGATATTTTGAGATGAGTGGTGAAGTAAAAATATGATTTTTACTTCGAGAAAAATATAATTTTTATATTATAGAAAGGCTAAAAATATAATTTTTATATAGTATAGATAATAAAAATTCGATCTTTATTATGTAGGAGATGTAAAAATATGATTTTTATATTTTTAAAGTATTAAAAATATAGTCTTTACTATATAAATGATGTAAAAATATGATTTTGTTTAGGTAGAGCATTAAAAATATAATTATTATATAATAGGAATATTAAAAATATCATCTTTATATGTGTAGAAAAATAAAAATGTGATTTTTAATAATGATATTTTTGAAAAGGCGAAATCTTTATTTTTGAAAAGGCGAAATCTTTATTTTTGAAAAGGCATCTTTATTTTTGAAAAGGCGAAATCTTTATTTTTGAAAAGGCGAAATCTTTATTTTTGAAAAGGCGAAATCTTTATATGAAGAATGGCGTGATAAAAATATAATCTTTACTATATGAACATCGATGTGAAAATAGAATTTTTATCTATATAGTAGCGGTGAGAAAATGGAATTTTTATCCATATAGCGAGGTAGTAAAAATTTGATTTTTATATATTGAATAGCGAAGTAAAAATTCGATTTTTATATATGTAGTGGCTACAGCAACGAAGATGACAAAAATGCGATAACGGTGAAGATTTCCTACATTGGAAGTGCCGTGAAGTTGGATAGCTATCTGTGAGAATTTCTCACCTTTCAATTTCATTTTCTAGTTATATATATATATATATATATATATATTAGGATGCAGACGGTGCTTAGTAGCACCCGACACAATCGTCCACAGACCATGGACTTGCTTGTTTGGTTGCATAAATTAGTTAGATGATTTGGTTTGGATTTGAATTGTTTGGTGAAATGAATGGATATGATTGATGTGTGAATGGCGTGGGCCTTCACTAGACCGGGGATAAGGCTAGGCCTCGTCCCGTTTCTAGTATCGTGCCGTTGTGCCGCCGAAATTTTCTAAAATAAATTAGAAAAATAAAAATATCATTTTATTTAAAGAATGAACTGAATAGAAATTCAAATGTTAAAATAAAATGTTTTATCGTTAAAAATATAATTTTTAACGTGAATATGAATATAGTGAATGTGAATAAATAAATATTCATTTACAAACCGGACGGTTTGTTTATGTACACTAATTTGACTGACATTGATTGGGTCGATAAATTTTACACATCGCCCAACTGCACAAATAAAATCTGTGTTTGATTGTTTGAAACCCCACACGGGTGTTGGGATGAAATTTGAAGTTCACTCATCCTGATTGATTAAATATGTCGATCGATTGATTGACAGGCTGTTATAAGCGTTAGATATTTATATTTGATGCTTATACAGTGTAGTGCACCTTGGTTGATGGTTGATTATTTTTCAATGCTATCTTATACGTGTGATGTATGAAAATCCATATAATTAATATTATATGGTGATTGATTTGGCCTCATTCCAATTTAGAAGATAAAGAATATTATAAAGTAAAGGTTTATGTGTTGACTATACTCATCCGTTGAGATTAGTCATGTGTTGAACGAAATATTTTAACAATAAAATTTATATCTTTATCACTATAAAGTAAAGGTTCATGTGTTGACTGTACTCATCCGTTGAGATTAGTCATGTGTTGAACGAAATGTTTTAACAATAAAATTTACATCTTTATCATATATGAAATTAGAAACTAACTGGAAAATAGATGAGATGAGTGGTCTCCTGAATATTGATCTGATGTTGGTTTCGGCCTTCGGGGTTAATATTCAGGGAATCATTCTCTTACTAATTTACAGTTGGAGTCTGATTTAATATCAAACGATAGATACCTTAATTTCCATAAAATATAGTAAATAACAAAAATGGTGACACGTGGACAGTACTCATTCGTTGAGATTAGTCGTGTGTTGACAAAAATATAGATTCACATATTGAGTAGAATAAATATTCATTTGTTGAATAGAATAACGAATTTATTGAAACATATAAAGCCGTGTTGATTAGTGATGCGCCATTTTGACGCAAACGATATTTATATCGATTATATTCGTTTTTGAATTTAAAACAGAAATGAATTGAATATAAAACGAT
This sequence comes from Allium sativum, assembly GCA_030737875.1. Taxonomy (NCBI): domain Eukaryota; kingdom Viridiplantae; phylum Streptophyta; class Magnoliopsida; order Asparagales; family Amaryllidaceae; genus Allium; species Allium sativum. Next base: position 117,565,071 of record CM060923.1, read on the forward strand.
TTCGAAATGAATAGAATATAAAACGATTTCGAAATGATTTGAATATATAACGAATTTGATTTCAATTGAATATATAACGAATTTGATTTCAATTGAATATATAACGAATTTGATTCGAATAGAAAACCAATTTGAATTGAATCGAATAGAAAACGACTTTGGAATTGAATTGAATTGAAAACGAATTCAAATTGAATTGAAATTTGAATTGAATAGAAATGAATTTTAAAACGAATTTATAAAGAAGAATTCAATTTTGATTTGAATTGAAATGGAAGTTGAAATTGTTTTTGAAACGAATTTAAAACTATTTATATATTCATTTTAAATAGAAATCGACGAAATATATATTATATATATTATATATATAATATAATGGCCTGAATAGAACGCGCCCCGCCGCGGCAGTTCTTGAATTTCGACCATTTATTTCAAATGGATATTACGGGAGATCCGACCGTCGGATTCTCCTAAAACCGGAACCGTTGGGTTCGTATCGAAAAGAGGTTTCTAACGAATATTTGAAATTTGTAACCTAACGGTTGGATTTGGAGATACATCCAAATCAAATTTGAAAGAGGTCGTTGTAAGTGCAGTTCGATGGCCATTGTTGGAAATCGACTGTACGGGCCTTGATAAAATTATTAAAAATAGTAATAATTTGTGTAAAATCATAAGAAATGATTTGGGAAAAATTGGGATGAAAAACTCCATATTTGAAAAGATAAAAATAGATTTTGATCGAAATGAACTAGTTTGAACTCAATTTAAAACCCGGGTTTTTATTTTTAAATAAATAAATTAGATTTAAAAAGGGGTTTTAAATAATCGGAATTCCTAATATATTTGATTTGAATTGAACTAGAATTGATTTGTGGGTTTATCGTGAACTGTGTTTTAAACAACACTAGTTCTTTAACCCGATGATAAATAGAATGTGATTTGGGTTTGTCGTGAACTGTGTTTTAAATAACACCTAGTTCTTTAACCCAGTAAAAGGAGTTTTAATGAATCTGCAATTAGATTGAAATTCGAATTGATAATCTAAATTATCAAATTTGACAAATAAGCGAGAATGGAGTATTACCAGTTTTGCTCCAAAGCGATAGTTAAATCTTTAATTAGATTTGAACGTGAGATGGTAATAAATTTTACCGATAACACCATTGTAACAACCCGTATTTCGATAACATGATTAAAGACGAGAATCAAGGCAGAATTTAATTTTAAATTCTGAATCAAGTGAAACGGGCTATGCCATTGCGTTCGTCTCGGAAAAATACGCGAAATAGAGTCCGAGTTTTCGAAAATCGGAGTCCGTATGACCAAGATATGGCCTCGCGAAGTTTCACGAAAAATTCCTAAATTAAAGTATACTTAAGTAAGTGAAATGGGTTGCGCAGAGAAATATATATATATTGATATATATATATATATAATTGAAAATTAAATAAATAAATATGCAAAAATGTTCAAAACAGCGAATTGGGAGAGGGGAATAACCGAACCGGCCGATTTTTGAGGTCGACACGAGCTCGCTGGGTCGACTAGGGGTTAATCCAGGGTGTTTGGCTGTCAACCCGTGGGCCGATTCGCTCAAATGCAGATTTTGCATTTGGATGGTTCTCATGGTTCATCTTTAATCTAAAGGCCCTAGATGGTTCCTACACTTGACTTCTTCCCCAAGACATGCTTTGATGGCTTGGATTGAATCTAGGTTTAATCCTATGGCCTAAAACACTTGCCTAATCTATAAATAAGACCCTAACCTATCCTAAACCCTCATTATTCATTCATGCAACTTAACTATGGCAAAAATTCTACTCTCATGGCCTCCACTCAACTATCCTAGCCTCCACTTCATTTCTATGAAAGGTTTCATGATCATGAGAGTGTTAGAGAGTCCCTATGTTAGTATGAGAGCCTCTCAAGTTGATTTCAAGGCAAAAGCTTTGATCTTTGTTCATAAAGATGGTATTTTTGTTGATTTGGGGCATCCATCTTTGGGTTTTTGGGTGATGGCATGCATAGGCTTCCTCACAAGCTTTAGTTTAATCGATTTAAGCCTTCAAAGCAATGTAAGCCCTTTCCCTACTATTAGATATTAACTATGAAGTTAAATGTTCATGTTGCAAGTTTGGGTTTGATCATTGAGAATGATATATGCTATCATGTCATGCAAGTTTATGAAGTCATTATCTTGACCTTGTGAGCAAAAAGCTACAACCTTTATGTTGAAATGTTGCATTATGCAACATGAGAACCTTCATAACCTTTATGTCAACTTGCATAAGAAGTCATAACCCTTATATGATGATATATGCGAGTTACTAGTCATCATTCCATGTCTTTTGTCACCATGAATCACTTATGTACCAAGTTTGGGTTTATGCATGTTTTTGTGAGGCTTAAGAATGTAACATGCAAGCTAATGAACACATTTGTGCCTCATTTGCCACCATGATTAACTTGTGGCCTAATATCCATTTTTGTCATGCCTTTGCCAAGTCACTTCCTTTAATCCATTACGTTGTTGCGAACGTATATGCGAGTTTAAAAGCGTTGGGGTCACATTATGGGAAAACATAATGACATGAACATGATTTGGGTAAATGGGTATAAACATGACAACATGTAACGTTAAATATGACATGTGTTTATACTTGAAAACATGACTTGAAATATAACATGGAAGTGACATGTAAGTATGCATAAAAACATAAGCTTGGGAATTTACCTATTAAGTTAGGTCTACCCATTGGGAATTTACCTATTAAGTTAGGTCTACCCAATTGCTTGAAAACTTGAATATGAACATGACACTAGACTAAATATGAAAGTGGCCAACTCGAGGTTGGGTTGAGTTTGCAACATAAAGCTACCCGGAACTGACCGGCCTAACTAGTAGTTGCAAACAATAGGACCCAATGTGAGAAGTTGGTCATGTTGTGCTTAAACCCGAGGTTAGACCAAGTTGTGGTGTAAAGCTACCCGGAACCGACCGGCTTAACTAGTAACCGCAACAAAGTCTAATGTGAGAGGTTGGGGTGCATTAAGAAATTAATGCCACATGATAGGGTTAAGTTAATTTGATTAATGACTCTTAACCAAATATGACATGGACAAATGGGTTAAGTAATTGGATTAGGCTAATGATACTTAACAAAACATGACAAGGTTGGGTAGGTTAAGTAACTTGATTTGCCTAATGACACTTAACCATTTTTATACGACTAGTGGACGGGGATTAAGTTAACCAACACTTAATCAATCCAACACGATAATTTGGTAAGGTTAAGTAAGTTTTCTTAATGACACTTAACCAAAAGATACAGTTAATGGATGGGGTTAAGATTAGACTCAACTAGTCTAAACATGATAATCGGATGGGGTTAAGTTAGCCTAGACTTAATTAATCCCACTTGGTAGTTTAATGGGGTTAAGTTAAATACTTAACTAATCTAACACGATGATTTGAAGTGGTTAAGTGACCTATACTTAACCAATCTCACCCGTTAATTTGATGTGGTTAAGTGATCTATGCTTAACCAATCTAACTCGTGAATTTATTGAGGATAAGTTAACCCATACTTAACCAATATAACGTGAAAACATGATAAGGCTAAGTCATGAATCGCTTGAATACACTTGACCGGTTTGACTAAGTAATTTCATAGGGTCAAGTTAATATATACTTAACCAACTTGAGCATGGTTTGTAGGGTTAAGTCTTGGACTTGGATACTTAGCCAATTTTGACATGATTTGTAGACGGGTTAAGCCTTGAACTTGGATACTTAGCCAATTAGGACATGATTTGTAGACGGGATTAAGTCATGAACTTAAGTGACACTTAATCTATTATGTAAACCCTAATTCGGAGAATTAGGTGGGTAACCGTAATTAACAAGGATAACGGGAATAAGGCTAAGTCGTAAACCTTGGTTGAAGGATAACTAAGTAATGATTCTTAGTCAAGGAAATTTAGACCAGTTCATAGATAGATGAGTAACCTGATACGGTAGGTCATCGTTTAAGTATACGAGTAGGAGCAAGTATCTGATTTAGATAAAGGCTCCAGCGAACTGGGTAACGAAGCAGCGGCTTCGGGGAACGTGAGGATATTCTTGGTATCCCTCGGTGAGCTGCCAGGTGATTATACTAGGCTCATGAGAGGTTAAGGTCTGCGTTAGAAGAGCCAAGAGTATGCCTTGGTTGCTATACGAGCGACCTAAAGACGGGGATGGATAAGGTATAGTCGACGAAACACGGTCGTACCCTAGATAGCATTTTTCGTCAGGCTACCTTCCATCTTTGGTCAAGCGTGTACGTACGGAAAGGCAGAGAACACCCAATAGACCATAATTGCTATCTAATTATGGTTGCGGTAAGGCTTGGATGTGGGTTGGCCAGTGTTGTGTTCTCATACAGGATTTATCCTGTCTTGTCTTTCGCTAGTTGAGGGAGGGGTCGCGTGGGACCATAGCCACGTATAGAAAAAACAGACCTTAGCATCTGCATCGGCAGATAATTCGTAAGCTCCCGACCGAGTCCTGTATTTCCTGGTCTGCCCTGTGACAGGACTCGGATGGCACGATGTGATACATGTGCATATAGTCATGGAAAAACGATTCACGATGAATGCGTGGGAAAAAGGGCGCGGTTGGCGGTTAGCGTAATCCCTAGTGGCCCTAGGTGGTTGAACCCAAACCGAGATACGAAAACGTGCAATAGGTAAGCGTAATCCCTAGTAGCCCTAGGTAGCATAAGTCCTAGTTGTACAGACACTAATTCATGTTGGAAGACCCTAGCTAGGTTTAGGGTAACAGTCCAAACCGATCTTAAGGATCATGGAACTATGTAACGTAATATAGAATCTCATGGGAAAGCCCGTATGGCCTACGGCAAGGGACTGAACATTTACATGGAATAAAACATACGAGTTGAGTAACCTATATATGCGATATATTAGGTTGACATGGACCACTACACGACTTTTGAGTAAGGGTCATTCACGGATAACACGTGATACAGTTGGGATACTAGTACGGTAGGTGTAGAGCAGATGTACAGGATAGATACCATGGGACGTTATACGTGATAGATATCTTGGGATATTATACTTGATAGAAACCTGACGATGTGATACCTTGTTTTATCTTGACATCGTAATTTATCATGACACCTTAGTTCACCTGAGTTCAGTAGTTCATCCTGTTATTTTGATTTAGCTTATCTATCTTGTTATCATGCTTATGTTCATCTCAGCTTCTCATGTCAGTTAACTTTACTAGTTTTTATACTAATAGTAGATAGGGCTTACTCAGTCTTTTTGACTGACCCGTTTTGTTTCGCCTCTTTTCTTCCGTTTTCCCCCCAGGTTACAGGGAGGAAATACTGCTGTTTAGTTTGGACTTCTTCTGCTTGAAGGTCATCATGGATGGCTTGGACTTTTCTTGGCTATGGCTACTTTACTGTCTTTATTTGGGGAATAATTTAGGAAAAAGTCTTTATGCTTCTTCACTATTGCAAGACAGGTTTTGATGTAGTCTGATGTAAAAGGCTTTAGACCTTAATTATAAATGTTTATGAAAGTTCGATTTTACTTCCGCTATTTTATATGTTCTGTCTTGTGATATTTCTGTGCATGTTTACCAATAATTCCCCTCTAAAGCTAGTGCATTCCTTTGTGAGTGACCCTAGCGGAGGCGGGGTGTTACACGTGGTATCAGAGCAGAAGGTTACCAGACTGGGCAAAAGTTTTTAAAGACCTTCTGAAAACTATTTGAAAATCGTTTATAAAGAAGCATTTTTCAAGAAAATTTTCTTTTAAAAGAAAAAGGCTATTCCCCAAAGGCCATTAGCACTATCCTTGTTTCCTTAATTGAGTCTCTTTTCCTTTCTTTCCTCCATCTGTAGTCACAGTGGTTTTAACTGCGACTAGTCTTTTCTATCTACGAAAGTGTTTTCCTTATGATGGAGGTGGTTCTCGAGAGACCAGTGGTCGCGTTATAAGAAAGGATAGTGAGGAAGAGGATAAAGGATACGAGCTTAAGGATGAGCAACTTGTTGGTATGGCTCAGCCCAGGACGAGAGAGAAGGATGAACAATGAAACCCATGACGAGAGAGTACCTTTGGCATGGTAAAACGGGACGGATAGTTAAGTATTATGGGAAAAGGACAAGATCATCGGGAGGGCAGCAGTATGCTCTCATTTCTCGGGTACCTCGGAAGGAGGGTGACGATCTTGTTAAAGGTTTAGCTTTTCTTCTCTATCATCCCGTTAGGACTTTGTTTTGATCATCGTATCATTTAAGTCTGCTTCGATAGTTGAGTCTCTGCACCTTAAGTACTAGCGTAATAGAGAATCCCATTTTTGTCTCAAAGTCCTATTGGAGAATCAGTCCATTTATACATGACTTGTTTGGATTTGGGAATGTCTATGCCAAGTGTTGAGTTTGGAAATAATGCTTATGTTTATAAGCTATGGATGGATTCTAGGGATGAAGTGGTTATCCAGTAAGGGGTGCCACTCTCGGTTTTGATAGGAGGGTAGTTAGACTCTTGACTAGCCTTGGTAATACCCTCGAAGTCTCGTGTAACCTTTTGGGTTCGGTCATGGTTAGTTACTTAGAATCCCTTGATGCCTTTATGGGAAATTGGAAGCCCAATCGAGTGGTGTTCGACGATAAGACGGATGGTTTATTTCACTTATGCATGGGTTATAGAAATCACCTTAGTAAGTGCGCTTGATAACCTGGTTGGCATCTGTTTACTTTCAAGAGAAAGTTCTTCTATGTGGAATACCTTGTGGTACGAGGTCCGAGATTCATTAGTGAATTTTGGAAAGCTTGCATGAGATCATGAGTACGCAGTCATGTTTGCGTCAAGTATTTTAGGAAAAGGATAAGTGCAAGTGGAACGAGAGGCGACGAAAAAATGAGTTTCAGCTCATGTTATGGAAACAGGAAATAAGAAGCTACGAAATCGCGAAGTTAAAGGACGGTCAAGGCACAATGGAATTAAGCTCAAGGAAATACGACATTGATGGTCAAAGACTAGATACGCGCATGATATCTCGTTTTGGGAGTATATCCTTGATCCTTGTTTTCTGTAGAGCTTACTTGTAGGCTATCTTTTGTGGACATCCTCTCGGTCCTATTCTCCGTTACAAACCCTGTAAGGAGTTTGTCCTGTTTATCTTCTCGACCCTGTTTCAGGGAATTCTAGGTAGAACCCTATGGATGTAAACATGTATTTGAAACATGTTATGATTGATATGGTTGCAAGTGGTTGCTCGTGGATGCGCGAATACACATTAGATACTAGCTCGACTAGGTCACATTTCATATTGCATATGCACGAGTATTTATACTTGTTTATGGATGAAATCGAATGTATTATCATGCGGTTGTTGCATATGAATGAATGATTGTGCACGCATATAGTATCTATATGACTAGGACTATTTGCATACATGTTGGATTCATGGCACTATACATATTTTGCATTAGAAAGATTATTCAGGCCTGATCATTAGCATTAGCTAAGGAACATGTACACACACGTCTTGCATATATTCATACAGCATTAGAAATCATCTAAGGACAATGGTTGCTCGTGGATGATGTTTTGAGTAGATGGATGATGGATGGTAGGATATGTTCTTCCTAACTTGGAGATTTCGGGGACGAAATCCTAAAAGGTGGGGAGAATGTAACAACCCGTATTTCGATAACATGATTAAAGACGAGAATAAAGGCAGAATTTAATTTTAAATTCTGAATCAAGTGAAACGGTCTATGCCATTGCGTTCGTCTCGGAAAAATACGTGAAATAGAGTCCGAGTTTTCGAAAATCGGAGTCCGTATGACCAAGATATGGCCTCGCGAAGTTTCACGAAAAATTCCCAAATTAAAGTATACTTAATTAAGTGAAATGGGTTGCGCAGAGAAATATATATATATTGATATATATATATATATATATATAATTGAAAATTAAATAAATAAATATGCAAAAATGTTCAAAACAGCGAATTGGGAGAGGGGAATAACCGAACCGGCCGATTTTTGAGGTCGACCCGAGCTCGCTGGGTCGACTAGGGGTTAATCCAGGGTGTTTGGCTGTCAACCCGTGGGCTGATTCGCTCAAATGCAGATTTTGCATTTGGATGGTTCTCATGGTTCATCTTTAATCTAAAGGCCCTAGATGGTTCCTACACTTGACTTCTTCCCCAAGACATGCTTTGATGGCTTGGATTGAATCTAGGTTTAATCCTATGGCCTAAAACACTTGCCTAATCTATAAATAAGACCCTAACCTATCCTAAACCCTCATTATTCATTCATGCAACTAAACTATGGCAAAATTTCTACTCTCATGGCCTCCACTCAACTATCCTAGCCTCCACTTCATTTCTATGAAAGGTTTCATGATCATGAGAGTGTTAGAGAGTCCCTATGTTAGTATGAGAGCCTCTCAAGTTGATTTCAAGGCAAAAGCTTTGATCTTTGTTCATAAAGATGGTATTTTTGTTGATTTGGGGCATCCATCTTTGGGTTTTTGGGTGATGGCATGCATAGGCTTCCTCACAAGCTTTAGTTTAATCGATTTAGGCCTTCAAAACAATGTAAGCCCTTTCCCTACTATTAGATATTAACTATGAAGTTAAAGTTCATGTTGCAAGTTTGGGTTTGATCATTGAGAATGATATATGCTATCATGTCATGCAAGTTTATGAAGTCATTATCTTGACCTTGTGAGCAAAAAGCTACAACCTTTATGTTGAAATGTTGCATTATGCAACATGAGAACCTTCATAACCTTTATGTCAACTTGCATATGAAGTCATAACCCTTATATGATGATATATGCGAGTTACTAGTCATCATTCCATGTCTTTTGTCACCATGATTCACTTATGTACCAAGTTTGGGTTTATGCATGTTTTTGTGAGGCTTAAGAATGTAACATGCAAGCTAATGAACACATTTGTGCCTCATTTGCCACCATGATTAACTTGTGGCTTAATATCCATTTTTGTCATGCCTTTGCCAAGTCACTTCCTTTAATCCATTACGTTGTTGCGAACGTATATGCGAGTTTAAAAGCGTTGGGGTCACATTATGGGAAAACGTAATGACATGAACATGATTTGGGTAAATGGGTATAAACATGACAACATGTAACGTTAAATATGACATGTGTTTATACTTGAAAACATGACTTGAAATATAACATGGAAGTGACATGTAAGTATGCATAAAAACATAAGCTTGGGAATTTACCTATTAAGTTAGGTCTACCCATTGGGAATTTACCTATTAAGTTAGGTCTACCCAATTGCTTGAAAACTTGAATATGAACATGACACTAGACTAAATATGAAAGTGGCCAACTCGAGGTTGGGTTGAGTTTGCAACATAAAGCTACCCGGAACCGACCGGCCTAACTAGTAGTTGCAAACAATAGGACCCAATGTGAGAAGTTGGTCATGTTGTGCTTAAACCCGAGGTTAGACCAAGTTGTGGTGTAAAGCTACCCGGAACCGACCGGCTTAACTAGTAACCGCAACAAAGTCTAATGTGAGAGGTTGGGGTGCATTAAGAAATTAATGCCACATGATAGGGTTAAGTTAATTTGATTAATGACTCTTAACCAAATATGACATGGACAAATGGGTTAAGTAATTGGATTAGGCTAATGATACTTAACAAAACATGACAAGGTTGGGTAGGTTAAGTAACTTGATTTGCCTAATGACACTTAACCATTTTTATACGACTAGTGGACGGGGATTAAGTTAACCAACACTTAATCAATCCAACACGATAATTTGGTAAGGTTAAGTAAGTTTTCTTAATGACACTTAACCAAAAGATACAGTTAATGGATGGGGTTAAGATTAGACTCAACTAGTCTAAACATGATAATCGGATGGGGTTAAGTTAGCCTAGACTTAATTAATCCCACTTGGTAGTTTAATGGGGTTAAGTTAAATACTTAACTAATCTAACACGATGATTTGAAGTGGTTAAGTGACCTATACTTAACCAATCTCACCCGTTAATTTGATGTGGTTAAGTGATCTATGCTTAACCAATCTAACTCGTGAATTTATTGAGGTTAAGTTAACCCATACTTAACCAATATAACGTGAAAACATGATAAGGCTAAGTCATGAATCGCTTGAATACACTTGACCGGTTTGACTAAGTAATTTCATAGGGTCAAGTTAATATATACTTAATCAACTTGAGCATGGTTTGTAGGGTTAAGTCTTGGACTTGGATACTTAGCCAATTTTGACATGATTTGTAGACGGGTTAAGCCTTGAACTTGGATACTTAGCCAATTTTGACATGATTTGTAGACGGGATTAAGTCATGAACTTAAGTGACACTTAATCTATTATGTAAACCCTAATTCGGAGAATTAGGTGGGTAACCGTAATTAACAAGGATAACGGGAATAAGGCTAAGTCGTAAACCTTGGTTGAAGGATAACTAAGTAATGATTCTTAGTCAAGGAAATTTAGACCAGTTCATAGATAGATGAGTAACCTGATACGGTAGGTCATCGTTTAAGTATACGAGTAGGAGCAAGTATCTGATTTAGATAAAGGCTCCAGCGAACTGGGTAACGAAGCAGCGGCTTCGGGGAACGTGAGGATATTCTTGGTATCCCTCTGTGAGCTGCTAGGTGATTATACTAGGCTCATGAGAGGTTAAGGTCTGCGTTAGAAGAGCCAAGAGTATGCCTTGGTTGCTATACGAGCGACCTAAAGACGGGGATGGATAGGGTATAGTCGACGAAACACGGTCGTACCCTAGATAGCATTTTTCGTCAGGCTACCTTCCATCTTTGGTCAAGCGTGTACGTACGGAAAGGCAGAGAACACCCAATAGACCATAATTGCTATCTAATTATGGTTGCGGTAAGGCTTGGATGTGGGTTGGCCAGTGTTGTGTTCTCATACAGGATTTATCCTGTCTTGTCTTTCGCTAGTTGAGGGAGGGGTCGCATGGGACCATAGCCACGTATAGAAAAAACAGACCTTAGAATCTGCATCGGCAGATAAATCGTAAGCTCCCGACCGAGTCCTGTATTTCCTGGTCTACCCTGTGACAGGACTCGGATGGCACGATGTGATACATGTGCATACAGTCATGGAAAAACGATTCACGATGAATGCGTGGGAAAAAGGGCGCGGTTGGCGGTTAGTGTAATCCCTAGTGGCCCTAGGTGGTTGAACCCAAACCGAGATACGAAAACGTGCAATAGGTAAGCGTAATCCCTAGTAGCCCTAGGTAGCATAAGTCCTAGTAGTACAGACGCTAATTCATGTTGGAAGACCCTAGCTAGGTTTAGGGTAACAGTCCAAACCGATCTTAAGGATCATGGAACTATGTAAAGTAATATAGAATCTCATGGGAAAGCCCGTATGGCCTACGGCAAGGGACTGAACATTTACATGGAATAAAACATACGAGTTGAGTAACCTATATATGCGATATATTAGGTTGACATGGACCACTACACGACTTTTGAGTAAGGGTCATTCACGGATAACACGTGATACAGTTGGGATACTAGTACGGTAGGTGCAGAGCAGATGTACAGGATAGATACCATGGGACGTTATACGTGATAGATATCTTGGGATATTATACTTGATAGAAACCTGACGATGTGATACCTTGTTTTATCTTGACATCGTAATTTATCATGACACCTTAGTTCACCTGAGTTCAGTAGTTCATCCTGTTATTTTGATTTAGCTTATCTATCTTGTTATCATGCTTATGTTCATCTCAGCTTCTCATGTCAGTTAACTTTACTAGTTTTTATACTAATAGTAGATAGGGCTTACTCAGTCTTTTTGACTGACCCGTCTTGTTTCGCCTCTTTTCTTCCGTTTTCCCCCCCAGGTTACAGGGAGGAAATACTGCTGTTTAGTTTGGACTTCTTCTGCTTGAAGGTCATCATGGATGGCTTGGACTTTTCTTGGCTATGGCTACTTTACTGTCTTTATTTGGGGAATAATTTATGAAAAAGTCTTTATGCTTCTTTACTATTGCAAGACAGGTTTTGATGTACTCTGATGTAAAAGGCTTTAGACCTTAATTATAAATGTTTATGAAAGTTCGATTTTACTTCCGCTATTTTATATGTTCTGTCTTGTGATATTTCTGTGCATGTTTACCAATAATGCCCCTCTAAAGCTAGTGCATTCCTTTGTGAGTGACCCTAGCGGAGGCGGGGTGTTACAACCATGATGTTAGATATGGAGTATCACCAGTTTTGCTTCATGGGATGAATAGGTTGGGATTGGGAAATAAAATAAATAATTACTTCGTTGTGGTTCGCTAATCTCGACTAGTTTGGAAAACCATATTTTGGTTTGAAATGACATCCAAAGGAAGATTAAAGGGTAAATTTGAAAGAATTTATCTTGGATAAAATTAATGGAAATCTTTCCCTAAGAATATTCTGAATTGGAATGAGGCGTATGTTGTGTTTATGTAACATTTGTTTTAATATACGCGGGTTGTTCGGAAAGGCCGGGTTTATACCCATTCTGAATAACCGATTCGACGATAAGTCGAAGATGAAGACGGTGGTCGAAGACAGGAAGTCTTCACATCGTTTGGATTATTACCGACGATCCTGATTGGGTTGTACACCCAAGAGGATGGAAATAGTTGGTGGTCGTCCAGACGTACTTGGAGATAGATGGATATGCGAGGAAAGTGCCTCCGGTTTCGTTGAGACCCATAACGGACTTGTAAATGGATTGTGTGTCTGACATTGGATTTTATTCTGTGTTGATTGATTTCTATTAAATATACATCTTTTGCTTAACGCCCTTCTCTGAGATGTACAAGCTCAGAGGTTGTATATCGATGGACATCAGTCGCATGGCATGAATTGCCTGTGTGGCACGCTAAGATGCAATGATCAAGGCTTCTGTTGAAAAGCAAAGTCTTGTGGTTGATGATCAAAGCACAGCCTACGTGGCAGCTTTGTGTATAACGTGAATTCGCGAGCCTCACACCTCGGTATGAGTTAAAAACGGGATACGGACTGCAGGGAGAGCACGACGTTTCTTTCTAGCTTTGGTGGTGTCAGTGACTTACCAGCCCTGACATATATATACTTTTCACCTTTGTGGTTGTTGGATGAGGCGCCTCGATTATAGGTCTGTAAGGACCGGGAAACGTGTGTTCAGGAATTGCCAATCCTCTAACGTAAGTGAGGACCGGCCCTGAAGCATCCAGGGGTTGCCCAGAGTGCGTAACCCTGGGACATTTGCTAGAGTGTCTCGAACGCGGAGAGGAGCTTGCCCCTTGCCTCGACTCATGACGGAAATCCAATTTCCAATACGTGTATTGCGGCTTTATTTGTAGAGCCTAGTTTGGCGACATAGTAGCATGGGATGCTATGCCATCTATGATTTATATTTATGATTGAAATTGTTTTGACACTATACACTTATTATAGTATCAAATGATTTGTTTTTAAACGTACCAAGCATGTTTGGCTATTATAAGGGAAAACCCTATCCTCCGGCTTGCGTTGCATTGTGTGATGGGACCTGGGTCTTATAATAGCTTCATTTTTCGAAAAAGCATTGCGTTGTTTATTCTATGCACTGGTATTCTTGGGAGGAAACCCGTTCCGTGTTATACGGCGTGGTCCCTTGAATTACTCTCTTTTAAAGTAAAGTTTTAAATAACTGTTTTAGCTCTCACACCAGTCACATGACTGACCTGGAGTTTATTGTTTTAACCTAAACTCTGGGTGCCCCTATTTTCCGCATGGGCAGCTAGTAGTTTTGGTTTTGCAGATTTATATTCACAGGATCATCCGGAAAGCTCTGTATCCGTATATCACCTTCAGTTGTTCTTTGTATTATTTTTCCGCTGCTTTGTAATTTATTGTAATCTCTGATATTTATCGAAAGTAATTTATTCATTTATACTCTGTATATTCTTGTATCTGATGTAATTGTTGTAATAACATTGAAATGTTCTTCCGTATGTGTCCTGATTTGTCCTGTTCTCAAACGTTCAGGGGTTTCGAACGGTCTAGATCGGTTTAACGACTGATTCGGATCGAGTGAAATTCCAGGCCGTCACATATATAGTTCTAAACATTTAAATACGCCTAGAAGAATTTATTTAATTATGTTTTAATAAATTTAAATACATAGAATAGTTTATTTATTTATTTTTAGTTTAGTCAAATGAATAAATGTTTAATTGTTAATTAAAATAAATAATTTCATGTTTAAATCCATTTACTTGTTAGTGGTTAATTGAAATTAATAAATGGTTAATCGATAAATTTAATGTATAATCGTAGATTCAAGATAGTCGACTCCAGTAGATTTGAAGCCGTGTCGATAAGGAATATAAACGGAGTATTCGGCAAAAGAAAATCATGTGAGTAAATTCTCACTCATTTAATTTATTTTAGCATTAAAATAAATTGTTGGTTGTTTTGTTGATTTTTGGATGCTTTAAATATTTATTTATTGCTGTTAAAAATATATATATAGTTATTTAGGATTGGTTGACTATTATATATATATTGGGTTGGTGATTGGTTGGATTCCCGCAGTATCATTAGCGGATGCCCGCGGTATCATTAGCGGATGATTACCCTATACGCCCCACGCTATGATTAGTGGATGACCTTCTATACCGCGATATCCTGCCTCGAAGCAGGATGGGTATTACTATGTTGACTAACATCTGTGGATGCAGGAAAACAGGTTGGAGGAATCCAACTGGATTCCTCAAAAATATATTATCTGTTTGTTGTTTGTTTGATTTCATATATATTCCTATATGATGTGTTAAAAATCAAGTGATTGAAAACTGGTTGATCTGATTGTTGAAAATACCACTAGAGCTTGAATATTGATTTATAAAAATATCGAAAAAGGGTATTTGAGGTTTAGAAACGGAATTCTATTTTTATAAATAGAGTTTGAATTTTTAATAAAACTATAGAAAATATTAACTGGTTTTGAAGGTATATAAAACAAGTGATCGAATTTATAAACGTTGTTTATAAATGAATATATGGGATTTGAATCGAATTTATAAACTTTGTTTATAAATGAAAGGTGGGTTTTGAATCGAATTTATAAAAGTTGTTTATAAATGAAAATATGGGATTTGAATCGAATTTATAAACGTTGTTTATAAATGAAAATATGGGATTTGAATCGAATTTATAAACATTGTTTATAAATGAAAAGTGGGTTTTGAATCGAATTTATAAACGTTGTTTATAAATGAAAATATGGGATTTGAATCGAATTTATAAACTTTGTTTATAAATGAAAATATGGGATTTGAATTGAATTTATAAACGTTGTTTATAAATGGAAAGGTGGGATTTGAATTGAAGTTATAAACGTTGTTTATAAAAAAATGCAGAGAATTCAAATGGACTTTGAATATAAGGAATTGAAATAGAAATTTGAATAATAGAATTCAAATGGAGTTTAACTATAGATTTGAATATAGAAATTCAAATGGACTTTAAACTATAGATTTGAATATAGAAATTCAAATGGACTTTAAACTATAGATTTGAATATAGAAATTCAAACGGACTTTAAACTATGGAATTTGAATAATAGAAGCGAATTGGAGTTTGAATATTGAATTCAAATATTAAAAGAGAAATGGACTAAAGAGATAATTAACAAATTTAGTTAAAACGATTTGGTATAGTTAAATAGATTGGGCAGGTATAGACATACAGGAGACAGGTTTGGAATAAAGTATAGAAGTGAAATAAATAGAATGCCCGACAAAAAGGTATGTATTTAATTCATATATGAGATTTTATGCGCCGTATCGGCAAGCCACTTGGCTTTTTCTTTTTCTTTTTGAGATGAGAAGGACCGGGAAAGCTATTTGAAATTTCCCGATGCTCCCGGTACAAAGGAGGTAATGGCGAATTTTTCCGGGAATTTAGGGAGATAGAATATTTTTAAGATAATTTGATAGTTAGAAATCAACGTATCGATATATATAGAAGTCGATAAGAAAACGAACTTAGAAATAGAATAGTATAATTAAAAAGGGAAATATAAGAATAAAATCTCGTAGGAATAGAAAGAGAAAGTGTATATATGTTTAAAGGTGAATAATCAGTTGTATGGTATTGATTATTCGAGTAAGTAGTCTTGTCTGTTTGACGTTAAATGTTATTCAGTCAAGGTATGAGAGGTAATTATACCCCAACTTGGTTGATTTCATGATATACCGATAAGTAGCAAGATTCAGGCTCGAAGATCAATGTGGAATAAGAATTAGTTAAATACTATATTTGGGTTGTCGTAACGATGTTTTACACAACATCTGTTTTAACCCAAATATGTGCAAAGCTTGGAAATAGAATAATGAATATTTCCTAGTATAGAAAATAAAGGAAGGCGATATATGGAAATGTTTTCCAAATAACGGATAAGGCCAATGTGGTTATTGAAAATATTTGGTTAACAAATATTAATAAGAAATAGAGAAGAGATTTAATTAATGGAATATTAATTAAAGGTTCAGTGATTTGTTGGATGTTTGGATGAACACTTGTTTTATTCGATAGTTAAATCATCGACTATCGAAACACTTGTTTTTATTCGATAGTTAAATCACAGACTATCGAAGTTTTGACCATCGTTGTCGATATGGAGAGACCGGTTGGATTATTATCCGAAGAACCACTTCGTATTGGCAGTAGCGTGCGAATCAGATTATATAAAGATAATCGAAGACGGAGTAGAGTGCAAGGACTTTTTCTATTAATAGAAATAGTACCTTCAGTTCATCCTGTTCCTGGGTGACTTGTATGGATGAATGTCTGACAGAGTATTTCCAGAAAGGTCACGTACATTGATTTCTTCAACCGTACCAAGAGTGGAAGCGGAGAAGGAAACTTCTTTTAGCTAACACGTAATGTACTGTTGTAGACGTTAATCGGTGATTTGATGGATTTGACGATGTGGCATTCAAAGTGAATCTGGTATGATGATAAAGCGTAGCTTCTAGCCTCATCATCCGGTAAATGAAAGAAATCGGGCAGGCAGCATGGCTAAGTCGGTCGCACCGAAGTAGGGTGTATAATCACCTGATCTAGAGTTTCATTTACTTCTAAAAATCTATTGTTGATGTTGTCCCATTCGGGAAACGGTTGCTGATCCCAACTGTTGGTGATATACATTCGATACACTCAAGCGAAATGAGTGGTCGGTCATGTGTGGCCGAGTTGCAAGATGTTCTTGTTGAACCCAGTGTATTCCTCTCTAGAGGTACATTAGCGAAAGGTGGTTCCATACCTTTTCATAGTTGGAAATCCATTACCCAATACGTGCTTGCGGTTTTGATTGTATACTATATATGTAGAACGTGAGATGAAAGCGTTTCTGCTAGATGATTATATACATACTGTGGTTGATAGACATTATTATAATATCAAAAGGTTTTTGATATAAAGATATTTTGGATTCTCATAAGGGAAAAACCCGTTCCGTTATGCGGCGTGGTCTTATGAGATATCGTTTACTTGTTCGAACTGTTTTTAAACTGTTTTACTCATACCAGTCCCATGACTGACCCGGAGTTTACTTTGTTGTTTTCCCTAAACTCTTGGGTGCCTAAATTTGTATGGGCAGTCAAGTAGTCGGGAATTTACAGATATACTGGAAGAACTTGGAGCAGGAGGCTTCAGGATCATATAGCTATAGTTATTTCCGCTGTGTTGTAAGTGATGTACTTTGATATTTATGTATATTCAAGTACAGATGTATATTTCAAGTTATGTAATATATATTATATGTTATTCGTTCCGCTGTGAGATTCGTGTTACTCTGATGTTGTGTTCTTCTTCTTCTTCTATTCTAAGTTTCTATCTTATCTTTCCTCACCCTCTAATTTCTTTCACTAATTACCAGGATTTTTCGATGTTTTGGTTATCGACATCGAGCTTATGTCGATAACCAAAGTCGCTCAAAACCCGGGTCGTTACAGTTGGTATCAGAGCTTAAGTTAAGAATTACTTGGCTCTGTGGCATGACTCGGTAGAGATAGGGTTAGTAATACCCTAGATTGAGTTTGAGTGTATATATATACGAGAGAGCGTATTTGTTATTTGATATAAAAACCGTTTTATATTGTGTTGACTAGTCTGCTGAGTGGATTATGAATTTTGGTCGAATCGTGGGACGCCACGATGTCGATAGGAGTTTATAAACACTTGAACAGAATATTGGACATGATATTGTTTTTAAATAGTTAAGTTGATTGTTAGGATTATAATCAAATTAGATTATAAAACAGAAATAGTTATATAACCAGGGGAATTTGTATATGAAATCAAATATACAAATGAGATAAATTGAAATTGAATTCCAACCGGAATTAAGAATTTAAAATCCTGGGAGTTTGGAAAATATTTTTCGAAATGGAGTTTGAAAGAAATATAGCA
The DNA here is from genome assembly GCA_030737875.1 of Allium sativum. Classification (NCBI taxonomy): domain Eukaryota; kingdom Viridiplantae; phylum Streptophyta; class Magnoliopsida; order Asparagales; family Amaryllidaceae; genus Allium; species Allium sativum. The sequence continues at coordinate 117,583,581 of CM060923.1, forward strand.
CTGGACTCATTCAGTAGCTGGGAAATAACTCTGATGATGGTCGCAACATCCTCAGTGTTCATTTTCGAGTTTCTAAGTGATGAATTGCTGCCTTAGAAAAGTTTTTGATTGAAATTTGTTTGAAAGGAAAACAAGCTGTTTGAAAATTCAAATGTTTTGATTTTGAGATAGATATAAATATATGTATATATTTATATTACTTCAAAGGAATTTTGAAATGGGAATTGAGATATAGATTTCAAATAGAAGTGAAATAGAATTTGAATTCAAAGGAATTCAAATGAGTTTGAATAAAGGAAATTCAAATAGAAATTGTATAAGGAAAATTGAAATGGGATTTGAATTCAAAGGAATTCAAATGGATTTGAATAAAGAAAAGTCAAATAGAGATTTGAATATTAGAATTCAAATGGAAATTGGTTAAATAGAATTTCAAAGAGAATATAAAGTGGAGGTTGAATATTTGAATTCAAAGAAAATATAAAGTTTGAAATAGGATTTGAATTCAAAGGAGTTAAAATAGAATTTAAATTCAAAGGATTTCAAATAGAAATTGAACAAAGGAATTTAAATAGAAATCGAATAAAGGATTTCAAATGGAATTTGAATAAGGGATTTGAAATTGGTTTTGAATAAAGGATTTCAAATAGAAATTGAAGATAAGAAATTCAAATAGAATTTAAAGATAAGAAGTTGAATTAGAAATTGAATAGAAGGAAATTCAAATATAGAGTTTGAATAAAGAAATTCAATGGAATTTGAATATTGTAAGTATATAGGATTTGAATATTAGAAGTGAAATAGATCGAGAATATTATAAAATGGATTGGATATATATTAAAAATATATCAAAATGGAGTTGAATATATTATAAACAAAGTTAAAATGTTTATATTTTTAAATATAATTAAAACGAGCTCGCCGTAGCGCGGCAGTTCGTAAATTGGCGATTCGAACTTCAATTTAGTACACAGAACTCAATTGAAGTCGGAAATCTTTGAAACAAGAATCGTCGGGTCCGGTTGAACAATAATTTTCTAACGAAAGAGAAAAATCTGGATTTCGTCGTATAGATTTTGAGTTATGTCAAAATCAAATTTTTAGAAAAGCAGCGCTAGAACCATTAGAAAACCATAACGGTTTAATTAAATAAATAAAAGGATTTTTAGGAAATAAATTCCGAATTGGCACTAGAAAAATCCAGACTGGAGATACAAAATAAATATGAACTCCAGTGAAGTAAGTGAAATGATTTTTAAGATAAAAATCATATTTTTAAATGGTTAAATAGAATTAACTAAATTGGAAAATAAATAGTTAAAGGAAATTTGAATCGAAATTGGGTTTTTGGATAAGTGAAGAGATTGAGAATTTATATTCGAAATCGAATATATAACTCGAGTTGAAAATATAATTAGATTAGTTTATAATTAAGTTGACATATATTTGAGCAAGTTATATTCAAATGAAAAGGGTGAAATAGGCCAAACGGTTAATTAGCAACTAGTTAATGGGAAGTTGAACGATTGAATTTAAATTTAACTTAAGTAAGTTAAATGGATCGAAATGAATAAATTGAGTAAAATCAATGTGAATGAAATATGAATTTGGTGTGAAGAAAGAAAAAACCAAAAGAGTTAAAAAGGAAAAATATTTGTAAAAGCAAATACAAAGGAAGTTATGTGCAAACAAATAAAAGGAGGAATATTTGTAAAAACATTTACAAATAGAATTTAGAAGGGAATATTTGTAAAAACATTTACAAATAGATTCAATGGAAATATTTATTTATAGAAAATAAATAGAATGTTATAAATGAGATATTTATTTGTTAAATAAATAGAATTTAATCAAAGGAATATTTAGAAGATGAATAGAAAATGGAAATCTGTTTTTACCAGATAAGCAAAAAAGATTAATTTATAAATAACAGCTTATAGATTAAATTAAGTATTTATCATTCGATAAATGGAATATATAAGTCTGATCTTATATAGAGAAGAGATATTGGTTTTTAACACCGATAGTTTTAATTAGAAGGGGTACACAACACTTGTATAAGTGAAGTAACGTTATTAAAAAGAACATTTATAAAGTGAAGAACCGTTAGTAAAAGTAAATCTTTATAAATGAATAAACATTATCCAATAGGAGTTATTTGAATAGGAGAAGTCGATTAGAGTTAGAAATAATCGATTAGAGTAAGAATTAACCAGTTAGAGTTAATCAGTTAGGGTTAATCCGTAGAGTTAATTGAATATTAGTTATTCAATTAGAATTTATCGAATATTTGTTATTCAAATTAAGAGTTAACCAGATAGGGTAAATTGAACATAGCTAATCGAATTAGGATTTAATTGAATGTTAGTTATTCAATTAAAGTTGATCGAATATAGTTATTGAGATAGAGTTAGTTAAACATAGTTACTCAGGATAAGTTGCCATTTCGTACGACTGCTAGCGTAATTCGCAGGGCTGCAGATAGCCTTGGGCGGTCGGATGTTTCCTGGGGGAATCAGGCGTAACCATTGTGATCGTTGCGATCTAGAGTCAAGCGAAAAGAGTTATCGAATATTAGTTATTCGAATAGAACTAAAGGAGTTATCGATTATTAGTAAATCAAAGGAGTTATCGATTATAGTTTAATCGAAAAGAGTTATCGATTAGTTTAATCGAAGTGAGTTATAGAATATTGGTTATTCGAAGGAGTTATCGAATTTAGTTATTCGATAGGGTTAATCGTTAAGGGTTAAATCCAATAGAGTTAATTGATAAGAGTAAATTGAATAAAGGAGTTATCGAATATAGTTATTCGAAGGGAGGAGTTATCGAATAAGGATTTATTCAAAAGAGAGCTACGTACGGAAGTTTGAAATGTTGAGTATCAACATAAATAAATGTTGAAAAGATAAATGGGTTGGTAGCACTTTTTCTACCTTAGCAATTTCGAGGACGAAATTATTTTAAGTGGGGAAGAATGTAATGACCCGGATATTCCGTCGGTTAGATTTGAATATTTAATACAGTTTTAAATATTGGGTGGATAAATATAAATGGAATTTGTATATTTAGTTATCAATTTAATAATTAAATATAAAAAGAATGTAGATATATCGAATTATCGCAACTTAAAGAAATAATTGAACTTGATGATTCAAAAAAAACTATATTTTTAATTGATTTAGGTAATCAATAGGAGATCGGAATCAATGGATCATTTAACTAACTAAAATACAAATAAATCCTTTGTTGTGTGGACAAGAACAAAAACAACAGTGCCTTTCTTCATTACCACACCTCAAAGAGACCACCGTGCTCTCTTCATTTCCACACATCAAAAACCACCGTGGCCCTTCTTTTTTCCAACCGTTCCTCTATAAAACCACCGTCCCTTCCCTTTTATTCTTTTTAGAAATCGAGCCTCTCGAAATCAAATTTTAACCTCGTTCACCTTATAGGGTGCGACGCAGACTAGGGGAGTTTCAGATTTTGGGAAGGATCGACAGTAGGAATGGGAATTGGGTGTTCAAATTTGGGGAAATCGAGTTCGACTTCGTAGTGGAAAGGTAGAAGATGTCGATCAACTCTTTGGAACACAACTTGGGTCGCGAGGTAGGAAGGTTGATGGTGGACTTCGCGGTCATCTCGAGGCGTTGAAGCTCGACAGACGTGAACTGGGTTGAGTAACGATGGACTCGAAGCGGAAAAGGGGATCGCAGGTTTTCCTGGAGCTCGATTTTTGGTCTGAGGGTACTCGCGATTTGGGTTATTCAAGGTTCGCCAGTGGTAGAAGGCTGTTAACGAGGTGACGGTGAGGAAGGGATTGCGATGTGGAGTTCAACAGTGTACGTGGGTTTTGGATGGGACTGTTGTTTCGAACTGAAATTGAATGAGGGAAAGTCGCAGTTGATTTGTGTAGTAGGTGCGATATAGAAGGGACAAGCTGATGGTAGAATTTTGGTTCAAAAGGTGAAGATAGTCGACTGCAAGGTGTTTGATGAAATGCCTTAAGGGAATGGCTGAAAACTTTTGGGGCTGATCTGCAATAGTGATGGACCGAGATCTGTTCGTCTATCTGTCAAGTTATTGGCAAGGCCTTAAGGTATATAGTTCTAAACATTTAAATACGCCTAGAAGAATTTATTTAATTATGTTTTAATAAATTTAAATACATAGAATAGTTTATTTATTTATTTTTAGTTTAGTCAAATGAATAAATGTTTAATTGTTAATTAAAATAAATAATTTCATGTTTAAATCCATTTACTTGTTAGTGGTTAATTGAAATTAATAAATGGTTAATCGATAAATTTAATGTATAATCGTAGATTCAAGATAGTCGACTCCAGTAGATTTGAAGCCGTGTCGATAAGGAATATAAACGGAGTATTCGGCAAAAGAAAATCATGTGAGTAAATTCTCACTCATTTAATTTATTTTATCATTAAAATAAATTGTTGGTTGTTTTGTTGATTTTTGGATGCTTTAAATATTTATTTATTGCTGTTAAAAATATATATATATAGTTATTTAGGATTGGTTGACTATTATATATATATTGGGTTGGTGATTGGTTGGATTCCCGCAGTATCATTAGCGGATGCCCGCGGTATCATTAGCGGATGATTACCCTATACGCCCCACGCTATGATTAGTGGATGACCTAATATACCGCGATATCCTGCCTCGAAGCAGGATGGGTATTACTATGTTGACTAACATCTGTGGATGCAGGAAAACAGGTTGGAGGAATCCAACTGGATTCCTCAAAAATATATTATCTGTTTGTTGTTTGTTTGATTTCATATATATTCCTATATGATGTGTTAAAAATCAAGTGATTGAAAATTGGTTGATCTGATTGTTGAAAATACCACTAGAGCTTGAATATTGATTTATAAAAATATCGAAAAAGGGTATTTGAGGTTTAGAAAGGGAATTCTATTTTTATAAATAGAGTTTGAATTTTTAATAAAACTATAGAAAAAATTAACTTGTTTTGAAGGTATATAAAACAAGTGATCGAATTTATAAACGTTGTTTATAAATGAAAATATGGGATTTGAATCGAATTTATAAACTTTGTTTATAAATGAAAGGTGGGTTTTGAATCGAATTTATAAACGTTGTTTATAAATGAAAATATGGGATTTGAATCGAATTTATAAACGTTGTTTATAAATGAAAATATGGGATTTGAATCGAATTTATAAACTTTGTTTATAAATGAACGGTGGGTTTTGAATCGAATTTATAAACGTTGTTTATAAATGAAAATATGGGATTTGAATCGAATTTATAAACTTTGTTTATAAATGAAAATATGGGATTTGAATTGAATTTATAAACGTTGTTTATAAATGGAAAGGTGGGATTTGAATTGAAGTTATAAACGTTGTTTATAAAAAAATGCAGAGAATTCAAATGGACTTTGAATATAAGGAATTGAAATAGAAATTTGAATAATAGAATTCAAATGGAGTTTAACTATAGATTTGAATATAGAAATTCAAATGGACTTTAAACTATAGATTTGAATATAGAAATTCAAATGGACTTTAAACTATAGATTTGAATATAGAAATTCAAACGGACTTTAAACTATGGAATTTGAATAATAGAAGCGAATTGGAGTTTGAATATAGAATTCAAATATTAAAAGAGAAATGAACGAAAGAGATAATTAACAAATTTAGTTAAAACGATTTGGTATAGTTAAATAGATTGGGCAGGTATAGACATACAGGAGACGGGTTTGGAATAAAGTATAGAAGTGAAATAAATAAAATGCACGACAAAAAGGTATGTATTTAATTCATATATGAGATTTTATGCGCCGTATCGGCAAGCCGCTTGGCTTTTTCTTTTTCTTTTTGAGATGAGAAGGACCGGGAAAGCTATTTGAAATTTCCTGATGCTCCCGGTACAAAGGAGGTTATGGCGAATTTTTTCGGGAATTTAGGGAGATAGAATATTTTTAAGATAATTTGATAGTTAGAAATCAACGTATCGATATATATAGAAGTCGATAAGAAAACGAACTTAGAAATAGAATAGTATAATTAAAAAGGGAAATATAAGAATAAAATCTCGTAGGAATAGAAAGAGAAAGTGTATATATGTTTAAAGGTGAATAATCAGTTGTATGGTATTGATTATTCGAGTAAGTAGTCTTGTCTGTTTGAAGTAAAATGTTATTCAGTCAAGGTCTGAGAGGTAATTATACCCCAACTTGGTTGATTTCATGATATACCGATAAGTAGCAAGATTCAGGCTCGAAGATCAATGTGGAATAAGAATTAGTTAAATACTGTATTTGGGTTGTCGTAACGATGTTTTACACAACATCTGTTTTAACCCAAATATGTGCAAAGCTTGGAAATAGAATAATGAATATTTCCTAGTATAGAAAATAAAGGAAGGCGATATATGGAAATGTTTTCCAAATAATGGATAAGGCCAATATGGTTATTGAAAATATTTGGTTAACAAATATTAATAAGAAATAGAGAAGAGATTTAATTAATGGAATATTAAGTAAAGGTTCAGTGATTTTTTGGATGTTTGGATGAACACTTGTTTTATTCGATAGTTAAATCATCGACTATCGAAACACTTGTTTTTATTCGATAGTTAAATCACAGACTATCGAAGTTTTGACCATCGTGGTCGATATGGAGAGACCGGTCGGATTATTATCCGAAGAACCACTCCGTATTGGCAGTAGCGTGCGAATCAGATTATATAAAGATAATCGAAGACGGAGTAGAGTGCAAGGACTTTTTCTATTAATAGAAATAGTACCTTCAGTTCATCCTATTCCTAGGTGACTTGTATGGATGAATGTCTGACAGAGTATTTCCAGAAAGGTCACGTACATTGATTTCTTTAACCGTACCAAGAGTGGAAGCGGAGAAGGAAACTTCTTTTAGCTAACACGTAATGTACTGTTGTAGACGTCAATCGGTGATTTGATGGATTTGACGATGTGGCATTCAAAGTGAATCTGGTATGATGATAAAGCGTAGCTTCTAGCCTCATCATCCGGTAAATGACAGAAATCGGGCAGGCAGCATGGCTAAATCGGTCGCACCGAAGTAGGGTGTATAATCACCTGATCTAGAGTTTCATTTACTTCTAAAAATCTATTGTTGATGCTGTCCCATTCGGGAAACGGTTGCTGATCCCAACTGTTGGTGATATACATTCGATACACTCAAGCGAAATGAGTGGTCGGTCATGTGTGGCTGGGTTGCAAGATGTTCTTGTTGAACCCAGTGTATTCCTCTCTAGAGGTACATTAGCGAAAGGTGGTTCCATACCTTGCCATAGTTGGAAATCCATTACCCAATACGTGCTTGCGGTTTTGATTGTATACTATATATGTAGAATGTGAGATGAAAGCGTTTCTGCTAGATGATTATATATATACTGTGGTTGATAGACATTATTATAATATCAAAAGGTTTTTGATATAAAGATATTTTGGATTCTCATAAGGGAAAAACCCGTTCTGTTATGCGGCGTGGTCTTATGAGATATCGTTTACTTGTTCGAACTGTTTTTAAACAGTTTTACTCATACCAGTCCCATGACTGATCCGGAGTTTACTTTGTTGTTTTCCCTAAACTCTTGGGTGCCTAAATTTGTACGGGCAGTCAAGTAGTCGGGAATTTACAGATATACTGGAAGAACTTGGAGCAGGAGGCTTCAGGATCATATAGCTATAGTTATTTCCGCTGTGTTGTAAGTGATGTACTTTGATATTGATGTATATTCAAGTACAGATGTATATTTCAAGTTATGTTATATATATTATATGTTATTCGTTCCACTGTGAGATTCGTGTTACTCTGATGTTGTGTTCTTCTTCTTCTTCTATTCTAAGTTTCTATCTTATCTTTCCTCACCCTCTAATTTCTTTCACTAATTACCAGGATTTTTCGATGTTTTGGTTATCGACATCGAGCTTATGTCGATAACCAAAGTCGCTCAAAATCCGGGTCGTTACATATGTATTACGCTAAGATCCAACGGTTAGATTTTGAGAAATGTGAAAATCAAATTTGGTTGAAAGCAGCGCCAGGGGTCGCCATTGACCCGAAGCATCATTAAATAAAGATTTAACTATTTTAAATAATTGAAATAGGAATTAATCGTTATAAAATAATATTGACGATAAAGAAGGATTTTCATTATATATATATATATATATATGCGAGGATTATTTGGAACGTCTGAGTTACTCTCAATCCAAATAATCAAATGACGTAAAGAATCGAAGGATGAAGACGGCGTATGAAGACCGTAAATCATCCCTCGAATGGACAACGATCAAGATCCTGAATTGACTTGCTCCCAATTCAGGGGTCGGGGTAATTGCCAAAACGTACGTGTTGATTTTACGAATATGCGGGTATCTCCTTTCCGTACTAGACATACGGGACGAGGTATCTCTAGTTCCGTTCAGACCCAGAACGGGCTTACAAATGGAATGTGTGCCCGACATTGTACTCCTTTATATTGTATTTATTAATTTTCTGTCGAATGTATGAATGAATGGTGGCGGAGAATTTATTCTCTTGCTTAACACCATTTCGTATATTTCGGCAAAGGATTGGTAGTGTGATATGGAGTGACAGTGTGGCATACTAAGATGCAATGATCAAGGTTCCTTGTTGAAAAAGCAGAACCTTGTGGGATGATCAAAGCATAGCCTGTTTAGGCATAACTTTGTGTATAGCGTGACTTCGCGAGCCCCACACCCCGACGGAGTCTAAAATGGGAGAAGGGAACGTAGGAAGAGCAGCACGTTTCCTTCTAGTTAGAAGTAGTGTCAATGCTTAAACTGGCTGATATTTTACTTATGTGGATGATGGAATGAGGCGCCTCGGATGGTAGGTCCTATAGGATCGGGAAACGTGTGTTCAAGAATAACTAACCCACAAACCGCAAGTGTGGACTGGCCCTGCAGCTTTCCAAGGTTTCTCAACGGGGGATCCTGAGAAATTAGCTAGAGTGTCTCGAATCGGTAAGGAGCTCCTCCCTAGCCTTGACTCATGTTGGAAACCAAATTCCAAATACGACCCTCCGAATTTGATTGTATTACTAGTACGGAGGCATAGTATATAGTAGCTATGCTTCCTAGGATTGATACATTTATTTTGAAATGTTTTTATATACACTAATAATAATATTATATTCGTATTTATCGTATTTAGCATGTTTAATCACCATAAGGTGAAACCCTATCCTCTGGTTTGCGTTGAATTGTGTGATGGGACTTGGGTCTTACGGTGATTCCAATTTTCTCAAAAGCATAGCGTTGTTTTACGAATTACTTATTGTTTGTTATGTCGCTTTAAATTATGCACGGCAATCCATTGGGGTAAACCCGTTCCGCGTTAGCGGCGTGGTCTTTGGATTTGCCTTATTACTAGTAGTTAAATTAGTTAAGAATTCTCACACCAGTCCCATGACTGACTTGTAGTTTGTTTTCACCTTTGCAAACTCGGGTGCCCTCTTTTCCACACCGGCAGCCAAGTAACAGTTTTGGCTTTTTTTGGTGTTTCTGTCTTTGGAGCTTTCTTGGTGTTGCTTATTTGGAGGTGCTTATGTTAGACCACGAAGACTATATATTATTTATCTTTTGTTTACATTTTATCTTTAGACTCTGAGACATCCAGACTTATTTTATTTCCAATTATTCTAATTCGGAAGTTGAAACTTATTTCCCTTTTTGCTGAAAACTTGATGTAATAAGTTAGTACTCTGTGACTGTGGGATTCTATGTTTGATGACATTCATATTCCACTGCTATGATGTAGTTATTCTATGGTTTTCCTTTGCTATGTTGTATCTGTGATCTGTATTGTTATATTTATGTTGTATTCCAAATGATTATTCCTTACTTTCATCCCATGGAAGTTTGGGATCATCGTGGTTGGTATCAGAGCTTTGGTTAACCTTAGCTTTGGAGTATAACATGTTTATAATAATTCATTTACATAGGATCACAATATTCTATGGTGAACAGTTCATTAGAGTTACATAATAGTCAGTCATTTTATCGCATCCTTTTATCCACCCTTTTATCTTTATCATTTCTTCAAATCACCATTACAGTTGTTCTGACTCGTTCCTGGATCGTACAGAAGTAACTAAAAATGAATACTCAAGCCGCTAGAACTACTAGAGTTAGAGCAATGGGGCAAAATGATATTGGAACGGAGGAGCCCGTAGTTCAACAGCCACCACCACCACCACCGCCCTTTTACTTGGTGAGGGTAGTGAAGGATTTTAAGAATTTAGATGGAGTTCCGTTCACAGGTACGGAGACCGTGATACAGGCTCAGGAATGGCTTAAGAATTGTGAAAAGATATTTAGAGTGTCAGAACTAGAAGATCCAAAGAAGAGATTTATGGCTTCATGGATGCTCCAAGGCGAAGCACAACTTTGGTGGGAAGAGGTCAATATAGGTGGTGATGAAGAAAATATGACTTTGACCAAATTTAAAGAGCTATTTAATGACGAGTATACTGCAAGGCAAGAGGTGGAAAGGCTTCATGATGAGTTTGCCTGTCGTTATGAAGAGAAGGACAAGAAGAGTTCACAGCAAGATAGAGAAAGGGGCTTGTCCAACAATAATAAAGAGAAGCAACCCGAGAAGAAGACTAAAGGAAGTGGTTCTGGGGCCGCTAAGACTCATGATAAGACTAAACTACAATGCTACCACTGCTAGAAGTTCGGACACTATAGCAAGGACTACGGGAATCCAAAGAAGGCCAGAAGGGAGGACACTAGAAGATGCTATAACCGCCATAAAAATGGTCACATCAAACTTAATTGTCCACTATTGAGGAGTTCCCAAGTTGCCCATGTGTACGAGGGAGCAAGTGCACCACCTTCTTTCGCACCTACTTCTTCTAAAGGAGTAGGTAGGCCTGATGTTTTAGGTGGTACTATTTCTGAAAAAATTCTTTGTGTGGATTCCTACTCTTCTATTTTTCTTTTCCTTTTCGAGGACGAAAAGTTCTTAAGGAGGGGAGAATGTAACAACACTGAATTTTGGGGTAAATTTAAAAATTTATTTGAAGTAATTTTAACGAGTTTTTGATAAGAATTTTTTTTTATTTTAAATAATCACGATTAAAAATTATTTTTATTTGAAGTAAGACTTTAAAATTTATATTAATTCCATTCCGAGGCCGAAATGGCGCGATAATTTCAAAATTCGTTTTTCAACATAGGGAAAAATATATAAAATTCATTATAGGTCAAAATTAGATGAAACAAGAAACGCTAGGACCGCATCTATGATATCTTTATAATGAATTTAAGAAATTTAGATTTCAGTTTGTAAGTTGTAAGTTATGTCAAAATCAAAATTTAGAAAGGTCGCTATGAAATTTATATTTATATAAAGGTCAAAAATACTACTTTTTGCATATGAAGGAATTCGGACTCAAAACAACTTCCATTGAGTTCAGAATGATGTTTCTGCATTTAAAAAGTATAAACACTTATATATTTCGAGTTTCGAGAATTATTTGTTTAAAAATGTATTTTTAATATTTAATATACATGCCTTGAAAAAGGCCATTTTTCAAATAGGCTCAGAATTGAACGAAATTAATTTTTCTAGGTTCGTAGCATCAAAACATAGCTAAATATATTTTTCGGGAATTTTTCGAATTAATTTGTGGCCTTGGCAAATAGATATGTGTTTTGTAGATTTCAGTCAATTTCGATCGACTGAAAAATAGCCATTTTTCAAACAGTCTCAGAATTCAATGAAATTAATTTTGTTAGGACGGTAACGTCATCACGAAGCCAAAAATATTTTTTCTACATTTTTCTAAGTTCGTATGTGGCCCCAGTAAAATTAAAAAGTACGTTCGAATTTAATATTAAAGATTTACTTCAAAAATAAAAGAAACATACTGTAAACTTCAGAATTGGACTTCGGCGCTAGCGCCACTGCGTTCAGATGACATCAAAAGCTTTTGTTTGACAGTCGTTGAGATTCGTTTGAAGATCGAACGGAAAAACCATAATTTTGGATTTAATTAAAAAAATAAAAAAGTAGAAAATACGCTCAAATACATGTATAAATAAGGGGTGAACAGTAGCGTCTTCTTCCTCTCGTTACTGCCGCCGAAAACCATAACTCCTCAAATTTTCAAACTTCGATTTCTCCTTCGTTTCTCAATGAAATTCTTCGCCGGAGTACACGTTTCGAAGAGATTATCATGCTCTTCGATTCCATACCGAAATCACTACCCATCGTCGCCTATAGCCGCCGCCCCACACCCCTAAAACTGCCGCCGTTCGCACTAAACGGGGCCCACCATAGGCGAACTCACCCCACCCTCTTTCCGGCGCCGATTCCCGTCTCCTAGCTCTTCGATTTCCAGCATACAGTTTTGAAAACTGTCAAATACATCTCCCGAAAATTCAAATCAAAGTTTTGAACAAAACTGAATATAAAGGTATGAAATTCAGCTTAGTTTTGCGAGGCTTATTTATGTTACAGATGCAGTGGTAAAAAGTAGTTGTTATTCAAATATTGAGAATTAATTCATACGAACTCCAAACTGAAAAATTTCAGGTCCGTGTGAATCGTGACATCAAATACTTCAACTTAGAACTAATTCGGACAATTTCTAGATTCATTTGGATTTTTGATTCTGCTTAAATCAAGGTGAGATTTCTTTTTTTTTTAAATAATAAATTAATTCATTTTATTTATTTATTTATTTATTTATAGTTATATTTCTCAGATCTGTTTTGCGCTGATACTGTATAATGATTATTCTGATGGTTGTGATGGATAATTATAAGATTCATGTGCGTTAAACAAATAGGATTATTTCATCCCTTTATTTTGTTGAATTGATTTAGATTATCAATTCAAGATCAAAATATACAATGGATAATTATAAATCTATATGCCTTAGCCAAATATTACTATTCATCTTTTTTAATTTATTGAGTTGATTTAGATCATCGACTCAATATCAATATATAGTTTTGTCACTCTTATTAGATTGATTTAGTTCATCAATTAATATTTTGTCACTTTATTTGAGTTGATTTAGTTTATCGATTCAATATAAAATATAAAGATAAAAAAATTGTCACCTTTTTGTCGAATGGGATCTATTTGTCAATTCAGTATAAAAACGCTATTTGGATTCATTTGTGTTGAGATGATTTAAATTGTCAATTTAAATGTTAGGCCTTATTTTTGTGTTCTCAAACACAAATAGTATATAGGAAGATAAATATGCTTTTCATTTGTGTTCTCAAACACAAACATGATATAGGAAAATGAATGTATTTTTATTTGTATTCTCACCTACAAATAGTATATAGAAAAATAAATATACCTTTTTATTTGTGTTCTCCAACACAAACATATCGTAGAAAAATGAACGGTCATTTATGTAACACCCCACTCCCGCTACGGACACTCACTAAGGGAATGCCATAACATTGGTGGAGTATTTTAAGTGAATATAGAACAGAAAAATTACACAAGACAGATATAAGCAATACTTGAAAATTTAAATCATCATTTCAATGCAGCGGAAAGTAAAACATGTTTGGTTACATCACAATACCATACAAGAGTCAAGTACAAAATATCCATCTTGATAAAATAAGTACATAATCCCACTAAGTAAACATTAGCCATAAAAGGAAAGATGAACTGAGCTTTACTTCAACGGTCCAAGCTCCAAAGGATAGATACAGCAATCCGATCAAGGCCCACTAGCGCTAGGCCCACTCTGATAACCTGGGGTTGGGGGAAAAAGATAAAAACAACGGGGTCAGACTTAAGTCTGAGTGAGTCCTATAACTTTAACAATACAATCATTAAAGTAACCAGAGAAGACATAAGTTGATATACGGTAACGCCTGGGGATGAACGGCTACACTAAGCAGCTTGGCAATCTTAAGAGAAACTAAGATAACCGTAAAGACGCATTTATCCACCTCTGGATAATTACTAGACTACACCGCCCCAGATTTATCCACCCGAGGGTAACTCCTACACTGCACCACACCAGTTCTACCCACCAAGAGTAATTCCTACTTAAAGGTTGATCCCACTAAGTGTACTTAGTAATTTTTACCCGGTAGTTTCTTGTACCCCTACACAGGTGCCGTCTGCCCCTATCTTTACTAGGTGTACCCACTACTCTCAAGCGATCGGCTCCCTACTGTAGATACCCGTGTTGGTCCCACAATTGGGGTGTATCATTCCCCAACGTGGCCACCTGATAATATCAACGGTGCACGGCTTTATATCTACACGATGCAACAACGACTTACCAACCAGCCCGGGTCCACACACGCATATGAAACCCGTTGGTCCCGCGTTGCCACCGTTAACCCGGTTTGGCCTCTTATAGTCAAGCCCAATATGCGTGTCCCGTCACTCGACATGGGTCGAGCCCACAAAGATACGTTTGGGATATTGGTTGAAATGGGCCCCCACAAGCTACCACCTAAGCTTGCAATTTTATCTAGTGCATCCCACTTAACCCCTCTTTATAATCATGCCCACTTACATGTTAAGTTTTGGTTAAGTCATCTAATCATATTTCAATTGCCCCTTAAGGCACCCACTAGATTTCTACATGCCACCCATGGCACTTACTTAACCCTTCACCCATGTTTTAAATTACATGTTCCACTTTGGTTAAGTATTCTAATCGTATTTTCTATTGCCACCCAAGGCAACCCACTAGTTTCCTCATGCCACCCGAGGCACCCCCACTAGTTACTACCTGCCACCCAAGGCACCCACTTAACCCTCATGTCCCACTACATGCTACTATGGTTAAGTGTTTCTTAATTCATTAATTAAGATCATGACCTCATAAAGACCTCTCACATTAGACCGTCTTTTATGACTGCTGGATATGCCGGTTGGTTCCAAGCAGACTTCTGTCATCAAAAGGGTCTAACCTCGTGTCTTTACTTTAATCATGTATTTACTTTATGACTAAGACCTCTCACATTGGGCCTATCATTTGTAGCCGCTGGATTTGCCGGTCGGTTCCGGGCAGTCTTATGCTACAAAAGGGTCCAACCTCGTGTCTTAGTTGATTAATTAAACCTAATTAATCACCCCCACAATTAATTATCCCTAATTAATTACACATTTTTCATAACATGGGTAGACCTAACTCAATAGGTAAATTCCCATGGGGTAGACCTAACTCAATAGGTAAATTCCCACTTATGTTAATTTATTTTTCTATGGTATGCTTATCATACCCAATCATACTTTTATTAACATATTTATTACCCCATCGTTCCCCACGTAAATCGTTCTCATTTCACGACATAATAAAGGGAAAGATCCATCACAATTATCATGGGTTAAACCAAATATTAGCATGTACTTTGTCATGGGTTAAGAGGATGTCAACTTGCATATATGAGCATATATTAACCCAACTACATTTAACCCAAACTTGCATATTATCATACACATGACTTGCACAACATGTTGCATATGAACTTGCATATTATCATACACATATCTTGCATAACATGTTGAACTTGCATATAAGCATTCTCATAACTTGCATAACATGTTAAATATGCATTTAAGCATACACATAACTTGCATAAACATTCACATACTTGCATAAGCATGCATAACTTGCATATTATGTTAAATTTTGCATTTAAGCATATACATAACTTGCATAAACATTCACATACTTGCATAAGCATGCATAACTTGCATATTATGTTAAATTTTGCATTTAAGCATATACATAACTTGCATAAGCATTCACATACTTGCATAAGCATTCACGTACTTGCATAAGCATCCACATACTTGCATAAGCTTTCACATACTTGCATATTAACTTTTAAACTTGCATAATGTGTTATCATGAACTTGCATATTAACAAACATGTAACTTGCATAGCATATCTTGCATATTAACATATATGTAACTTGCATAGCATATCTTGCCTATTAACATACATGTAACTTGCATAGCCTATCTTGCATATTAACATACATATAACTTGCATAGCATATCTTGCATATTAACATATATGTAACTTGCATAGCATATCTTGCATATTAACATACATGTAACTTGCATAGCCTATCTTGCATATTAACATACATGTAACTTGCATAGCATATCATCATGGACTTGCATAACATGTATATGATCACATAGCCCACAACTTGCATATTTAGCATCATGTAAACATAACATACATCATACTAAACTTGCATAAACTTACATACCCAACATGCATAAACCCACTTGTTAAACATGCATAAACCAACTTATTAAATATGCATAAACCAACTTATCAAGTATGCATAAACCAACTTATTAAATATGCATAAACATAGAAAGACATAGAGTAACATATCATTACAAATGATTCAAACTCACTAATCCGCATTCAAGACCATAAGTCTCATTACACCTAATCTACTTGCTTTAACAATTGATGTTAAAGTGATAGAAACTCACAACTAGCAATTTGCACACCAAATGAAGAAGATTAAGATGCTTAGAATGGATTGGAGATTGATTAGAGAGGTTGATTAGCTTGCTTTCCTCTTCATTGTTTTGTGGTGGCCATGATCAAGTTTCATTTTGCCATAGTTTAGTTACTAGATTTAATTATGAATGAATTAGGGTAGGGTTAGGGTCTTATTTATAGGATTAGGTTGCATTTTAGACCCTTAGATTAACCCTAGATTGGTTTAGGACCCTTAGATTTAGGAAATCTCTAGAACCAGCCCTCCTAGCCAGCCTGAAACCCAACCTGGTGCAACCTGGTGCACCCAGGTTCACTGGGCGTCGCCCCCCTGTCGACAGGCAAGTCGACAGGCAAGTCGACACCCCTGTCGACAGGCCTGTCGACAGCCCTGTCGACATGGGTAGGGCGGGAACTTTCCCGCCTGGCCCCGCTGCTTCTATTTTAAAATCTGAATTTGAATTTTTAAATCTGTTTTTATCTTTGAATTTTCTGCAAACTTCATCGGGCCATAACTGGGCCATACGGACTCCGATTTTCGAAAACCCGGACTCTATTTTGCGTATTTTTCCGAGACGAACGCAATGACCCAGCCCGTTACCCCCAATTCCCACATCTGAGATTATTTATCCTATAATTAGTGAATTTTAGTATTAACTAAAATTCGGGGTGTTACATTCTCCCCTCCTTAAAGGATTTCGTCCCCGAAATCTCTAAGCTAAGGAGAATGCATATCCTACCATCCAACAACCATCTACTCAAATCATCAACCACGGGCATCCATTGTCCTTAGAGCAATTTCTAATGATGTATGAGCATATGCAAAGAGTGTGTGTATATGTTCCCTATCTAATGTATGAACATATGCAAACCATGATAGTGCCATGCATCCATTATGTATGCACGAAAACCCTATCGACACATACAATATCTACATGAGTGCACAATCATTCACCAAAATGCATCATCCATGTGATAACACAACCATTATACATCCATAAATATATTTTCCTACACACAATTTTATGCAATATGCAATATGAAGTGACTGAGCCGATCTAGTGCCTAGAGTGTGTGTATATGCATCCACGAGCAACCACTAGCAAACACTTGCATCCACATGCATCCATCAATCATAACATGTCTCAAACACATGTTTCAACCATAGGTTTACCCTATCTAAAGGTCAAAGGTACTAACGAGAGGACATACTAAGGATAAGATAAGCACAAGATATGTGATGAAGGTGAAGCAAAAAGACATACCCTCCGAAAGAAAAAAGGGTACCTCGAACGCATCTTCGCTTCCGTCTCCCAGGTAGCATCACTCTCTTCATCTCCCTTTTTGTACTTTGACTAGTTGAACCCCTCTGTTTCTCAACTTCCTAATTCTCTGACCCAAGGATGCGGGTAGGAGCTCGTCGAATAATTACATCACACTCTACCTTTACTTCTTTAAGTAAACTCGGCTCTACCACCTCTGCGGTTTCATGTAGGCACTTCCTCCTATGGAATACATCATGTACACTACTAAGTCTGTCGGGTAACTCCACCAATGGAAGATGCTCCTCCCGTGTACCTCCAAAATTCAAGATACATAGCCTCAAAAGGTCTTCTAAAATATGATTCACCCTCTCGGTCTGGCCGTCTATCTGAGGATGATATGCGGTACTCTATTACAACTGAGTCCCTACCACCTCTTGGAAACTCTTCCAAAACTCTCTAGACTCTCAAGTGAAGATAGGATCTCGATCGCTCACCATACTGGAGGGTACACCATGCAATCTAATAATCCTTTGAATATAAACTGAAGCTCGACATGGAATAGTGCTCTTGCTCTTCCCGGGTATGAAACGGGCACACTTCGTAAGTTAATCAACCATAAGCCCAGTCCCCGTATTACCCTTCCTTGATTTCGGTAATCCATCGAGACACTATCCCACTTCCTATTACGGAACTCCCAACGGGTGAAGCAACCCTCCGGGTTTCTTTTACTTCGCTTCCACTTGTTAGCACACCAAGCATCGAGCGACATACTCGGCCACATCTTTCTTCATACCGGTCCAGAAAAACCTTCTTCATGTCTTGGTACATCTTGTCCCCACCGGAATGAATGGTCATCCTAGAACGATGTGCATCATCAAGAATAACCTTCCTCAAACCCCTCGTTTTGCGGTACACAAAGTCTACCGTCTCTACGCAAACACCCCTATCGTCTAGGGTGTTTCTACCCAAATGGCTGGACGACTTCCCCCATTATGAGCTTCTCTACCAACTCAACCAACTGTGGGTCGTCCCTCTGTGCTTCTCCAATCCGCCCCAAAAGAGTAGGTCTAACTTCCAAAGAAACTAGTAATCCGGGTACAAAGTCAACGGAAGGTCTAAAGTCAAACATAGAAATAAACTCTAAGCTCCGTCGTTCAACGAACAATGAACTCAGGGACAACCTTTTTCTACTTAAGGCGTCCGCTACCATGTTACCCTTGCCATGGGTATACGCTATCTCATAGAATGCTAAGAATCCTATCCAAAATCATCGCAACCTTCCATCTCTCACGCAGACCACCCTAGTCGAACTCGACATCCCCCTAATGCAAGCCCCAAAGGCCTAAACCAATATCAGACAAACACCCAAGGGATATCTCCTTCGAGTTCAGGCGACCTACGTGAGATGATACTAGTAAAAATGGCCAATCAATTAAGCCTTTAACCAACTTTGGATGTCCTTGCCAGTCTCGCTCTAAAACCACCGTTTTCCCATAACTGGCTTTGCTCACCCTATTGAGCACATATGAAAACTTATTTTGCTCCTAGAAAAGACCAAGGTGTCGTCCACAAAGACCATCACGAACTTATTTAGGTACTCCCTGAACACCCTCCTCATCAAACCAATATGCGAGGGCGTTCGTCAAACCAAATGGCATTGCTAGCCGCTCATAAAATCTATCCGGAGTCCTAAAGGCAGTCTTCTCTATACTATCCTCAACCACTCTCAAGTGACGAAACCCCGTGGCTAAGTCCAACTGCACAAATACTGAGGCGCCCACTAACTGATCAAAGAGATCGTAAATCCTCGGCAATGGGTGTCGATTCTTCTTTGTGAGTTTATTCAGTTCTCTTTAGCCTACACAAAGTCTGAGGGACCCATCCGCCTTCGTGACAAAAACTACTGGAGCACCTCACTCCGATATACTTCATCTTATGAACCCCTTCTCAAGCAAATCGCCTACTTGCTTATGGAGTTCCCTCCTCTCACAAGGAGCCATGTGGCACACTAGCCAAGATACTGGTTTAGCATTACCCACTAGATATATTTGGAAGTCAATTTCCCGTTCCGGAGGTAAGCCCTTCACCTCCTTATACACATCCGGGTATTCCCGGACCGCTCTAACTGATCGCAAATTCTAGACCGACGTGTCAAGCGATTCTAGATAACTTAGCATAACAGATTCTATGGGATTACAAGAGATCTCGAGAGTGTTACCCAAGCGGGTCATAAGCCTACAACTCTCCCTTCAAAATTAAGAACGGCACCCCTACTGGATAACCAGTCCATGCCCAAAACTAACCCCTAGCCCGTGAAGCCCAACAAGCATCACTTCTAAACTCAACGCTAAGTATAGAAACTTTCAAACCCAAACACATCATGGAGCCCCAATTGGGTTTGAAACAACTAAGGGATCCTCTACCAAACTGGTGTCTCAGTGCAGTGACTCTACTAACAATGATGAGATAAATGAATTCAATGCGTCAAAATCAAATAAAGTACGGACAGGATGATCGATCAGAAAAACTAGACTTTCAATAGAAATAGTTCTACCTCTTTCCCAAATCGGTGGAACCGCGAGAGCCTGTACTTGCCCCCTAGCCTGACCTGGTGCCATAAGAGCTTGCACCTGTCCTCCTGAGGTAGACCCCGTCCTTTGCCCTTTCTTAGGGCAATCATTCACTAAATGCCCTGCTTCGCCACAGTGGAAGCAGCCAGTCTTAGTCTTCTTGCGACAATCTTTGTTTAGGTGGCCTAGTGTCCCACAATTGAAGCACCTCTTCTTTCCCTTGCCACCGTTGCCTTTCCCACCCTTGTTTTGCTGTTGCCGTTGAGGTCTCTCCTGATCTCCTTTCTTCTCGGGTGCTTTATTAGCATTGGGACCCTTCTCTTCCTCATGCATATTTTCTTCCGCTTTTGAGAGAAACTTTGCCTCAAACCTATGCCTGAAATCTACCCAAGAGTCAATCGGGCGTTCTCCATTAGTGACCTCCCACCAGAACGAGGCCTCTCCTTCCATTAACCAAGCGGCTAACCTGACTTTCTTTCCCTCTTCTACTTCCAAGATTTCCATCAATTCTTCCGTCTCATTAAGCCAATCCCTAGCTCCCACAAAAGGTTTTCCTCCCATAGCCTTAAACTTCCTACAAGTCATAGCAAAAGTATCTGCGCGAGGAGGAACGAGTGCAACGGGTGAAGGAGGAACATTAGCTGGACCTACAGCGGCGGCCCTAGCCTCTAACAACCTTCTATACCATACTGGTACCGCAACATTGTCCGGAAGATAAAGATCTTCAGCCATGCTGAGACGAAAAAGGGAAAGATTCAAAACGGAGAATTCGAAAGATAAAGATATGGCTATCGGGGATTATGCTTTTCTTTCAAAAACTTTTCTCTTGAAAGACATGTTTTTGAAAATACTCCTTTCAAACATATTCTTAGAAAATAGTTTTTCTAAAAAATTTATCTGTTCTGGTAACCTTAAGCTCTGATACCACGTGTAACACCCCACTCCCGCTACGGACACTCACTAAGGGAATGCCATAACATTGGTGGAGTATTTTAAGTGAATATAGAACAGAAAAATTACACAAGACAGATATAAGTAATACTTGAAAATTTAAATCATCATTTCAATGCAGCGGAAAGTAAAACATGTTTGGTTACATCACAATACCATACAAGAGTCAAGTACAAAATATCCATCTTGATAAAATAAGTACATAATCCCACTAAGTAAACATTAGCCATAAAAGGAAAGATGAACTGAGCTTTACTTCAACGGTCCAAGCTCCAAAGGATAGATACAGCAATCCGATCAAGGCCCACTAGCGCTAGGCCCACTCTGATAACCTGGGGTTGGGGGAAAAAGATAAAAACAACGGGGTCAGACATAAGTCTGAGTGAGTCCTATAACTTTAACAATACAATCATTAAAGTAACCAGAGAAGACATAAGTTGATATACGGTAACGCCTGGGGATGAACGGCTACACTAAGCAGCTTGGCAGTCTTAAGAGAAACTAAGATAACCGTAAAGACGCATTTATCCACCTCTGGATAATTACTAGACTACACCGCCCCAGATTTATCCACCCGAGGGTAACTCCTACACTGCACCACACCAGTTCTACCCACCAAGAGTAATTCCTACTTAAAGGTTGATCCCACTAAGTGTACTTAGTAATTTTTACCCGGTAGTTTCTTGTACCCCTACACAGGTGCCGTCTGCCCCTATCTTTACTAGGTGTACCCACTACTCCCAAGCGATCGGCTCCCTACTGTAGATACCCGTGCTGGTCCCACAATTGGGGTGTATCATTCCCCAACGTGGCCACCTGATAATATCAACGGTGCACGGCTTTATATCTACACGATGCAACAACGACTTACCAACCAGCCCGGGTCCACACACGCATATGAAACCCGTTGGTCCCGCGTTGCCACCGTTAACCCGGTTTGGCCTCTTATAGTCAAGCCCAATATGCGTGTCCCGTCACTCGACATGGGTCGAGCCCACAAAGATACGTTTGGGATATTGGTTGAAATAGGCCCCCACAAGCTACCACCTAAGCTTGCAATTTTATCTAGTGCATCCCACTTAACCCCTCTTTATAATCATGCCCACTTACATGTTAAGTTTTGGTTAAGTCATCTAATCATATTTCAATTGCCCCTTAAGGCACCCACTAGATTTCTACATGCCACCCATGGCACTTACTTAACCCTTCACCCATGTTTTAAATTACATGTTCCACTTTGGTTAAGTATTCTAATCGTATTTTCTATTGCCACCCAAGGCAACCCACTAGTTTCCTCATGCCACCCGAGGCACCCCCACTAGTTACTACCTGCCACCCAAGGCACCCACTTAACCCTCATGTCCCACTACATGCTACTATGGTTAAGTGTTTCTTAATTCACTAATTAAGATCATGACCTCATAAAGACCTCTCACATTAGACCGTCTTTTATGACTGCTGGATATGCCGGTTGGTTCCGGGAAGACTTCTGTCATCAAAAGGGTCTAACCTCGTGTCTTTACTTTAATCATGTATTTACTTTATGACTAAGACCTCTCACATTGGGCCTATCATTTGTAGCCGCTGGATTTGCCGATCGGTTCCGGGCAGTCTTATGCTACAAAAGGGTCCAACCTCGTGTCTTAGTTGATTAATTAAACCTAATTAATCACCCCCACAATTAATTATCCCTAATTAATTTCACATTTTTCATAACATGGGTAGACCTAACTCAATAGGTAAATTCCCATGGGGTAGACCTAACTCAATAGGTAAATTCCCACTTATGTTAATTTATTTTTCTATGGTATGCTTATCATACCCAATCATACTTTTATTAACATATTTATTACCCCATCGTTCCCCACGTAAATCGTTCTCATTTCACGACATAATAAAGGGAAAGATCCATCACAATTATCATGGGTTAAACCAAATATTAGCATGTACTTTGTCATGGGTTAAGAGGATGTCAACTTGCATATATGAGCATATATTAACCCAACTACATTTAACCCAAACTTGCATATTATCATACACATGACTTGCACAACATGTTGCATATGAACTTGCATATTATCATACACATATCTTGCATAACATGTTGAACTTGCATATAAGCATTCTCATAACTTGCATAACATGTTAAATATGCATTTAAGCATACACATAACTTGCATAAACATTCACATACTTGCATAAGCATGCATAACTTGCATATTATGTTAAATTTTGCATTTAAGCATATACATAACTTGCATAAACATTCACATACTTGCATAAGCATGCATAACTTGCATATTATGTTAAATTTTGCATTTAAGCATATACATAACTTGCATAAGCATTCACATACTTGCATAAGCATTCACGTACTTGCATAAGCATCCACATACTTGCATAAGCTTTCACATACTTGCATATTAACTTTTAAACTTGCATAATGTGTTATCATGAACTTGCATATTAACAAACATGTAACTTGCATAGCATATCTTGCATATTAACATATATGTAACTTGCATAGCATATCTTGCCTATTAACATACATGTAACTTGCATAGCCTATCTTGCATATTAACATACATATAACTTGCATAGCATATCTTGCATATTAACATATATGTAACTTGCATAGCATATCTTGCATATTAACATACATGTAACTTGCATAGCCTATCTTGCATATTAACATACATGTAACTTGCATAGCATATCATCATGGACTTGCATAACATGTATATGATCACATAGCCCACAACTTGCATATTTAGCATCATGTAAACATAACATACATCATACTAAACTTGCATAAACTTACATACCCAACATGCATAAACCCACTTGTTAAACATGCATAAACCAACTTATTAAATATGCATAAACCAACTTATCAAGTATGCATAAACCAACTTATTAAATATGCATAAACATAGAAAGACATAGAGTAACATATCATTACAAATGATTCAAACTCACTAATCCGCATTCAAGACCATAAGTCTCATTACACCTAATCTACTTGCTTTAACAATTGATGTTAAAGTGATAGAAACTCACAACTAGCAATTTGCACACCAAATGAAGAAGATTAAGATGCTTAGAATGGATTGGAGATTGATTAGAGAGGTTGATTAGCTTGCTTTCCTCTTCATTGTTTTGTGGTGGCCATGATCAAGTTTCATTTTGCCATAGTTTAGTTACTAGATTTAATTATGAATGAATTAGGGTAGGGTTAGGGTCTTATTTATAGGATTAGGTTGCATTTTAGACCCTTAGATTAACCCTAGATTGGTTTAGGACCCTTAGATTTAGGAAATCTCTAGAACCAGCCCTCCTAGCCAGCCTGAAACCCAACCTGGTGCAACCTGGTGCACCCAGGTTCACTGGGCGTCGCCCCCCTATCGACAGGCAAGTCGACAGGCAAGTCAACACCCCTGTCGACAGGCCTGTCGACAGCCCTGTCGACATGGGTAGGGCGGGAACTTTCCCGCCTGGCCCCGCTGCTTCTATTTTAAAATCTGAATTTGAATTTTTAAATCTGTTTTTATCTTTGAATTTTCTGCAAACTTCATCGGGCCATAACTGGGCCATACGGACTCCGATTTTCGAAAACTCGGACTCTATTTTGCGTATTTTTCCGAGACGAACGCAATGACGCAGCCCGTTACCCCCAATTCCCACATCTGAGATTATTTATCCTATAATTAGTGAATTTTAGTATTAACTAAAATTCGGGGTGTTACAATTTATTTGTGTTCTCAAACAAAAATAAAACATTGAAATAAAGTTTGTTATTTTATTTGCATTCATAAATGCAAATGAACATTGAAATAAAAATCACTTTTTTATATGTAACTAAAGAATGAGATATTTGCATTGAAATAAAAATCACTTTTTCATATGTACCTAAAGAATTAGATTTTTGCATTGAAATAAAAATCCCTTTTTTATATGTAACTGAAGAATGAGATTTTTGCATTGAAATAAAAACCATTTTTACATGTAAACAAAAAGTAGAAATTTGCATTGTAGTTAAATTTACATTCTTACATGTAAATGAAAAGTAGAAATTTGCATTGTAGTTAAATTCACATTTTTACATGTCAATGAAAAGTAGAAATTTGAATTGTAGTTAAATTTACATTTTTACATGTAAATGAAAAATAAAAATTTGCATTATTGTTAAATTTACATTTTTACATGTAAATGAAAAGTAGAAATTTGCATTGTCGTTAAATTTACATTTTTACATGTAATTGAAAAGTAGAAATTTGCATTGTAGTTAAATTTACATTTTTACATGTAAATGAAAAGTAGAAATTTGCATTGTAGTTAAATTTACATTTTTACATGTAAATGAAAAGTAGAAATTTGCATTATAGTTAAATTTACATTTTTACATGTAAAGAAAAGGTAGAAATTTACATTGTAATGAAGTTTACATTTTTACATGTAACTAAAGAGAAGGAATTTGCATTGTAATTAAATTTACATTTTTATATATAAATTTAGAATATGATTTACACTGCAAATATAAGTTACATTTTTATTATGTAATTAAGGTGAGGATTTACATTGAAATTAAAAACACGTTTTATATGTAGATTAAGAAAACGGATTTACATTGCAAATGTAAATTACATTTTTATTATGAAATTAAAGAGAAGAATTAACATGGTAGATTAAATGTACACTTTTATTTGTAAACTAAGAATGAAAATTTGTATGGAAAATAAAATTTCATTTTTAATGTAATTAAAGGTAGGATTTTACCTTGTAAATTAAAAGACAAAATTTGAGATGTAAAATTAAATTACATTTGTAATGTAATTAAAAGGTAGGACTTTACAGTGAAAATAAAAATGGCAAATTAAAGATAGAAGTTACACTGTTAGGAAAATTACATTTTTAATGTAATTTAAAAAGAAAGGCTTAAATTATATTGGAAATTACATTTCAATGTGATTAGGAAAAAGAATTTGACATTAGAATCGAAATTACATTTTAATGTAATAAGTTAGAATTTCTCACTGTAATGTTAATTACATTTATAATGTAATTAAAAAGGGAAATTTTACAATGTATTTGAAAGGTAGGAATTTTACATTATAATGTTAATTATATTTTTAATGTAATTAAAGAGGAGATTTTACAGTGTAATTTAAGGATTAGGAAGGAAAAATAAAATTTTACATTGGAATAGAATTGTAACGACCTGGATTTCGCCCTGGCCTAATCGATCGCTAAACCGACCAAGATCGTTCGAATCCCGCATACGCTAACTCTGGGCATACAACACATCAGAACAAATAACATAAGACTTTTATAAACATCATAATAATGTTACATCAGAGCACATAATATCAGAGTATATCGAAAATAATACACAGCGGAAGATAAATTTACATAAATGTAATACTATGCACAACAGAAATATAAACTACACAGCGGAAGACTGTAAATGCCTGGACACAGCTTAAAGCTTCAATCCAGAATCCTGCCCAATACATTTGGAAAATAAAATTACTCGACTGCCCGTGTGGAAAATAGGGGCACCCGAGTTCGCAAGGGAAAAGCAAACTACAGGTCAGTCATGGGACTGGTGTGAGAAACTCTTAACAGTTAAAATTAACTCATTTAATAATATGGCATATCAAGAGACCACGCTGCTAACGCGGAACGGGTTTACCCCCATGAATGCCAGTATATAAAAAACAATCAATATAGATATATGGATCTACTATACATCAATCAACGTGCAATATCCCAATCTACCCACTTAGATTAATCACTACACTTAGATTTTCCAAATCCAATTCAATTTACAGAAATTATTCCTTTGGACTTTATTCCCGATATCTTTTACAAATCAATTGAAATACCTATCTAACTTTCTATATCAAAGTAGATTTTACTTCGGGATCTCAAAACAAATCGTTTGGAAATATGAATTCCAAAACATAACAATGCATACAAACAAATATGCAACCAAATATCGTGCTCCCCATCGACAAGGTAAAGGGTACGCACCTCGCAACTCGATATATAATTGTGTACCTACCCCACATAGGAGCAGGCTACACCGACGATGCACCTACCCCACACAGGAGTAGGCTACACCGACCTCTCACCCATACTTTTAGTCTCAGGGTTACCCGAATCTTTAGCCACACACTAAATCATTTCATATCTTGAAGTAGGGAAAATAATTTCACAACGTAATAATCACAAGTACTTTCAATATATAGTACTTCACATAAGTAATTCACACATATGATTAGCCACTTTTAATCACAGAACCTTTGAGCTCGTACGTCTCAAAGAAGGGTGTTAAGCAAGAGAATAAATTCTCCGCCACCAAACAGATACATCATCAATAGCAACTAATCGAATATGCGATGAACCACAATGTAACATATAATACAATTCTAAATCATTTTAGAAATCATCGGGTTTTGGGCTTCGAAATCGTTTCTGTTTTATAAAACATTTTTTATAAAACATTCCCTGTCCACAATCGGGAATACATTTCTTTTCACTTAAAAAAATATCATTTCACAATCATTCATTAAATTTGAAATAAACCCAAAATCGCTAAACACCTTATCGTCAAATCGTGAATTGTTTCACAAGGTGTTAGCACACAGATATTTCTACCCAACCCAATGCTAAATGTAAAAGCATATTTTGCTCATAAACTGGTCGAGCACAATCCAAACAATCAATCAATCCAATTTGACATTAAATATAAGGTTTTGAATAGAGATTGTATCGACTTATATTCAACATCAAATCCTAAAACCAACAGATATCATATCGGTAATAACGATAGATATCTTCCAAATTCCCATCACAATATCTGTATAATCACGGAATCCAATATCGAAAATGTCCAATGATAATTTCAATTCAAATCCAATCCAATTTATTTATTTATAACCATTGGATTATTTTTCTAGTTAATAACTAGTTCGTTTGGATAAAAATATATTTTTATCTTTTCAAATATGGAATTTTTCATCCCAATTCTTCGCTAATCATTTCTTATGATTTTACACAAATTATTGATATTTTTAATAATTTTATCAAGGCCCGTACAGTCAATTTCCATCAACGGTCATCGAACTGCACTTACAGCGACCTTTTCCAAATTTGATTTGGACATAATTCCAAATCCAACTATTAGATTTCAAATCTCTAATATTCTTTAGAAAGCTCTTTTCGATACGAACCCAACGAATCTGGTTTCAGGAGAATCCGATGGTCGGATCTCCCGTAATGTCCATTCGAAGTCAATGGTCGAAATTCGCGAACTACCGCAGTGCGACGCGTTCTATTCAGGCCATTATATATATATATATATATATATATATATATCATCGATTTCCTTTTAAAACGTATTTTATAAATCGTTTTATATTCGTTTTCGAAATGATTTCAACTACATATTCAATTTCTAATCAAAATTGAATATTCCGTATACACGACAATTCTATACAGTGTATATATATGATAAAAATTATGTTTTTAACAATCAAATCATTTTCACATTTCATGTATATATTGTTTTCATTTTATATAGACATCGTTTTCACATTTCATATATATATCGTTTTCATTTTATATAGACATCGTTTTCACATTTTATATATATATATATATCATTTTTATTTTATATAGACATCGTTTTCACATTTCATATATATATCGTTTTCATTTCATATATATATATATATTATTTCCACCTTTCATATATATAATATTTTCACTTTTCAATATATAGGATATTTTCACGTTCAATATATACGATATTTTCACTTTCTATTTATATATATATATATGATATTTTCACTTTCTATATATATATATATGATATTTTCAGTTTCTATATATATACGATATTTTCACTTTCAATATATACGGTATTTTCACTTTCTGTATATATATATATATATATATATATATATATATATATGATATTTTCACTTTATATATATATATACGATATTTTCACCTCATGATAAATTTTCACACAGAATACAATCAAACAAGTCGTCCATGGTCTGTGGACGACGGGGAACAGTTCATATATGCGGTTATGAAATAAATAACCGTACAGAAAATTTAAAGTGAGAGAATTCTCACACTGATCTGTTTCAGAAATCGATAAAACGATTATTTTAATCAAATTAAACATGACGTTTAATTTGACCAAAAATATCCACTAGCTCCAAATGCATTCCAGTCAGTTTTGCTGCATAGAGTTTTCTGATACGAGTCCATCGCTTCTGAAATCGCGAATTTCTTACCTCGTATGAAGAAGATTCAGCAGATTATACATTCGATAATTAAAACGGATAATTAAATTTTATTAATTAATTAATTAAGGCCTTAATCCCTTTCATACCATCGGCCCTTTCTTCTTGAATTACCCTGAAACACCCCACCTCCGTTAGGGTCACTCTCAAAGGGAATGCCCTAATTTTGGTGGAGGTTTATAAGTACAAGTCACAGATATACAAGACAGATATAAGAACACATATTTGTAAACAGCGGAAGAACAACAAACTTTTATTTCATTAAGTCAAATACGTGTTACAACAACATCCTTTCCAAAAACATAACATAACACTTTCATAATCTGTCTTGAGTACATTATTTAAAGAAGCATAAATAAAACATAGATAAACTGCAAAAGCCCCATAGTGGATTGTCCAAAGCCATAGTTCAAAACAGGAAAGTCCAAGCAATACATTTTCTCTTCTTCAAGCTGGATGTTGAGGTAGGTCAAGCTGCTGTGTTCCCTCCCTGAGGACCTTGGGGGGGGGGGGGGAAACGGAAGAAAGAAGACGAAAGAAAAGTAGAGTCAGACATAAAGCCTGAGTAAGTCTAGTACTATTTTGTCTATGAATAAAGAACTGGGTATGATAAGTATAAACAGGAAGTGGGCAAACACTATAAACTTGGTTAAGTTGTCTAGGGTCGAATATACTATCGTACCCCATGTTAATCTCTGAACCCATATAAACTAGTTTCCAATTTGCACCCCATAATCAGGGTGAAGTGATCCATCCTATGATGATCGGCTCCTACTCGCATAGTTACATGTGTCTTACGGCCCCCGATGTCTGTAGTTACCTATGCTGGTCCCACCATGGGGTGTATCAAGTCCCATAGTGGCAACCCGACACAACCTTAGAGTGCACAGGTATGCTACTGGTGTCCAGTGCCTTATTTTTCTGCGCCGGAGTGTGTGCACGCCCGCACTCCGTTAGAACCTACACTGCTACACCACCGCCGTCGATTTGACCTCTTACAATCAGCCCAGTAATCGTGCCCCACCCTGCCTAGTTTCAGGGTATCATGATACCTTTGTAGGGTAACTGCGAAAAGGGTCCTCCGCTACTAGGTTTTCTATCTCTAGCCAACATGCTAAGTTGGTTAAGTGTTTTCTAACCTAACCCCCACCAGTCCGTTTAGTTTAGCATGTTCCATTTTGATTAAGTCTTTAGTTCACTTAATCCTATCAATCCTGACTCAGCCTTAATTGTCTTATTAAGGCCCGGACCTCTCACATTAGACAGGTATTGTTGTGGCTGCCTGTTGCCGGTTGGTTCCGGGCAGTCTTACGCCACAACTCAGTCTAACCTCGGGTCCTTGCTGGGCTCCATGTTTAACCTCCCACATTGGATAGGTATTGTTGTGACCACTGGACAGCCGGGCGGTTCCGGGCAGGTTTACATCACAACTCAATCCAACCTCGGGTTAAACACATCGTATGTTCTACATTTACATATCTTGTCATTCTTCTTTATTTCTTATATGTAAATATTTGCGGCCCATTATTAAGTTAATGGTGTAAAGGTTACACCAATCATGGGCCCAACCCATTCTTGAATTTGGGCCCTTTTACTTTAGTTTCCATTCATTAAATTAATTTAGTCCAACGTTATTTACCCCCGTTCTTACACGTCCGTTTATGTATATTGGGCTTAGCCTTTTAAAGCCCAATTTAGCCATGCGAAAGGGGAGGCTTATGGCGTAATTACATACACAAAGAGGGGGAGGGTGAGCGCATGAACTTGCATATGACGTTGGAAATACATACTGGAAACTGGTGTACTTGCATAGTGGTAACATAGGTGACATGAATCAAAGCATGTGAACTTGCATAGGTTTAACTGTAACATGAACCTATATTCTTATTTATGCATAATGTCAAACATAAGCATGGCATAAATATTTCTAGCATAAGCATGGCATGATGTCAAACATAAGCATGGCATAAATATTTCTAGCATAAGCATGGCATGATGTCAAACATAAGCATGGCATAGGTATAGTTAAATTTGTTCATGGCATAAATATAAACAAGTCATGTTCATAAGATTTCTACATGTTTACAAAGGGGATACTTTGTTACTAACACAAAAGCATAGTTCAACTTAATCATGATTTAAGTCTAATCACATAACGATGGTATAAATATACTTATGCATAAAGATTCCTAGACATGGTGTTTGCTTTAAACTTGCAAAAAAGGATTTTTGAGTCTAACCTAGCCATGTCTCACATATGTCATCATACAATTCTTTTAAACAAGATAGACTTAATCATGGATTTCAATTATGCCAAATATCATTCATAGCCTAGCCATATTCATAAGTTTGCAAATAAGTTCTCTAGTACAAAAGCATGACTTAGTACATGATGCCAAATTCTCTATATAATTTCATATGGATGATAATAACCAAACTTGTTCTAATTACATACAAAATGATTTATGCACAAAAATATACATCATGATGGCATAGTAGCAAAACCCCAAACTTTAAATCAACTACATACATGTAGCTTCAACATAGGTCACATAATTTGTGAATATTCCAAACGTATATTTGCATAGAACTACCGCATGTAGTTCTTTATAATTGAATGACATAATTCAGAATATCCAATCGTATATAAATTGATAAGAACGCACAAATATGAATTTCATTGCCACAATTCAAGCATACATATCTACACAATCATTTGTTCATACCAAAGTAATACTCTACTTACAATGGTTGCGGCGAATTCTCTAATTAAGAGTTGCGATTCCTTTGTTAAATTGATTAGCTTTAGGTTGCTTGAATTGCTTTAGGTTTTAGAACTTCCTCCCTAATCCTCTCTCTAGTTGGCGGCTACCTCTAGTCGTTCCTCAGCAACATGGCGGCTATGTCTTTAATTTGAATGAATAGATTAGGGTTTAGTCTAGGGTTGTTTATATAGAGGTTAGGAATTGATTAGGACCATTGATGTTGCTAGGTTAGATCGTAGCCATTCATTCGATAGAGAGTCCAATCAAAACTTGCCACCTAGCCCTAGTGACAAAGCAGACCACAGAAAATCGTAGGAACACAGACCTGGCCAGCCAGGTTGACTGGGCTCGACCAGGTCGATACCCCTGTCGACAGCCCTGTCGACATGGGTAGCCCAGGTCGACAGCCCAGTCGACCTGGGTGGCCCAGGCGGGTGTTCTTCCACCCTGGCCCGTTGGGCCCCACTTCGGAATATTTAATTATTTAATTCTGTTTGAATTTTAAACTTAATTTAAAAACTTCCGAAGGCCATATCTTCTTCATACGGACTCCGTTTTTCGAAAACTCGGACTCTATTTCGCGTATTTTTCCGAGACGAACGCAATGGCGTATCCCGTTTCCCTTAGTTCTTTGATTTCAAATTAACTATACTTTAATTTGTTAATCTCACAGTTATAGAATTTTTCGGGGTGTTACATTCTCCCCCACTTAAAAGGATTTCGTCCCCGAAATCTTCAAGTTAGGA
Source organism: Allium sativum (assembly GCA_030737875.1). Classification (NCBI taxonomy): domain Eukaryota; kingdom Viridiplantae; phylum Streptophyta; class Magnoliopsida; order Asparagales; family Amaryllidaceae; genus Allium; species Allium sativum. The sequence goes on from CM060923.1 coordinate 117,616,739, forward strand.
GGAATGTATATCCTAACATCCAATCATCCATCTACTCATCCATCAAACACGAGCATCCATTGTCCTTAAAAGACTTCTAATGCTTCATGATCATATGCAAAGTGTGTGTGTACATGTACTTATCTAATGCAAAATCAGGCGGTCTACTGATTCAGTTGACCTCCTTAATGCCAATCATGCAAGTGCCATGAATCCATTATGTATGCAAATTTTCCTATTCATGATTCTACATGAGTGCACAACCATTCAATACAAATGCAACATCCACATGTCAACATATTAATGTTCATCCATATACGAGTGCAAACATATATGCATATGCAATATGAAGTGACTGAGCCGATCTAAAACCTAGATTGTGTGTGTATATGCAACCACGAGCAACCACTAGCAATCACTTGCAACCACTTGCAGCCATCATCCATAACATGTTTCAATTACATGTTTTCATCCAAAAGGTTTCTACCCTAAAGATAAGGTCGAGGAAATATACCTAAAAAGATAGATAAAAGCGCAACTTAAGGAAAAAGAAAGATCAAGGATGTACCCTCGAAAAGAAAAGGGTAGGCAGTGCGTATTCTAGCTTCAGTTTCCCAAGTCGCGTCTCCCTCGGCGTCGCTCCACTGGACTTTGACGAGCTTGACTTCGCGGTTGCGTAGCTTCTTCACTTCCGTTCCTAAGATGCAGGTTGGAACTTTTCTTATGGTTGCTTCGCGTTCCACTTCGGCCTCTTCGAGTATATTTGGCTCTACCACTTCAGCAGAATCATATAGACAATTTCGTGAAAGACGTTGTGAACTCCGGCCAATCTTTCGGGTAGCTCTAATCTATAGGTCATTTTCCAAATTTTCTCGATGATAGGGAATGGTCCTACCTAAAGGTATAGTCGAATGATAGAAACAAGTAAAAACTTTGTGCCCATTAGGCAATGTCGAAACTGGAAATCTATGCCACATATATATTGATTAGGAGAAGAACTCTCTAAGCATCATCCCCGAAGACCGAAATCAACATCAGACTGACACCCAAAGAATTACTCAACCCAACCACCATATATGATTCTAGGAAACTAAGCATGATGGACTCCTTTTAGGTCACAAGGGAGTCCCTTCCTAAGACCAATCTGTATCCTATAAAACCCAAAAACTTTAGTCAATCCAACGAACACCCTCAAGCCCCAACATGTGTTACTAACAGATGAGTCATACTCCCTATGGGGTTTGCAACAGAAATTGGATTGAGAATGGGACCGAGAGGATATACTCTTATGAAGAGATATTATGCACGAATCTAGTCTTCAATCTTCTAAGTCGCATTTCTTGAGCTTAACCCCATTATGCTTTGTCCGTCTTTAACTTCACAATTTCGTAGCTTCTTAATTCTTGTTTCCAAAATATGAGTTGGAACCTATTTCTCGTTCCTCTTTCACTTATTCTCCTCCTAGTATATTTGGCTCAAGCCTAACTGCGTACTCATGGTTCCATGCAAGCTCTCCAAAATTCATTAGTGAATCTCGGATCTTGTTCACTTACTAGAAGGTATTCCACATAGATGAATTATCTCTTGAAAAATAAACAAATGTCAACTATGTTGCCAAATGTACTTACTAAGGTGATTCTTTACAACTCATGTATCAGCGAAATGAACCTTCAGCCTTAGTGGCGAACACTACTGGAGCGCCCTATTCTGAAATGCTCCTCCTAATGAACCCCTTTTCTAGAAGCTCTTTAATCTGTTTACTGAGCTCTTTCCTTTCTCATGGAGCCATATGTCTAACGGGCAACGCAACGGGCTTTGCATTTTCTACAAGATATATGCGGAAGTCTATTTCCCGCTTCGGAGGCAAGCGCTTCACCTCTTCGAAGACATCCGGATATTCCCGGACCACTCTAACTGATCGCAAATTTTCAACAGAGGCATCTAGCGATTCAAGATAACTAAGCATAACCGCATACGAGGGATTACAAGAAATTTCCAAAGTATTACCGAGCTGGGTTAGGAGCCTAACAACCCTTTTCTCACAATCAAGGATGGCCCCATTACTGGATAGCCAATCCATACCCAAAATCAAACCGTACCCTGAAAAGCCCAAAACAAAGGCACTACATTGAAATTCAACACTTAGGATAGAAATTTTCAAATCCAAACAGATCATAGACAAATGAGCTGGGCCCCCAATTGGGTTTGAAACAATTAAGGGGTCCTCTACCATACTAGTTTTTAGGTGCAGAGATTCTACTAAAGCAGACGAGATAAAGGAGTTTGATGCGCCAGAATCAAACAAAGTGCGAACGGGGTGATCATAAAGATAAACTACACTTTCTACAGAAGTATTTGTACCTCGCTGTTGCAATGATGGCGCTTCTAGCACATGAACCTGTGCCCCTGGGGTGGATCCAGCCCCCTGCCCCTGCCCTCGTTTCCTTGGGCAGTCCTTAGCCCTGTGGCCTGTCTGACCGCAAGAAAAGCACCCACCATTCTCCTTGGCCTTCTTTTTCCGGCAGTCCTTTACTAAGTGCCCCACTTTGCCACAGAAATTACACGTCCTCTTCTCTTTGTTGCCTTCCCCGCCTTTCTTAAAGTCTGTCTTCTTAGGCTGCAAACCCTCTTTCTTCCCTTGAGAGCTTTCTGCCTTTGCCTCCTTCTTGCCCTTATCCTCCTCATTCAGCAATGCCATTTGCACCAATCTTTCATACGTGGCCCCCATGGGTATATGTGTCATGGCCAAACTGTGTAATGGCTCATTTAACCCTTTGACGAAACGGAGAGCCTTCTTGTGCGGGGTGTTGACTAGGTCAAGCCCAAACCTAGCCAGCTCATCAAACTGATTCACATATTCTCTAACAGTCTTGTCTCCTTGCTTAAGAAATAAGAATTTCTCCAACTGCAAACTTCTTTCCGCATCTGAGAGAAATTTGGTCTCAAACCTTGCCCTAAAGTCCTCCCATGTTTCTACTGGTCTTTCAGCATTAGTGACTTCCCACCAGTAGGAAGCCTCGCCCTTCAATAGCCATACTGCCAATTGCACTTTTTGTCTGTCTTCTACCTCAAAGATGATGAATAGGTCCTCCGTTTCTTTCAGCCAATTCCTAGCTGCTACGAAGGACTCAGTTCCATGGAAATCCCTTCCTCCCATAGCTTTAAAATCTTTACATATCTTAGCGAAAGTGTTTCCCCGAGGAGGGGGTGGAGGAAAAGGTGCCGCTGCAGCTGGATGATTCCCTGCAGCTGGGGGAGGAGGAACGGTAGGACCTGGTTGAGTGGCCCTAGCTTCTAAGAATCGTCTAAACCAACCAGGTATTGGTACTCCTTCCGGCAAGTTAAGTTCTTGGGACATGCTGAAACAAAAAGGATAGATTCAAAACGAAGGATAAGAGATAGTACCTATGGCTTTGGGGAGTGGACTTTGCCTTTTAAAATAAAATAATATTTTTCTTTTAAAAATGCTTCTTTAAATTTCTTTTTTGAAAATAATTTTTCAAAACTTTTTATCTTATCTGGTAAACCTATGCTCTGATACCAAGTGAAACACCCCACCTCCGTTAGGGTCACTCTCAAAGGGAATGCCCTAATTTTGGTGGAGGTTTATAAGTACAAGTCACAGATATACAAGACAAATATAAGAACACATATTTGTAAACAGCGGAAGAACAACAAACTTTTATTTCATTAAGTCAAATACGTGTTACAACAACATCCTTTCCAAAAACATAACATAACACTTTCATAATCTGTCTTGAGTACATTATTTAAAGAAGCATAAATAAAACATAGATAAACTGCAAAAGCCCCATAGTGGATTGTCCAAAGCCATAGTTCAAAACAGGAAAGTCCAAGCAATACATTTTCTCTTCTTCAAGCTGGATGTTGAGGTAGGTCAAGCTGCTGTGTTCCCTCCCTGAGGACCTTGGGGGGGGGGGGGGGGGAAACGGAAGAAAGAAGACGAAAGAAAAGTAGAGTCAGACATAAAGCCTGAGTAAGTCTAGTACTATTTTGTCTATGAATAAAGAACTGGGTATGATAAGTATAAACAGGAAGTGGGCAAACACTATAAACTTGGTTAAGTTGTCTAGGGTCGAATATACTATCGTACCCCATGTTAATCTCTGAACCCATATAAACTAGTTTCCAATTTGCACCCCATAATCAGGGTGAAGTGATCCATCCTATGATGATCGGCTCCTACTCGCATAGTTACATGTGTCTTACGGCCCCCGATGTCTGTAGTTACCTATGCTGGTCCCACCATGGGGTGTATCAAGTCCCATAGTGGCAACCCGACACAACCTTAGAGTGCACAGGTATGCTACTGGTGTCCAGTGCCTTATTTTTCTGCGCCGGAGTGTGTGCACGCCCGCACTCCGTTAGAACCTACACTGCTACACCACCGCCGTCGATTTGACCTCTTACAATCAGCCCAGTAATCGTGCCCCACCCTGCCTAGTTTCAGGGTATCATGATACCTTTGTAGGGTAACTGCGAAAAGGGTCCTCCGCTACTAGGTTTTCTATCTCTAGCCAACATGCTAAGTTGGTTAAGTGTTTTCTAACCTAACCCCCACCAGTCCGTTTAGTTTAGCATGTTCCATTTTGATTAAGTCTTTAGTTCACTTAATCCTATCAATCCTGACTCAGCCTTAATTGTCTTATTAAGGCCCGGACCTCTCACATTAGACAGGTATTGTTGTGGCTGCCTGTTGCCGGTTGGTTCCGGGCAGTCTTACGCCACAACTCAGTCTAACCTCGGGTCCTTGCTGGGCTCCATGTTTAACCTCCCACATTGGATAGGTATTGTTGTGACCACTGGACAGCCGGGCGGTTCCGGGCAGGTTTACATCACAACTCAATCCAACCTCGGGTTAAACACATCGTATGTTCTACATTTACATATCTTGTCATTCTTCTTTATTTCTTATATGTAAATATTTGCGGCCCATTATTAAGTTAATGGTGTAAAGGTTACACCAATCATGGGCCCAACCCATTCTTGAATTTGGGCCCTTTTACTTTAGTTTCCATTCATTAAATTAATTTAGCCCAACGTTATTTACCCCCGTTCTTACACGTCCGTTTATGTATATTGGGCTTAGCCTTTTAAAGCCCAATTTAGCCATGCGAAAGGGGAGGCTTATGGCGTAATTACATACACAAAGAGGGGGAGGGTGAGCGCATGAACTTGCATATGACGTTGGAAATACATACTGGAAACTGGTGTACTTGCATAGTGGTAACATAGGTGACATGAATCAAAGCATGTGAACTTGCATAGGTTTAACTGTAACATGAACCTATATTCTTATTTATGCATAATGTCAAACATAAGCATGGCATAAATATTTCTAGCATAAGCATGGCATGATGTCAAACATAAGCATGGCATAGGTATAGTTAAATTTGTTCATGGCATAAATATAAACAAGTCATGTTCATAAGATTTCTACATGTTTACAAAGGGGATACTTTGTTACTAACACAAAAGCATAGTTCAACTTAATCATGATTTAAGTCTAATCACATAACGATGGTATAAATATACTTATGCATAAAGATTCCTAGACATGGTGTTTGCTTTAAACTTGCAAAAAAGGATTTTTGAGTCTAACCTAGCCATGTCTCACATATGTCATCATACAATTCTTTTAAACAAGATAGACTTAATCATGGATTTCAATTATGCCAAATATCATTCATAGCCTAGCCATATTCATAAGTTTGCAAATAAGTTCTCTAGTACAAAAGCATGACTTAGTACATGATGCCAAATTCTCTATATAATTTCATATGGATGATAATAACCAAACTTGTTCTAATTACATACAAAATGATTTATGCACAAAAATATACATCATGATGGCATAGTAGCAAAACCCCAAACATTAAATCAACTACATACATGTAGCTTCAACATAGGTCACATAATTTGCGAATATTCCAAACGTATATTTGCATAGAACTACCGCATGTAGTTCTTTATAATTGAATGACATAATTAAGAATATCCAATCGTATATAAATTGATAAGAACGCACAAATATGAATTTCATTGCCACAATTCAAGCATACATATCTACACAATCATTTGTTCATACCAAAGTAATACTCTACTTACAATGGTTGCGGCGAATTCTCTAATTAAGAGTTGCGATTCCTTTGTTAAATTGATTAGCTTTAGGTTGCTTGAATTGCTTTAGGTTTTAGAACTTCCTCCCTAATCCTCTCTCTAGTTGGCGGCTACCTCTAGTCGTTCCTCAGCAACATGGCGGCTATGTCTTTAATTTGAATGAATAGATTAGGGTTTAGTCTAGGGTTGTTTATATAGAGGTTAGGAATTGATTAGGACCATTGATGTTGCTAGGTTAGATCGTAGCCATTCATTCGATAGAGAGTCCAATCAAAACTTGCCACCTAGCCCTAGTGACAAAGCAGACCACAGAAAATCGGAGGAACACAGACCTGGCCAGCCAGGTTGACTGGGCTCGACCAGGTCGATACCCCTGTCGACAGGGCTGTCGACAGCCCTGTCGACATGGGTAGCCCAGGTCGACAGCCCAGTCGACCTGGGTGGCCCAGGCGGGTGTTCTTCCACCCTGGCCCGTTGGGCCCCACTTCGGAATATTTAATTATTTAATTCTGTTTGAATTTTAAACTTAATTTAAAAACTTCCGAAGGCCATATCTTCTTCATACGGACTCCGTTTTTCGAAAACTCGGACTCTATTTCGCGTATTTTTCCGAGACGAACGCAATGGCGTATCCCGTTTCCCTTAGTTCTTTGATTTCAAATTAACTATACTTTAATTTGTTAATCTCACAGTTATAGAATTTTTCGAGGTGTTACATACCCAGATCGTCGAACCCAATAGCAACAATCTAGGGTTCAACCTTGCTCCTCCCACAGCCACTTTCCGGTCGATCGGTCGCCTCTACAAGCGGCGCCTCCTCATGATGTTCCCTCGCCACCCCGAGTTGGCCAACTCGGTGGCCCCCACTCCATCAAAACCCGCTGCAACCCCCTCAACTTCGAAGCTCCATTCTGACCAAATTGCTCCACAAATCCCGAGCTTGACCGCCCAAAATATAGAGCTCAAGAAGCTGTGCGATTTCCATTTTGTAATTTCTGAAATCGTGGAATGGATTAAAAGAAAATTGAGGGAGAAAGATTAAACAATTTTCGCCATTCAATTGAAAGGCCGGCAGCGGAAAAGAGCTGAGTGATATTAGGGCTAGGGTTTTATAGAAAAGATTTTATTATTTTATTTTTATTTTCATTCAAAAATTACTTGTTAATCGATCCTAACTCCAAATCAAACCCAACGGCTATCGCCCTTAGCCAAATACCCCCATTCCGAACACAATGGGATATGTTTTGTAGGCCCTTTGACTGTTTCAGTCAGTTTTCCTTCAATTTAAAATATATAATATTCAACATTCGATTTGAACGTACATTTCAATTTGCCAGGACCACAAACTGATTCAAAAAATTCCAGAAAAATAAATCTAGCTATGTTTTGACGATACGGTCCCAACAAAACTAGTTTCGTCGAATTCTGAGACCGTTTGAAAAACGGCCCATTTCTGGTCGATCCAAATTAACTATAATTGACCAAAACATGTTTTCCATTGCCACGCTCACATATTAACTTAAAAAATTATGAAATTTGAAACCTAGCAATAGTTTAACATCCCGGATCCAAGAAAAGTGGTTTCGTCGAATTCCGAGGTCGTTTGCAAAATGGCCATTTTCATGGGCTATATAAACTCCGTACCGACCTTTCAGAAAATTCATTTGGCCATAACTTTTGCATCCCGCTATGAAACTTCGATTTTTCAGATTCCTTAGAAAGGTGTTCACTAACAGATTCAAATATTTTTTGTTTCACTCAAATTCGTTTTGTTTTGCACTCGGTACAGTCAGTCAAAGTTTGAATTCAAATTTTGAAACTACCGTGCCATTTCAGGCCTTGTTTATAATTAGAATTAATTATATTCGTTTTTAAATGTCGATTCAAACTTACTTTTCATCGTTATTATTTAAAATATTAATTTTAAATATCTTAAATCCACAAAAATAGCCAAAAAAAAAATTTTAATTGGTTCAGATTTTTCGGGTCGTTACAATCTCCTCCACTTAACACTTTTCGTCCTCGAAAAGGAACGAAGCCGAAAGTTGTTTAACTAATCAACTCAACTTTCATTATTTTCTTTACGGCTTAAGTTTTTCAACTTTTCAGTTTCTAAGAACTTTTCAAATTTTTCAAAAATTTGGCTAACACCCTAAATTTTCGAAAAATTTCGCCATTACCTCCCCTGCACCGGGGACTTCGGGATATTTCATATAGCCTCCCATGGCCTTCTTCAATCCAAAAGAAAAAGAAAAAGCCAAGTGGCTAGCTAATCGGCTCATAAAATCATCCAAACCCAATAAATTTGTAAACATGTACCTATTTGTTGTAACGACCCAGAAAATCTGAACCAATTTAAAAATTTTAAATTGGCTAAAATAATGGATTTTAAATATTTAAAATAAATATTTTAAATAATGTCGATGAAAACTGAGATTGAATCGACAATTGAAAACGAATATAATTAATTATAATTATAAACAAGGCCTGAAAAGGCGCTGTAGTTTCAAAAATCGAATTCAAACTTTGTCGGACTGTACCGGGTGCAAAACAATCCGGATTTTAGTGAAACCAAAAATATTTAAATCTGTTAGTGAATACCTTTCTAACGAATCTGACAAATCGAAATTTGATAGCGGGAATCAAAAGATATGTCCAGTTGAAATTTCTGAATAGTCGCTATGGAATTGAGGCCCTTAAAAATGGACATTTTGCAAACAACCTCGGATTTCGACGAAACCACTTTTGTTGGGTCCGGGATGTGAAGTTATTGCTAGGTTTCAAATTTCATAATTTTTCGAATCAATATGTGAGCGTGGAAAAGGAAAACGCGTTTGACCAGTTTTAGTTGATTTTAATCGACTGGAAAATGGTCATTTTTCAAACGGTCTCAGAATTCGACGAAACTAGTTTTGTTAGGACCGTATCGTCAATACGAAGCTAGAAAATATTTTTCTGGAATTTTGAGAGTTAGTATGTGACCCCGGTAATTTGAAATGTACGTTTAAAATTCAATATAGTGATTTAAATGTAAATTCAATGGAAACTGATTGTAACGATCGAATCAGCTTGCAATACATATCCCATTGTGTTCGAAATGGGGGTAGAACGCTAGAGACTACAGTCGGTGGGTCCCATTTCGACTTCGAATAAAAAGTCAACTTTTAAATAGCAATTTAATAATAATAAATATTTATATATACCCTTTTCTCTCTCTCTCTCTCCTCACTTTCTTTCTACCGTTCGAAAAAAAAACAAAAGAAGAGGAAGGAGGCGATCGACGTCGCTCCTCCCCAGTAGGCCGCCCACCGCATCGAGCTTCCCCCAGGGCTTCGCCGTGACGTCGGAGATTCCCCCCCCCCCCCCCGGCTCGCAGTCGCCCTCTCTCTCGCGTGGAACCCCAGACCCGCGCCCATCTCAAAGAACCCTCCGCCGTACCATAGCCTCCCACCGCCGACTGCACCACCACTCCGCCGCCTCAGCCCACATCCCGATGAGTGACATCCCCCCCCCTTCTCCATTTGAATCAAGGTGAGTTTATTTTATTTTCTTTTTAAATCTGATTTTATTTAAGTTAAAACCACATGTTAAAAATCAGTTTTTGTGAGTTAGAAACATATGTTAAAATCAGATTTATTTATTTATATTATAGCAAAGAAGGATAAGATTTTGTTTAAGGAAAGATTAGAATTTGTTCATTTAGAAGATTCGACCTTTAGTAGAAGAAAATTAGATATAGAATAGCGTTGTAAAAATATATTCTTTTCATATAGAATATAACGAAGAAAAGTAATAAAAATATAATTTTTACATCATAGGAATATTAAAAATATAATCTTTATTTTTGAAAAGGCGGAATCTATATTTTTGAAATGCAATTTTTATATATTGAATAACATAGTAAAAATTCGATTTTTGCATATGTAGAGAATACGGGCAACGAAAGCGACGAAAGGCGAGATTGGCGAAGATTTCTCCAAAGGAAGAGTCGTGGTATTGGATAGCTATTGGTGAGAATTTCTCACTCTTCAATTTCTTTTTCTAGCTATATATATATGTGTTAAAATAAAAATGAATTGCTATATATATATATATATATATATATATATATATATATACGCCCCTCGTCCACAAACCATGGACGATATTTATTGGTTGAAATTGTTGTGAAAATTGATTGATAGCGAATGGTTGTTTGGGATTGTTTGTGGTTGATATTGGTTGATTGTGGTTGAAAAATACCCATTTGTGGTTGAGAAATATTTGGTTGAAACCACATAGGATTAGTTTTGTGGGAATGAAATGAAATAAATATATACATGCCGCCTGCGTGCGAACTAGATGCATGATCCCCGTTGTCAAAAACCGCGAGGTTTTAAGGTAGAGCGAGGAGCCGTACTAGGGACGGTCCCGGTTTTAACTACCCTGCCGTTATGCTGCCGAAATTTTGAATAATATTCGTGTGTTTGAATTATTTTCATCTGCTTAGACTATATTTATTCATTGAATAGAAAACCTTCATGTGTTGAATTGATATTCATTCGTTGATAAAAAAATTCACGTGTTGAATGGTATTCGCGTTTTAAATATAAAAATCACCTTTTATCGACTATATGAACTATGTAAAATAATCTCGTTCTAAAAGAAATTGTTTTATGATAAAAATTCTATTTTTGTCACCTATATGAACTATATAGAAAAATAGTGTTTTGAAATGAATTGTTTTACAATAAAAATCACATTTTTATTGTATGCATGAATCGTTGAAATGTGAAGTGTTAAAAATAGCCACTTGTTCAAAATAAACATATATGAGTTGAAATATTCATTAATTAGCTAATGAAATGATTTGCACCTATGTATGTAACATTAGAATGAATGGTGTTTTTAAACCAAATAGAAATCAAATATGAAGTCGAATAGAAAATGATAAATGATAAGAACTATATATATGTACATGCATATTCATTGAACAGGTTATAGCAAAGGGGCTAGAGAAGAGGAATAAAATTTTGTGCCCGACAAATAGGTACACGTTTACTGTTTTGTTTGGGTGATGATTTTATGAGCCTGTTGGCTAGCCGCTTGGCTTTTTCTTTTTCTTTTTGAGATTAGAAGGACCGGGAAAGCTATTTGCGATTTCCCGATGCTCCCGGTGCAGGGGAGGTTATGGCGAAATTTTCCAAAATTTTAAGGCGTTAGTGAAATTTTTGAAGTGAAAACGATATTGAAATTGTTGAATGAACTATATTGATATAATTATATAAATATAAATAAAATTAAAACGAAACGTGGCCGTGCAGTTCGTATTTTGAAACCGTGTTTTCAAACAACTAGTGCGGGAAATCCGACCATTGGATTTTCCCGAAACCTCAACCGTCGGGTTCGCCTTGGAATAATCTTTCCAACGGCACCAACCTTGTAAAAATCCAACGGTTGGATTGTCTGGAATGTTTAATTCAAATATGATGAAAAACAGCGCCAGAAGCGATTATATTTATATATATATAAATATAATTATATATTTAATCGAATAACGACGCTGCAGTTCGTATTTTGAAATCGAAATTTCAAACGATTGTACCGGGAGATCCGACCGTCGGATTTTCCCGAAACTGGAACCGTTGGATTCGTTTTGAAAAGACCTTTCTAATGATGTAAATTTTGTGAAGATCCAACGGTTAGATTTTCAGATATGTGTAAATCAAATCTGAAGAAAAACAGCGCCACGGCCGCTTTATGGCCCGAAGCGTCGTTTTGAATAAATTAGCTATTTTAAAATAAATAAAAATAGCGATAAATGGTTATATAATATCATAAGCGATATGGAATGGAAATAAACTGAATTTGCTCGATTTATGTGGCTTTTGATGGTTGAATGTGTTAGGTGTGAAAATTACATTAAAGAACAAGATTGGCGTTGTCGAATAATTTAACCATTGAAGTAAATTGATTTGAAATTCTAAATATACGTGAATTATTTGAGAAGGCCGAGTTAATTCTCATCTCAAATAATTGACCGACGATTGAAAGTCGAAGATGAAGACGGTGGTCGAAGACCGGAGATCTTCACCTCGTTTGGATGGTAACCGAGGTCCTGATTGGGAGGCATCCCGAAATATGGATAATGAGTGGTGATCGTTCATACGTACGTGGTGATCGATGGGTTTGCGAGGTATTTAGTGCCTCCGGTTTCGTTCAGACCCAGAACGGACTTGTAAATGGACTGTGTGTCTGACATTGGAGTTTATTCTGTGTTGATTGATTTCTGTTAAATATACATCTGTTTGGCGGCGGAGAATTTATTCTTTTGCTTAACGCCCTTCTCTGAGACGCATGAGCTCAGAGGTTGTATATCGATGGACATCAGTCGCATGGCATGAATTGCCTGTGTGGCATGCTAAGATGCAGTGATCAGGACTTCTGTTGAAAAGCAAAGTTTTGTGGTGATGATCAAAGCACCGCCTGTGTGGCGTAGCTTTGTGTATAACGTAAATTCGCGAGCCTCACAGCCCGGTATGAACCAGAAACGGGAGAAGGACCTCAAGGAGGGCATGCGTTTCTTTCTAGCTAGGGTGATGTCAGTGACCTACCAGCCCTGACATTTATATACTTTTCACCTATGTGGTTGTTGCTGTTGCGAGGCGCCTCGGTTTGATCGGGCAATTCTAGTCCGATGGAGCCATTCGTTGGCTCATTTAGACCCCAAAGGGTGGGGAAACGCAGTGTTCAGGAATTTTAATCCACATCGGTGGACCGGCCCTGACGATCCAAGGGCCCACCCGAGTCTGGGTCCTGAGGGGCGGGCTAGAGCGTCTCGAATTCGGTAAGGACTATCTTTTGCCTTGGTTCATGACGGAAATCCAATTTCCAAATACGACATCGTGCGATCTCGATTGTATATATATATTTGGCGACATAGTGGCATGGGACGCTCATGTCGCCTATGATTGATAGTTATGATGTGAAATTGTTTTTAAAACATATAAACACTAGCAGTAATATAAAATGCCTTTGTTTTATTCGTATCAAGCATATTTGGCCGTTATAAGGTAAAAACTCTATCCTCCGGTTTGCGTTGCATTGTGTGATGGGAACTGAGTCTTATAACGGCTTCATTTTTATAAAAAGCATAGCGATGTTCAAAAGAAAGATTTGTTTTAAAAGCACTGGCAGTCCAATGGAGTAAACCCGTTCCATGAAAGTGGCGTGGTCCTGTGATTAGCCAAATTATATATGTGTTGAGTAGATTTCTCATACCAGTCCCATGACTGACTCGTAGTTTGTTTCACTTTCAAACTCGGGTGCCCCTTTTTCCACACGGGCAGCCTTGTATTCAGGTTTAGCTGGTTCTTTTTCTGGATAGCTGGAGCTGAAGATGGAATCTATCATTTATCTCTTTTTATGCTGTTCAGCTCCTATTGTATATATTTTGTTTATTTCCGCTGTAGACATTTATGTATAGCTGAACTGTATTTGTACTAAGTAAGATCCTGTATACTGTGTAACTCTGATGGTTACTTTTATCCAGTATATTCTATTGTTCATTATCTGGTGTATTTATTTAATTATGTTCTGCTATTATCTGTTTCCGTGTTATATTCCAAAGATAACCCTTGTTTCCGTCTGAACGGGATTTTGGGTCCTCTCAACGTGGTATCAGAGCTTTGGTTAAGCTTAGTTCTGGAGTATAACACCTGAACGAACTCGTCAGAAATAGAACCAGTAGTGTTCTAGTACGGGCAACTCTATACAGATAGGATCAGTAATATCCTAGTATGAGTAAAGCAGGATGAAGTTACACCTCGATAGACACATTTACATTCAAGTATTTGTCTCTATATTTTCAAATATCTTTTCCGTTGACCTGACACTTTGTCTGCTAATTGCAGACGTACTAGAAAATGAGTGACAGGAACAGAAGAAATGATCGTATGGCTCGACCAGCTAATGAGCCAGTTGTTCCCCCGCAGCCAGAATCCAATATAGAAGTTCTATACAAGAAATTTCGAAATCTTGGTGGATCGCCATTCTTAGGCAAGGAGTCCATTATGGAAACACAAGCTTGGATTCGTTCTGCAGAGAAGATCTTTGAGGGTTTAAAGCTGAGAGACGATCAGAAAAGATTACTGGCGTCTTGGGCACTCAAAGAAGAAGCTTTGTTTTGGTGGGATTCAGTTATTAAAGATAATCCAGAAGATGATATCACCTGGGACAGATTCAAAGTAATTTTCTTAGAAAGATTTACTCCTCCCGAAGCGACCGAGAGATTATGTGATGAATTTTCTTATTTGATACAAGGTGATATGACCATCCCAGAATATCATAAGAAATTCAAAGAAATTTCTCACTTTGCTCCCCATCTAATTCAGAATACGAGGAGAAAGAATTTGAGATTTATTTACGGGCTTCAAAGGAAATATCAGAATAAAGTATTGGGGCATGTGAAGCTCCCTTTTTCTGAAATGATATACATGGCTTATCAGTATGAAGATCTCCATAAGAAAGGAAATGACAGCATTTGGGTGATCGTAGATCGTTTCACGAAGACCGCCCATTTCATACCTGTCAGATCAAACAGAACTGCTCAGAGTCTGGCGCAGATATACTTCAGGGAAATAGTTAGACTACATGGAGTGCCGCTCAGCATAGTCAGTGATAGAGATACAATATTCACTAGCAAATTCTGGGAAGCATTTCAAGTCGAGCTCGGAACGAAGTTAAACTTGAGCACCGCTTATCATCCTCAGACAGACGGTCAGACTGAGAGGGTGAATCACATTATAGAAGATCTATTGCAGGCTTGTGTTCTAGATTTCGGTGGATCATGGGAAGACCATCTGCATTTGGCTGAATTCTCTTATAATAACAGCTACCAGGCGAGTCTGACAATGTCGCCATTCGAAGCATTGTACGGTAGACCGTGCCGATCTCCTGCTTGGTGGGTCGAGCGTGGAAATAGACTTGTGTTAGGGCCTGATATGATTCGAGAAGCTGCTGACAAAGTCGATTTTATTAAGAAGCGATTACTCGCCGCTCAAAGCCGACAAAAGAGCTATGCCGATAGAAGAAGAAGAGATATATCCTTTGAAGTTGGTGACTATGTATATTTGAAAGTATCGCCGATGAGAGGAGTTATCCGGTTCGGTAAAACTGGAAAGTTAGCGCCCAAATTCATTGGTCCGTTTCCTATTCTGGAACGGATCGGAACTCTCGCTTACAGGGTCAAACTGCCTGATTGGTTGCCTGGAGTACATGATGTATTTCATATATCTCAACTTCGAAAGCACGTTCATGATCCAGACTTGATCGTGGAAGAAGCAACTCAACAGGACATTGAAATTACTCCAGAATTAGCCGTGAGACGTGAGCCGCTAAAGATTATCGGCAAAGAAACCAAAGAGCTAAGGAACAAGAAGGTTCACTTAGTCAAAGTGCAATGGAGTGGAGATCCACGAGATTGTACTTGGGAAACTAAGGAGAGCATTCAGAAAGCTTATCCTAGATGCCGAGTAGATATCTCTGATTGACTCTGGTGCAAGGTACATTTACCCTACTTTGCATTACCATTTAATTCTCTATTCTATTGCAATTTTCATCGTATGGATGTGCACTATTTATTCTATACTCTGAATGATTTTTAAAGGAATATAAGATTTGATCAGAATATTTTAGAAAGGTTAAAAACAAATTGGTTTTTGGGTTGTGTGATTGTAGATTTATCAAACCACTTTCAACGTTGTTCCTTTTCGGGGACGAAAAGTTTTAAGTGGGGGAGATTGTAACGACCCAGAAAATCTGAACCAATTTAAAATTTTTAAATTGGCTAAAATAATGGATTTTAAATATTTAAAATAAATATTTTAAATAATGTCGATGAAAACTGAGTTTGGATCGACAATTGAAAACGAATATAATTAATTATAATTATAAACAAGGCCTGAAAAGGCGCTGTAGTTTCAAAAATCGAATTCAAACTTTGTCGGACTGTACCGGGTGCAAAACAATCCGGATTTTAGTGAAACCAAAAATATTTAAATCTGTTAGTGAATACCTTTCTAACGAATCTGACAAATCGAAATTTGATAACGGGAATCAAAAGATATGTCCAGTTGAAATTTCTGAATAGTCGCTACGGAATTCAGGCCCTTAAAAATGGACATTTTCAAACGACCTCGGATTTCGACGAAACCACTTTTGTTGGGTCCGGGATGTGAAGTTATTGCTAGGTTTCAAATTTCATAATTTTTCGAATCAATATGTGAGTGTGGCAAAGTAAAACGCGTTTGACCAATTTCAGTTGATTTTAATCGACTGGAAAATGGTCATTTTTCAAACGGTCTCAGAATTCGACGAAACTAGTTTTGTTAGGACCGTATCGTCAATACGAAGCTATAAAATACTTTTCTGGAATTTTTAGAGTAAGTATGTGACCCCGGTAATTTGAAATGTACGTTTAAAATTCAATATAGTGATTTAAATGTAAATTCAACGGAAACTGATTGTAACGATCGAATCAGCTTGCGATACATATCCCATTGTGTTCGAAATGGGGGTAGAACGCTAGGGACGACAGTCGGTGGGTCCCATTTCGACTTCGAATAAAAAGTCAACTTTTAAATAGAAATTTAATAATAATAAATATTTATATAAACCCTTTTCTCTCTCTCTCCTCACTTTCTTTCTACCGTTCGAAAAAAAAACAAAAGAAGAGGAAGGAGGTGATCGACGTCGCTCCTCCCCAGTAGGCCGCCCACCGCATCGAGCTTCCCCCAGGGCTTCGCCGTGACGCCGGAGATTCCCCCCCAGCTCGCAGTCGCCCTCTCTCTCGCGTGGAACCCCAGACCCGCGCCCATCTCAAAGAACCCTCCGCCGTACCCTAGCCTCCCACCGCCGACTGCACCACCACTCCGCCGCCTCAGCCCACATCCCGACGAGTGACATCCCCCCTTCTCCATTTGAATCAAGGTGAGTTTATTTTATTTTCTTTTTAAATCTGATTTTATTTAAGTTAAAACCACATGTTAAAAATCAGTTTTTGTGAGTTAGAAACATATGTTAAAATCAGATTTATTTATTTATATTATAGCAAAGAAGGATAAGATTTTGTTTAAGGAAAGGTTAGAATTTGTTCATTAAAAAGATTCGACCTTCAGTAGTAGAAAATTAGATATAGAATAGCGTTGTAAAAATATATTCTTTTCATATAGAATATAACGAAGAAAAGTAATAAAAATATAATTTTTACATCATAGGAATATAAAAAATATAATCTTTATTTTTGAAAAGGCGGAATCTATATTTTTGAAATGCAATTTTTATATATTGAATAACATAGTAAAAATTCAATTTTTACATATGTAGAGAATACGGGCAACGAAAGCGACGAAAGGCGAGATTGGCGAAGATTTCTCTAAAGGAAGAGTCGTGGTATTGGATAGCCATTGGTGAGAATTTCTCACTCTTCAATTTCTTTTTCTAGCTATATATATGTGTGTTAAAATAAAAAATGAATTGCTATATATATATATATATATATATATATATATATATATATATATATATATACGCGCCCCTCGTCCACAAACCATGGACGATATTTATTGGTTGAAATTGTTGTGAAAATTGATTGATAGCGAATGGTTGTTTGGGATTGTTTGTGGTTGATATTGGTTGATTGTGGTTGAAAAATACCCATTTGTGGTTGAGAAATATTTGGTTGAAACCACATAGGATTAGTTTTGTGGGAATGAAATGAAATAAGTATATACATGCCGCCTGCGTGCGAACTAGTTGCATGATCCCCGTTGTCAAAAACCGCGAGGTTTTAAGGTAGAGCGAGGAGCCGTACTAAGGACGGTCCCGGTTTTAACTACCCTGCCGTTATGCTGCCGAAATTTTGAATAATATTCGTGTGTTTGAATTATTTTCATCTGCTTAAACTATATTTATTCATTGAATAGAAAACCTTCATGTGTTGAATTGATATTCATTCGTTGATAAAAAAAATTCATGTGTTGAATGGTATTCGCGTTTTAAATATAAAAATCACCTTTTATTGACTATATGAACTATGTAAAATAATCTCGTTCTAAAAGAAATTGTTTTATGATAAAAATCCTATTTTTGTCACCTATATGAACTATATAGAAAAATAGTGTTTTGAAATGAATTGTTTTACAATAAAAATCACATTTTTATTGTATGCATGAATCGTTGAAATGTGAAGTGTTAAAAATAGCCACTTGTTCAAAATAAACATATATGAGTTGAAATATTCATTAATTAGCTAATGAAATGATTTGCACCTATGTATGTAACATTAGAATGAATGGTGTTTTTAAACCAAATAGAAATCAAATATGAAGTCGAATAGAAAATGATAAATGATAAGAACTATATATATGTACATGCATATTCATTGAACAGGTTATAGCAAAGGGGCTAGAGAAGAGGAATAAAATTTTGTGCCCGACAAATAGGTACACGTTTACTGTTTTGTTTGGGTGATGATTTTATGAGCCTGTTGGCTAGCCGCTTGGCTTTTTCTTTTTCTTTTTGAGATTAGAAGGACCGGGAAAGCTATTTGCGATTTCCCGATGCTCTCGGTGCAGGGGAGGTTATGGCGAAATTTTCCAAAATTTTAAGGCGTTAGTTAAATTTTTGAAGTGAAAACGATATTGAAATTGTTGAATGAACTATATTTATATAATTATATAAATATAAATAAAATTAAAATGAAACGTGGCCGTGCAGTTCGTATTTTGAAACCGTGTTTTCAAACAACTAGTGCGGGAAATCCGACCATTGGATTTTCCCGAAACCTCAACCGTCGGGTTCGCCTTGGAATAATCTTTCCAACGGCACCAACCTTGTAAAAATCCAACGGTTGGATTGTCTGGAATGTTTAATTCGAATCTGATGAAAAACAGCGCCAGAAGCGATTATATTTATATATATATAAATATAATTATATATTTAATCGAATAACGACGCTGCAGTTCGTATTTTGAAATCGAAATTTCAAACGATTGTACCGGGAGATCCGACCGTCGGATTTTCCCGAAACTGGAACCATTGGATTCGTTTTGAAAAGACCTTTCTAATGATGTAAATTTTGTGAAGATCCAACGGTTAGATTTTCAGATATGTGTAAATCAAATCTGAAGAAAAACAGCGCCACGGCCGCTTTATGGCCCGAAGCGTCGTTTTGAATAAATTAGCTATTTTAAAATAAATAAAAATAGCGATAAATGGTTATAAAATATCATAAGCGATATGGAATGGAAATAAACTGAATTTGCTCGATTTATGTGGCTTTTGATGGTTGAATGTGTTTGGTGTGAAAATTACATTAAAGAACAAGATTGGCGTTGTCGAATAATTTAACCATTGAAGTAAATTGATTTGAAATTCTAAATATACGTGAATTATTTGAGAAGGCCGAGTTAATTCTCATCTCAAATAATTGACCGACGATTGAAACTCGAAGATGAAGACGGTGGTCGAAGACCGGAGATCTTCACCTCGTTTGGATGGTAACCGAGGTCCTGATTGGGAGGCATCCCGAAATATGGATAATGAGTGGTGATCGTTCAGACGTACATGGTGATCGATGGGTTTGCGAGGTATTTAGTGCCTCCGGTTTCGTTCAGACCCAGAACGGACTTGTAAATGGACTGTGTGTCTGACATTGGAGTTTATTCTGTGTTGATTGATTTCTGTTAAATATACATCTGTTTGGCGGCGGAGAATTTATTCTTTTGCTTAACGCCCTTCTCTGAGACGCACGAGCTCAGAGGTTGTATATCGATGGATATCAGTCGCATGGCATGAATTTCCTTTGTGGCATGCTAAGATGCAGTGATCAGGACTTCTGTTGAAAAGCAAAGTCTTGTGGTGATGATCAAAGCACCGCCTGTGTGGCGTAGCTTTGTGTATAACGTAAATTCGCGAGCCTCACACCCCGGTATGAACCAGAAACGGGAGAAGGACCTCAGGGAGGGCATGCGTTTCTTTCTGGCTAGGGTGGTGTCAGTGACCTACCAGCCCTGACATTTATATACTTTTCACCTATGTGGTTGTTGCTGTTGCGAGACGCCTCGGTTTGATCGGGCAATTCGGGTCCGATGGAGCCATTTGTTGGCTCATTTACACCCCAAAGGGTGGGGAAACGCAGTGTTCAGGAATTTTAATCCACATCGGTGGACCGGCCCTGACGATCCAAGGGCCCACCTGAGTCTGGGTCCTGAGGGGCGGGCTAGAGCGTCTCGAATTCGGTAAGGACTATCTTTTGCCTTGGTTCATGACGGAAATCCAATTTCCAAATACGACATCGTGCGATCTAGATTGTATATATATATATTTGGCGACATAGTGGCATGGGACGCTCATGTCGCCTATGATTGATAGTTATGATGTGAAATTGTTTTCAAAACATATAAACACTAGCAATAATATAAAATGCCTTTGTTTTATTCGTATCAAGCATATTTGGCCGTTATAAGGTAAAAACTCTATCCTCCGGTTTGCGTTGCATTGTGTGATGGGAACTGAGTCTTATAACGGCTTCATTTTTATAAAAAGCATAGCGATGTTCAAAAGAAAGATTTGTTTTAAAAGCACTGGCAATCCAATGGAGTAAACCCGTTCCATGAAAGTGGCGTGGTCCTGTGATTAGCCAAATTATATATGTGTTGAGTAGATTTCTCATACGAGTCCCATGACTGACTCGTAGTTTGTTTCACTTTCAAACTCGGGTCCCCCTTTTTCTACACGGGCAGCCTTGTATTCAGGTTTAGCTGGTTCTTTTTTTGGATAGCTGGAGCTGAAGATGGATTCTATCATTTATCTCTTTTTATGCTGTTCAGCTCCTATTGTATATATTTTGTTTATTTCCGCTGTAGACATTTATGTATAGCTGAACTGTATTTGTACTAAGTAAGATCCTGTATACTGTGTAACTCTGATGATTACTTTTATCCAGTATATTCTATTGTTCATTATCTGGTGTATTTATTTAATTCTGTTCTGCTATTATCTGTTTCTGTGTTATATTCCAAAGATAACCCTTGTTTCCGTCTGAACGGGATTTTGGGTCCTCTCATTTGTCGGGCAAACAATTTTATTTCTCTGCTCTAGCCTCCTTGCTATGACCTGTTCAATGTATATACATGTACATACATGCAATTCAAACAAATTTTCAATTCAGTTTGATATTTGATTCAAATTGGCTAATTTACCTTACATTCTCTTATTGGCATTATCAATTCAATATTCTGATTAGTTGAACTAATAATCACAGACACAACCAACAATCAATTAATTGATTATATTCTCAAATATATAATTTTATATATTTAAAATCATATTTTCTAAAACCAGATTATATATATAATCACAAATACATTATTTATAAACAAATAACTCTCGACTCATTCTGGGGCATTTCTAACCCCATCTCTAACGAATCACTCATTCTAGAATGCTACTGATTCTATCTCTAATGAGGATTCTTTCATAGGATATTACTAATCCTACCTCTGATGAGTCTTTTATTCTGTTCTAATGAGTTGTACCCCAAAGATTTGAGTCAACCAAAGCTCTGATTCCAGCTGTAACGACGCGGATTTCGCCCGGGCCGAATCGATTGCTAAACCGACCAAGACCGTTCGAATCCCGCATACGCTAGCTTTGGGCATACAACACATCAGAACAAATAACAGAAGACTTTTATGAACATCATAATAATGTTACATCAGAGCACAGAATATCAGAGTATATCGAAAATAATACACAGCGGAAGATAAATTTACAGAACTGTAATACAATGCACAACGGAAATATAACTACACAGCGGAAGACTGTAAATGCCTGGACACAGCTTAAAGCGTCAATCCAGAATCCTGCCCAATACATCTGTAAAATAAAATTACTCGACTGCCCGTGTGGAAAATAGGGGCACCCGAGTTCGCAATGGAAAAGCAAACTACAGGTCAGTCATAGGACTGGTGTGAGAAACTCTAAACAGTTAAAATTAACTCATTTAATATTATGGCATATCACGGGACCACGCTGCTAACGCGGAACGGGTTTACCCCCATGAATGCCAGTATATAAACAACAATCAATACAGATATATGGATCTACTATGCATCAATCAACATGCAATATCCCAATCTACCCATTTAGATTAATCACTATAGTTAGATTTTCGAAATCCAATTCAATTTACAGAAATTATTCCTTTGGATTTTATTCCCGATTTCTTATTTCAAGTCATTTGAAATACCTATCTCACTTTCTATATCAAACTAGATTGCACTTCGGGATCTCAAAACAAATCGTTTGGAAATATGAATTCCAAAACATAACAATGCATACAAACAAGTATGCAACCAAATATCGTGCTCCCCATCGACAAGGAAAAGGGTACGCACCTCGCAACTCGATATATAAATATGCACCTACCCCACATAGGACCAGGCTACACCGACGATGCACCTACCACAAACAGGAGTAGGCTACACCGACCTCTCACCCATACTTTTAGCCTTAGGGTTACCCGAATCTTTAGCCATAGACTAAATCATTCATATCCTGAAGTAGGGAAAATCATTTCACAACGTAATAATCACAAGTACTTTCAAAATATAGAACTTCACTTCAGTAATTCACACATATGATCAGTCACTATTAATCACATAACCTTTGAGCTCGTACGTCTCAAAGAAGGGTGTTAAGCAAGAGAATAAATTCTCCGCCACCAAACAGATAGATCATCAATAGCAACTAATCGAATATGCGATGAACCACAATGTAACATATAATACAATTCTAAATCATTTTAGAAATCATTGGGTTTTGGGCCTCGAAATCCTTTCTGTTTTATAAAACATTTTTTATAAAACATTCCCTGTCCATAATCGGGAATACATTTCTTTTCACTTAAGAAAAATATCATTTCACAATCATTCATTAAATTATAAATAAACACAACACCGCTAAACACCTTATCGTCAAATCGTGAAGTGTTTCACAAGTTGTTAGCACACAAATATTTCTACCCAACCCAATGCTAAATGTAAAAGCATATTTTGCTCATAAACTGGTCGAGCACAATCCTAACAATCAATCAATCCAATTTGACATTAAATATAAGGTTTTGAATAGAGATAATATCGACTTATATTCAACATCAAATCCTTAAACCAACAGATATCATATAGGGAATAACGATATCGATATCTTCCAAATTCCCATCACAATATCCGTATAATCACGGAATCCAATATCGAAAATATCCAAAGATAATTTCAATTCAAATCCAATCCAATTTATTTATTTATAACCATTGGATTATTTTTCTAGTTAACAACTGCTTCGTTTGGATACAAATATACTTTTATCTTTTCAAATATGGAATTTTTCAACCCAATTCTTCCCAAATCATTTCTTACGATTTTACCCAAATTATCGATATTTTTAATAATTTTATCAAGGCACATACAGTCGATTTCCATCAACGGTCTTCAAACTGCACTTACAACGGCCTTTTCCAAATTTGATTTGGACATAATTCCAAATCCAACCGTTAGATTTAAAATCTCTAATATTCGTTAGAAAGCTCTTTTCGATACGAACACAATGGTCCAGGTTTCAGGAGAATCCGACGGTCGGATCTCTCGTAATGTCCGTTCGAAGTCAATGGTCGAAATTCGCGAACTACCGCATCGCGGCGCGTTCTATTCAGGCCATTATATATATATACATATATAATATATATATTTCATCGATGTCCTTTTAAAACGTATTTTATAAATCGTTTTAAATTCGTTTTAAAAATGATTTCAACTTCATATTCAATTTCTAATCAAAATTGAATATTCCATATACACGACAATTCTATACAGTGTATATATATGTCAAAAATTATGTTTTTAACAATCAAATCATTTTCACATTTGATATATATATATATCGTTTTCATTTTATATAGAGATCGTTTTCACATTTCATATATATATCGTTTTCATTTTATATAGACATCGTTTTCACATTTCATATATATATCGTTTTTATTTTATATAGACATCGTTGTCACATTTCATATATATATATCGTTTTCATTTCATATATATATATTATTTCCACCTTTCATATATATAATATTTTCACTTTTCAATATATACGATATTTTCACTTTCAATATATACGATATTTTCACTTTCTATATACATACATACATACATATATATATATATATATATATATATATATATATATATGATATTTTCACTTTCTATATTTATACGCTATTTTCACCTCATGATCAATTTTCACACAGAATACAATCAAACAAGACCTCCATGGTCTGTGGACGATGGGGAATAGTTCAAAAATGCAGTTATGAAATAAATAACCGTACAGAAAATTTAAAGTGAGAGAATTCTCACATTGATCGGTTTCAGAAATCGATAAAACGATTATTTTAATCAAATTAAACTTGACATTTAATTTGACCAAAGTTATCCACAATCTCCAAATTCATTCCAGTCAGTTTTGTTGCGTAGAGTTTTCTGATACGAGTCCAACGCTTCTGAAATCACGAATTTCTGACCTCATATGAAAACGATTCAGTAGATTATACATTCGATAATTAAAACGGATAATTAAATTTTATTAATTAATTAATTAAGGCCCTAATCCCTTTCATACCATCGGCCCCTTCTTCTTGAATTACCCAGATCATCGAACCAAATAGCAACAATCTAGGGTTCAACCTTGCTCCTCCCAGAGCCACTTTCCGGTCGATCGGTCGCCTCCACAAGCGGCGCCTCCTCATGACATTCCCACGCCACCCCGAGTTGGCCAACTCGGTGGCCCCCACTCCATCAAAACCCGCTGCAAACCCCTCAACTTCGAAGCTCCATTCAGACCAAATTGCTCCACAAAACCCGATCTTGACCGCTCAAAATATAGAGCTTAAGAAGCTCAGCGATTTCCATTTGGTAATTTCTGAAATCATGGAATGGATTAAAAGAAAATAGAGGGAGAAAGATTAAACAATTTTCACCGTTCAATTCAAAGGCCGGTGGCGGAAATGAACTGAGTGATATTAGTGCTAGGGTTTTATAGAAAAGATTTTATTATTTTATTTTTATTTTCATTCAAAAATTACTTGTTAATCGATCGTAACTCCAAATCAAACCCAACGACTGCTGCCCCTAGCCAAATACCCCCATTCTGAACACAATGGGATATGTTTCGTAGGCCCATTCGACTGTTTCAGTCAGTTTTCCTTCAATTTAATATATATAACATTCAATACTCTATTTGAACGTACATTTCAATTTGCCAGGGCCACAATCTAATTCGAAAAATTCCAGAAAAATAAATCTAGCTATGTTTTGACGATACGGTCCCGACAAAACTAGTTTCGTCGAATTCTGAGACCGTTTGAAAAACGACCCATTTCTGGTCGATCCAATTTCACTATAATTGACCAAAACACGATTTCCTTTGCCACGCTCACATATTAACTTCAAAAATAATGAAATTTGAAACCTAGCTATAGTTTAACATCCCGGATCCAACAAAAGTGGTTTCATCAAATTTTGAGGTCATTTGCAAAATGGCCATTTTCATTGGCTATACAAACTCCATAACGACCTTTCAGAAAATTCATTTGGCCATAACTTTTGCTTCCCACTATGAAACTTCGATTTTTTAGATTCGTTAGAAAGGTATTCACTAACAGATTTAAATACTTTTAGTTTCACTCAAATCCATTTTGTTTTGCACCCGGTACAGTCAGTTAAAGTTTGAATTCAAAATTTGAAACTACCGCGCCATTTCAGGCCTTGTTTATAATTAGAACTAATTATATTCATTTTTAAATGTCGATTCAAACTTACTTTTCATCATTATTATTTAAAATATTAATTTTAAATATCTTAAATCCACTAAAATAGCCAATTAAAAAAAATTAAATTGGTTCAGATTTTCCGGGTAGTTACAAGAATTTGCCTTTTTAATAAAAGAATAAAAGTTAAGAGGAAATGTTGAATTATGATTTACATCTTTCATGTAAGCAGAGAAAAGGAAGAATGAGAAAAAAAATTGAAAGTGGACGCTGTAATAGAATTTACATTCTTATGTAAAATAAAAGTTAAATTTTTTATATATATTTATATATTAATTTAATAAAAATTAATCGAATCGTGCGCGATAGTTCACGTTTTGAAATTGTACCTTTAAACGATTATACCAAAAGATCTGACTGTCAGAATTTCCCAAAAACTAAAACCGTTAGGACTGTCTTGGGAAGATCTTTCCAACGATATATACTACGCTAAGATCCAATGGTTAGGTTCTGAGAAATGTGAAAATCAAATTTGGTTGAAAGAAGCGCCAGGGTCGCCATTGACCCAAAGCGTCATTAAATAAAGATTTAACTATTTTAAATAATTGAAATAGGAATTAATCGTTATAAAATAATATTGACGATAAAGAAGGATTTTCATTATATATATACGAGGATTATTTGGAAAGTCCGAGTTACTCTCCTTCCAAATAATCAAACGACGTAAAGAATCAAAGGATGAAGACGGCGTATGAAGAACGTAAATCTTCCCTCGAATGGACAACGATCAAGATCCTGAATTGACTTTCTCCCAATTCAAGGGTCGGGGTAATTGCCCAAATGTACGTGTTGATTTTACGGATATGCGGGTATCTCCTTTCCGTACTAGACAAACGAGACGAGGTATCTCCAGTTCCATTCAGACCCAGAACAGGCTTACAAATGGAATGTGTGTCCGACATTGTACTCCTTTATATTGTATTTATTAATTTTCTGTCGAATGTTTGAATGATTGGTGGCGGAGAATTTATTCTCTTGCTTAACACACTTTCATATATTTCGACAAAGGATTGGTAGTGTGATATGGAGTGACAGTGTGGCATACTAAGATGCAATGATCAAGGTTCCTTGTTGAAAAGCAGAACCTTGTGGGATGATCAAAGCATAGCCTGTTTAGGCATACTTTTGT
Organism: Allium sativum; assembly: GCA_030737875.1. NCBI lineage: Eukaryota > Viridiplantae > Streptophyta > Magnoliopsida > Asparagales > Amaryllidaceae > Allium > Allium sativum. The sequence continues at coordinate 117,643,912 of CM060923.1, forward strand.
GTATAGCATGACTTCGCGAGCATCACACCCCGACGGAGTCTAAAACGGGAGAAGGGAATGCAGGGAGAGCAGCACGTTTCGTTCTAGTTAGAAGTAGTGTCAATGCTTAAACTGGCTGATATTTTACTTATGTGGATGATGGAATGAGGCGCCTCGGATGATAGGTCATATAGGATCGAGAAACGTGTGTTCAGGAATAACTAATCCACAAACTGCAAGTGTTGACCAGCCCTGCAGCTTTCCATGGGTTCTCTGCGGGGGATCCTGAGAAATTAGCTAGAGTGTCTCGAATCGGTAAGGAGCTCCTCCCTAGCCTTGATCATGTGGGAAACCAAATTCCAAATATGACCCTCCGAATTTGATTGTATTACTAGTACGAAGGCATAGTATATGGTAGCTATGCTTCCTAGGATTGATACATTTATTTTTAAATGTTTTTGTATACACTAATAATAATATTATATTCGTAATTATCGTATTTAGCATGTTTAATCACCATAAGGTTAAACCCTATCCTCTGGTTTGTGTTGCATTGTGTGATGGGACTTGGGTCTTATGGTGATTCCATTTTTCTCAAAAGCATAGCGTTGTTTTACGAATTACTTATTGTTTGTTATGTTACTTTAAATTATGCATGGCAATCCATTGGGGTAAACCCGTTCCGTGTTAGCGGCGTGGTCTTCGGATTTGCCTTATTACTAGTAGTTAAATTAGTTAAGAATTCTCACACTAGTCCCATGACTGACCTGTAGTTTGTTTTCACCTGTGCAAACTCGGGTGCCCTCTTTTCCACACGGGCAGCCAAGTATCAGGTTTGGCTTTCTTTGGAGTTGCTGTCTTTGGAGCTTTCTTGGGTGTTGCTTATTTGGAGTTGCTTATGTTGGACCACGAAGACTATCTATCATTTATCTTTTGTTTACATTTTATCTTCAGACTTCGAGACATCCAGACTTATTTTATTTCCAGTTGTTCTAATTCGGAAGTTGAAACTTATTTCCCTTTTGGCTGAAAACTTGATGTAATAAGTTAGTACTCTATGAGTGTGGGATTCTGTGTTTGATGATGTTCATATTCCGCTACTATGATGTTGTTATTCTATGGTTTTCCTTTGCTATGTTGTATCTGTGATCTGTATTATTATATTTATGTTGTATTCCAAATGATTATTCCTTACTTTCATCCCATGGAAGTTTGGGGTCATCACATAAAACTCTATCCTCCGGCTTGCGTTGCATTGTGTGATGGGACCTGAGTCTTATAATAGCTTCATTTTCCTTTATTTAGCATTGCACTGTTTATTTTTATGCACTGGTATTCTTGGGGGTAAACCCGTTTCATGTTATACGGCGCGGTCCCTTGATTTACCTAACTTTAAAATCAACTTAATAACTGTTTTTGAGTTCACATACCAGTCTCATGACTGACCTGGAGTTTATTGTTTTAACCTAAACTCTGGGTGCCCATATTTTCCACACGGGCAACTATTGCAGATATTATATTCACATGATCCTGGTCTACAGCTGAAGCGATATTCGGAAAGCTCTGTATCCGTGTATTTCTTCCAGTTGTATTTGTATTATTTTTCCACTGCTATTTAAATGAAATTTTAAATCTCTGATATTGTATTTCTAATGTATATTATTCATTGAAATATTCTTGTACTCTAATGTAATTGTTGTAACAGCAATAAAATGTTCTTCTGTTTGTGTTCTGATGTGTGTTGTTCTCAAAGCAATCCAGGCTTTCCTTTACGGGGAAGTTTGGGTCGTCACATTTGGTATCAGAGCTTTGGTTTACAGAGCTCGAGAACAAAACACATTAGAACCGAACGAAATAATCCACCACAGATTGGATTAGTAATATCCAATAAGAATAACTCGTTAGAGATAGAATCAGTAGCATCCTAGAATGAGTGTGAAGAGTAATATTTTCCTTAAAAAAATAAAAAATAAATTTAGTTTTAAAAATCTTATCTAAATATACATATTTGAGATATTATTATATTTTACTTTGGACAATCGAGCATATAAAGATTTTGAATATATGAGTAATTAACAGATATTCGAAGTTTTAATATATTGGATAGTTATAGAATCACACTTTAGTCGCCTGGAGATGTTCTGATGGTGGTTCGAAACATCATCAGAATTTGTATTCAAGTTTCGAAAGTGGTATATCTATATATTTCCATTGACTGGTGTGAGAACCAAAACTAGATAGAGATTATTGTTGTGATTTGCACTAAAAATAGGATTTTTGGACTACATATAAAAGTTATATATATTTGAAAGGTTAATCACCTAGTTGATTGCTGATTGTTATGTTTGATAATTGGTTTAACTAATTAAAATATTGGAATGATAATTAATTTAACTAGTATGAGAAAGATTAATAAATTTAGATAAATCAAATTTGATATAGAACTGAATCGGAAATCGATTAGAATTGAAATTGAATATAAGCCGATATAATTTCTATTTGGAGCCTTGTATTTAATACCGAATTGGATTTTGGGTTTGTCATGAACGGTGTCTTCATTAACACTGTTCTAAAACCTGGTTAAGAAAAGAATAAGTCTTTTAATTAAGATTTAAAGAAGAATTGCCAATTAATTAACATTTAATGGGAATTGAAATGGAAGGTGAATTGGGTTTATTGATCTCTATTAAATGGACTGTGTGTCTGACATTGGAGTTTACTCTGTGTTGATTGATCTCTATTAAATATATATCTGTTTGGTGGCGGAGAATTTATTCTCTTGCTTAACACCCTTCTCTGAGGCGTAGGAGCTCAGAGGTTATATATCGATAGACATCCGTCGCATGGCATGCCTAAGTGGAAAATGATCAAGGCTTCTATTGAAAAGCAGAGTCTGGTGGTTGATGATCGAAGCATAGCTGTAATATAGCACCGCTTTGTGTATAGCGTTAATTCGCGAGCCTCACACCTCGATATGAGTCAAAAAGGGGATCGTGACTACAGGAAGAGCACGACGTTTCTTTCTAGCTATGGGTGGTGTCAGGGTTTTGCAAACCCTAACATTTTTTATATTTACCTATGTAGCTGTTGGAATGCGAGGCTCTTCGGTTATATCGGTCTCTATGGAGCCGATGGATAGGTCCGATAGGACCAGGAAACGTGTGTTCAGGAATACTAATCCACTAATATAAGTGTGGACAGACCCTGAAGATCGAAGGGTCTACTACGGGAGATCCTGAGGCATTTTCTAGAGTGTCTCAAAGCGGTGAGGAGCCATCCCTGGCTTCGACTAATAGATGGAATCCAATTTCCAATGCGTGACATTTCAGTTTTATTTGTAGAGTTTAGTACGACGACATGATAGATGGTACCCATGCCACCTATGATTGATACATTTATATTTGAAGTTGTTTTTATACACTTTGCACTTATAATAGTATCAAATGATTTGTTTTAAACATACCAAGCATGTTTGGCTATTATAAGGGAAAACCCTATCCTCTGACTTGCATTGCATTGTGCGATGGGACCTGGGTCTTATAATAGCTTCATTTTCCAAAAAGCATTGCGTTGTTTGTTTTATGCACTGGTATTCATGGGAGGAAACCCGTTCCGTGTTATACGGCGTGGTCCCTTGACTTACTCTACTTTAAAAATCAAGTTTTAATAACTGTTTTTGTTCTCACACCAGTCACATGACGGACCTGGAGTTTATTGTTTTAACCTAAACTCTGGGTGCCCCTATTTTCCACATGGGCAACTAGTAGTTTTAGTTTTGTAGATTTATTCTTACAGGATCCTGGTTTACAGCTGGAGCTATATATAGAAATCTCTGTATCTATGTATTTCTTTCAGTTGTGTTATGTATTATTTTTCCGCTGCTACGTAATGTATTTTAAAATCAATGATATTCTGTGCCATAAATGATTTATTCATACTCCGTTATTCTTCTACTCTGATGTAATTGTTGTAATAACAATGAAATGTTCTTCTGTTCGTGTCCTGATCGTCTTGTTCTCATTACAATTCGTTCTTTCTCTTCTCTTCGGAGAACGGGGAAGTTCAGGTCATTATACCAGATTTCAAACCTTTCAATATTAAGGATATTAACATTATAAATTTTTAGTTTAACTGAAATTAAATTTGCTTGAATCAAACATTAATCATGAGAAAAATCTCACCTTTAACTACAGAGAAAACGTAGACGATGACTTTCTAAAAGGAAGGCAACATTCATGGCTTAGCTGATATTTCATTCTGTGCTTACTGTACGAAGTAGGAAACTTTACGAAGGCGACTCGAGCACGGTCTACAAAGATGGACTGACCAGAGATGGGCTTCACTACCGATCCATTCTTCCAACTTTTATCGTAACCTGCGCATGCAGGTTTTGGTAGAGGCAACAAATCTGGGTGGGCACCTGCGTTCAGGCGAGCATTGGTTGCTATGCGGATATGGTGCCAACGGGTGGTGATCGACGGTGGAAGTGAGCGGATTTTGGAAGCGGTGGAAAGGAAACGGTTTCGAGGTTTGTTGCGGTGATGGGAACAACGGTGAAGGCTGTGGTGTTCATGCGCGATGGACAGGGCGAGTGACGGTCGGGAATGTAACGATTTGGATTTTGCCCAGACCTAATCGATCGCTAAATCGACGAAGACCATTCAAAACCCGAATACGTTAACTCTGTGCATACAACACATTAGAACAAATAACAGAAGACTTTTATTACATCATAATAATGCAACATCAGAGTACAAAATATATCAGAGTACATTGAAATATAATACAACGGAAGATAAATTACAATAGATTTAATACAATGCAGCGAAAATGAATAAACTAGTACAACGGAAGACTATCAATTCCCTGGACACAGCTTTAAGCTTCGATCCAGATTCTTGCTCAAAATATCTGCAAAATAAGCTACTCGACTGCCCGTGTGGAAAAGAGGGCACCCGAGTTTGCAAAGTGAAACAAACTACGGGTCAGTCATGGGATTGGTATAATAAATCTTTTCTATCTTATCTAATAATATGGCTAATCACAGGACCACGCCGCTAACGCGGAATGAGTTTACTCCATTGGATTGCCAATGCATAAACTAAATTAAATCGTTAAACAACGCAATGATTTTTAGAAAATGAAACCATTATAAGACTCAAGTCCCATCACACAATGCAACGCAAACCGAAGGATAGAGTTTTACCTTATAATGGTCAAAAATGCTTGATAAGATAAAACGGATTTGATATTATTACTGGTGTACATATGTTTCAAAAACAATTTCAATCATAATGTATCAATCATAGATGGCATAACTACCATATACTTTTTCGCCTTACTAGTTATACAATCAAAACCATATGGTGTTGTATTGGAAGTTGGGTTTCCATCATAAGTCAAGGCTAGGAACGATCTCCTTACTGGTTCGAGACACTCTAGCAATGTCTCCGTATATGTAAAACCCCATCTCCACTAGGGTCACTCAAAAAGGGAGTGCACTAGCTTTGGTGGAGCATTATCTAGGTAAACATACACAGAAATATTACAAGACAGTACATATAAAACAGCGGAAGAAGAACCAAATTTCATTGCTTTAAAATCTAGAAAGGTCTAAAGCCTTTTACATCAAAATGCTATTAAATCCATTTCATTGAAATCTGTCTTGCAATAGTAAAGAAGCATAAAACCATAAATCACTCCCCAAGTAAAACAGCAAAGCAAGCCATTGCCAAGAGAAATCCAAGCAGTACATGAAATAGCCTTGGAGCTTGGTAAGATCCGAACTAAGCTGTATTACCACCTTGCGAACCTGGGGCGGGGGAGGGAACAAAAGAAAAAGATGCGAAACAAACTGGGTCAGTCATAAAGACTGAGTAGGTCCTAGTGGCTCTCAGAATAAAAACAGGTGAAGATAATATGGCATGAATAAACTGAAAGTAAACATAAGCATGATGACAAGGTAAGCTACAGGCATGATGAATCAAGTATAACATTGCAAGGTTAATATTAATTATAACATCATAAGATTTCTAAGCTTCACCATTCCACTATTTTCTTTGATTTCCTATATTATCTACACCAACTGTACTAGTACCCCAAACAGTATCATCCTTTCCATGTATATGTACAGTCCCTTGACGTATATCGTACGGGTTTCATCACGTATTTCTATACTACAACGTAGTGCCACCATTCTTGGAATCGTTTGGACTGCCACCCTTGTTCTGGCTAGGTTTCCTTATCATGAACTATCGCGTGTTCAACTAGGATTTATGCCACCTAGGACCACTAGGGATTATGCTACCTATTGAACGTTTTCTATATTCGTTTAGGGTTTATGCCTGTAACACACCGTAATTTTATAACATTAAAATTCACAAGTTAAAGTATACTTAATTTTTAGAAAATAATTAAGTGAAATGGGTTGCGCAGAGAAATATATATATATATATAAATTAAAAATTATATAAATAAATATGCGAAAAAGTTCAAAACAGCAAATTGGGAGGGGAAATAACCGAACCGGCCCATTTTTGAGGTCGACCCAAGCCTAGCTGGGTCGACTAGGGGTTAATCCAGGGTGTTTGGCTGTCAACCCATGGGCCGATTCGCTCAAATGCAGATTTTGCATTTGATTGGTTCTCATGGTTTAGGGTTATTCTAATGGTCCAAAATATCTTCCTACACCTATAAATACATCCTAATGCTAATCCTAAACCTTCTTAAAATAGAATAGTTACCGTCATACCATCGCCATGGGAATCAATGGAGCCGCCGCCAACTAAGAAAGAAGAAAAGCAAATTCAATTCTAATTCTGTCAACCCTAAAGCAAAGCAAAACTCTCTCTTTTCTTCCCTAAATTGTGAGTATGATGATCTTAACAAGATTATTATCATTTTAATAAAGTAGAGTTATGAATGGATTATGAGTAGATGATGTAAATTATCATATATGTTGTTGTAAACCCCTTTTGCTATCATGTATATTGTAAATCCAATGTTATGTGATGATGATATCTTATATGTTGTAAATCATGCTATGATGATGTTTTATATGTTGAAAGTTTCTATGCTAAGTTGTGATGAATCATACATGTTAAAAAGGCCATGATGTTACCATCTATGCTAGTTAGTTCATATTAATTAAATCATCATGTTTGGGTTATGTTGATCTATATGACAAGTCACATATGCAAGTTAGATTGATTAGAAAAGTTATGAACATATACCAAGACATCTATTATGACATCTAGAATTATGCTATGACATATGTGATATCCTATGCTAGTTCACACCATCATTATGTTGCCCAAAAACCCCATATGCAAGTTTATGTATAGATTTGGGCTATGATCATATCATATAAATTGAGACATTTAACAAGTTGACACCTTTTGATCCTTAACATGTGTAGTTTATACAAGTTTCACCCCTATTATGATTAGATTTATTTTAATTGTCTACATGTTGTGATAATTTAACTTTGTCCTAGGTGTTAGACTATACAAGTCTAGCCTATATTATGCGTTGAGTAAGCGAACATATAAACGTGGGGTTGGGGTAATATTAAGGATTTAATATTAAAAAGTTGGGGCGCAATTGATATGATTTTGCATGCCATAAGTGGATGGCCATTATTGGGTCAATTATGGACATCATTAAAAGTTGACTTAATTAATAATTTGAATAGGGAATTATTAAAACTGGGGTAAAAGATTTTAAGTGTTAATCAATGCTTAGGACACGAGGTTGGACTCGTTTGTGACGTAAACCTGCCCGGACCCGCCCGGCAAATCCAGTGGTCACAAATGTCAGCCCAATGTGAGAGGTCCTAGGCCTAAACTAAAGCATAACGGTTGTAGAGATACGAGGTTAGACGCTTTTATGGTGTAAGACTGCCCAGACCCGCCCAGCAAATCCAGCTGCCATATATGCCAGTCTAATGTAAGAGGTCTTTATGATGTTATGGCCTGAATGAATTAAGAAATACTTAACCAGATAAACATGTAAGGTGGGAAATGGGGGTTAAGTAGGTGCCTTGGGTGGCATGAGGAATCTAGGGGGTGCCCTTAGTGGCATGTGAAATACGATTAGTAAGACTTAACCAAACACACATGTAAATGAACATGACTAAGAGGGTTAAGTGGGATATACTAGTGACAAGCTTAGGTGGGTAGCTTTTGGGGGCCCATTTCGACAAGTATCCCAAACGTATCTCTGTGGGCTCGACCCAAGTCGAGGATGGGACATGCATGCTGGGTTTGACTGTAAGAGGCCAAAACGGGGAGCGGTGGCAACGCAAGTCCAACGGGTTTCATATGCATATGTGGACCCGGGCTGGTAGATAAGACGTTGTTGCATCGTGTAGGTATAAGCCGTGCATTCTCAAGTTGTATCAGGTTGCCACTTTAGGGGAGTGATACACCCTACTATGGGGCCAGCACGGGTATCTACGAGTAGGGAGCCGATCGAAAGTGGGTAGTGGGGTACACCTACTGGAGATAGGGGCAGACGGCACCTATGTAGTCAGCTACGGGTACGTAAGGCTATTTATAAAGTTTCTATGTAAAGCAAGTGGGATCAAACAATAGGATGACTGGTGTGGTGCAGTGTAGTAATGTGTGGTGTAGTGTAGTAATCATTCGTTAGTAATTAGGTGTGCCTTTACCGTTATCTTTAACGTTATCTTAAAGGTTATCTTTATCTTCCTAAGAGTTCATAGACATTTACTTGTCTTCCAGGTTATTGCTTAGTCTAGTTATTTTGATAATAGTATTGTTAGAATTATCATACTCGCCAGACTTTATGTCTGACCCCCTCTATTTCTATCCTTTTTCCCCCTCCAGGTCTTCAGGTTGGGCCCAGCTCTAGTGGAGTTTGATTGAATAGCTTCATCTCTCTTTGGAAAGCTTGGACCGTTGAAGTAAAGTCCAGCTTGTTATCTTTTTAATGGCTATTTATGTAATGGGATTATGTATTTTGTTTTTATGAAGATGGATATTGTACTTGGTTATGATCTATGGTTTTATGATGTAACAAACATGTTTAATTTCCGCTGCAATAAAATGAAGTTTTAGATTTCCAAGTACTATTTATTATCTATCTTGTTGAAATTTTTCTGTTCTATATTCACTTATAACCTCCATGGAAGTTAATGCATTCCCTTTGTGAGTGACATTAATGGACGTGGGGTGTTACACGTGGTATCAGAGCGAGGTTACCAGAACAGATAAAAATACTTTAGAAAAATAGTTATTTTTGGAAGAAGTGCTTTCAAAAACATGTTTTAATGAGAAATTTAAAGAGAAAAGTTATTAAGAAAAAAAAACATAATCCCCAATAGCCCATATCTTTATCTTTCGAATTCTCCATTCTGAATCTTTCCTTTTTCGTTTCAGCATGGCTGATGATCTTAATCTACCCGACGGTGTAACGATACCAGGATGGTATAGGAGGTTATTAGAGGCTAGGGCCGCTGCAGGTCCAGCCAATGTTCCTCCACCACCAGTTGCACCCGTTCCTCCTCCTCCTCCTCGCGTAGATACTTTTGCAAAGACGTGCAAGGAATTCAAGGCTATGGGTGGAAAACCATTTCAAGGGTCAGAAACGTTTGTGGAAGCTAGAGATTGGCTTAAGGAGGTGGAAGAATTGCTAGAAATCTTTGAAGTAGAAGAAGGGAGGAGAGTTCGATTAGCAGCTTCGTTGATGAAGGGAGAGGCCTCGTTTTGGTGGGAGGTCACTAATGGGGAGCGTCCTGTTGACTCTTGGGCGGATTTCAGACGTAGGTTCAAGGCGAAGTTTCTCTCAAGGGAGGAAGAAAATCTATATACGGAAAGGTTCTTGACATTGAAGCAAGGAAGCTCATCAGTGAAAGAATATGTCAATAAATTTAATCAGTTAGCAAGGTTTGGCTTGGACTTAGTAAACACACCGGAGAAGAAGGCTCTAAGGTTCGTGAATGGCTTGAATGAACCATTGCAAGGGTTGGCTATGACCCACATCCCGATGGGGGCCACCTTTGAGAAGTTAGTAGAAATGGTGCTCATGCATGAGGAGAAAAGCGCTAAAGCTGATAAGGCACCCGAGAAGAACGGGGATCAGAAGAAACCACAACAGCAAAACAAGAAGGGTGGAAAAGACAATAATGGCAAGGGAAAGAAGAAGTGCTTTAACTGTGGAACCCCAGGCAATCTCAGCAAGGATTGCCGGAAAAAAAAGACAGGCTGTTTTCATTGTGGCGATGCGGGACATTTAGTGAAGGACTGCCCAAAGAAGGGGCAGAGGGCAGGAGCTACCTCAGGAGGACAGGTGCAGGCTCTTATGGCACCAGGGCAGGCTAGGGGACAAATTCAGGCTCTCGCGGTCCCACTGCTGCAAGAACGAGGTAGAACCATTTCTGTTGAAAGCTTAGTTTTTCTGTTTGATCATCCTGTACGTACCTTATTCGATTCGGGCGCATCACATTCGTTTATCTCTACATCATTAGTTGAATCACTACACTTAAACACCAGTTTAGTAGAGGATCCCTTAGTATTTTCTAATCCAATTGGGGGATCAGCTTATTTGTCTGTGATGTGTTTGGATTAGAAAATTTCCATACTTAGCGTTGAATTTAGATGTGATGCTTATGTGTTGGGCTTCACGGGCTATGGGCTAATTTTAGTAATGGATTGGTTATCCAGAAATGGGGCCGTTCTTGATTGTGAAAGGAGAGTAGTTAGGCTTGTGACTCGCCTTGGCAACACTCTTGAAATCTTTTTTAATCCCATAAATTCGGTTATGCTAAGTTATCTAGAATCGCTTGACGCGTCTGAGGAAAATCTATGATCTGTTAGAATGGTCCGAGAATATTCGGATGTGTTTGAGGAGGTGAAAGGCTTGCCTCCTAAGCGGGAGATAGATTTTCGAATATATCTTGTGGATAATGCGAAACCAGTATCTTTGCCAGTACGCCACATGGCTCCACGTGAAAGGAGGGAACTCGGTAAGCAAGTGAAGGAGTTGCTTGAGAAGGGGTTCATATGACGAAGTATATCGGAGTGGGGTGCTCCTATAGTATTTGCCACGAAGGCGGATGGGTCCCTTAGACTGTGTGTGGACTATAGAGAACTTAATAAACTTACTAAGAAGAACAGACACCCACTGCCGAGGATTGACGATCTCTTCGATCAGTTAGTTGGCGCCTCAGTGTTTTCGCAGTTGGACTTAGCCACTGGGTTCCATCAGTTGAGAGTGGCTGAGGATAGCATAAACCAGACTGCCTTTAGGACTCCGGACGGTTTCTATGAATGGCTAGTGATGCCCTTCGGTTTGACAAATGCCCCAGCATATTTTGTTGATTTGATGAGTAGGGTGTTTAGGGAGTACATTAACAAATTCGTGGTAGTCTTTGTAGATGACATCTTGATCTTTTCTAAGGATGAAGAAGAGCATGCCCTACATCTTAGGGAAGTGTTGGAGACCCTACGAGCGCATAGCCTTAAGGCTAAATTTTTTAAGTGTCACTTCTGGAGGAAGGAAGTACGGTTCTTAGGGCACGTGGTTTCCAAAGAAGGGATTGCCGTGGATCCCGCGAAGGTGGTGGCCATCCAAGATTGGAAGGTCCCTAAAAATGCTACCGAAGTGAGAAGTTTCTTGGGGTTAGCTGGCTACTATAGGAAGTTTATCAAAGACTTCGCAAAGATATCATCTCCATTGACACGCTTGACGAAGAAGAACCTAGTTTTCACATGGGACGTAGATTGTGATGATGCGTTCCAACGTTTGAAGAGAGCTTTGACTTCAGCCCCAGTCTTAGTATTGCCAGACGGGAGTAAGCCGTTTACCGTTTATACTGATGCTTGTGGGACAGGACTAGGCGCAGTATTAATGCAAGAGGGTAGGGTAATAGCCTATGGTGGAAGGCAGTTGAGAGCGCATGAGAAAAATTATCCTACACATAACCTAGAATTGGCCGCTATTGTTTTCGCGCTTAAGTCTTGGCATCATTATCTTCTTGGCGAGAAATTCGAATTATTCACTGACCACAAGTCTTTAAAATACCTATTCTCTCAAAAGGGCTTGAACTTAAGGCAGCAAAGGTGGATGGAGTTCTTAGCGTCCTACGACTTCGAAATAGCCTGCCTATACCCCCGGCAAGGGTAACATGGTGGTAGACGCCTTAAGTAGAAAAAGATTATCCTTAAGTCCTTTGTTTGTCGAGCGGCGAAGTTTAGAATTCAATTCGATGTTTGACTTTACACCTTCCATTGACTTCGTACCCGGTTTGCTAGCATCCTTGGAGGTCCGGCCTGCACTTTTGGGAAGGATTGGCGAGGCACAGCGAGACAACCCGCAGTTGGTTGAGTTAGTAGAAAAACTCAAAGGAGGGGAGTAATCAAGCAATCTCCGTAGGTATACCCTAGACGATAAGGGTTGGTTACGTAGGGACGGTACACTTTGTGTACCAAAAGACGATGACCTAAGGAAGACTATTCTTGATGAAGCACATCATTCAAAGATGACCCTTCATCCCGGCGGGGACAAGATGTACAAAGACATGAAGAGAGTTTACTTCTGGGCCGACATGAAGAAAGACGTGGCCGAGTATGTCGCTGGATGCTTGATATGCCAACTAGTAAAAGCGGAGAAAAAAGAAACCCGGTGAGTTGCTTCACCCATTGGAGGTTCCACTATGGAAATGGGAAAGCATCTCGATGGATTTTGTGGATGGATTACCGCGATCGAGGAAGGGTAATGCGGGAATTTGGGTTATTGTAGATAGACTTACTAAGAGCGCCCATTTCATTCCCGTGAAGAGTAAGAGGACTGCTCCATGGTTAGCTTCTGTATATGTCCGAGAAATAGTTCGTTTGCACGGTGTTCCTTCTAGCATAGTGAGCGACCGTGATCCTATTTTCACTAGCGAATTTTGGAGAAGCTTACAAGAGGCGGTAGGAACTCAGTTATGTTTGAGCACCGCATATCATCCTCAGACGGACAGCCAGACCGAGAGGGTGAATCGCATTCTAGAGGTTCTTTTGAGGCTGTGTATCCTAGACTTTGGGGGTATGTGGGAAGAGCATCTTCCATTTGTGGAGTTTGCATATAATAATAGCTTTCAGTCCCGCATTGGTATGGCACCATTCGAAGCTCTATATGGACGACCATGTCGTTCACCTACATGTTGGTGGGAATCTACGGATAAGATCTTACTTGGGCCCGATATGATTAGGGAGACTTCGGAGAAGATCGACTTGATTCGAAGGAGGATGAAAGCAGCGCAAGATAGGCAGAAATCTTATGCGGATAAGGGGAGGACAGATCTCGAGTTTGAAGTTGGGGACATGGTCTTTGTCAAAGTGTCTCCATTACGAAACGTTGTTCGCTTTGGGTCCGTTGGGAAATTAGCACCACGGTTTGTAGGGCCTTTTCCTATTAAGGAGAGGAATGGACGGATGGCGTATAGAGTGGAGTTGCCCGAGAGACTTAGTGGTGTACATGACGTATTCCATGTGTCACATTTGAGGAAGTGCTTGCACAAGACCGCAGAAGTGGTAGAGTAGAGCTTGCTTAGAGAGGTGGAGATAGAGCGTGATGCGACAATTCGACGAGCTCCATTCGCGCATTCTTGGGTCGGAGATCAAGAGGTTGAGGAATCGAGAGGTCAGACTAGTCAAATTGCAATGGGGAGATGATGAGAGAAACGCTACTTGGGAGACAGAAGAGAAGATGCGTTCACGATACCCTTTTCCTTTTGAGGGTATGTCCTTTAATTTCTCCTTTATCGCTTAGCTTGTACTTATCTTATCTTTAGTATATCCTCTCGCTAGTATCTTTGACCTTTAGTTAGGATAATCCTATGGTTGAAACATGTGTTTGAGACATGTTATGTATGGTGGATGCAAAGTGGATGCAAGTGTTTGCTAGTGGTTGCTCGTGGATGCATATACACACACTATTAGGCACCAGATCGGCTCAGTCGCTTCATATTGCATATTGCGTATATATGGATGTATTTAGTAAAATGGATGTATAATGGTTGTATTATCATATAGTTGCTGCATTCGGGTGGATGGTTGTGCACGCATATAGAACTAATATGTATCATTAGGAATCTTTTGCATACATATTGGACGCATGGCACTATCATGAATTGCACTAAGGAGGTCGACTGAATCAGTAGACCGCCTAATTTTGCATTAGATATGGACATATACACACTGTGCATATAAACATTAAAACATTAGAAGTCTTTTAAGGACAATGGATGCTGGTGTTTGATGGTTGAGTAGATGGACGATTAGATGGTAGGATATACATTCTTCTTGACTTGGAGATTTCGGGGACGAAATCCTTTAAGGAGGGGAGAATGTAACACCCCATAATTTTATAACATTAAAATTCACAAATTAAAGTATACTTAATTTTTAGAAAAGAATTAAGTGAAATGGGTTGCGCAGAGATATATATATATATATATATAAAAATTAAAAATTAAATAAATAAATATGTGAAAAAGTTCAAAACAGCGAATTGGGATGGGAAATAACCGAACCGGGCCATTTTTGAGGTCGACCCAAGCCTCGCTGGGTCGACTAGGGGTCAATCCAGGGTGTTTGGCAGTCAACCCATGGGCGTTTTCGCTCATATGCAGATTTTGCATTTGATTGGTTCTCATGGTTCAGGGTTAATCTAATGGTCCTGAATAACTTCCTACACCTATAAATACATCCTAATGCTAAACCTAAACCTAATTAAATTAGAATAGTTACCGTCATACCATCGCCATGGAAATCAATGGAGCCGCCGCCAACTAAGAAAGAAGAAAAGCAAATTCAATTCTAATTCTCTCAACCCTAAAGCAAAGCAAAACTCTCTCTTTTCTTCTCTAAATTGTGAGTATGATGATCTTAACAAGATTATTATCATTTTAATTAGGTTGAGTTATGAATGGATTACGAGTAGATGATGTGAATTATCATATATGTTGTTGTAAACCCCTTTTGCTATCATGTATATTTTAAATCCAATGTTATTTGATGATGATATCTTATATGTTGTAAATCATGCTGTGATGATGTTATGTATGTTGAAAGTTTATATGCTGAGTTGTGATGAATCATACATGTTAAAAAGGCCATGATGTTACCATATATGCTAGTTAGTTCATATTAATTAAATCATCATGTTTGGGTTATGTTGATCTATATGACAAGTCACATATGCAAGTTAGATTGATTAGAAAAGTTATAAACATATACCAAGACATCTATTATGACATCTAGAATTATGCTATGACATATGTGATATCCTATGCTAGTTCACACCATCATTATGTTGCCTAAAAACCCCATATGCAAGTTTATGTATAGATTTGGGCTATGATCAGATCATATAAATTGAGACATTTAACAAGTTGACACCTTTTGATCCTTAACATGTGTAGTTTATTCAAGTTTCACCCCTATTATGATTAGATTTATTTTAATTGTCTATATGTTGTGAAAATTTATCTTTGTGATAGGTGTTAGACTATACAAGTCTAGCCTATATTATGTGTTGAATAAGCAAACGTATAAACGTGGGGTAGGGGTAATATTAAAGATTTAATATTAAAAAGTTGGGGTGCAATTGATTTGATTTTGCATGCCATAAGTGGATGGCCATAATTGAGTCGATTATGGACATCATTAAAAGTTGACTTAATTAATAATTTGAACAGGGAATTATTAAAACTGGGGTAAAGATTTTAAGTGTTAATCAATGCTTAGGACACGAGGTTGGACTCGTTTGTTATGTAAACCTGCCCGGACCCGCCCGGCAAATCCAGTGGCCACAAATGTCAGCACAATGTGAGAGGTCCTAGGCCTAAACTAAAGCATAACGGTTGTAAAGACGCGAGGTAAGACTCTTTTATGGTGTAAGACTGCCCGGACCCACCCGGCAAATCCAGCTGCCATAAATGCCAGTCTAATGTGAGAGGTCTTTATGAGGTTATGGCCTGAATGAATTAAGAAATACTTTACCAGATAAACATGTAAGGTGGGACAAGGGGGTTAAGTAGGTGCCTTGGGTGGCATGAGGAATCTAGGGGGTGCCCTTAGTGGCATGTGAAATACGATTAGTAAGACTTAACCAAACACACATGTAAATGAACATGACTAAGAGGGTTAAGTGGGATATACTAGTGACAAGCTTAGGTGGGTAGCTTGTGGGGGCCCATTTCGACCAGTATCCCAAACGTATCTTTGTGGGCTCGACTAAAGTCGAGGACGGGACACGCATGCTGGGTTTGACTGTAAGAGGCCAAAACGGGGAGCGGTGGCAACGCAAGTCCAATTGGTTTCATATGCGTGTGTGGACCCGGGCTTGTAGGTAAGACGTTGTTGCATCGTGTAGGTATAAGCCGTGCATTCTCAAGTTGTATCGGGTTGCCACTTTAGGGGAGTGATACACCCCACTGTGGGGCCAGCACGAGTATCTACGAGTAGGGAGCCAATCGAAAGTGGGTAGTGGGGTACACCTAGTGGAGATAGGGGCAGACGGCACCTATGTAGTTAGCTAGGGGTACGTAAGGCTATTTATAAAGTTTTTGTGTGAAGCAAGTGGGATCAAACAATAGGGTGACTGGTGTGGTGCAGTGTAGTAATGTGTGGTGCAGTGTAGTAATCATTCGTTAGTAATTAGGTGTGCCTTTACCGTTATCTTTAACATTATCTTAAACGCTATCTTTATCTTCCTAAGAGTTCATAGACATTTACTTGTCTTCCAGCTTATGCCTTAGTCTAGTTATTTTGATAATAGTATTGTTAGAATTATCAAACTCGCCAGACTTTATGTCTGACCCCCTATATTTCTATCCTTTTTCCCCCCTCCAAGTCCTCAGGTTGGGCCCAGCTCTAGTGGAGTTTGATTTAATAGCTTCATCTCTCTTTGGAAAGCTTGGACCGTTGAAGTAAAGTCCATCTTGTTATCTTTTTAATGGTTATTTATGTAATGGGATTATGTATTTTGTTTTTATGAAGATGGATATTGTACTTGGTTATGATCTATGGTTTTATGATGTAACAAACATGTTTAATTTCCGCTGCAATAAAATGAAGTTTTAGATTTCCAAGTACTATTTATTATCTCTCTTTTTGTAATTTTTCTGTTCTATATTCACTTATAACCTCCATGGAAGTTAATGCATTCCCTTTGTGAGTGACATTAATGGACGTGGGGTGTTACAATGCCACCTAGGATCACTAGGGATTATGCTACCTAACGAATTCCACATAATGATTTATTAATCGATCGGCTCCCTACAAGTCCTTGCTCGTTCATGTTCCTGTGCCATACGGCCCAATCATGAAATGTAATTACCTATGCTAGGTCCACCATAGGGTGTATCAAGCCCTATGGTGCCAACCATCGACACGAATCAAGCACGCACAGTGTAAACCTACTAGCGCCCAATGCCTGCTTTTTCAACTCCGGACTACGTGCACGACCATAGTTCGTCTGAACCTACAATGGAGCACCAACTCAGCCGTCGTTCTGGTCGCTTATAATCAGCCCAGTAATCGTGCCCCACCCTGCCTAGTTCCAGGGTACCACGATACATCTAGTGGGTTGCTGCTGAAAAGGACCGCGTAATTAGGGTTTCCGTCCAGTAGGTTAAGTGTTGTCATTTTAATTCGAGACTTAACCCCATTAGTCTAGC
The DNA here is from genome assembly GCA_030737875.1 of Allium sativum. Taxonomy (NCBI): domain Eukaryota; kingdom Viridiplantae; phylum Streptophyta; class Magnoliopsida; order Asparagales; family Amaryllidaceae; genus Allium; species Allium sativum. The sequence continues at coordinate 117,661,580 of CM060923.1, forward strand.
ATGTCAAGTTCGTTAAGTATATTCAAGCGGTTCATGACTTAACCCTATCAAATCATCGTGTCAAATTGGTTAGGTATATTCAAGTGGTTCATGACTTAACCCTATCAAATCATCATGTCAAATTGGTTAAGTATATTCAAACGGTTCGTGACTTAACCCTATCAGGTCATCGTGTGAAATTGGTTAAGTATATTCAAGTGGTTCATGACTTAACCTTATCAAATCGTCGTGTCAAATTGGTTAAGTATTTCAAGTAATTCATGGCTTAACCCACCCACGTATCATACAAAGTTGGCTAAGTATTATCTATATGTTCCGGTTGACTTAACCCTGCCACGTGTCATGTTATATTGGTTAAGTGTCATTAGTCTAGTCATATTACTTAACCCACACATTGGTCTGATTAACTGTTACGTTGGTTAAGCATACACTTGTAAGTTTTACATGTTCTTAACTCATACTGGTTAGGTCCACATTTACATGTCAAATTTCCATGTTATCCCACCTAACCCTCTAACCATACCCACGTCTTATTATGGTTAGTATTCCTTAATTCATTCATTATGACGAACAAATCATGACCTGTCACATTAGACCGTGTACTTTGTGGCCACCGGATTTGCCGGGCGGTTCCGGGCAGATTTACACCACAAAATGAGTCTAACCTCGTGTCACAAATCGTTATGCCTACAATTCGACCTTTGACCTCTCACATTAGACTGACACTTTGTGGCTACTGGATTTGCCGGGCGGTTCCGGGCAGATTTACACCACAAACTGAGTCTAACCTCGTGTCAAAGGTTCATTAATGGTCGTATTACCCCCAAAACACCAATGTCTGTTCACGTGTTTAACATATAGAAATGTTCATGTTCGTGTTCAAGTCAATTATCCAATACACAGTCATTTTCATGTTTCAAATTCCCAACTTTGCATATTAATAAACATATGCCCAAGTTCTAAAATTACATCCCAATATATATATATATATATATATATATATATATATATGGATATATATATCCAATTCTAGTCAGTTTACATATGTCCAATTCTTGCCTATTTATATGTATGCCAAGTTTATGCTGTTTCACCCATATCGAGTCCCAGCCAAAATTGCTTGTATCATGCCCAAATAAACCCAAATCATGATTCATGATGTAGTTGTCCCAAATTGTAATCTTTTTATTACAACACACGCCAACTACCCAAGTTCATAATTCATATTTGTGCTAATTATCAAATTTACATTCACTTTTATATTCAAATCCCCAATTCTACATATGCCAAATCGTAAGCCAAATCTTTTGATTTAATTTACATAGGCCCGAACTCGTGGTTTAATTTACATGCCAAATTACATACATGTTATATATACCAAATCTCATGTAAATTACATAAATCCTATTTATGCCAAATTTCATGTATATAATATTTATGCAAATTTGTTCATAACAAGACTATAACAAAATTTACAGATCAAGCCAAAACTTGCAAATATAATGAAAATATCCAAGTAAGCTCTATAGGAAAAGAGGGATCAAGGATATACTCTTAAAAAGGGATATGATGCGCGTATCTAGTCTTCAATCTTCTAAGTCGCATTTCCTTGAGCTTAACTCCATTGTGCTTTGGCCGTTTTTAACTTTACAATTTCGTAACTTCTTATTTCTCGTTTCCAAAATATGAGTTGGAACTCATTTCACTGTCGCCTCTCGTTCCACTTTCCCTTATTCTTTTTCTAGTATACTCGGCTTAAACATAACTGCGTACTCATGGTTTCATGCAAGCTCTGAAAAATTTACTAGTGAATCCTGGATCTCATTTATAGGGTATTCCATGTAGAAGGTTTATCTCTTGCAAATGAACAGATGTCAACCATGTTGCCAAATGTACTTACTAAGGTGATTTTCTATAACTCATGCATAAGGGAAATGAACCATCCGCCTTAGTGGCGAACGCTACTCGAGCGGATCGATAAATGTATCAAGAGATTCTAGGTAACTAAACATGGCAGAACCCTAAGGGTTACACTAGACTTCGAGGGCATTACCGGGGCAAGTCAAGAGTCTAACTACCCTCTTTTCATACTCCAGAATGGTATCATTTTTAGGAAACCACTCCATCTCTAGAATCAACCCATTTCCCAAAAACATAAGCATTACTTCTAAACTCAACCCTTAGCATAGATATTCTCAAATCCAAACAAGTCATGAATAAATGAGCCGATTCCCCATAGGATTTGAGACAAAAACGGGATCCTCTACTGCACTAGTACTAAGGTGTAGAGACTCAACTACCGAAGCAGAAATAAAAAGGATGCGATGTACCATAATCGAAAAGGGTACAGACAGAATAGAAAGATAAACTAGGATTTCCTACAGAAACATTTCTACCTTCTTGTTCTGAGCTTCTTTCGCCTTAACCACCCTTATCCCCTCTTATTAAACGTGTTAATAGGTTTCTCGAGAACTACCTCCAACGCACAGCAACCCTTCAAAGCTTGAAATAAGGTTAGTCGCAGATGGAACTAATGTGACTACAGATGTAGGAAAGAAAGGAAAAGGGATTCAAACAAGGAAACAAAGGATAATGCTAATCGCCTTTGGGGAATAGCCTTTAAAAATAAAACTTTTCTTGAAAAATGTGTAACAACCCGAATTTTTATAACATGTTAAAACAAGAAATCAGGGCAGAATTAAATTATTAGTTAAGAATCAATGGGAACGGGTTACGCCATTGCGTTCGTCTCGAAATTCAACTTGAAAACGAGTCCGAAATTTCGAAAATCTGAGTCCGTATGACCAAGTTATGGCCCATAGAAGATTTCAGAAAATTCAAAATTCAGCCCGAAATTCAAATCCAGCCAGAAACAGATTGGGCGGGAAATTTTCTTGCCCTACCCCAGGTCGACTGGGGGGTCGACTAGGTAGTCGACCTGCCCACCCAGGTCGACTGGGGTGTCGACCTGGGTGTCGACTTGGGGGTCGACCCCCCCTGGTTGGACCCTGTTGGTCTGGTGCACCAGTTTGCTCCTTTGGTCTGTATACTTGGCCTGTGACGGGATTTGATGGTTCAGATCTAAATTAGGGTTAATCCTATGGCCTAAACTAGTCTCTACACCTAAAAAACACCCTAATACCAAGCCTAAACCACCACAAATCATCCTAACAACTAAATTCTGCCAAAATGCTCCCTAATCATGGCCTCCACCTTCATCTTGAGAGCTTCTAAGGCAAAAAAGGAGCCATCTTTCTTCATCAAATCAAAGGAGCTACTTATTCTCAAGGCTTCTAGTGTTGCTACATCATTCCTAGCGCTTCTACAATGTCTCTATCTTGTTCTATTTGTGTTCTAGTTCTCATAGCCACGATTTGTAAGCCCCACTCTACTCTTAGATTTAAACTATGAAGTTAATATGAACATGTAGCAAGTTGAAATGGGATTTTTGGTGTAATACTTGTCTTGGGGCTATATTTGTATGCATAGATCCATTTATGGCTCTTTTGATCTATGATTGTGGAACTATCATGAACCTAGTACTGTTCACTTTGATTTTTGGGTAGAAAGCTATGAGCTTTATTTGGGGATTATGCATAAAGCAACATAGAACCCCTCTTAACCTTGATGTTAACTTGCATATGATGTTGAACTACATGCTACCCACAAGTTTATCACCCTATGTCAACTATTATCATGTTATCACCTTTGCCTATGATGTTAAACTACATGCTACCCACAAGTTTATTTGCTAAGTTTGATGTCATGCATGTTTTTGAGGCCAATAATCCTATATGCTAGTTGTGATGAACACCTTTGCCTCAAATATCCTCACGTTTAACTTATGACCAACTTTACCACCTTATGCCCATCTTGGTCATATTTTTATGTTCCTTGATTCACTAGTGTTGATGCAAATTTACGTGCGAATGGGAATACGTTATGGGTAGTTAGGCAAACTTGAAATGACATGAAAAACATGACTTGAAATGTGACATGAAACTTGATTATACTTGGAAACTTGAATGTGGTCATGACATGTAGAAAACCATAAAGTGGGCAACTCGAGGTTGGGTTGAGTTTGTAGCGTAAATCTGCCCGGAACCGCCCGGCAAATCTAGTGGCTACAAACAATAGGATCCAATGTGAGTAGTTGGTCATATCGCGCTTGAAACCCGAGGTTAGACTAGGATGTGGTGTAAATATGCCCGGACCCGCCCGGCATATCCAGTAACCACAACAAAGTCTAATGTGAGAGGTTGGGTGCATTAAATTAATTAATGCCACATGTTAGGGTTAAGTCATGAACCACTTGGATACACTTAACCCACTTGATGCATGATTGGATAGGGTTAACCACACTTAACCCGTTAGAAACCCTAGTTACGTGGTCCTTTTCAGCAGTAACCCTCTTGGTTGTATCAAGATACCCTAGGGACTACGCTAGGGTGGGGCACGATTACAGGGCTGATTGTAAGCGACCAAAACGACGGCTGAGTTGGTGCGCCGGTGTAGGTTCAGGCGGACAATGGTCGTGCACATAGTCCGGAGTTAAAAAAAGCAGGCACGGGCACTAGTAGGTTCAGACTGTGCGTGCTTGGTTTTTGTCAGTTGTTGGCACCTTAGGACTTGATACACCCTAAGGTGGACCTAGCACAGTTGGCTACATTTCGTGATTGGGCCGTATGACACCGACACTCGAAGAGTTAGGCTTATAGGGAGCCGATCGACTAAATCGTGTAGTTGGAGCTTGATTTGGGTCATCTCATGATATTGGGCCAAGGGATCATTTCTTGTTTATACTAGACATGGGTTAGAATACTAGTACTTTTGGTGCAAAACTAAACCTTGTACATGCGATGCCACACTTGATCTACCTTGTTATCTATTTATCATGCCAGTTAGTCACCATCTTTATGTTTCATCTCAGTTTCTCATGTTTAGTTAACTTTATTATTTTTTATACTAATAGTAGGTAGGACTTACCAGTCTTTATGACTGACCCTTTTTCTTTCGCCTCTTTTCTTCCGTCCCCCCCCCCCCCAAAGGTTCTCAGGGAGGGAACACTACTGCTTAGCTTGGACATTTGGCTTGCTTTCCTGACAGCTCATGTATGGTTTGGACTTGAGCTTGCTATGGCTTCATCACATCTATCTCGGGGATAGTTTACTTTATGTTATTTCAGTTTATGTTTTCTAGACTTTTGGTAGTTGGAAAATAATGACGAAGTACTTTGATGTAAGTTGACGATTATGTTTTGAAATGATGGTTTTTAAATTTCTACTGCTGCTTTAATTATTTATTTTTCTATGTTCTGTCTTGTGATATCTCTGTGCATGTTTACCTAGACAACAACCCTCCAAAGCTAGTGCATTCTCTCGTGAATGGCCCTGGCGGAGGTGGGGTGTTACATTTGGTATCTGAGCATAAGGTTTTACTAGACCGGACAAAAGTTTTAAAAACCCTTTTTGAAAAATTATTTTCAAAACCAATTAAGTATTTTTCCAAGAAAAGTCTAGTTTATTTTAAAAGGCTATTCCCCAAAAAACCATTAGCACTATCCTTCGTTTCCACGTTCTAAATTTATCTTTTCCTTTTTCAGCATGGCCGATCTTAACCTTCCCGAGGGAGTACCCATACCCGGATGGTTCTGAAGGTTCTTGGAAGCTAGGGCCAACGATGCGGGCCCAGCAAACACTCCCACTCCTCCTCCCGTACCTGAGGTTCCTCCTCCTCCTCCTCAGTGTCCACAAGCAGATTTCGCAAAGATTTGCAAAGACTTTAAGGCGATGGGTGGCAAGAATTTTTTTGTGACAGAGACTTATGTTGAGGCAAGAAACTGGTTAAAGGAAACTGAAGACCTTTTTGCTATCTTTGATGTAGAAGATCGTAGGAAAGTTCTATTGGCAGTATGGCTATTGAAAGAGGAAGCTGCTTATTGGTGGGAAGTCACCAATGCTACTAGGCCTATAGAGACTTGGGCCGACTTTAGGATGAGGTTTGGGCTTAAGTTTATATCATCCGCTGAGGAGAATCTGCAAATGGAGAAGTTTATATCTTTGAAGCAAGGGGACATGACCATGAGGGAGTATGTGAATAAGTTTAACCAGCTTGCTCGATTTGGTTTAGACATGGTTAACACACCTCAGAAGAAGGCTCTACGCTTTGCTCGAGGATTGAATGAGCCATTACAAGGTTTGGCTATGTCTCATATACCCATGGGGGCCACTTTTGAGAGCTTAGTGGATATGGACTTGCTTCAAGGAGATGATAAGAATGGCAAGAAAGAAGTTAACCTTAATGAGACTCAAACCAAGAAGGCGGACTCCAAGTGGGGAGGCAACCAGAACAACCAGAGCAACCAGAACAGCAAGAACAATAAGAAAAACAAGGGTACCAAGGCCAACAACAACAAGGCAAGGGACCAAGAAATTGTAACTTCTGTGGGATCACTGGACACATAGCCAAAGATTGTAGGAAGAAGAGGAAGTTGGTAGAATGCTTTCATTGCGGAGAGTCTAGACACTTCAGTAAGGATTGCCCAAAGAAGCAAGGATAGGGGCAAGGATAGACTCAGCAGGCAGGACCTCCTGGAGGGCAGATGCCTGCTCTCAACACTACTCCAGCTCCGGACCGAGGTAGTATTTCTGTAGAAAGCCTTGTTTACATTTCTGGTTTTCCTGTTCGAACTTTATTTGATTCGGGCGCATCGCATACCATTATTTCTTCTGACATTGTTGAAAGTTTGCACCTAAGTACTAGTCTAGTTGAGGATCCCGTTAGTGTTTCAAATCCAATTGGGGGTTCCCCCCATCTATCTATGATTTGTATGGATTTGAGGATTTCTATCTTGACCGTAGAATTCACATGTAATGCTTATGTTCTCGGATTTATGGGATACGTGTTGATTTTGGGCATGGATTGGTTGTCCAGTTATGGAGCCATTCTCGATTGTGAGCATAGGGTAGTGAGGCTTATGACTCGCCTTGGCAATACCCTAGAGATTTCTTGTAACCCTCTGGATCCCGTCATGTTATGTTATCTTGAATCCCTCGACTCGTCTATTGACAATCTTCAATCTGTGAGGGTGGTCCGAGAATATCCTGATGTTTTTGATGAGGTGAAGGGGTTACCCCCTAAACGCGAGATAGACTTCCGTATTTATCTTGTTGATAATGCCAAGCCATTTTCATTGCCTGTTAGGCACATGGCCCCACGAGAAAGAAGAGAGCTTAGCAAGCAAATCAAGGAGTTGCTTGAGAAAAATTTCATTAGGCGAAGCATTTCTGAATGGGGTGCTTCTGTGGTATTCGCTACTAAGGCGGATGGTTCGCTTCGTCTATGTGTTGATTATCGTGAGTTAAACAAGATGACAAAGAAGAATAGGCACCGTTACTGAGGATTGATGATCTCTTTGACCAGCTTGTTGGTGCTTCTGTTTTCTCTCAGCTCGATCTAGCCACCGGATTCCATCAGCATAGAGTGTCTGAGGATAGTATTGACAAGACTGCGTTTAGGACTCCAGATGGATTCTTTGAATGGGTAGTCATGCCGTTCGGTTTGACTAATGCACCTGCATACTTCGTTGATTTTATGAGTAGGGTGTTCAGGGAGTTCCTTAACAAGTTTGTGGTTGTCTTCATGGATGATATTCTGATCTTCTCTACGGACGAGGAAGAGCATGCTATACATCTCAAGGAGGTTATGGATAAGCTTAGAGCTCATCAGTTAAAAGCCAAGTTCTCCAAATGCCATTTCTGGAGAAGGGAAGTTCGGTTCCTTGGGCATATAGTTTCTAAGCAAGGCATAGTTGTGGATCCCGCTAAAGTGGTGGCGGTACAAGACTGGAAAGTTCTGAAGAACGCAACTGAAGTGAGAAGCTTTCTCGGTCTGGCAGGATTTTATAGGAAGTTCATTAAGGACTTCGCTAGGATTTCATCCCCTCTTACTAAGTTAACGAAGAAGAACTTAGTCTTTGCATGGGACTTAGAGTGTAAGCTTGCTTTTCAAAGGCTCAAGAAAGCCCTCACCACAGCTCCAGTTCTAGCATTACCCGATGGAGGGAAGTTGTTTGCCGTGTACACCGATGCATGTGGCATGGGATTAGGCGCTGTCCTGATGCAAGAAGGGAGAGTGATATGCTTTGGGGGTAGGCAACTCAAAGTTCATGAGAAGAACTATCCCACTCATGATTTAGATTTGGCGGCGATCGTCTTTGCACTCAAGTCTTGGCGCCATTATCTTCTAGGTGAAAGGTTTGAGTTATATACTGATCACAAGTCGCTCAAGTCCCTCTTCTCACAGAAAGATTTGAATCTAAGGCAGCAGAAATGGATGGAATTCTTGGCATCATATGATTTCGATATAGCTTATACCCCTGGCAAGTGTAATGTTGTGGCGGATGCGCTAAGTAGAAGAAGGTTGACTTTGAGTCCCATGTTTTTTGAGATGAAGAGCCTAGAGTTCTTGGCAACCTTTGATTTTACACCTGTTGTTGAGTCGATGACTGGTTCGTTAGCATCCCTTGAGCTTAGACCTACACTTCTTGATCAAGTGGGGACTTCACAGAGGGAAGACCCGCAGATAGTCGAGATCATGGACAAGTTGATTCGAGGTGAGACGTCAAGTCACCTCGCTAGATATACTATTGATGACAAGGGATGGCTAAGGCGTGATGGAAGACTATGTGTCCCACAAGTGGGATACTTAGTAAATAAAGTTCTTAAGGAGGCGCATCACTCGAGGAGGACCATACATCGCAGAGGGGATAAGATGTACCAGGATATGAAGCGCATTTTCTTTTGGAATGGGATGAAAAAGGATGTTGCAGAGTTTGTTTCCAGATGCATTGTTTGCCAACAAGTAAAGGCCGAGTCGAAGAAGCCCGGTGGACTACTGCATCCATTGGTGGTCCCGCAATGGAAGTGGGAAAGTATCTCTATGGATTTTGTGGATGGATTGCCGAGATCAAGGAAGGGGAATACTAGCATATGGGTCATAGTGGATAGACTCACGAAGAGCGCTCATTTCATTCCAGTAAAGAGCAAGAGGACCTCATCATGGCTAGCATCTGTATATCTTCGAGAGATAGTACGATTGCATGGAGTTCCTTCTAGCATAGATAGCGATCGTGACCCGATCTTCACTAGCCAATTTTGGAATAGTTTTCAAGAAGCGATGGGTACGCGATTGAATCTAAGTACGGCCTATCACCCATAGACGGATGGTCAGACCGAAAGGGTGAATAGGGTACTAGAAGATCTGTTGAGGCTATGCATTCTTGACTTTGGTGGCACTTGGGAAGACCTCCTCCCTCTCGTAGAGTTTGCTTCTAATAACAGCTACCAAGCAATCATAGTGATGGCACCATTCGAAGCTTTGTATGGGAGGCCATGCAAGTCACCAATGTGTTGGTGGGAGACGACGGATAAGCTTATACTTGGGCCCAACATGATAAGGGACACATCCGAGAAGGTTGAGTTGATTCGAAGGCGGATGAAAACGGCCCAGGACAGACAGAAATCCTATGTAGACAAGCGAGGGACAGACTTAGAGTTTGAAGTTGGAGATATGGTCTTTGTGAAGGTTTCTCCTTTGCGAAATGTGGTTCGTTTTGGAGCAGTTGGAAAGCTAGCACCAAGGTTCGTTGGACCCTTCCCTATCATCGAGAAAATAGGGCAAATGGCTTATAGGGTGGAATTGCCCGAGAAGTTGGCTGGAGTGCACAATGTTTTTCATGTCTCGCATCACCGAAAATGCCTACATGAATCAGCCGAAGTAGTTGAGCCTAGCATTTTTGAAGACCTAGAGGTAGAGAAAGAGGCAACCCTGAGGCGAGCTCCGATTCGTATATTGGGAACGGAGATCAAGAAGCTGAGGAATCGAGAAGTCAAGTTGGTAAAGGTTCAGTGGAGTGAAGCCGATGAAGATGCAACTTGGGAAACCGAGGAGAAGATGCGTGGGCTTTATCCATTTCTTTTTGAGGGTACATTCTCAATCTCCTTTCCTAGTTAGCATATCTTTCTTTTGCTATCCATGTTTATCTTGTTATTTCATAAATCTTATCATGAGAACCTTAGATAGAAATCCTTTGGATGAAACATGTATTTGAAACATGTTATGCTTGATGGTTGCAAGTGTTTGCAAGGGGTAACTCGTGGATGCATGATACACGTTAGGCACTAAGATCGGCTCACACACTTTCATATTGCATATGCATGACTGTTTATGCTTATTCGTGGATGAAACTTGTTATGCTATCACGTGGATGTTGCATATGAAAGAATGTTATGTGCACTCATGTAGAGATTATAAATTATGTTAGGAATTTGCATACATTTGGACTCATTGCACTAACATATTCTGCATTAAGGAGGTTTACTAAGTCAGTAACCGCCTGATTTTTGCATTAGATAGGTGCATACACACACACTTTTGCATATGTACATACAGCATTGGAAATCTTTTAAGGACAATGATTACTTGTGGATGATTTTTGAGTAGATGGATGATGGATGGTAGGATACGTTCTTCCTAACTTGGAGATTTCGGGGACGAAATCCTTTAAGGTGGGGAGAATGCAACAACCCGAATTTTTATAACATGTCAAAACAAGAAATCGGGGCAGAATTAAATTATATGTTAAGAATCAATGGGAACGGGTTACGCCATTGCGTTCGTCTCGAAATTCTACTTGAAAAAAAGTCCGAAATTTCGAAAATCGGAGTCCGTATGACGAATTTATGGCCCATAAAAGATTTCAGAAAATTCAAAATTCAGCCCGAAATTCAAATCTAGCAAGAAACAGATTGGGTGGGAAATTTTCCCACCCTACCCCAGGTCGACTGGGGGGTCGACTAGGGAGTCGACCTGCCCCCCCCAGGTAGACTGGGGTGTCGACCTGGGGGTCGACCCCCCCTGTTCGGACCCTGTTGGTCTGGTGCACCATTTTGCTCCTTTGGTCTGTATACTTGGCCTGTGACGGGATTTGATGATTCTGATCTAAATTAGGGTTAATCCTATGGCCTAAACTAGTCCCTACACCTATAAAAACACCCTAATACCTAGCCTAAACCACCACAAATCATCCAAACAACTAAATTGTGCCAAAAAGCTCCCTAATCATGGCCTCCACCTTCATCTTGAGAGCTTCTAAGGCAAAAAGGAGCCATCTTTCTTCATCAAATCAAAGGAGCTACTTATTCTCAAGGCTTCTAGTGTTGCTACATCATTCCTAGAGCTTCTACAACGTCTATATCTTGTTCTATTTGTGTTCTAGTTCTCATAGCCACGATTTGTAAGCCCCAGTCTACTCTTAGATTTAAACTATTAAGTTAATATGAACATGTGGCAAGTTGAAATGGGATTTTTGGTGTAATACTTGTCTTGGGGCTATATTTGTATGCATAGATCCATTTATGGCTCTTTTGATCTATGATAGTGGAACTATCATGACCCTAGTACCGTTCACTTTGATTTTTGGGTAGAAAGCTATGAGCTTTATTTGGGGATTATGCATAATGCAACATAGAACCCCTCATAACCTTGATTTTAACTTGCATATGATGTTGAACTACATGCTACCCAGAAGTTTATCACCCTATGTCAACTATTATCATGTTATCACCTTTGCCTATGATGTTGAACTACATGCTACCCACAAGTTTATTTGCTAAGTCTGATGTCGTGCATGTTTTTGAGGCCAATAATCCTATATGCTAGTTGTGATGAACACCTTTGCCTCAAATATCTTCATGTTTAACTTATGACCAACTTTACCACCTTATGCCCATCTTGGTCATATTTTTATGTTCCTTGATTCACTTGTGTTGATGCGAATTTACGTGCGAATGGGAATACGTTATGATTAGTTAGGCAAACTTGAAATGACATGAAAAACATGACTTGAAATGTGACATGAAACTTGATTATGCTTGGAAACATGAATGTGGTCATGACATGTAGAAAACCATAAAGTGGCCAACTCGAGGTTGGGTAGAGTTTGTAGCATAAATATGCCCGGAACCGCCCGGCAAATCCAGTGGCTACAAACAATAGGATCCAATGTGAGCAGTTGGTCATATCGCGCTTGAAACCCAAGGTTAGACTAGGTTGTGCTGTAAATCTGCCCGGACCCGCCCGGCATATCCAGTAACCACAACAAAGTCTAATGTGAGAGGTAGGGTGCATTAAATTAATTAATGCCACATGTTAGGGTTAAGTCATGAACCACTTGGATACACTTAACCCACTTGATACATGATTGGATAGGGTTAACCACACTTAACCCGTTAGAAACCCTAGTTACGTGGTCCTTTTCAGCAGTAACCCTCTTGGTTGTATCACGACACCCTAGGGACTAGGCTAGGGTGGGGCACGATTACTGGGCTGATTGTAATCGACCAGAACGACGGCTGAGTTAGTGCGTCGGTGTAGGTTTAGGCGGACTATGGTCGTGCACATAGTCTAGAGTTGAAAAAGCAGGCACGGGCACCAGTAGTTTCAGACTGTGCGTGCTTGGTTTGTGTCAGTGGTTGGCACCTTAGGACTTGATACACCCTAAGGTGGACCTAGCACAGTTGACTACATTTCGTGATTGGGCCGAATGATACCGACACTCGACGAGTTAGGCTTATAAGGAGCCGATCGACTAGATCATGTAGTTGGACCTTAATTTGTGTCATCTCATGATATTGGGCCAAGGGATCAGTTCTTGTTTATACTTGACATGGGTTAGAATACTAGTACTTTTGGTGCAAAACTAAACCTTGTATATGCGATGCCACACTTGATCTACCTTGTTATCTATTTATCATGCCAGTTAGTCACCATCTTTATGTTTCATCTCAGTTTCTCATGTTTAGTTAACTTTATTAGTTTTTATACTAATAGTAGGTAGGACTTACCAGTCTTTATGATTGACCCTTTTTCTTTCGCCTCTTTTCTTCCGTCCCCCCCCCCCTAAGTTCTCTGGGAGGGAACACTAGTGCTTAGCTTGGACATTTGGCTTGCTTTCTTGACAGCTCATGTACGGTTTGGACTTGAGCTTGCTGTGACTTCATCACATCTATCTTGGGGATAGTTTACTTTATGTTATTTCAGTTTATGTTTTATAGACTTGTGGTAGTTGGAAAATAATGACCAAGTACTTTGATGTAAGTTGACTATTTGGTTTTGAAATGATGGTTTTTAAATTTCTACCGCTGCTTTACTTATTTATTTATCTATGTTCTGTCTTGTGATATCTTTGTGCATGTTTACCTAGACAACACCCCTCCAAAGCTAGTGCATTCTCTTGTGAATGGCCCTGGCGGAGGTGGGGTGTTACAAAATGCTTCTTTGTAAATGGTTTTGAAAATAATTTCAAAAGGTTTTAAAAACTTTTGCCCAATCTGGTAACCTTCTGCTCTGATACCAAATGTAACACCCCACCTCCGCTAGGGTCATTCACAAAGGGAATGCACTAGATTTGGTAGAGCATTATCTAGGTAAACATTCACAGAAATTTTACAAGATAGAACATATAAAACAACGGAAGAAGAACCAAATTTCATTGCTTTAAAATCTAGAAAGGTCTAAAGCCTTTTACATCAAAATGCTATTAAATCAATTTCATCGAAATCTGTCTTGCAATAGTAAAGAAGCATAAAACCATAAATCATTCCCCAAGTAAAACAGCAAAGCAAGCCATAGACAAGAGAAATCCAAGTAGTACATGAAAGAGCCTTGGAGCCTGGTAAGATCTGAACTAAGCTGTATTCCCACCCTGCGAACCTAGGGGGTGAAACGAAAGAAAAAGAGGCGAAACAAACTTGGTCAGTCATAAAGACTGAGTAACTCAGTATAAAAAAAGGTGAAGATAATATGGCATGAATAAACTGAAAGTAAACATAAGCATGATGACAAGGTAAGCTACAAGCACGATGAATCAATTATAACATTGCAAGGTTTATATTAAGTATAACATCGCAAGATTTCTAAGCTTCACCATTTCACTATTTTCTTTGATTTCCTATATTCTCTGCACCAACTGTACTAGTACCCCAACCCGTATCATCCTTTCCATGTATATGTACAGTCCCTTGCCGTTTATCGTACGGGTTTCATCACGTATTTCTATACTACTTCAAAGTAGTGCCACCATTCTTGGAATCGTTTGGACTACCACCCTTTTTCTGGCTAGGTTTCCTTATCATGAACTATCGCGTCTTCAACTACGATTTATGCCACCTAGGACCACTAGGGATTATGCTACCTATTGAACGTTTTCAAGATTCGTTTAGGGTTAATGCCACCTAGGACCACTAGGGATTATGCTACCTAACGAATTCCACGTAAAGATTTATTAATCGATCGGCTCCCTACAAGCCCTTTCTCGTTCATGTGCCTGTGTCATATGGCCCAATCATGAAATGTAGTTACCTGTTCTAGGTCCACCATGGGGTGTATCAAGCCCTATGGTGCCAACCATCGACACGAATCAAGCACGCACAGTGTAAACCTACTGGTGCCCAATGCCTGCTTTTTCAACTCCGGACTATGTGCACGACCATAGTCCTCCTGAACCTACAATGGCGCACCAACTCAGCCGTCGTTCTGGTCGATTACAATCAGCCCAGTAATCGTGCCCTACCCTGCCTAGTTCCAGGGTACCATGATACATATAGTGGGTTACTGCTGGAAAGGACCGCGTAACTAGGGTTTTCGTCCAGTAGGTTAAGTGTTGTCATTTAAGTTCGAGACTTAACCCCATCACTCTAGCATGTCAAGTTCGTTAAGTATATTCAAGCGGTTCATAACTTAACCCTATCAAATCATCATGTCAAATTGGTTAAGTATATTCAAGTGGTTCATGACTTAACCCTATCAAATTATCATGTCAAATTGGTTAAGTATATTCAAGCGGTTCGTGACTTAACCCTGTCAGGTCATCGTTTCAAATTGGTTAAGTATATTCAAGTGGTTCATGACTTAACCCTATCAAATCATCGTGTCAAATTGGTTAAGTATTTCAATTAATTCATGGCTTAACCCGCCCACGTATCATGCAAAGTTGGTTAAGTATTATATATATGTTCCAGTTGACTTAACCCTGCCACGTGTCATGTTATATTGGTTAAGTGTCATTAGTCTAGTCATATTACTTAACCCACCGATTGGTCTGATTAACAGTTACGTTGGTTAAGCCTACAATTGTAAGTTTTACATGTTCTTAACTCATACTGGTTAGGTCCACATTTACATGTCAAATTTCCATGATATCCCACCTAACCCTCTAACCGTACCCACGTCTTATTATGGTTAGTATTCCTTAATTCATTCATTATGACGAACGAATCATGACCTCTCACATTATACCGTGTACTTTGTGGCCACTGGATTTGCCGAGCAGTTCCAGGCAGATTTACACCACAAAATGAGTCTAACCTCGTGTCATAAATCGTTACGCCTACAATTCGACCTTTGACCTCTCACATTAGACTGACACTTTGTGGCTACTGGATTTGCCGGGCGGTTCTGGGCAGATTTACACCACTAACTGAGTCTAACCTCGTGTCAAAGTTTCATTAATGGTCATATTACTCCCAAAACACCAATGTCTATTCACGTGTTTAACATATAGAAATGTTCATGTTCGTGTTCAAGTCAATTATCCAATACACAGTCATTTTCATGTTTCAAATTCCCAACTTTGCATATTAATAAACATATGCCCAAGTTCCAAAATTACATCCCAATTTATATATATATATATATATATGGATATATATACCCAATTCTAGTCAATTTACATATGTCCAATTCTTGCCTATTTACATGTATGCCAAGTTTATGCTATTTCACCAACATCGAGTCCTAGCCAAAATTGCATGTATCATGCCCAAATAAACCCAAATCATGATTCATGATGTAGTTGTCCCAAATTGTAATCTTTTTATTACAACACACGCCAACTACCCAAGTTCATAATACATATTTGTGCCAATTATCAAATTTACAATCGCTTTTATATTCAAATCCCCAATTCTACATATGCCCAATCGTAAGCCAAATCTTTTGATTTAATTTTCATAGGCCCGAACTCATGGTTTAATTTACATGCCAAATTACATACATGTTATATATACCAAATCTCATGTTACATTACATAGATCCTATTTGTGCCAAATTCTATGCATATAATATTTATGCAAATTTGTTTATAACAAGATTATACCAAAATTTACAGATCAAGCCCAAACTTACAAATATACTGATAATATCCAATTTCATGTTGCCAATTATTACATCATGTTCATAAAGGCAATAATCCCATAATTCCCCCATATACATATCGTACGAAAATCGCGATTTTAGGCCAAGGTCCGAAATTGACCAAGGTTCATGAAAAGAAAATAAATTGGGGGAGATAGAAATTGAATAAAAAAATGAGATCAGAGGAAAACATCATCATAGGCATAAATATTACAACTTGATGATAACATCATCACAAATCAAGAAAACTGCTGAATAGACCATAAACTTGACATGAACATAAAGATAGACAAGTCCCAAAACAGAGGATTAAAGGGGCAACAGAGATAGATCAGAATTGATAAACATACTTAGATCCAATTCCACTTTATTTCATGTCCATATTATAATTAACTGTTTAAATCTAAAAACAACTAGAACTTACAGAGCATGGCTAGGTAATTAGGAAGTGAAATTGTCATAGAACGTTGTAGTAGTGTTGATTTATTGTCTTGAATCATTGTACAAGCTTTAATCTTCGAATTGGATTGAGTTTGTATGCTTGTTCTTTAATTTAGGGGCGGCGGCCATGGTTCAAGAGGGGGTTTAGCAGCAAAATGGTGTAAGAATGATTTGATATGAATTAGGTTAGGTCTAAGGGTGTTTTTATAGGTGTAGCAACTGGTTTAGGCCCTTAGATTAACCCTAGAATCAATCCGGACCATCAAAACACATCTTAGGCTTCAAAACTGAGTTCTAGGTCAAACCAGGCCGACCAGGTCGACCTGTAAGGTGGGGGTCGACACAATGGTCGACCTGGGGTGTAGGTCGACCCTATGGTCGACCCCCTGGTCCAGTCCTGCCTGAAAACTACTGAAACTTGTACATGCCATAACTTCTTCATCCGGACTCCGATTTTCGAAAACTCGGACTCTGTTTCATGCAAAATTTCACGACGAACGCAATGGCGTAACCCGTTTCCTTTGATTCTTATTTTAAAATTTAATTCTGCCTTGATTTCTTGTTTTAACATGTTATAAAAATACAGGTTGTTACAGGATCCCCCGTAGTGAACCCTTTGATCCTGTAGGGCCGGTCCACAAATATACCTTAGTGAATTGGCAATTCCTGAACACACATCTCCCGGTCACATTGAACCTATAAAATGGTCACTATCGACCAATAAATCCGAGGCCTCGAAATCCATCATCCACATAAGTAAAAATGTCAGGGATTGTAAACGCTTACACCACTTCTAGCTAGAAAGAAACGTGTGCACTCCCTGCGTTCCCTTGCTTCGTTTCTGACCCTTACCGGGGTGTGAGGCTCGCAAGGTAACGCTATATACAAAACTATGCCAAAATAGGCTATGCTTTGATCAGCAACCACAAGGCTCTTTTTTTCAACAAAAGCCTTGATCATTTGCATCTTGGCATGCCACATTGACAATCCATGCCAGGCGATCGATAACTACCAATATATAACCTTTGAGCTCATGCATCTCAGAGAAGGGTGTTAAGCAAGAGAATAAAATCTCCTCCAACACATATATATATATATATTAAATAGAAATCAACTTAATTTACATGGAATGAAATCCAATGTCAGACACACATCAATTTACAAGTCCGTTCTGGATCTAAACGAAACCGGAGACACCTTGTTCCTCGTCCCGTATGTCCAATACGGAAGAGAGGTTCTCGCATATCCGTACAATCAACAAGTACGTCCGGACAAACTACCACTTTTAACCCTTTACTGGGAGCTAACCAGTTCAGAGTATCAGTAGTCGCCCATTCGATGTGAAGAACGCCGGTCTTTAATCACCATCTTCAATGTCTTTGACTTTAATCATCGTAGTAATTATTCAGAATGGGTTAAACCCGGCCTTTCCGAATAACTCTCGCATTTATATTCAAAAATCAAGTTGTATAGAGACAACATATGCCTCATTCCAATTCAGAATATTCTTTTGATAAAATATTCATATCATTAGGGAAAGTTCCCATTAATTTTATCAAAGATAAATTCTTTTAAATTTATTCTTTAATCTTCTTTTTAAAGATTACTTAAAACTCCAATTTCATTTTAATATCAAAAATCATGACTTTATGATTATTCAACTTTTAAGAAATTAATCTTGTCTTTAACTGGGTTAAAGAACTAATGTCATTTAAAACAGTTCACGATAAACCCAAAATCATCAACCATTAAATATGGAATTTTCACAGAAATCAAATCAATGTATAATCGATATAAATTTCCGTATCAGACTAGTAATATAAATGGAATAACGGAAAAGCTTTTAAATTCCATATATAGTAACAGTCTTCTTTAAAAGAAGCCTATCTCAATTATTATCAAATCGAATGTCCATTCAATTCCAATTTAATATTTTAAATTGGACAAACTTGACTTTGGAATTTTTTTGTTTAAATCTTTGTAAAAAGATTTATAAATTCCAAATTATATTTTCATTGTTAATTACGTTAAAGAACATATGTCGTTTAAAACATAGTTCACAATAAACCCAATTCACATATCATTTTATTCCAATTACTAAATATAACTGGAACTATAGTAATCTTAATTAAAAGATTTATTCTTTTCATACGGGGTTTAAGAACAGTGTTATTTAAGACACCATCCACGACAACCCAAATCCAATCTTTTTATTAAATTCCAATTAAATATCAGTTAATTGGAAGTCTTCATTAAATATTAATTTAAAAGATTTATTCTAATTAGTAATTAGTTCATTGCGATAAAAATATATTTTTGTCTTTTGTGTCCATCCAAAAACAGATATAGGAATCATCTTTTTATTCTTCATTGAATATTATTTTAAAATATACGTTATTTAAAAATATTCTTTATACAGAAAATATTCTTTACATAAAAAATTATATATATTACAATGTTCTTTTTTATATTATTCTATATTTAAAAGATATTCTGAACCAGAATGCGACTCAATCAATTACCATATAATTTTGGTTATATGGATTTCATACATCGCACGTATATGACAATAATAATAAATAATCATTAAACCATCCATTCACATCCAGAGTGAAATTTATAACTGTGTGAGCATTAAAATGAATAAATAACGCTCATCGCAGCCTATCAATCCATCGATTGACATTCAACTAAATATTGGGACTAGTGTATGTCAAATATCATCCCAATACCCATGTGGGGTTTTAAACCAACAACAGTTAATCTAAATACATAATTGATTAATGAATTTCAACCAATTTTAATTCTTCTAACATTTTAATGATAGTGAACAAAATATGTTATAATATTCCTAATGCCAAATAAAAATGTATTTTTGTAACATCCCAGAATTTTAACTATGTTTGATATGGATTTTTTTTTATAATATTGGATTTTCTGAATATAAATTGATTTTTATTAGGTTTAAATATGAATTTTAACTTTGTATAAGTATTTTGTTTTATTTATTATGATTTTTATAAGAAAACTTATTTTGAAAATTATAATTATTAGATTTATGTTTAAGTAATGATATTTTCTGATTTTGATAATATTGATTTGTAAAATATGAATTTGGTAAAGGATAATTTATTTTATGATTTTACAAGAATAATAATTATTATTTTATTTATTTTGATAAGTTATATGATAAGTTTTACTTGAATTATAAATGAGAATGATTATTAATAAGTTTGGATTTGTTGATACTATTTGTCGTTCGATCGGATTTGTCAAACTATAACATGAATTAGTAGCGTTAGAATTAAGTGTTGCCTTTAGTTTTCATAGCATTTAAGGGAAATGCTACCAAAAGTTCACCTTCTCTTCTTAAGACAAGTGTTAAGACACATGTCTTTATGCATGGTCCCTTTCATGCATGTAATACACATGTCCTATGATGTGTCTCTCTCTCCTTACTCCTCTTTTCCTATAAATACCACCCTTTCCTTCCACTTTTTCATTCATTCTCATTTCTTTTCTTTCTCTTCTTCTTAAAGCTTATGGCCATGGTTTCCATGGCATAAGTCTTCCTCCTTCCCACCACCACCTTGCCAAAGTTCGTCATTTCTCCTCTTCCTCCTCTTATAATATAAAGAGAGATTAGTGTATATTATATTATATATATATTTTTGTGAAGAAGACGTTGCGCCGAAATACTGTCCGACGATTCACTCAACTAGGCTCACCTACCGTGAAGATTTGGAAAGCTGTTAGGTGAGAACTTCTAATTTAAATTTTATTTAAATTAGTTCATTTTAATTAGCTGAGATTAATTATAATTTGTTGATGATGATTGTGTGATGGATGTTGATGTTTGAATGGTTGTTCATGAATTAGATAATACACTGAACACGAGTAAGCGTTATTGTCTGTAACGCTTGTGCACAGTTTAATGTTGTTGTGATGAATGAATTCATATCCATTTGATCGTATAGTTCATTTGGATAGATATGATTGCATTGTATGATCACACACACACAAACACACCGTGGTTGTGGAATATATGGGTGATCGATTTAGATTCTCCTTCATATATATGATTTTATTTAATTATTAAATAAGATTTAAAAATTTTGGTTTTGAAATTAATATCAACTTTTAAATATTGAATTAGGAGTTGGAAAATAATTTAAATTATGTATTGATTTTGTATAACGATCTTTATATCTATGCAAAACTGGTTTTGGAAGAAAAAAAATATTTTCAATTTAAATTCGAAATGAGATTTTTAATTTGAATATGGTTTTTATATAATAATGATATAATATACACCAGAACGTTCTAGGATGACAGAGAGGATAGTGTCTAGGCTTGGGTTTGGAAAATCAGTTTCCTGCTCTCCCTGGCTATCCCTAACTGATCCGACGGATGGGATGGTTAAATAAAAATCTAATTTGAAATTATTTGAATGGTGATTTAATTAGAATAAAAAAAGTTGTGTTTTAAATCCAAATAATTTGAAAAGTCAATTTAAATGATTTATATAAGTTTATAATGATTTTTAAGGTAATTTGAAGTATTTAAGAATAATGATTATTTTGGTCAAAATTAGAGCTTGTCGCATTATGGCAATATGTAAATGCTTATAACTTTTCGAATTTAAATCGGATTTCCACGAAACTAAAAACGTTTGATTCCTATTTACGAGAGCTTTCAAATGAGTGAAAGCAGATTTTAATTTCGGGTTATAGTTTTCAAGTTATGTTTGAAACCGTTTTGGAAAAGATCGATGTAAGAACAATTTTTGCCCATAACTATAAACAGCTATTTTTAAATTATTTAAAAATATGGAAAAAATTGTAAAATCATTACAAATTATGAAAAGGTGTTTTCAATTGTAAAGTTTAAGTTTTGGCTAAGATAAACGATATTTTGATCAAAATAGTTAAGATAACTATTTTGTAACACTTTTGTAACACTTTTGGAACGCTATTGTAACGCTTTCTTCGAAAACAATCTATTTTGAAGTTTTAACCCGTAAACGATGTTCCGAACTATAAGTAATGATTTGTGGAATGTTTTCAAAGGTTTAAGAGTATTAGAAATATTTATATGGAATTTAGATTTATACTAATACAGGTTTTTAATACTAAATAATTGGATATGGTTGGAGATAAATCTTCGGATGTTTGATATTAGTTCGGTAAATGAAAACTCTTATTATCTGAGGAATTTAAAAGGGTATTTCACCGTTATTCCGCTTATAATATGAGTTGGATACGGAAATTAATATTGAAGATAAGTTGATGGTATCTCTATCCAGATCTAATGTCAAAGAGTTGAATAAACCTTTCAATTAAGATACGGGTTCTCACCTTGATTTAAATAAGCTAGATAGAAATAATCTTCGATATTTGGTATGAACCTCATGATGTAAATGTATACTATCTGGGGAATTTGAAAGATATTATTATATCGTTATTCTACTTATAATATTCGTTGATTATGAGAATTTATATCGAATATAAGTGGATAAAATTTCTGTGTAATTTATGATTTAATATCGATTGATTTGGGTTCTGTCGTGAAATCGTATCTTCAGTAATATCATCCTTGAAACCCGATGAGATTGAATGGTGGAAATTCATATCGTAATTGGGAATTTAATCAAATCTTTGATTCGAAAAAAAATTAAAAGTAAGGAATTGAAGTGAAGTTAAAATCTTTGATTTCAAAGAAGAGATAAGATGATAACGAGATGTATGAAATTTATAGTAATTCAAATCTTGAGTTATATATGAAATGATAACTATTTGGAAGGAGATTTGAATTGAAAAGCCTGTGTAAACCATAGCTACTATTTTAAAGTACGCTTATTACTTGGAAAGACCGGGATCGAGTATATGTTCGAAAACCATTCCAAGTAGTAATACGACGTTATTCAAGACTTTGTAAACGACCAAATGAAGACCGGGATTATTTGAATTGTTTAGATTGATTGTTGATTTATGTCTTGGTTGGGTAGGCCACCCAATACGAGGTATGGGTTGCATGAGACCTGAACATATTCAAGTATTTTCGGGTTGTTGTTCCGTTCAGACCCAGAACGGACTTATATGGATGGTGTGTCTGACATTGAAATTTACCGCATAGCATCGATTTCCGTTAATGTATATCGGATTTGTGGCAATAATATTATCCTCGTCTCTAAGTCATATGAATTTAGAGGATATGCATTGATTGAAATCAGTGATATGTCGTGAATTGTCAATGTGGCGTACCCAAGTTATGAAACGAGCTAGTGATGATCAAAGAATGGCTTATCGAAGCATCGCTTTGTGTATGACGTGAAATCGACAAACCTCACACCCCGGATTGATGAGAAACTGGAGGTTAGGTTTTATACTTATATATGAATTGATGATGAAGCTGTGCAGCAGTGGGAAACCACTTATGAACCTGGGGAAGTTGGGTATGTTCGGGGGGCCGTGTCTGGTCGAAAACCGTTGATCTACCCTGACGATGTGTATTCGGTGTCCGCGTATGGTCGAAAAAGCCGTTGAGGCACTTCGTTTTGTATCCCTGATTGATCTTTCGTGCCAGGAATCATCAAGTTGGAAATTCAACTTTTTATGCGAGCCATACGATTTTGATTGTATATATACATGGCAACATATATTATGGGGTATATGCTGTCTAGGATTAATACATTTACTTGCGAAATGTTTTCCACACTATATATATATATATTATGGTATTGAAGAGAATTTTACGTATAAAAGCATATTTGGTTGTCATAAGATAAAACTCGCCCATCTGGTGTGCGCTTGCATTGTGTGATGTGGGACGAGCTTATGATAGCTTCATTTTCAAAAGACATTGCGCATTTATATGCACGGGTATCCACCTGGAGTAAATCCGTTCCGCTTTAGCGGCGTGATCCGGTGAAGTTCCCAACTTTAAGAATGAACCTAACTGTTTTGAGTTCTCATACCAGTCCCACGACTGACCTGGAGTTTATTGTTCCCTCACCTAAACTCTGGGTGCCCATAATTTTGCATGGGCAGCTAGTAGTTTAGTTTGCAGTTATAGATCGTTGGAGCAGGATTCAGAGTGCTTTTAGAGTTGGAGTTCATGCAAGAGATGGGAGCTTCTACTATATCATATGATTTTCTTCCGCTGAGAGTATATTTTCTTTTCTTCCGTTGTATGTGTTGTAACTCTGATATTTTATGTAACTCTGATGTAACATTGTATTTCACAATGAAAAATTCTGTTATTTTGTTCAAAATATGTATGCACCCATAACAATTCGTCTTTTTGAACTGTTTGAGTCGGTTTAATTATCGGCAAGAACTGGGCAAAAAGGCGGGTCGTTACAGTTGGTATCAGAGCTTTGGTTATACAAAGCTACAGGGTACGTACATATTTGGACAAAAGAATAGAACTCCTCGGAGTTACATTATCTCATTAGAGATTGGGTTAGAAAATACCCTAGAATGAGATTCTGGAATATTATGATGAGAGAGCGTATTTTTGAAACCTATATAAGGTGTTTTTGAACAAGTAAACCATTATGAAAACGATAATTATTTGAAATATAATTGGAAATAAGGGTTTCAAGTGTTTTATACGACGTCAGGATTGGACTATCGAGTATATGGGGATTTTGAATATATGCCTAGCTAACGTATATACGAAGTCCAATATATACCAGGTAGATATAGGGTCACACTCTAGTCGCTCGAGGATGATTTTACTGATGACCATGGCACCATCAGTAGTTATTTTCGGGTTTCGAAAGTGGGATGACTATATAGTTCCAGTTAAGACGTCGAGGAATACTTAAACTACTTAGTATGTTTAAAATATTAAAAAGAATTTAATGTGAGGAAAATAGGTTATAACCATAAAAGGTATTATATTCCTTGAAGAATAAGTTAATATAAACGATAGATTTGAAATCAATGCCTAGCATGAACTGTAAAGGATAAAAATGCAAGTTAAACTATTTCGCTTATAGTATATTTTAGCAAATCTAAATCCCTCAAGAAATTAGAAAGAAATTTTACTGAAGAATCTATTTAAAAAAAAAAATTTAAATAGTAGTGAACATCGAAGTAGGAAGAAAACTGTTGCATGAGTAATTCAAAGGGTGATCGCTTATGATGCAAATTAAAACGGAACTTGAAGTAAGATTTACTCAAGAGAAAGTTAATGAAAGGTAAGTGATCCAAGAATAAATAACTTATATTTGTATCCTTTAGGTGCGCTCGACTTTCTTACCTTGGCCTAAGTTAGCTTCATCATTGAATTCAAACTGTTTATTAGTAGGTTTTAAAATTGTTAAGATTTATATTTGAACCAAATATAGCTTGAACATAATCAGAGCGCGCAGAGGAAGCATGATGGTATTTTAAAACTGTTTAAGAGATTTTCCAGCTAATTGAGTAAGAAAACTTTTCTAAATAAGATTTGGTATTTAAACAAAAATGAAAGAGATTATATATATATATATTGAATATTAAAGTGTATTTAGAAAAAGTGTTATTTGATTAGGTGAATACGAGACTAAAATATGAATATTAAATATAAGTTTAAATGGGTTGATATGAGATTTGAAACAATTGGAATAAAAATTTGAAATATAATTCTATCTCTTCGCTTGTCGCTGGGTTTTGCTCGACCCATTATCATATTTTGATTATCACCCTGAATTGTCATGCTTGAAATTTAACTATCCAACTTTATCTCTGAATTCTTCCTTTGGCCCTGCACTGATAAAGCCATGGACAAGTGAATTGATTTAAATTTGAAACCAGTATTTTGAATTATCTAATAAATTGAATTTGAATTTGTATTGAAAGCAATAGAATTTTAATACTGAATTTAGGCAAGATGTTATTTGCAAGATAATTGAACGATTAGGGAAAATTTTATTTGAGAACTTGGATTTAAATTTCTAATTTGAGCATTTAGTCTTATAATTGATAAGAAAACCATGGGTTCCGTAAGAGTAAGTTAGAAAGATAATTTTCTTACGGTCATAGACCTCTAAGTACTAGATAATATCTATCCCAGTTCTCCTTAATGGTAGGATAGAAGCTCTGAGTCTAACTCAGAGGATGCGATTTTTAAACAAGACCCGTGACGACCCTAGTAATCACGAGATCATAGAAGTATCATTAGACTCTACCTTTAGTGAGAATCAGACAGAGTACCCTGAGAATGATGTGAGCCTTGGTTCTGACCATTACATTTCTGGTATGTTGAGAGAGAAATTGGGATTTAAAATTTGTGAAGGAGTATAAATTTACTCGACTTCCTTTTCGAGGACGAAAAGTTTCTAAGGGGGGGTGAATGTAACATCCCAGAATTTTAACTATGTTTGATATGGATTTTTTTTTATAATTTTGGATTTTCTGAATATAAATTGATTTTTATTAGGTTTAAATATGAATTTTAACTTTGTATAAGTATTTTGTTTTATTTATTATGATTTTTATAAGAAAACTTATTTTGATAATTATAATTATTAGATTTATGTTTAAGTAATGATATTTTCTGATTTTGATAATATTGATTTGTAAAATATGAATTTGGTAAAGGATAATTTATTTTATGATTTTACAAGAATAATAATTATTATTTTATTTATTTTGATAAGTTATATGATAAGTTTTACTTGAATTATAAATGAGAATGATTATTAATAAGTTTGGATTTGTTGATACTATTTGTCGTTCGATCGGATTTGTCAAACTATAACATGAATTAGTAGCGTTAGAATTAAGTGTTGCCTTTAGTTTTCATAGCATTTAAGGGAAATGCTACCAAAAGTTCACCTTCTCTTCTTAAGACAAGTGTTAAGACACATGTCTTTATGCATGCTCCCTTTCATGCATGTAATACACATGTCCTATGATGTGTCTCTCTCTCCTTACTCCTCTTTTCCTATAAATACCACCCTTTCCTTCCACTTTTTCATTCATTCTCATTTCTTTTCTTTCTCTTCTTCTTAAAGCTTATGGCCATGGTTTCCATGGCATAAGTCTTCCTCCTTCCCACCACCACCTTGCCAAAGTTCGTCATTTCTCCTCTTCCTCCTCTTATAATATAAAGAGAGATTAGTGTATATTATATTATATATATATTTTTGTGAAGAAGACGTTGCGCCGAAATACTGTCCGACGATTCACTCAACTAGGCTCACCTACCGTGAAGATTTGGAAAGCTGTTAGGTGAGAACTTCTAATTTAAATTTTATTTAAATTAGTTAATTTTAATTAGCTGAGATTAATTATAATTTGTTGATGATGATTGTGTGATGGATGTTGATGTTTGAATGGTTGTTCATGAATTAGATAATACACTGAACACGAGTAAGCGTTATTGTCTGTAACGCTTGTGCACAGTTTAATGTTGTTGTGATGAATGAATTCATATCCATTTGATCGTATAGTTCATTTGGATAGATATGATTGCATTGTATGATCACACACACACAAACACACCGTGGTTGTGGAATATATGGGTGATCGATTTAGATTCTCCTTCATATATATGATTTTATTTAATTATTAAATAAGATTTAAAAATTTTGGTTTTGAATTTAATATCAACTTTTAAATATTGAATTAGGAGTTGGAAAATAATTTAAATTATGTATTGATTTTGTATAACGATCTTTATATCTATGCAAAACTGGTTTTGGAAAATCATGAACAACTAATTTGAATATGGTTTTTAATTTAAATTCGAAATGAGATTTTTAATTTGAATATGGTTTTTATATAATAATGATATAATATACACCAGAACGTTCTAGGATGACAGAGAGGATAGTGTCTAGGCTTGGGTTTGGAAAATCAGTTTCCTGCTCTCTCTGGCTATCCCTAACTGATCCGACGGATGGGATGGTTAAATAAAAATCTAATTTGAAATTATTTGAATGGTGAGTTAATTAGAATAAAAAAAGTTGTGTTTTAAATCCAAATAATTTGAAAAGTCAATTTAAATGATTTATATAAGTTTATAATGATTTTTAAGGTAATTTGAAGTATTTAAGAATAATGATTATTTTGGTCAAAATTAGAGCTTGTCGCATTATGGCAATATGTAAATGCTTATAACTTTTCCAATTTAAATCGGATTTCCACGAAACTAAAAACGTTTGATTCCTATTTACGAGAGCTTTCAAATGAGTGAAAGCAGATTTTAATTTCGGGTTATAGTTTTCAAGTTATGTTTGAAACCGTTTTGGAAAAGATCGATGTAAGAACAATTGTTGCCCATAACTATAAACAGCTATTTTTAAATTATTTTAAAATATGGAAAAAATTGTAAAATCATTACAAATTATGAAAAGGTGTTTTCAATTGTAAAGTTTAAGTTTTGGCTAAGATAAACGATATTTTGATCAAAGTAGTTAAGATAACTATTTTGTAACACTTTTTTAACACTTTTGGAACGCTATTGTAACGCTTTCTTCGAAAACAATCTATTTTGAAGTTTTAACCCGTAAACGATGTTCCGAACTATAAGTAATGATTTGTGGAATGTTTTCAAAGGTTTAAGAGTATTAGAAATATTTATATGGAATTTAGATTTATACTAATACAGGTTTTTAATACTAAATAATTGGATATGGTTGGAGATAAATCTTCGGATGTTTGATTTTAGTTCGGTAAATGAAAACTCTTATTATCTGAGGAATTTAAAAGGGTATTTCACCGTTATTCCGCTTATAATATGAGTTGGATACGGAAATTAATATTGAAGATAAGTTGATGGTATCTCTATCCAGATCTAATGTCAAAGAGTTGAATAAACCTTTCAATTAAGATACGGGTTCTCACCTTGATTTAAATAAGCTAGATAGAAATAATCTTCGATATTTGGTATGAACCTCATGATGTAAATGTATACTATCTGGGGAATTTGAAAGATATTATTATATCGTTATTCTACTTATAATATTCGTTGATTATGAGAATTTATATCGAATATAAGTGGATAAAATTTCTGTGTAATTTATGATTTAATATCGATTGATTTGGGTTCTATCGTGAAATCGTATCTTCAGTAATATCATCCTTGAAACCCGATGAGATTGAATGGTGGAAATTCATATCGTAATTGGGAATTTAATCAAATCTTTGATTCGAAAAAAAATTAAAAGTAAGGAATTGAAGTGAAGTTAAAATCTTTGATTTCAAAGAAGAGATAAGATGATAACGAGATGTATGAAATTTATAGTAATTCAAATCTTGAGTTATATATGAAATGATAACTATTTGGAAGGAGATTTGAATTGAAAAGCCTGTGTAAACCATAGCTACTATTTTAAAGTACGCTTATTACTTGGAAAGACCGGGATCGAGTATATGTTCGAAAACCATTCCAAGTAGTAATACGACGTTATTCAAGACTTTGTAAACGACCAAATGAAGACCGGGATTATTTGAATTGTTTAGATTGATTGTTGATTTATGTCTTGGTTGGGTAGGCCACCCAATACGAGGTATGGGTTGCATGAGACCTGAACATATTCAAGTATTTTCGGGTTGTTGTTCCGTTCAGACCCAGAACGGACTTATATGGATGGTGTGTCTGACATTGAAATTTACCGCATAGCATCGATTTCCGTTAATGTATATCGGATTTGTGGCAATAATATTATCCTCGACTCTAAGTCATATGAATTTAGAGGATATGCATTGATTGAAATCAGTGATATGTCGTGAATTGTCAATGTGGCGTACCCAAGTTATGAAACGAGCTAGTGATGATCAAAGAATGGCTTATCGAAGCATCGCTTTGTGTATGACGTGAAATCGACAAACCTCACACCCCGGATTGATGAGAAACTGGCGGTTAGGTTTTATACTTATATATGAATTGATGTTGAAGCTGTGCAGCAGTGGGAAACCACTTATGAACCTGGGGAAGTTGGGTATGTTCGGGGGGCCGTGTCTGGTCGAAAACCGTTGATCTGCCCTGACGATGTGTATTCGGTGTCCGCGTATGGTCGAAAAAGCCGTTGAGGCACTTCGTTTTGTATCCCTGATTGATCTTTCGTGCCAGGAATCATCAAGTTGGAAATTCAACTTCTTATGCGAGCCATACGATTTTGATTGCATATATACATGGCAACATATATTATGGGGTATATGCTGTCTAGGATTAATACATTTACTTGCGAAATGTTTTCCACACTATATATATATATATATTATGGTATTGAAGAGAATTTTACGTATAAAAGCATATTTGGTTGTCATAAGATAAAACTCGCCCATCTGGTGTGCGCTTGCATTGTGTGATGTGGGACGAGCTTATGATAGCTTCATTTTCAAAAGACATTGCGCATTTATATGCACGGGTATCCACCTGGAGTAAATCCGTTCCGCTTTAGCGGCGTGATCCGGTGAAGTTCCCAACTTTAAGAATGAACCTAACTGTTTTGAGTTCTCACACCAGTCCCACGACTGACCTGGAGTTTATTGTTCCCCCACCTAAACTCTGGGTGCCCATAATTTTGCACGGGCAGCTAGTAGTTTAGTTTGCAGTTATAGATCGTTGGAGCAGGATTCAGAGTGCTTTTAGAGTTGGAGTTCATGCAAGAGATGGGAGCTTCTGCTATATCATATGATTTTCTTCCGCTGAGAGTATATTTTCTTTTCTTCCGCTGTATGTGTTGTAACTCTGATATTTTATGTAACTCTGATGTAACATTGTATTTCACAATGAAAAATTCTGTTATTTTGTTCAAAATATGTATGCACCCATAACAATTCGTCTTTTTGAACGGTTTGAGTCGGTTTAATTACCGGCAAGAACTGGGCAAAAAGGCGGGTCGTTACAATTTTACTCACATAAATTTCCGTACATAATTTCTAATGTCTAATAGAATGTAATTTATTTACAATGACATTATTGCTGATGACAAATGAAAAGATAATTTTTCATTTTCCTGTATTTGAATGCAAATTTCTATTTTAAACTTTAACAAATAAAAATAAATATTTTATTTTTATGTAAATCATAACATATGAAATGTCTCTTTATTCTGAACACAAATTCTAATGTAAAATTTGACAATACAAATGGCACTTGGATTAGCATACAAATTCTATTGTATAATTTAACAATAGAATGTCCTTTAATTTACATACAATTCTAATGTATGTTTTGAACAATAATATGATTCTTATATTTGCATATAAATTCTAATGTATGTTATGCAAATAAAAATGATTCTTATATTTGAATACAAATTCTAATATATGTTTTTCAAATAAAAATGATTCTTATATTTGCATACAAATTCTAATATATGTTATGCAAATAAAAATGATTCTTATATTTGAATATAAATTATATTTCAACAAAATGTATAAAAAGTGATACATCCATTTTGCTGACAAATCTATTTTATCACAGTGAATATTTTTGTTGTAACACAAACATATTTAACAAAAATGCAATTTGTGTTTAACTATTTTATTTAACCAAAAATGTTATTTTTGTTTTAACCATCTTATTTTGACAAAATGTACATTTTTGTTTCAACTAATATATTTTGACAAAAATGAGTATTTTATTTCAACTAAACTATTATGGCAAAAAATGAGTATTTTTGTTTCTCTCTTTTTAAATGACAAAAATGTTCATTTTTGTTTTACTCTTTTAATGAACAAAATGTTTCATTGTTTTAAACCTTTTTAATGAACAAAGATGTTTCATTCTTTCTTAATGAACAAAAATGGGTATTTTTGTTTAATCCTTTTTAATGAACAAGGATGTTTCATTCTTTCTTAATGAACAAAAATGTATATTTTTGTTTAATGTTTTTTAATGAACAAGGATGTTTCATTCTTTCTTAATGAACAAAAATGTATATTTTTGTTTAATCCTTTTTAATGAACAATGATGTTTCACTCTTTCTTAATGAACAAAAATGTAAATTTTTACAAAAATGTGTATTTTGTTCAACAATCTAATTTGACAAAATGAACATTTTTCTATTCTCTTGCATTACATTAAAAATGTGAATGTTTAATGTAGACAGGTTTTTATTTTAAAACATGAACATTCATTTATTTTCTAACATTACATTAAAAATGAGAAATTTTTGTGTAAACATGTTTTATTTAAGACATGAACCTTTTTCTATTTTAATTTTGTTGACAATTCTATTTCAACAAAACATATAAAATGAAAATTTTATTTTGTTGACAATTCTATTTCAACAAAACATATAAAATGATTACTTTGTTTTGTCGACAATTCAATTTCGACAAAACACTAAAATTGATAATCTTGTTTGTCGACAATTCTACTTCGACAAAACACTAAAAATGATAATCTTGTTTTGTCGATTTTAAAACAACAAAAATGGCATGATTATTTTGTCAATTCTAATTTCAATAAAATGACGTGATTAATTTGTCAATTTTTAATATAACATGAATTGACATATCTATTTTGTCAATTTTTAATACAACATAATTTGACATAACTATTTTGTTAATTTTTAATACAACATAAATTGTCATATCTATTTTGTCAATTTTTAATACAACATAAATTGACATATCTATTTTGTCAATTTTAATTTAACACAAAAGTGACAATTTTAATCTAATAAAACATTTTATAACAAAGTATTATTTTATTTATATTGCAACATTTTATAACAAGAAATGTTATTTAATTCTAATGTAACATTTTATAAAAAAATGTTATTTTATTTCTAAGGTAGCATTTCTAACTAAAAATGAGGATTTTATTTTAACATAACATTTCAGACTACAAATGACATTTTTGTTATAATGACATAATCTAAATGTATGACATTTTAATGCAACTTGAACATATCCTAAATACATGACATATTTATTTGACAAATCATTTTTCTAAATAAATGCCATATTTATTTAACATAACATGTTTATTTATAAAATATGGTTTATACATAAATGACATATTTATTTGTAAAATGTGTTTCTACTTAAATGGCGTATTTATTTATGAAATATGTTTTCTATTTAAATGACATATTTATTTATTTATGAAATATGATTCAACATATAATAGAAATGTACACCCTATTGTCTAAACATATTGTTTAAAACATGAATATTTTTATTTTCATAAATATGATAAAAACATGAATTTTATTGCAAGTAAATCTTAGATCTAAACATTTCAATCCAATCAATTTATCTCAAGCACAACTAACCAAATCAGATTACATACATCACACACATGAATTTTAATAGTGAATACATGTAAAATTCAAAATGAAATCAACAATTAAATTTGATTTAAATCAGAGATCTCACATTTGGGATTTTGCATTCTACAAAATTTTAGATCGCTTCGTTCCAGATCTGGTCTGTTCCATCATGTAAGCTTGCTGAGACGGTTCCAACGCTTCTTGAATCGTCTGAATCTAATAATGTAGTAAAAAGTTATGGAATTTTGAATATTAATTATATTAATAACCAATCAAAATAAAAATAAAATTTTTAATTACATTTCCTTTTCAAAGATAAGACCGTTCCTCTTCCTCTTTCTGCCTGAACGATAACCCACACGTCGACCTTCATCTAAGGCTTGCGCACCATGCCAGAGTTCGTTGGTCGGGGATCCGAGGTCGCCACCTCGTCGGGCTTCACTAGAGATACCATCGCTGGCGGGGATGGCCCGCTCGGTGGTCCCATATGGCGCGAAATCAGCCACCAACGCCGCCACTTTGGGCGTAAAATTCGAGAAGAACACTTGATGGAATTCCATCTTAACCGTATGAAAACAAAGATCAAAACTTGCTCTCTAATTTTCCCTTTAGAACTGATGTCTAATTCTTCCTTGATTGAGAATAATTAACAAAAGGTCTTGGGATGTTTCTGGCCATGAAAGTTGAGAGGCGGCGACTACTGTTGGGTTTGAGGATTAGGGTTTGTGCATTATTTATAATATAATAACATTTATTCTCTAATTTTGCAAATAAATCCATAAATTCTCAATAACTCCAATTTCAGCCGAATAAGAATTGTCACTAGGCAAATGCCCATGTTCCGGGTGCAATGGGCTAGGCGTCGTCAGACAAATCAATCGTCTTTGGCATGTTTTCTTTAATTTAAAATTTAAATCATTTATTTATTTAATTCGATCGTACATCTAAATTTACAAGGGCCACATACTGACTCTAAAAATTACAGAAAAATTATTTCTCGCTTTGTTTTGACGATACAGTCTTAACAAAACTAATTTCGTCGAATTTTGAGACTGTTTGGAAAATGGCTATTTTCTAGTCGATCCAATTGACTAAAATTGGCAAAACACATTTTCTTTTTCCACGCTCACATATTAATTCTAAAAATTATGAAAATTTAAACCTAGAAATAATTTGACATTCTGGTTCCAACAAAAGTGGTTTCGTCAAAAACGGAGGTCGTTTGGATATTTTTAAGGGCTATATTTCATATTAAAATATATAAATTCTACAATGACTTTATATGAATTTTAAACTGGCCCTAACTTTTAATTTATATTATGAAATCTTAGTTTCTTATATTCTTAGAAAGATATGTTTAAACAGATTTAAATATTTTTGGTTTTACTCAAATCCGATTTATTTTGAATCCTACACATTCAGTTAAAGTTTAAAATTAAATTTTCAAACTACCGCGTCATTGTAGTCCCATTTTGTAATTAAATTAAATTATTACATTTTAACTTTGATTAAAATAAATTTTTCGTCGTTATTATTTAAAATAAATCATTTTAAATATTCATAATTTACTAAAATTGTTAAAATAAAAATTTTAAATTGGTTCCAAAATTCCGGGTTGGTACACTCTCCCTCAATCAAAATCTTTTCGTCCCCAAAAAGGAACGGAGCTGAAAGTTGTTTAATTAACCAACTCAACTTTCGTTCTTTTATTAGTTTCAAAATTTTATTAGTTGATTAACTTATCAAATACATACATATATAACTTTTATATATTTAAAAATCATATTTTCTACGATCGGATTATATATATAATCACAAAACGTTAATTATAAACTTGTCACTCTGAACACATTCTAGGGCATTATTAACCCCATCTCTAACGAGTTTCCTCATTCTAGGATACTGCTGATCCTATCTCTAATGAGTATTCTTTTATAGGATATTGCTAATCCTACCTCTGATGAGTCCTTTGTTCACTTCTAACAAGTTGTACCCCAAAGATTTGAGCTAACCAGAGCTCTGATACCAACTGTAATGATTCAGATTTTGCCCGGACCTAATCGACCGCTATATCGACCAATACCGTTCAAAACCCGAATACATTAACTCTGGGCGTACAACACATTAGAACAAATAAAAGAAGACTTTTATTACATCATAATAATGCAACATCAAAGTACAGAGTATATCAGAGTACATTCAAATATAATACAACGGAAGATAAATTACAATAGATTTAATACAATGCAGCAAAAATGAATAAACTAGTACAGCGGAAGACTATCAATGCTCTAGACACAGCTTTAAACTTCGATCCAGAATCCTGCTCAATATATCTACAAAATAAGCTACTCAACTACCCATGTGGAAAAGAGGGCACCCGAGTTTGCAAAGTGAAACAAACTACGGGTCAGTCATGTGACTGGTATGAAAAATCTTTCCTATCTTATCTAATAATATGGCTAATCACAGGACCACTCTGCTAATGCGGAACGGGTTTAATCGATTGGATTGCTAGTGCATAAACTAAAGTAAATCGTTAAACAACGCAATGATTTTTAGAAAAATTAAACTATTAAAAAACTCAAGTCCCATCACACAATGCAACGCAAACCGGAGGATAGAGTTTTACATTATAATGGTCAAAAATTCTTGATACTATAAAATGGATTTGATATTATTACTAGTGTATATATGTTTCAAAAACAATTTCAATCATAATGTATAAATCATAGATGCCATAACTACCTTATACTATGTTGCCGTACTAGTTATACAATCAAAACCTTATACTATGTTGGATTTCCATCATGAGACAAGGCTAGGAATGTTATCCTTACCAATTTTAGTCACTTTATCAATGTCTCAGGATCCCCCGTAGTGAACCCTTGGATCCTGCAGGGCCAGTCCACAAATATACCATAGTGGATTGGCAAAACCTGAACACATGTTTCCCAGTCCTATTGAACCTATAAAATGGTCACTATCAATCAATAAATCCGAGGACTCGAAATCAACCATCCACATAAGTAAAAATGTTAGGGATTGTAAACGCTGACACCATTTCTAGCTAGAAAGAAACGTGTGCACTTCAAGTGTTCCCTTGCTCCATTTTTTACTCTTACCGGGGTGTGAGGCTCACGAGGAAATGCTATACACAAAGCTATTCCAAAATAGGCTATGCTTTGATCATCAACCACAAGGCTCTGCTTTTCAAAAAAAGCCTTGATCATTTACATCTTGGCATGCCACATTGAAAATCCATGCCATGCGATTGATAACTACCAATATATAACCTCTGAGCTCATGCGTCTCAGAGAAGGGTGTTAAGCATGAGAATAAATTCTCCACCACCACA
The DNA here is from genome assembly GCA_030737875.1 of Allium sativum. Taxonomy (NCBI): domain Eukaryota; kingdom Viridiplantae; phylum Streptophyta; class Magnoliopsida; order Asparagales; family Amaryllidaceae; genus Allium; species Allium sativum. The sequence goes on from CM060923.1 coordinate 117,697,858, forward strand.
GATATATATTAAACAGAAATCAATTTAATTTACATGGAATGAAATCCAATGTCAGGCACACGTCCATTTACAAGTCCGTTCTAGGTCTGAACGAAACTGAAGACACCTTATTCCTCATCCCGTATGTCCAATACGGAAGAGAGGTTCTCGCACATCCGGATAGTCAACAAGTACGTCCAGACAAACTACCACTTTTTACCCTTTAGTGGGAGCTAACCAGTTCAGGGCATCAGTAGTCGCCCATTCGATGTGTAGATTGCTGCTCCTCAATCACCGTTTTCAATGTCTTTGACTTTAATCGTCGTAGTAATTATTCAGAATGGGTTAAACCCGGTCTTACCAAATAACTCTCGTATTTATATTCAAAAATCATGTGCTATAGAGACACATCATACGCCTCATTCCAATTCAGAATATTCTTTTGATAAAATATTCATATCATTAGGGAAAATTTCCCATCAATTTTATCAAAGATAAATTCTTTTAAATTTATTCTTTAATCTTGTTTTTAAAGATTCCTTAAAACTCCAATTTCATTTTAATTTTTGACTTTATGATTAATCAACTTTTAAGAAATTAATCTTGTCTTTAACTGGGTTAAAGATCCAATCTCATTTAAAACACAATTCACGATAAACCCAAAATCATCTTCCATTATTAAATTGGGAATTTTCACAGAAATCAAATCAAAATATAATCGATATAAATTTCCGTATCAGACTAATAATATAAATGGAATAACGACAAAGCCTTTTAAATTCCATATATAGTAACAGTCTTCTTTTAAAGAAGCCTATCTCGATTATTATCAAATCGAATTTCCATTCAATTCCAATTTAATATATTAATTTGGAAAAAAATTTGCTTTGGAAAATTTCTTTTTTAATCTTAATTAAAAGATTTATAAATTCCAAATTATATTTTCTCTGTTAATTGTATTAAAGAACAAATGTCGTTTAAATAAAAGTTCACGATAAACCCAATTCACATAACATTTTATTCCAATTGTTAAATATAATTGGAACTCTAATAATCTTAATTAAAAGATTTATTCTTTTCATACGGGGTTTAAGAACAATGTTATTTAAGACACCATCCATGACAACCCAAATCCAATCTTTTTATTTAATTCCAATTAAATGTCAGTTAATTGGAAGACTTCATTAAATCTTAATTTAAAATATTTATTCTAATTAATAATTAGTTCATTTCGATAAAAATATTTTTTTTTTCTTTGGTGTCCATCCAAAAACGGACCTAGAAATCATCTTTTTATTCTTCATTGAATATTATTTTAAAATATTGGTTACTTAAAAATATTTTTTATGCAAAAAATATTCTTTATATAAAAATATTCTTTATATTACAATGTTCTTTATTTTAAAATATTATTTATTTAAAAGATGTTCTGAATCGGAATGCGACTAAATCAATTACCATATAATTTCGGTTATATGGATTTCATACATCGCATGTATATGACAATAATAATAAATATTCATTAAACCATCCGTTCACATCCAGAGTGAAATTTATAGCTATGTGAGCATTGAAATGAATAAATAATGCTCATCGCAGCCTACCAATCCTCGATTGACATTCAAATAAATATTGGGACTAGTGTGTATCAAATATCATCCCAATACCCGTGTGGGGTTTTCAGCCAACAGTAGTTCATCTAAATATATGATTGGTTAATGAATTTTAACCAATTTTAATTCTGCTAACATGTTGATGATAATGAACAAAACATGTTATATTATTCCTAATGCCAAATGAAAACGTATTTTACTCACACAAAGTTCATTACATAATTTCTAATATCTAATAGAATGTAATTTATTTACAATGATATTAATGCCGATGACAAATGAGAAGATAATTTTTCATTTTCCTTTATTTGAATGCAAATTTTTATTTTAAACTTTAACATACAAAAATAAATATTTTATTTGTATGTATAGTTTCAAATCATAATATATGAAATGCCTCTTATTCTGTAAACAAGTTCTAATGTAAAATTTGACAATACAAATGTCACTTGGATTTGCATACAAATTCTATTGTATAATTTAACAATAAAATGTCATTTTAATTTACACATAATTCTAATGTATGTTTTGACCAATAATATGATTCTTATATTTGCATATTAATTCTAATGTATGTTATGCAAATAAAAATGATTCTTATATTTGCCTACAAATTCTAATGTATGTTATGCAATTAAAAATGATTCTTATATTTGTATAGTTAACCCATAAAATATGAGTTAGATATAGCATAAAAATCATATTGATATTAGTCAAGTCGTTGGGCTCAAATGAAATACAACAAGTCGTACTCGGATTCATGTCATGAACGCAAAGTCGCTTCAAGGCTGTACCGCAAGCCACTCTTTAAGGCATGTCGCATCTCACCATGCTGTTCCGTGGAAACCACGTTGACCCCACGTCATGCCGCATTTCGTTTATAACGGCAAAGTAAAGAAAAAGCACCTGGCTATCATGTCGCAAGTCGTTATCTCGTCTGTCTTTCATGTCGGTTTTAAACCATGTCGAGGAGAATCATACTGTGTCGCAAGCTCAAAGGCGTTAAGTGGCACAATGTAACGGTATAAGTCCGGCGTCCCAGCGCCATGAGTCAAGGCGATCTCAGAAGAATAAGTCATTTCGAAGCCATGTCGCACATGCTTTATGGCGTCAAGAGGAAGCTAAAGCATTTGACAATCATACCGCCCTAATGTAATGGTGTAAAGTAAGGTTAAGTCTCAAGACGTTCATGCGACAAGACGTTATACTACTATTCTCATCCATGTCGTTCAACGACATGGTGTACAAGTTGTGGAAGGAGTATGATGAGGAGATGGGATTAGCGTTATGACATGACCGAGATAAGTAATGTTCCATCATGCCGTAGCCATTCCAGAGGCGCACAGAAGCTTTAAGCCGAAGGAACCAGTTATGTCGCATCAAGTCACGTCGCCATACGACTTGACTCCTGGCGATTTTATCAACTAATTACAAAACTGCCATCTGGTCTGGAAATTCCCTATAAATACCCCCTACACTTCTTCATTTGGGGGGATCGAATCTTGAGACCATGAAGTGCTGCCGAAAATATTCCACAACAATTCTAACATCCATTCAAAATCATCGATTGAAGATTAATCCATGGATCATGATCTCTGTCAAACACATTCAAATGATTCAAGAGTTGAAGACTGATTGAGCAAGCCTACATGAAAGAGGGATTCCTTTCAATTCTACCACATCTACATCAAATCTCCACTGAATAATTCTCTTCTCAATCATCTTTAGTAGATTAAGTGTAACTCATAAGTAAGGGAGAGATAAAATTGTTGTAAGAGAGAAGGTAATCTTGTAATCTTCATATTGATAATGGAATATCTTGTGAAAGTGGATGTAAACCCTTACTGGATTGAACCACTATAAAACCTGGTGTCTTTTACTTGCACTTCAATCATTATAAGGCTCCACTTTACATTTTTATGAGACATTTCTTCACATTTTGGGTGTTTTGCCCAATTTTGGGGAAAACATTTGGCGCCCACCGTAGGGCCCAAATTGCCAATCCATTTCTCACTCTTTCACAAGGTAGAAGGCCTTGCACTGGAATTTTGAATCAACTCTGATCATCTAAGTTGTCAGAGTTGCAATACTTATCTCAAAAGCCATTGGAAAACCAGGTAGATCATCGAAGAAAGTTACAAGTAAAAGCCTCGCAGATGTCGATAATGCCACTAACACAAAAGATACCCCGCCTACTAATCGGTTTGAAGTCGGTGAAAGTGTTAACCGACAAAAATATGTTTTTGAAATGTCGTCAAAATCATGTCGTTATTAGTCAAGTCGTTGAATTGAAACCAAGTCGAATTCGAATTCATGACGTGGATACCAAGGTGCTTCAAGACCATATCGCAAGACAAAAGAGCAACATCAAGCCATGTCGTACCTCACCATGTCGCTCCGTGGAAACCGAGTTGACCCCAAGTCGTGCCGCATTTCGTTTATGGCGACAGTGTAAAATGAAAGCATCTGGTAGTCATGTCGTCAGGCCACAAGTCGTAATCTCGCCTGTCATCCATGTCTGCCTTGAACCATGTCAAGAGAGCTAGACCAGATTCAGGAAATATGCCATGTCGTCCATCCTCCATGTCGTTCAGCGACATAAGGAGCAATCTGCTACTTAAGATCTCAACATGATCCATGTCGTGACCTACTTATTCCGCAAGGTATGAAAGCCAAGCCGTTAGAGTCGTATCGCTAGGGAGAAAGATCTTCCATTCCATATCAGGTCACTTGCAGTCATATCGCATCCATCCATGCCGCGTCCCACTCATACCGCATCCAACTTTTGACAGGTTATCAATAGCCGTCATCCGAACAAAATGACCCGTGTCGAGGTGAGTCATATCGCGTCGCGAGCTCAAGGCACCGAGGGTCAATCCAACAAGCGACATGAGTCATGCCTTTGGCGATGAAATTATAGCAAAGATTCAAGACATGTTGGTGGCGACATAAGTCATGGCGTTTTTCTTAGATAATTACGAAACTTCCACCTAGTTTGGAAATCCCCTATAAATACCCCCCATACCACTTCATTGAGGGAGATCCAATCATGAGACCACGAAGTGCTGCTAAGAATATTACACAACAACTCTAACATCCATTCAATGTCATAAATAAAAGATTAATCCATAGATCATGATCTCTAACAAACACATCCACATGATTCAAGAGTTGAAGATTGATTGAGCAAGCCTACATGGAATAAGGATTCCTTTCAATTCTACCACATCTACACCAAATCTCTGCTGAAACCTTCTCTTCTCAATCATCTTTAATAGATTAGGTGTGATTCATAAGGAAGGGAGTAATAAAATTGATGTAAGATAGAAGTTAATCTTGTAATCATCGTATTGGCCATGAAATCTCTTACGAAAGTGGATGTGAACCCTTATTGGGTTGAATCAGTATAAAACTTGGTGCCTTTTACTTACATTTCAATCGTTGTAAGGCTCCACTTTTCATTTTTGTGATACGTTTCTTCACATTTTTTGTGTTATGCCCAATTTTGGGGAAAACATTTGGCACCCACCGTAGGGCCCGAATTGCCAATCCATTTCTCGCTCTTTCACAAGGTAGAAGGCCTTGCATTGGAATTTTGAATCCACCCTGGTCATCTAAGTTCTCCAAGTTGCAGTACATATCTCAAAATCCATGGGATAACCAGGATGACCATCGAAGAAAGTTACAAGTAAAAGCCTCGAAGATGTCGATAATGCCACTAACACAGAAGATACCCTGCCTACTAGTCAGTTTGAAGTCGGTGAAAGTTCTAATGCCGGAACTGCCGTAACAAGGAAGGAGTTGGATGAAGTGGCAGCAGGACTAACAAGTCGAATGGATATTGCGAATGAAGCCATGATGAAGAAGCTTGACACCATGTTCGCCATGCAAGCCGCAACGACCATAGTTACCATGAGTGCAGTCCGTCTCAAAACTATTAAAACCACTAGAACGGAAGATACTGGATCTTCAACCTCGAGTCCAAATAAAGTAAACTCTGTCCAGGAGATTGCAAACCCTAGTCATAAGGGAATGAAGCCACCTACTCATAACCACTCTGGAAAAGCAACTCCTCAACAAGCATTTGGTTCCACCAAAGGGGCACATCCCCATGCGGGAGGTCAAGGACCCTGGAATCGGAACCGTGACCGCTTGCATAGGCAAGCATCCGGTAAAGAGGAAGGCGTCCGCCCCGTGGACCAACCTAATGAGTAGGAGCGAATATTCGGAATAGTATGTAAGATCATGAATGAGAGCCAGAAAAAGGTGGACGATGAAAAGGAATGGGGATTTGCTCCTACAAAGACCCCACTTACAGAAAGAATAAAGATGGCGCCATATCCAAATAAATTCAAACCCCCAGTTGTACAAGCCTACAATGGAACCGGCGATCCAAACGTGTTCCTATTCATATACAATCACCACATGGATGGGGCACGCGCCACTGATGAGCTCAAGTGTTTATACTTCCCTATCTACTTGGAGGGAGTAGCCTCACTCTGGTTCACAAAACACCCGCCGAAATCCGTGGATGACTTCGCTACCTTAGGCAAACTGTTCAGACAACAGTTTAGGCTCCAAGCAACAAAGGTGTGTGATGTAATGGAATTGAATGAACTGGAACAAGGGCCGGGGGAGTCCATTAAGGCCTTCCTTTCTCGTTTTAACACAGTTGCAGCCGAAGTTGGAAACTATGACCCACGTTTGGCTTTGATGGCTTTGAAGGGAGGCATAAGTAAGAAGACCAAACTCGGGCGGTGGTTTAAAAAGAAGAAGCCTGCCACTCTCGAAGAGCTATTTGACAAGGCAGAGGAATATACAGGCGTGGATGAGGATCCGGCCTATAAAATGGAAGCAATAGAAAATAAGGAGCCACCAGAAAAGGGAGATGTAAACATGCACGGAGGGCAGAAAAACGCTGGAGGAAATCAAAAAAGGGAGAATGAAGGGAAGGATGGTCGAAACAACAAAAAGCTTTGTTTCTTCAAGAATTCCGAAATGACTCCTCTTAATGATACCATAGAGAACATTTATATGGCGACCAAAGATACTGAAGAGTACCCAAAGCTCGGGAAGTTGAGAGTCATTGATAACGCAATAAAGTCTGGCAGGTTCTGCCGATTTCACAACCTACTGGGGCATAACATGAACGAATGTAGACATTTGAAAAGCTTAATCAAAGAACTGATAAGGAAACACAGGCTTCAACAGTACACTAAGAACTCCCAGAATGTTCAGGGAACTCAAGACCAAGGAGCCTCTATAGGACAGCCTAAACAGAATGAGAACGCTTCGATTACTACTATGCCAATGATGATCATAAACACCATTTCAGGAGGCCCCTACCCGGTTGGGAAAAGCTAGGGGATATGGTGAAGTACGCTCATGAGGTGAAGGATTTTCCCAAAAAAGGTGAACTCGTGATCATAGACGAAGTTTTATTAGCAAAAGTACCAAGAATCCTGCGAGATGACATCACATTTAAAGATGAAGATCAGACTGGGATCGTAACACCTACAGAGGATCCAATGGTGATAACCGTTGGGCTGGGCCAGGCCATTGTAAGGAGGGTGTTAGTCGATAGCGGAGCCTCAATTAATATCCTTTTCTTTAGTGCATTCCATATGATGAAGCTTTCAATGAGTGATGTAAAAGCCTGTCAGAACAAGCTCCATGGATTCACTGGCCAAGCTATTCAACCAATTTGTGTCATCAGTCTGCTGGTGGAGCTTGGGGAAGGAGAGCAGAAAGCCACAGGTGTAACACCCCGCCTCCGCTAGGGTCACTCGCAAAGGAATGCACTAGCTTTAGAGGGGCATTATTGGTAAACATGCACAGAAATATCACAAGACAGAACATATAAAATAGCGGAAGTAAAATCAAACTTTCATAACATGAATAAATAAGGTCTAAAGCCTTTTACATTAGAGTACATCAAAACCTGTCTTGCAATAGTAAAGAAGCATAAAGACATTTTCATAAATTATTCCCCAAGTAAAAACAGTAAAGTAGCCATTAGCCAAGAAAAGTCCAAGCCATCCATGATGACCTTCAAGCAGAAGAAGTCCGAACTAAACAATAGTATTTCCTCCCTGTAACCTGGGGGGAAACGGAAGAAAAGAGGCGAAACAAAACGGGTCAGTCAAAAAGACTGAGTAAGCCCTATCTACTATTAGCATAAAAACTAGTAAAGTTAACTGACATGAGAAACTGAGATGAACATAAGCATGATAACAAGATAGATAAGCTAAATCAAAATAACAGGATGAACTACTGAACTCAGATAAACTAAGGTGTCATGATAAATTACGATGTCAAGATAAAACAAGGTATCACATCGTCAGGTTTCTATCAAGTATAATATCCCCAAGATATCTGTCACGTATAACGCCCCGTGATATCTATCCTGTATTTTAGCTCTGCACCTACCGTACTAGTATCCCCACCGTGTCATGTGTTAACCAAGAATGACCCTCACTCAAAAGTCGTGTAATGGTCCATGTCAACCTAATATATCGCATATATAGGTTACTCAACTTGTATGTTTTATTCCATGTAAATGTTCAGTCCCTTGCCGTAGACCATACGGGCTTTCCCATGAGATTCTATATTACTTTAACACAGTTCCATGATCCTTAAGATCGGTTTGGACTGTTACCCTAAACCTAGCTAGGGTCTTCCAACATGAATTATTGTTTGTACAACTAGGACTTATGCTACCTAGGGCTGCTAGGGATTATGCTTACCTATTGCACGTTTTCGTATCTCGGTTTGGGTTCAACCACCTAGGGCCACTAGGGATTACGCTAACCGCCAACCGCGCCCTTTTTCCCACGCATTCATCGTGAATCGCTTTTCCATGACTGTATGCACATGTATCACATCGTGCCATCCGAGTCCTGTCACAGGGCAAATCAAGAAATACAGGACTCGGTCGGGAGCTTTCGATTTATCTGCCGATGCAGATGCTAAGGTCTGTTTTTCTTATACGTGGCTATGGTCCCACGAGACCACTCCCTCAACTAGTGAAAGACAAGACAGGATAAATCCTGTATGAAAACACAACACTGGCCAACCCACATCCAAGCCTTACCGCAACCATAATTAGATAGCAATTATGGTCTTTTGGGTGTTCTCTGCCTTTCCGTACGTACACGCTTGACCAAAGATGGTAGGTAGCCTGACGAAATGCTATCTAGGGTACGACCGTGTATCGTCGACTATCCCCTATCCATCCCCGTCTTTAGGTCGCTCGTATAGCAACCAAGGCATACTCTTGGTTCTTCTAACGCAGACCTTAACCTCTCATGATCCTAGTATAATCACCTGGCAGCTCATAGAGGGATACCAAGAATATCCTCACGTTCCCCGAAGCCGCTGCTTCGTTACCCAGTTCGCTGGAGCCTTTATCTAAATCAGATACTTGCTCCTACTCGTATACTTAAACGATGACCTACCGTATCAGGTTACTCATCTATCTATGAACTGGTCTAAATTTCCTTGACTAAGAATCATTACTTAGTTATTCTTCAACTAAGGTTTACCACTTAGCATTGTTCCCGCTATCCTTGTTAACTACGGTTATCCACCTAATCCTCAGAACTAGGGTTTACATAATGGATTAAGTGTCACTTAAGTTCATGACTTAACCCGTCTACAAATCCTGTCAAAATTGGCTAAGTATCCAAGTTCAAGGCTTAACCCTACAAACCCTGCTCAAGTTGGTTAAGTATATTAAGCAATTCACGACTTAACCTCGTCCAATTATCATTCTAGATTGGTTAAGTATATATTAACTTGACCCTATCAATTTACTTAGTCAAATCGGTCAAGTGTATTCAAGCGATTCGTTACTTAGCCTTATCATGTTTTCACGTTATATTGGTTAAGTATTGGTTAACTTAACCACAATAAATTAACGAGTTAGATTGGATAAGTATAGGTCACTTAACCACATCAATTCATCATGTTTATATTAGTTAAGTGTTTAACTTAACCCCATTAAACTACCAAGTGGGATTAATTAAGTCTAGGCTAACTTAACCCCATCTGATTTCCATGTTTAGACTAGTTGAGTCTAATCTTAACCCCATTCGTTAACCGTATTTTTTGGTTAAGCGTCATTAAGAAAACTTACTTAACCTTACCAAGTTATCGCGTTGGATTGATTAAGTGTTGGTTAACTTAACCCCATCCACTAGTCATATAAAAATGGTTAAGTGTCATTAGGCAAATCAAGTTACTTAACCTACCCAACCTTGTCATGTTTTGTTAAGTATCATTAGCCTAATCAAATTACTTAACCCATTTGTCCATGTCATATTTGGTTAAGAGTCATTAATCAAATTAACTTAACCCTATCATGTGGCATTAATTACTTAATGCACCTTCACCTCTCACATTAGACTTTGTTGTGGTTACTAGTTAAGCCGGTCGGTTCCGGGTAGCTTTACACCACAACTTGGTCTAACCTCGGGTTCAAGCACAACATGACCAACTTCTCACATTGGGTCCTATTGTTTGCAACTACTAGTTAGGCCGGTCGGTTCCGGGTAGTTTTACGTTGCAAACTCAACCCAACCTCGAGTTGGCCACACTTATATTATCTAAGTGTCATGTCCATCATGTTTAACAAAACATGTTACAAGTTTTCAAGCATTTGGGTAGACCTAACTTAATAGGTAAATTCCCAAAGGGTAGACCTAACTTAATAGGTAAATTCCCAGGCTTATGTTTTTATGCATACTTACATGTCAACTTCCATGTTATATTTCAAGTCATGTTTTCAAGTTGTATTTTCATGTCATTAGAAATTACCCATAACATAACCCAACGCTTTTAAACTCGCATATACGTTCGCGACAACGTAATGGATTAAAAGAAGAGACTTGGCAAAGGCATGCCAAAAATGGATATTAAGCCACAAGTTAATCATGGTGGCAAATGAGGCACAAATGTGTTCATTAACTTGCATGTTACATTCTTAAGCCTCAAAACATGCATAAACCCAAACTTGGCACATAAGCGAATCATGGTGACAAAAGATATGGAATGATGACTAGTAACTCGCATATATCATCATATAAGGGTTATGACTTCATATGCAAGTTGACATAAAGGTTATGAGGGTTCTCATGTTGCCTAATGCAACATTTCAACATAAAGGTTGTAGCTTTTAGCTCACAAGATCAAGATAATGACTTCATAAACTTGCATGACATGATAGCATGTATCATACTCAATGATCAAACCCAAACTTGCAACATGAACATTTAACTTCATAGTTAATATCTAAGAGTAGGGAAAGGGCTTACACTGCTATGAAGGCACAAAAGATATGACAAAGCCCTTATGCAATCAAATAGACCCAAAATGCAAGCTCTAACATAAAAACCCTTGAGCCAAAATGATCAAAACCCTTGCTTTATGATGCAAAGATAGAAACTTGACTTGAATGCAAGCTAATGACACTCATACAAGCTTGAAAACACTTGTATGCATGGAAAATCTCTCATAGAAACCATTTAGAAATTTTATGAAGAGAGTGGAGGCCATGAGAGGTAAAATTTTTCCATAGTTTAGTTGCATGAATGAATAATGAGGATTTAGGATAGGTTAGGGTCTTATTTATAGATTAGGCAAGTGTTTCAGGCCATAGGATTAAACCTAGATTCAATCCAAGCCATCAAAGCATGTCTTGGGGAAGAAGTCAAGTGTAGGAACCATCTAGGGCCTTTAGATTAAAGATGAACCATGAGAACCATCCAAATGCAAAATCTGCATTTGAGCGAATCGGCCCACGGGTTGACAGCCAAACACCCTGGATTAACCCCTAGTCGACCCAGCGGGCTTGGGTCGACCTCAAAAATCGGCCGGTTCGGTTATTCCCCTCTCCCAATTCGTTGTTTTGAACATTTTTGCATATTTATTTATTTAATTTTCAATTATATATATATATCAATATATATATATTTCTCTGCGCAACCCATTTCACTTAATTAAGTATACTTTAATTTGGGAATTTTTCGTGAAACTTCGCGAGGCCATATCTTGGTCATACGGACTCCGATTTTCGAAAACTCGGACTCTATTTCGCGTATTTTTCCGAGACGAACGCAGTGGCATAGCCCGTTTCCCTTGATTCAGATTTTACAGTTTAATTCTGCCTCCATTTATATTATAATAGGTTATTGAAAATACGGGTTGTTACATTCTCCCCACCTTTTAGGATTTCGTCCCCGAAATCTCCAAGTTAGGAAGAACATATCCTACCATCCATCATCCATCTACTCAAAACATCATCCACAAGCAACCATTGTCCTTAGATGATTTCTAATGCTGTATGAATATATGCAAAACGTGTGTGTACATGTTCCTTAGCTAATGCTAATGATCAGGCCTGAATAATCTTTCTAATGCAAAATATGTATAGTGCCATGAATCCAACATGTATGCAAATAGTCCTAGTCATATAGATACTATATGCGTGCACAATCATTCATTCATATGCAACAACCGCATGATAATACATTCGATTTCATCCATAAACAAGTATAAATACTCGTGCATATGCAATATGAAATGTGACCGAGTCGAGCTAGTATCTAATGTGTATTCGCGCATCCACGAGCAACCACTTTCAACCATATCAATCATAACATGTTTCAAATACATGTTTACATCCATAGGGTTCTACCTAGAATTCCCTGAAACAGGGTCGAGAAGATAAACAGGACAAACTCCTTACAGGGTTTGTAACGGAGAATAGGACCGAGAGGATGTCCACAAAAGATAGCCTACAAGTAAGCTCTACAGAAAACAGGGATCAAGGATATACTCCCAAAAAGAGATATCATGCGCGTATCTAGTCTTTGACCATCAAAGTCGTCTTTTAACTTCGCGATTTTGTAGCTTCTTATTACTGTTTCCATAACATGAGCTGGAACTCATTTCTTCGTCGCCTCTCGTTCCACTTGCACTTATCCTTTTCCTAGAATACTTGACGCAAACATGACTACGTACTCATGATCTCATGCAAGCTTTCCAAAATTCACTAGTGAATCTTGGATCTCGTTTATATACTATAAGGCATTCCATGTAGAAGAACTTTCTCTTGAAAGTAAACAGATGTCAATCAGGTTATCATGCGCACTTACTAGGGTGATCTCTATAACCCATGCATAAATGAAGTAAACCATCCGTCTTATTGGCGAACACCACTCGATCGGGCTTCAAATTTCCAATAAAAGCATCAAGGGATTCTAAGTAACTAGTCATGACAGAACCTCAAAAAGGTTACCCGATACTTCGAGGGCATTACCAAGGCTAGTCAAAAGGTCTAACTACCCTCCTATCAAAACCGAGAGTGGCACCCCCTACTGGATAACCACTTCATCCCTAGAATCCATCCATAGCTTATAAACATAAGCATTATTTCCAAACTCAACACTTGGCATAGACATTCCCAAATCCAAATAAGTCATGTATAAATGGACTGATTCTCCAATAGGACTTTGTGACAAAAATGGGATTCTCTATTACGCTAGTACTTAAGGTGCAGAGACTCAACTATCGAAGCAGACTTAAATGATACGAACAACGAAGTCCTAACAGGATGATAGAGAAGAAAAGCTAAACCTTTAACAAGATCGTTACCCTCCTTCCGAGGTACTCTAGAAATGAGAGCATACTACTGCCCTCCCGATGATCTTGTCCTTGTCCCATAATACTTAACTATCCGCCCCGTTTTACCATGCCAAAGGTACTCTCTCGTAATGGGTTTCATTGTTCATCTTTCTCCCTCCTTTGAGGACTAAGCCATACCAACAAGTTGCTCATCCTTAAGCTCGTATCCTTTATCCTTCTTTCTCACGATCCTTTCTTATAACGCGGCCACTGGTCTCTCTAGAACCACCTCCATCGTATGGAAAGCACTTTCGTAGGTAGAAAAGACTAGTCGCAGTTAAAACTACTGTGACTACAGATTGAGGAAAGAAAGGAAAAGAGACTCAATTAAGGAAACAAGGATAGTGCTAATGGCCTTTGGGGAATAGCCTTTTTTCTTTTAAAAGAAAATTTTCTTGAAAAATGCTTCTTTGTAAACGGTTTTTTTTTCAAATAGTTTTCAGAAGGTCTTTAAAAACTTTTGCCCAGTCTGGTAACCTTCTGCTCTGATACCACGTGTAACACCCCGCCTCCGCTAGGGTCATTCGCAAAGGAATGCACTAGCTTTAGAGGGGCATTATTGGTAAACATGCACAGAAATATCACAAGACAGAACATATAAAATAGCGGAAGTAAAATCAAACTTTCATAACATGAATAAATAAGGTCTAAAGCCTTTTACATCAAAGTACATCAAAACCTGTCTTGCAATAGTAAAGAAGCATAAAGACATTTTCATAAATTATTCCCCAAGTAAAAACAGTAAAGTAGCCATTAGCCAAGAAAAGTCCAAGCCATCCATGATGACCTTCAAGCAGAAGAAATCCGAACTAAACAATAGTATTTCCTCCCTGTAACCTGGGGGGAGGGGGGGAAACGGAAGAAAAGAGGCGAAACAAAACGGGTCAGTCAAAAAGACTGAGTAAGCCCTATCTACTATTAGCATAAAAACTAGTAAAGTTAACTGACATGAGAAACTGAGATGAACATAAGCATGATAACAAGATAGATAAGCTAAATCAAAATAACAGGATGAACTACTGAACTCAGATAAACTAAGGTGTCATGATAAATTACGATGTCAAGATAAAACAAGGTATCACATCGTCAGGTTTCTATCAAGTATAATATCCCCAAGATATCTGTCACGTATAACGCCCCGTGATATCTATCCTGTATTTTAGCTCTGCACCTACCGTACTAGTATCCCCACCGTGTCATGTGTTAACCAAGAATGACCCTCACTCAAAAGTCGTGTAATGGTCCATGTCAACCTAATATATCACATATATAGGTTACTCAACTTGTATGTTTTATTCCATGTAAATGTTCAGTCCCTTGCCGTAGACCATACGGGCTTTCCCATGAGATTCTATATTCATTTAACATAGTTCCATGATCCTTAAGATCGGTTTGGACTGTTACCCTAAACCTAGCTAGGGTCTTCCAACATGAATTATTGTTTGTACAACTAGGACTTATGCTACCTAGGGCTACTAGGGATTATGCTTACCTATTGCACGTTTTCGTATCTCGGTTTGGGTTCAACCACCTAGGGCCACTAGGGATTACGCTAACCGCCAACCGCGCCCTTTTTCCCACGCATTCATCGTGAATCGCTTTTCCATGACTGTATGCACATGTATCACATCGTGCCATCCGAGTCCTGTCACAGGGCAAATCAAGAAATACAGGACTCGGTCGGGAGCTTTCGATTTATCTGCCGATGCAGATGCTAAGGTCTGTTTTTCTTATACGTGGCTATGGTCCCACGAGACCACTCACTCAACTAGTGAAAGACAAGACAGGATAAATCCTGTATGAGAACACAACACTGGCCAACCCACATCCAAGCCTTACCGCAACCATAATTAGATAGCAATTATGGTCTTTTGGGTGTTCTCTGCCTTTCCGTACGTACATGCTTGACCAAAGATGGTAGGTAGCCTGACGAAATGCTATCTAGGGTACGACCGTGTATCGTCGACTATCCCCTATCCATCCCCATCTTTAGGTCGCTCGTATAGCAACCAAGGCATACTCTTGGTTCTTCTAACGCAGACCTTAACCTCTCATGAGCCTAGTATAATCACCTGGCAGCTCATAGAGGGATACCAAGAATATCCTCACGTTCCCCAAAGCCGCTGCTTCGTTACCCAGTTCGCTGGAGCCTTTATCTAAATCAGATACTTGCTCCTACTCGTATACTTAAACGATGACCTACCGTATCAGGTTACTCATCTATCTATGAACTGGTCTAAATTTCCTTGACTAAGAATCATTACTTAGTTATTCTTCAACTAAGGTTTACCACTTAGCATTGTTCCCGTTATCCTTGTTAACTACGGTTATCCACCTAATCCTCAGAACTAGGGTTTACATAATGGATTAAGTGTCACTTAAGTTCATGACTTAACCCGTCTACAAATCCTGTCAAAATTGGCTAAGTATCCAAGTTCAAGGCTTAACCCTACAAACCATGCTCAAGTTGGTTAAGTATATTAAGCAATTCACGACTTAACCACGTCCAATTATCATTCTAGATTGGTTAAGTATATATTAACTTGACCCTATCAATTTACTTAGTCAAATCGGTCAAGTGTATTCAAGCGATTCGTGACTTAGCCTTATCATGTTTTCACGTTATATTGGTTAAGTATTGGTTAACTTAACCACAATAAATTAACGAGTTAGATTGGATAAGTATAGGTCACTTAACCACATCAATTCATCATGTTTAGATTAGTAAAGTGTTTAACTTAACCCCATTAAACTACCAAGTGGGATTAATTAAGTCTAGGCTAACTTAACCCCATCCGATTTCCATGTTTAGACTAGTTGAGTCTAATCTTAACCCCATTCGTTAACCGTATTTTTCGGTTAAGCGTCATTAAGAAAACTTACTTAACCTTACCAAGTTATCGCGTTGGATTGATTAAGTGTTGGTTAACTTAACCCCATCCACTAGTCATATAAAAATGGTTAAGTGTCATTAGGCAAATCAAGTTACTTAACCTACCCAACCTTGTCATGTTTTGTTAAGTATCATTAGCCTAATCAAATTACTTAACCCATTTGTCCATGTCATATTTGGTTAAGAGTCATTAATCAAATTAACTTAACCCTATCATGTGGCATTAATTACTTAATGCACCTTCACCTCTCACATTAGACTTTGTTGTGGTTACTAGTTAAGCCGGTTGGTTCCGGGTAGCTTTACACCACAACTTGGTCTAACCTCGGGTTCAAGCACAACATGACCAACTTCTCACATTGGGTCCTATTGTTTGCAACTACTAGTTAGGCCGGTCGGTTCCGGGTAGTTTTACGTTGCAAACTCAACCCAACCTCGAGTTGGCCACACTTATATTATCTAAGTGTCATGTCCATCATGTTTCCCAAAACATGTTACATGTTTTCAAGCATTTGGGTAGACCTAACTTAATAGGTAAATTCCCAAAGGGTAGACCTAACTTAATAGCTAAATTCCCAAGCTTATGTTTTTATGCATACTTACATGTCAACTTCCATGTTATATTTCAAGTCATGTTTTCAAGTTGTATTTTCATGTCATTAGAAATTACCCATAACATAACCCAACGCTTTTAAACTCGCATATACGTTCGCGACAACGTAATGGATTAAAAGAAGAGACTTGACAAAGGCATGACAAAAATGGATATTAAGCCACAAGTTTATCATGGTGGCAAATGAGGCACAAATGTGTTCATTAACTTGTATGTTACATTCTTAAGCCTCAAAACATGCATAAACCCAAACTTGGCACATAAGCGAATCATGGTGACAAAAGATATGGAATGATGACTAGTAACTCGCATATATCATCATATAAGGGTTATGACTTCATATGCAAGTTGACATAAAGGTTATGAGGGTTCTCATGTTGCCTAATGCAACATTTCAACATAAAGGTTGTCGCTTTTAGCCCACAAGATCAAGATAATGACTTCATAAACTTGCATGACATGATAGCATGTATCATACTCAATGATCAAACCCAAACTTGCAACATGAACATTTAACTTCATAGTTAATATCTAAGAGTAGGGAAAGGGCTTACATTGCTATGAAGGCACAAAAGATATGACAAAGCCCTTATGCAATCAAATAGACCCAAAATGCAAGCTCTAACATAAAAACCCTTGAGCCAAAATGATCAAAACCCTTGCTTTATGATGCAAAGATAGAAACTTGACTTGAATGCAAGCTAATGACACTCATACAAGCTTGAAAACACTTGTATGCATGGAAAATCTCTCATAGAAACCGTTTAGAAATTTTATGAAGAGAGTGGAGGCCATGAGAGGTAAAATTTTGCCATAGTTTAGTTGCATGAATGAATAATGAGGATTTAGGATAGGTTAGGGTCTTATTTATAGATTAGGCAAGTGTTTTAGGCCATAGGATTAAACCTAGATTCAATCCAAGCCATCAAAGCATGTCTTGGGGAAGAAGTCAAGTGTAGGAACCATCTAGGGCCTTTAGATTAAAGATGAACCATGAGAACCATCCAAATGCAAAATCTGCATTTGAGCGAATCGGCCCACGGGTTGACAGCCAAACACCCTGGATTAACCCTAGTCGACCCAGCGAGCTCGGGTCGACCTCAAAAATCGGCCGGTTCGGTTATTCCCCTCTCCCAATTCGCTGTTTTGAACATTTTTGCATATTTATTTATTTAATTTTCAATTTTATATATATATATATATATCAATATATATATATTTCTCTGCGCAACCCATTTCACTTAATTAAGTATACTTTAATTTGGGAATTTTTCGTGAAACTTCGCGAGGCCATATCTTGGTCATACGGACTCCGATTTTTGAAAACTCGGACTCTATTTCGCGTATTTTTCCGAGACGAACGCAATGGCATTGCCCGTTTCACTTGATTCAGATTTTACAGTTTAATTCTGCCTCCATTTATGTTATAACAGGTTATTGAAAATACGGGTTGTTACAACAGGGATACAAGACTTTGTTATAATCTATGAACCCTCTGCTTACAATGCCTTCCTGGGAAGACCTACCCTTGCAGCATTCAGAGGAACTATGGCTCCGTGGTGCCTTATAATGAAATTCCCAACAGAAAACGAAGTTGGTACAATCATAGGTGATCAACAAGCAGCAAGGGAGTGTCACTTGATGGAGCATGAAGAGGCAAGGAAGCAGGAATTGAAGAAAGGGGTAGAGCCGTCGCTCTGCATCCAAAAACCCCTCTTATAGCGACTAAAGCAAAAACCCCATACCGGTGAGCACAGTGGCACTCGAAAAGCAATTGGTCCACAGAAGAACAGTACAGGGGAAAATAGAGCTGCGCCGGCCGAAGATACTATCCCCATCTCAGTGTCCGATAAAGATCCTAACCAAGTGTTGAAGATAGGATCACAGCTGGGCATGTAGCTGCGGAAGGAATTAATTTTGTTCTTGAAAGCAAACCTAGATGTATTTGCCTGGGAACACTCAGATATGTGTGAGATCTCATCAAATGTAATTTTTCACAAGTTAAATATAAATCAAAAATTGACTCCTGTAAAACAAATAAGACAAATGCAGGGATTTGGGAGGTCTGTGGCTTTAAAAGAAGAAGTAGATAGACTACTCAAGAATAATTTTATACGGGAAGCTACATATACAGATTGGGTTTCTAACCCCGTTCTTGTTAAATTGTCCAATGGAAAATGGAGAGTGTTCATAAACTACTCAGACCTTAATAAAGCATGCCCAAAAGACAGCTTTCCTTTTCCTCGAAATGACCAGCTAATAGATGCTACAGCAGGTCATGGGTTACCATCTTTTATGGAAGCATATTCCGGATATAATCAAATTATGATGTACAAGCTGGATGAGGCGAACATTTTTTTTATAACGGATAGAGGACTATACTGCTATAGGGTCATGTCGTTTGGGCTAAAAAACGCCGGGGCAACCTACCAACGTCTTGTAAACTCCATGTTTAAATTTCAAATAGGGAATACGATGGAAGTATATGTAGACGATATGCTAGTCAAATCAAAGAAGGTCGAAAATCACCTTGAGGATTTGGCGGAAATGTTTCACATACTCGGGAAATACGGGATGAAATTAATCCCGTTAAAATGTTCATTCGGAGTCTCTTTGGGGAAGTTTCTCAGGTTTATCGTCAATGCCAGGGGTATCGAAGCGAATCCCTCTTAAAATTGTGGCTTTAAAGGAAATGCGGGCCCTGAGGACGAAAAAGGAGCTACAAAGCTTAAATGGAAAGGTAGCAGCATTGAACCGGTTCGTTTCCAAAGCAACGCATCGGTGTATTCCGCTTTTCGCTGCTTTGAACAAAGGAAAGAAGGACTTCCAATGGACCTCAGAATGCCAGGAAGCTTTCGAGGAGTTGATAAGACATATGGAATCACCACCAATGTTATCGAAACCGAGAGATGGGGAGGATTTATTTTTATATCTAGCAGTTTCATTACATGCATTGAGTGCAGCACTAATCCGAGAAGAGGCAGGAGTACAATTGCCAGTATATTACATCAGTAAGAGGCTTGCTGGGGCAGAATTAAATTACCCTAAGCTGGAGAAGCTCGCATATTGCCTCCTCGTTGCATCAAAGAAGTTAAGACCGTATTTCCAATCTCACCCTATCAAGGTCCTTACCGACCAACCATTAAGACAAGTCCTCTTTTGCCCAGAGACTTCAGGAAGGTTATTAAAATGGAACATTGAGTTATGTCAATATGACATTACCTACCATCCTCGAAGAGCTATTAATGGCCAGGCCTTAGCAGATTTTATCGCTGAGTTCACCAATAGAGGGAAAGAGGTTAAGGAACTAGCGGAAACAGAAGCTACTTGGAAGCTATATTTGATGGATCCAGAAACAGCTATAGCTCAGGGGCTGGAATTGTCTTGGAAACCCTTGAGGGTCACTCTTTATGATACACATTGAGATTAGAATTTCCATCAACTAATAATGAGGCCGAATATGAAGCATTAATAACAGGATTAAAATTGGCAAAAGTACTAAACCTAAAAATTTGCAAATTCTTAGCGACTATCAGTTGGTGGTTGGTCAAGTGCGCGAAGAGTTCCAAACCAAAACTGGGAATCTCCCCTCTTATCTAATCTAAGCTATGGAACTTCTAAACAACCTTGATCACTATGTTATATCTCACATCCCAAGAGAACAGAACGCAAAAGCGGATTCTCTTGCCATGTATGCCAGTTCATCAGATGCTCAGCTGCTGGGTTTAATCCCTGTCGAGGTCCTTTCTGCCCCCACCATTAAGGAAGCAAGTGTTGACTGGATAATTGAAACCACTGAGGAACCTACATCATGGATGACTCCAATCAAAGAATATATCCTCAACGGGACACTTCCTGAAGAACGGAAAAGCAAAAGTAGGATATTGCGCAAGGCCCCTTTGTACCTCATTCAAGACGGAAGGTTATACCGATGAGGATTCTCGATGCCACTGCTGTGATGTGTGACCAAGAAGGAATCTAGAGAAATTTTGGCAGAATTGCTTGAGGGAGAATGCGCATGACACACCGGCAGTCAAACGTCAGCCAAGAAGGTTTTGCGATATGGCTATTTGTGGCATGATGTAAACCTAGATGCCATGACTTATGTAAAGAAGTGTGACAAGTGCTAAAGATTCTCTAAGATTCTAAGGGCACCTCCCACGGAACAAACTCAAATGGTCTGTCCAGGGCCGTTCGCCGTCTGGGGCATAGATTTGATTGGGATGTTACCAACCGCAAAAGCAAATATGAGATACGCCATAGTAGCTGTTGACTACTTTACCAAATGGGCTGAAGCAGAACCTTTAGCTACTATCACATCAAAGAAAGTGATCAATTTTGTCTTAAAATACATCGTTTGCAGGTTTGTAGTACCGCAGAAGATCATTACCGATAATGGAACCCAGTTTGAAACCAATGAGCTCTTAGACTTCTGCGCTAAATATAAGATCAAAAAGAGTTTTGCAGATGTGGCCCATCCACAAGCAAATGGGCTAGTGGAAGACATCAACAAAATACTAAAGTCAACCATCAAGAAGCGTCTCGAGAAATCCAAAGGCAACTGGGTTGATGAACTTCCCTTTGCATTATGGTCATACCGGATAGCCCATAAAACTGCCACGGGCCACACCCCATTCTCACTTGCATTCGGGTCAGAAGCTATGATCCCAGTGGAAGTAGAAGTGCCAACTCACCATAGAATCCACTTTAATCAGGAGGAGAATGAAAAGCTGCAGTTGGAGGCACTTGATTTACTCGAGGAAAAACGAAAAGAAACAGAGCTTAAAATAGCAGCCCATCAACGGTAAATAGCTAGATATTTCAATACAAAAGTCAAGCAAAGAACTTTTCAAATCGGAGACCTCGTCCTGAAGAGAATTATGACAGGAACCGGGGTATTTGGACCCAATTGGGAGGGACCATACATGATCAGCCAGAAGTTCGCAGATGGCACTTTCGAAGTAAAAACAATAGACGGAATCGCACTCCCTCGAACTTGGAATAACATTCACCTTCGTCGTTATTGTGTTTGAAATTTCATTCACATATTTCGCATTATACATACATCATGAGTTGTAAATACATCATGCGTTGTGAATATCGTGCAAAGTTTGTACAAACTAATGAAAGAAACTACTTTACCTGTCTAAAATCGTACATTTGCAAGCTTTTATATCAAGTTGATAACGTCGATCTTGATTACAGGACTTTTTAAGTAGATAAAAGAAAACTTTAAACTAGACAAATCTTGACGAATGCTACAGCGCACCACCTATCTAGGGAGCACAAATATCATTGCATTTCGTGTCACAAAGGGTATAAAATATGAGGCTATAAATGAGAGGCATCAAGAACTTTAAACCTAAACAACGTGACATCCAGGCTACGGACCAATTCCTGAATTTCACCATAGGGGCATGCTCTTAATAACAAACTCGAAGTTCTAATTCTAACCAGCCACAATAAGAACTCAGCAAATAAACTAAAAGTCAACCCTCAAGAACAATGTAACAATTAACCAAAGACCTCCCCGAGGGGCAGCCGGTTCATCACCAACGCCATTAAGATATTGCTGGATAGCGATACAAAGACCGGACTCTTAAACCAAAGACCTCCCCGAGGGGCACCCGGTTCATCGACAATGCCATTAAGATATGGCTGGATAGCGATACAAACACCGGCCTCTTAAACCAAAGACCACCCCGAGGGGCACCCGTTTCATCCCCAACGCCACTAAGATATGGCTAGATAGCGAAACAAACACCGGGCTCTTAAACCAAAGACCTCCCCGAGGGGCACCTGGTTCATCGCCGACGACATTAAGATATGGCTGGACAGCGATACAAACACCGGGCTCTTTAACCCAAGAGCTTCTTGAGGGGCACCCGGTTCATTGCCGACGCAATTAAGATATGGCTTTACAGCGATATAAGCACAGGGTTTTCAAAGACCTCTTTGGAGGCATCCACTCAAATGCTGGATGTTCCAAATTCAGCTATAGATTCTGGGTCCTCCAAACCCAATTACTGACGGACCCAAAGACCTCTTAGGATGCATCCGACAAGTTCAACAAGCGTTTCAATTATTCAGACTAAATGAACAATGGATTAAAAACCCTTCCAGGAGCATCCGATTATGAGCCGAATCTTTCAAAATTTGGTTATTGACGAAGTCAGCAACTTTCACCCAAGTCTTCTGACAAATTCTACAAGTAACTAGCTCGTCCAGATACCAGGAATAACAGATTTTTCTACCTAACTATAAATGTCATGCCTAATTTTCAAAATATTAAAACCAATTATGATATGGGGGCACTGCCGTCGCATTAATAAAATTTAATGGCACTCTCTTAAACATACTACAATCCGGTTATAATTTCATAAAAAATCGGCATTAGATTATTTCAAAACTTAGCCTATAATAAAAATCAATTTATAATGCAGAATCTGTATTACAAATGCAAAACAGGAAGATACAACAAAGCTAAAAGTAAAAGCTTAAGTATGAGAGCAGAACACGACTTCATTCTAGCGTAATCGGATAGCATAACATATACACAACCAAAATTACATCATCCACCAAGCAAGTCAAACGCATGATCAAGCATATAAGCTAAAGTCATAAGCGAGGACTGGCACTCGTATTAAACAATCCAATCTAATAATTTACATGCATAAGATGACAACCCAAAAAGCAGAATAAGAAAGTAATGAAAGTCACGATTCCTTCCCATCATGAAATCACCCCCTAAGCAGAAGGAGAGGGAGGCAGATCAATCTTTCCTTCCTGGCCCAGAAGCTCGGCAATGACTCTATCTTTCGACTTCAAGGCTCGGATAAGCTTGGCTTTGTCATCCTCCAAAACAGAAATTCGATCAAGATTCTCTTTGTTCAATCTCTGGAGGTCACTGGCGAGCATGTTCTAACCAATCATCTTCTTCGCAGTATAATTCTCAAGGAGATTGGTATGCTTCTCAAACCAATATCTGGTATTATCAAGCTGGGTAAGAGCACTACGTTGTATGACTTCTATATCATCAGGCACAACTTGCTTGTTAGACGGGTATATGTCCACCTCCACACGTGCACCCTATAAGCACCATCCTTCGAATCGACTAGCAAGTTCAGGATGACACGGTTCAGAAACATAGCGAGGTTTATCCATCATGGCTCGTTGATCTTCGAGAGATGGAACATTATGAGCAGGAGGGTCTGAAGTGGAATCAGCATCTGTTTCAAGCAGCTCATTCGATTTGCAATGTTTCCGAGAATCATCCTCCTTTAAAGGATCCTTAATCTTGTTATAGCTAGAAGACATCCTACATAAGCAACAACATTTGTTGAGAAAAGAAAGAAGAAAACATGGCCTGAAGTGTTCAATCTAGTTAAAACACATTGGGTCGTTGAAATCAATCAGGGTTTCGCGTCACGCAAGAAACGCGTCTCAATTTATGGCATGAGACTTATGTCGGCTCACGACATGAAATTCATGACGATTCACAAATTAAGACCCATTGAGGTCCATGACATGAGACCCATATCAGATCGCAATTTCAAATTTTGAATTGACCAATTCCCGAATTCAAATTGTTCATGCGACATATCATCTCGACCGACTTGGGTTATAACTACAGATTGATAACTCACATAGGCATAACGACATAGGTTTATTTATCATGACTTAATGCCGGAATCGTCAAATAAACACAAGTTAAAAAAAACATATGTATAACATCTACGACAAAACAACAAAGGAGAATTCGTATCAAAAAATTACTTGTTATGAGTTCCGAGATAATCGTCAGAGTAAGAATTCTTTGAAATCGAGATTATGGGTGTTGAATCGGGTTGATGGAGCTTGTCAAAGTCAGTTGGAATCTGGTAGGGATGGCTTTGGTGGAGGCGTCGAACTGACTACGTAAGTTGTTTATGAGGGGGGCGACGACTTTTCCCTTATCCAATCCGCCATTAACAAGAGAAAGATTTGAAATGAAAACAGGAATGGGAATAGACATGCGGGTTGGAGATAATATAAGGAGAACCAACAAGATGGGCCGAGTTCGGTTCAATCCCGAAACGACTTAGACGGTTCCATGATATATGGTGAAGCTAAGGCAGGATGCGACATGACATTAACTCGCGGCATGAATCTGAGAATACCCTAACGACTTAACTAAAACACATGGAGAAAACGACATGAGGTTTAAGGATTCGAAGCCCACGCTATTTCTAATAACATGAACTTCGAGGGGCAAATGTTAACCCACAAAAATATGTTTTTGAAATGTCATCAAAATCATGCCGTTATTAGTCAAGTCGTTGGATTCAAACCAAGTCGAATTCGAATTCATGACATGGATACCAAGATGCTTCAAGGCCATATCGTAAGACAAAAAAGCAACATCAAGCCTTGTCGTACCTCACCATGTCGCTCCGTGGAAACAGGGTTGACCCCAAGTCATGCTGCATTTCGTTTATGGCGACAGAGTAAAATGAAAGCATTTGGCAGTCATGTCGTCAGGCCACAAGTCGTAATCTCGCCTGTCATCCATGTCGGCCTTGAACCATGTCAAGAGAGTGAGACCAAATTCAGGAAATATGCCATGCCCTCCATCCTCCATGTCGTTCAGCGACATAAGGAGCGAGCTGCTACTTAAGATCTCAACGTGATCCATGTCGTGACCTACTTATGCCGCAAGGTATGAAAGCCAAGCCGTTAGAGTCATGTCGTAAGGAAGAAAGATCGTCCATTCCATATCAGGTCGCTTGGAGTCATATCGCATCCATCAATGCCGCATCCCACTCATACCACATCCAACTTTTGACAGGTTATCAACAGCCGTCATCCGAACAAAATGACCCATGTCGAGGAGAGTCATATCACATCGCGAGCTCAGGGCGCCGAGGGTCAATCCGCCAGACGACATGAGTCATGCCGTTTGCGACGTAAATTATAGCAAAGATTCAAGTCATGTCGGTGGCGACATAATTCAAGGCATTTTTCTTAGATAATTACGAAACTGCCACCTGGTTTGGAAATCTCCTATAAATACCCCCCCCATAACTCTTTATTAAGGGGGATCAAATCTTGAGATCACGAAGTGCTGCCGAGAATATTCCACAACAACTCTAACATCCATTCAACGTCATAAATAAAAGATTAATCCATAGATCATGATCTCTAACAAACACATCCACATGATTCAAGAGTTGAAGATTGATTGAGCATGCCTACATGGAAGAGGGATTCCTTTCAATTCTACCAAATCTACATCAAATCTCTATTGAATATTCTCTTCTCAATCATCTTTAGTAGATTAAGTGTGATTCATGAGGAAGGGAGTGATAAAATTGATGTAATAGAGAAGTTAATCTTGTAATCTTCATATTGGCAATGAAATCTCTTATGAAAGTGGATGTAAACCCTTATTGGGTTGAACCACTATAAAACTTGGTGTCTTTTACTTACATTTCAATCGTTGTAAGGCTCCACTTTTCATTTTTGTGAGATGTTTCTTCACATTTTTGGTGTTTTGCCCAATTTTGGGGAAAACAGAAAGTTCTAAAGCCGAAACTGCCGTAACAAGGAATGAGTTGGATGAAGTGGCAGCAGGACTAACAAGTCGAATGGATATTGCAAATGAAGCCATGATGAAGAACACCATGTTCGCCATACAAGACGCAATGACCAAAGTTATCATGAGGGCAAGCCTTCTCAAAACTGCTAAAACCACTAGAACGGAAGATACTGGATCTTCTTCCTCGAGTCCAAATAAAGTAAATTCTGTCCCGGAGATTGCAAATCCTATTCATAATGGAATGGGGCCACCTATTCATAACCACTCTGGAAAAGAAACTCCTCAACAAGCGTTTGGTTCCACCAAAGGGGCACTTCCCTATGCGGGAGTTCCATGGCCCCAAAATCAGAACCGTGATCGTTTGCATAGGCAAACATCCGGTATAGAGGAAGTCGTCCGTCCTGTGGACCAACTCAATGAGGAGGAGCGAGTATTCAGAATGGTACGGAAGATCATGAATGTGAGCCAGAAAAAGGTGGGTGATGAAAAGGAATGGGGATTTGCTCCTACAAAAACCCCACTTACAGAAAGAATAAAAATGGCACCATATCCAAGTAAATTCAAACCCACAGTTGTACAAGCCTACAATGGAACTGGCGATCCAAACGTGTTCCTATTCAAATACGATCAGCACATGGATGGGGCAAGTTCTACTGATGAGCTCAAGTGTTTGTACTTCCCTATCTACTTGGAAGGAGTAGCCTCACTCTGGTTCACAAAACTCCCGCCAAAACCCGTGGATGACTTCGCTACCTTGGCCAAGCTGTTCAGACAGCAATTCAGGCTTCATGCAACCAGGGTGCATGATGTAATGGAATTGAATGAACTAGATCAAGGGCCGGGGGAGTCCATTAAGGCCTTCCTTTCTCGTTTTAACACAGCCGCGGCCAAAGTTGGACACTGTGAACCATGTTTGGCTTTGATGGCTCTAAAGGGAGGCATAAGTAAAAAGACCAAACTCGGGTGGTGGATCAAGAAGAAGAAGCCTGCCACTCTTGAAGAGCTGTTTGACAAGGCAGAGGAGTATATAGGCGTGGATGAGGATCCGGCCTATACAATGGAAGTTGTAGAAAATAAGGAGCCCTCAGA
Source organism: Allium sativum (assembly GCA_030737875.1). NCBI lineage: Eukaryota > Viridiplantae > Streptophyta > Magnoliopsida > Asparagales > Amaryllidaceae > Allium > Allium sativum. The sequence goes on from CM060923.1 coordinate 117,725,307, forward strand.
AAAGAGGGACGTAAATGTGCAAGGAGGACAGAAAAACACCGGAGGAAATCAGAAAAGGGGGAATGAAGGGAAAGATGGTCGAAACAACCAAAAGCTTTGTTTCCTCAAGAATTCTGAAATGACTCCTCTTAACGACACCATAGAGAAAATTTATATGGCGACCAAAGACACTGAAGAGTACCAGAGCCCGGGAAGTTCAGATTCACTGATAACGCAATAAAGTCTGGCAGGTTCTGCCGATTTCACAACCTACCGGGGCATAGCATAAACGAATGTAGACATTTGAAAAGCTTAATCGAAGATCTGATAAGGAAAAATAGGCTTCAACAGTACACAAAGAACTCCCAGAATGCTCTGGGAACTCAAGACCAAGGAGCCTCTGTAGGACAGCCTAAACAAAATGAGAACTCTTTGATTGCTGCTATGCCAAGGATGATCATAAACGCCATTTCAGGAGGCCCCTACCCGGTTGGGAAAAGCTGGGGGATATGGTGAAGTACGCTCATGAGGTGAAGGACTTTCCGTTGAATTCATGACCATAAACGAAGTTTTATCGGCAAAAGTACCAAGAATCCTGCGAGACGACATCACATTTAAAAATAAAGATCCGACTTGGATCATAACACCTACAGAGGATCCAATGGTGATAACCGTTGGTCTGGGCCCGGCCATAGTAAGAAGGGTGTTAGTCGATAGCGGAGCCTCAGTTAATATTCTCTTCTTTAGCACATTCCATAAGATGAAGCTTTCCATGGGCGATGTAAAAGCCTGTCAGAACAAGGTCCATGGATTCACTGTTCAAGCTGTTCAACCAATTGGTGTCATCAGTCTGTTGGTGGAGCCTGGGGAAGGAGAGCGGAAAGCCACACGGATACATGACTTTGTTATAATCGATGAACCCTCTTCTTACAATGCCTTCCTAGGAAGACCTACTCTCGCAGCATTCAGAATAACTATGGCTCCGTGGCTCCTCAGTATGAAATTTCCAATGGAGAATGGTTTTGGCACAATTATAGGAGATCAACAAGCAGCAAGGGAGTGTTATTTGGTTGAATTAGCAGAAGCAAGGAAGAAGGAATTGAAGAAGGATGTAGACCCGTCGCTTTGCATCCAGAAAACCCTCTTATAGAAACTAAAGCAAAACCACCGTACTGTTGAGCACAGTGGAGCTCGAAAGGCAATTGATCCAAGGAAAAATAGTATGGGTTAAAATAGATAGAGCAGCGCCGGCCGAAGATACTATCCCCGTTCCAGTATCCAAAGACCCTAACGAAGTCCTGAAGATAGGTTCTCAGCTAGGCATGAAGCTGTGGAAGGAATTAATCTTGATTTTGAAAGAAAACCTTGATATATTTGCCTGGAAACACTTAGATATGTGTGGGATCCCACCTAATGTAATTGTTCACAAGTTGAATATAAATCAAAAATTGACTCCTGTAAAGAAGAAAAGGCGAATGCAGGGACTTGAGAGATCTGAGGCTCTAAAAGAAGAAGTAGATAGATTACTCAAAAATAATTTCATACGTGAAGCTACATATCCAGATTGGGACTCTAACCTAGTTCTTGTTAAAAAGTCCAATGGGAAGTGGAGAGTGTGTATAGACTACTCAGACCTTAATAAAGCGTGCCCAAAAGATAGCTTTCCTTTGCCCCGGATTGACCAACTTGTAGATGCTACACCGGGTCATGGGTTACTATCTTTTATGGATGCATATTCCGGATATAATCAAATTATGATGTACAAGCCGGACGAGGAGAACACGAGCTTCATAACGTATAGAGGGCTATACTGTAATAGGGTCATGCCGTTTGGACTGAAGAATGCGGGAGAAACCTACCAACGCCTCGTAAACTCCATGTTTAAATCCCAAATAGGGAATACAATGGAAGTATATGTTGATGATATGCTAGTCAAGTTAACGAAGGTCTAAAATCATCTCGAGGATTTGGCAGAAATGTTTCACATACTCAGGAAATACGGGATGAAACTAAACCTGTTAAAATGTTCGTTCGTAGTCTCTTAAGGGAAATTTCTCGGGTTTATCGTCAATGCTAGGGGCATCGAAGCAAATCCCTCTCAAATTCCTGCTTTAAGGGAAATGCGGGCTCCGAAAACCAAAAAGGAACTCCAAAGCTTAAATGGAAAGGTAGCAACTTTAAACCGGTTCGTTTCCAAAGCAACAGATCGGTGTATCCCGCTTTCGATGCCTTGAAAAAAGGAAAGTACTTCCAGTGGACCTCAGAGTGCCAGGAAGCTTTCAAGTAATTGATAAGACATATGGAATCACCGCCATTGTTATCGAAACCTAAAGATGGGGAGGATATATTTTTATACTTGGCAGTCTCATCATATGCTTTGAGTGCAGCACTAATCCGATAAGAAGCAGGGGTGCAATTGCCGGTGTATTACATCAGTAAAAGACTTGTCGGGGCCGAATTGAATTACCCTAAGCTAGAGAAGCTCGCATATTGCCTCCTCGTTGCCTCAAAAAAGTTGAGACCATATTTCCAATCTCACGCTATCAAGGTTCTTACCGATCAACCATTAAGGCAAGTTCTCTTTCGCCCAGAAACTTCAGGAAGGTTACTAAAATGGAACATCTAGCTGAGTCAATATGACATCACTTACCATCCTCGAAGAGCGATTAATGGCCAAGCCCTAGCAGATTTTATTGTTGAGTTTACAGACAGAGGAGAAGAGATCGAGGAACCAGCGGAAACAGAGACCATTTGGAAACTATATTTTGATGGATCTAGAAATGAATATTGTTCAGGTGCTGGAATTTTTTTGGAAACCCCAGAGGGTCACTCTTTATGCTACGCATTAGGATTATAATTTCCATCAACTAATAATGAGGCCGAATATGAAGCTTTAATAACAGGGCTAAAGTTGGCAACAGAGCTAAACCTAAAAACTTTGCAAATTCTTAGCGACTCTCAGTTGGTGGTGGGTTAAGTGCGCGAAGATTACCAAACCAAAACTAGGAATCTACCCTCTTATCTAATAAAAGCTATGGAACTTCTAAACAATCTTGATCACTTTGTTATATCTCATATCCCAAGAGAACAGAACTCAAAAGCAGATTCTCTTGCCAAGTATGCTAATTCATCAGATGCTCAACTGCTGGGTTTAATCCCCATCGAAGTCCTTTCTACCCCTACTATTGAGGAATCAAGTATTGATTGGATAATGGAAACCATTGAGGAACCTACATCATGGATGACTCCAATCAAAGAATATATCCTCAACAGGACACTTCCTAAAGAATGGAAAGACAAAAGGAAAATATTGCGCAAGGCCCCTCTGTACCTCATTCAAGATGGAACGTTTCCATGCCCTTGCTGCGATGTGTGACTAAGAAGGAATCTAGAGCAATTTTGACAGATTTGCACGAGGGAGAATGCGGGGGACACGCTGGTGGTCAAACGTTAGCCAAGAAGATTCTACGATATGCCTATTTCTGGCCTGATGTAAATCTAGATGCTATGACCTATGTAAAAAGTGTGATAGATGACAGAGATTCGCTAAAATTCCAAGAGCACCTCCCGTGGAGCTAACTCAAATGGTTAGCCCATGGCCATTTGCGGTCTGGGGCATAGATTTAATTGGGGTATTACGCACCACAAAAGCAAATATGAGATATGCTATAGTAGCTGTTGACTACTTTACCAAATGGGCTGAAGCAGAACTTTTAGCTACAATCACATCAAAGAAAGTAATCAATTTTGTCTTAAAAAACATCATTTGCAGGTCTCGAGTACCGCAAAAGATCATTACCAATAATGGAACCCAATTCGAAAGCAATGAATTCCTTGACTTCTGCGCTAAGTACAAGATCGAAAAGAGTTTTGCAGCTGTGGCCCATCCGCAAGCAAATGGGCTGTGGAAGCCATCAACAAAATACTAAAGTAGACCATCAAGAAGCGTCTTGAAAAAGCCAAAGGCAACTGGGTTGATGAACTTCCCTTTGCGTTATGATCATATCGGACAACACATAAAACCGCTACGGCGCACACTCCATTCTCACTTACATTCGACTCAGAAGCTATGATCCCAGTGGAGCTAGAAGTGCCCACTCACCGCAGAATCCACTTTAACCAGAAGGAGAATGAAAATCTGCAATAGGAAGCACTTGATTTACTCGAGGGAAAGCGAAGAGAAGAAGAGCTTAACATAGCGGCCCATCAACGGAAAGTAGGCAGATATTTCAACACAAAAGTCAAGGCATGAATTTTCAAATCGGGGACTTCGTCCTAAAAAGTGTCATGACAGGAACTGGGGTATTCGGACCCAATTGGGAGGTGCCGTACATGATTAGACAGAAGTTTGCAGATGGCACTTTTTAGCTAAAACCGACAGACGGAATCGCATTCCCTCGGGCATGAAATATCATCCACCTTCGCCGTTATTTTGTTCGAAGTTTCTTTCACATATTACTCATTATACATACATCATGAACTGTAAATATATCATGCATTGTGAATATCATGCAAAGTATGTACAAACTAATGAAAGAAACTACTTTACCTATCTAAAATCGTACATCTGCAAGTTTTAATATTCAGCTACTAACGTTGATTTTAATTACAGGCTTTTTAAGTAGATAGAAACAGACTCAGAACCAAATAGAGCTTAATGAATGCTACAGCACTTCTCCAACTGAAAGAGCTCAAAAACCCGTGGCCTGATACACGAACACCCTTGCATTTCGTGTCATTAAGGTTATAGAATATGAAGCCATAAATAATGGGCATCAAGAACTCAAAACCTAAACGATGTGACACCCAGACTACAGACCAAGTTTTGAGTTTCACTGTATGGGCACATTCTCAATAGAGTTCGAAGTTTAAGATCTAAAGATTCACAATGGGAGGTCGAAAAATATACTAGGGTCAGCCCCACGAAACAATGCGACAATTAACCCAAGACATCCCTAAGGGGCACCCAGTTAATCGCCGACACCATTACGATATGGCTGGACAGCGATACAAACACAGGTTCTTTAACCCAAGACCTCCCTAAGGGGCACCCGGTTCATCGCCGACGCCATTAAGATATGGCTGGACAGCGATACAAACACGGGTTCTTTAACCCAAGACCTCTTTGAGGGGCACCCGGTTAATCACCGACACCATTAAGACATGGCTGGACAGCGATACAAACACCGTGTTCTTTAACCCAAGACCTCCCTAAGTGGCACTCGGTTCATCGTCGACGCCATTAAGATATGGCTGGACAACGATACAAACACCGGGTTCTTTAACCCAAGACCTCCCTGAGGGGCACCCGGTTCATCGCCGATGCCATTAAGATATGGCTGGATAGCGATACAAAAACAGGGTTTTCAAAGACCTCTTTGGAGGCATCCGCTCAAATGCTGGATCTTCCAAATTCAGCTATTGATTCTGGGTCCTCCAAAACCAGTTACTGACATACCCAAAGACCTCTTAGGAGGCATCCGACAAGTACAACAAGCGTCTGAATTATTCAGACTTAACGAATGACGGATCAAAAATCCTTTCAAGGGCACCCAGTCATAAGCCGAATCTTCTGAATTCGGTTAGTAACGGAACCAAAAATTTCCATCAAAGTTATCTGATAAAAAAACCACAAGTAACTGGCCCACTCAATTAACAGGAATAATAGATTCCTTTATCTAACTGTAAATACCATGCCTAAATTTCCGAAGTATTGAAACCAGTTGTGGTATGGTGGCATTACCATCGCATTAATAAAATCTAATAATGCTCTCTTAAAAACACACCACTATCTGGTCATAATTCTATGAAAACTCAGCATTGGATCATTCCAACCAATAAAACTAGATTTCCTGAAATGACTAAGGTGAAATCAAAGATCCTAGCAAAATGGTTATTTATGCGAAAGGATTTTGGACATCATCTCAGTCAAGGTTGGGAAAATCTTATCTTGTTGGTTGGGTTAACTCAGCCTATAATAACAAACAATTTGTGATGCAGAATCTATATTCCAAATTTAAAGCAGGCATGAAATGCATAATAGAGAAGTAGCAAGACTGAAAGCGAAATTTAAAGCATGAAAAGCAGGACACAATTTCCTGACAACAAAGCAGAATTATACAATAAAGTCACAATCTAAAATGCAAAATATCAGATGATAGAGTGCATAAAGACGACAACTACAAAAGTAATGAGTGGGGACCGACGCCCGCATATACAACCGGCCTGAGTACAACATGCAAAAGGAAATAGTTAACAACTAAATTTAAGCTACTACTAAGCGCGATCATTTCTTCCTATCACTTGATCTCAAAGCAGGCTTGTTAGCCAAAGGTGGAGGGGTCTCTTCTACGTTACTCTGATTCTCTTAGGAAGAAAATGTTGTTGCCTCCATCTCATTCTTCCTCTTCCTCTTCTTCTTAGACAATGAAGATTTGGCAGACTTCTTTCCTTTCTCCTTGGTGGTAACCCGGTGACTCCCATCTGTATTAATAACTTCAAGACCATCACTAAGGCTATAGTCAACCACATCCAAGTCTGAGAAGGCGCCGATTTTTGCATCCGGTGACCCAGGAGCTGCAACAAGCAAGGGCGTGTTACTAGGAGTAGGGGGAGTAATGGAAGAAGTAAGAGGAAAAGTTGTCAATGGTGAGTCAGCCTTAATACCTCCTATTGTCAATGCATTGCCTACGACAGGAGAAGACAGGGGTGAAATTTAATTCAAAGTGTGGAAACATTGAGCATAATAAGCAAGGCACCCAGGTGAATCGAAAATGGACTCTAAGCACGACAAGGTAAAGTTAGTTTCAATTTTACTTGTATCTAGAAGATTCTCTGAGGGATCCTTATGCTCGATTCTCCAGTGGTCGGGATTGTCCTCATCAGCCTCATCATTTTCACCATGCTCATCAGCAATATCCTCTGTATTGATATCCCACTCAGTGGTGACATTTTTGCCTTTAGGAGCATCACCCGGGTTAGCTCATGTCTGAGAGCAAGAAGCTTCAAAGGCCGAGGGATCAACAGGAAGGTTGACATCTGGTTGAGTGTGAACTTTCTCACCAGAAGTACCAGTCCTCTCGTCCATTAGTTGTGCCTTTCCTTCTGCTAAAGCCTCTTTGGACCTGTCGTCTATCGATGAGTTCGTCCTCGCTACAATCATCACCATTAATCTCAAGCAGTCGCTCCCAAACAAGCGCCAAAGTATGTGCAAAACTATCCACTAGGTAATGCAAGCTCCCACGACTTATGACATTGTAGACATAGAAGCGGAACATGTCATCATCAGCTTCGTCCATGGCTTGTTTGTGAGTTTCTTCTGCAGTTGTCTTGTCCTTCTCAAGGGATTCGACCTTGGCCATGAGTGTCTGGTTGGAAGCCTTCAGAGATTTTACCTTCTTACGAAGATTAGCGGCATCTTCCCGATATTGTTTCGAGAAATCCTTCTCCATAGCCAATTCAGCATCAACATCGCGCTTGGCAGCTATGGCATCTTTTTCCCTTTATTTGGAAGCCTCGAGTTCTTCTCGGAGTTTTTTAATCTCGTTGTCCGATGCATCCAACTCTGCGACTCTTTTATAAAGAATTGCGATGGTAGCATCACGATCATTCAAAACCTTCTCCCATTTGACTTTGTCATCCTCAAGCTTGGCAATTTTCGTAAGATGAGAATTATGGTGCTTTTGGAGGTCATCACAAAGTTTTTCCCACCCACGCAACTTTTGGTAAAAGATATCTCTTACGATATTCCATTTTGTCTCAAGTTGACTCTTAGCAGTATTGAGCTGGGTGTGTGTTTGACTTATAACCGCATCCACCTCTTTAAGAAAATCATCAACGTCGGTTATACTTACTCCATGATCAAAGGAAAGTCCTTTCAAGTTTCAACCTGGGAGCTTTTCGGTAAAGGAGATGTTCGTCGAGCTAGGAGTATAGCGAGGTTTATTGATAATCGAATGGATCTCAGCTGAAGGACCAGGAGGGCCAGAGGATGAAGGAAGTCGGGGTTTAATAGGAAGCTTTTCTACTCGGGAATGCTTATAAGAACCATCCCTTTCTCGTTTCCTTCCTCGCGTCCTTTCATCGGGAGTGTCTTCCCTTAGCCAACTGCGCCTTCTAGCCTTTTCCTCTTCTTCCTCGCGTATCTTCTTTCTTTATTCCTCAATCAAAATGGATTCTGATACATGAAAAGACTAAGGAAAGGGCTTCGAAGGCGGAGGAGGACGGGGCTGCTCATAGTGACGGGATGATTTCTGAGGTTCAGATTGTAGTAAGTGCTTCAGATCAATAGCTTTGCTCCTCTTAGTGAAATCTGATATGATTCCCGACAAGTGCTTCCCGTACATGTCTAAACCTGAAATGAGACATGCATGAGTTTTTGATACTTGAAACTATACAGTGTCTAAGAATGCTAAAGCAAGATACCAACATAGGAAAATAATTGAAATGCACAAGATGAATTTCTTTAAAAGGTACTATTGTTAACAGACCAGTCATATCCTATGAGTTTAAGGGAATTCCTAAAAATTTAAGAGGCCTTTTTGACTCAGTTGAGGTTGCATCCCTATGTCTGGTCTCTATGGTTTGAAGGTCGAGAGGTTGAGTAACCGAACCATCCTGACTAAGATATCTGGCAGAGTTGAGACCACTCAAATTGTCAAATGTACCTGCAGAATATTCCTTAGCTACATTTTCAGTAGAAGAATCTCCAGTTATAGTTGCATTATTTGGATCGGTTTCTAATACAACTACGTCTTCACCATCATGTTCAATCTTGTACTCAAGTTTAGAAGGATTCACTTCCCTATCATCTCTTCTAACCTGTTCGGAATCTAATTCTGGCTCAGGATGCGGTGAAATGTTTTATTTCTCAATCAACTCAGCCGACATTGTGGGATCTTCGCCTCTATGATGGTTAAAGTCTTCATCCTTATACAAAGTCTTCGATGAAGGCGACATTTTTCCTCTAATAGACCCAGAACATCTTTTCAAGAAAGGGTCAATGGAAGGGTTCCGAGCAGCTTGAGTTACACTCCTGTCGTCTGGATTTACTAAATCTGATTTTGTAAGGTTAGGTTGAGGAGTGGAAGGTACAGCCTTACATAAAAACTTACTTAAGGGATGGAGTAGTTCGTATTGGTGAAGACTGCTATCTGTAATTAAAAGCTTTCTACTTCTCTTAGCCTCGTCAATAGCTTATAGTGTTTTGTATGTGGCTTTAATAGAAGGGGTTGCTTTGCTGTCCTTAATCAAGGTAGGGAGTACTGCATTTCGAAAGAAAATGATGTAAGAACTTATAACTCAAAGAAAAGTAAAGTCAGGACCTATGAATAAAATATGCATACCTCTATCTGTCCATTGCCTTCGGAATTGCTCGGGGCATCTGACGAAGAAGAATTGGCCTAAAAACCCTGAAACACTATCCGGTAATTTGAGAACCAGCTTCCGGTTTCTGGAACCTTCAACATGCATAATAGAGGGGGTGTCCTTCCTACTGTTGAAAGAAAATAATTACCGAAGGTCCTGGAAAGCAGGCTCTTGCTTTGTCATATCCATGAAAAGGACATAAAGGCCCAGTAGAACTATGTAGCCATTAGGATGGAGTTGGAAAGGAGCGATGCCTAGATGGTTTAAGATTCACCCTAAAAAAGGATTAAATGGGGGAATAGCACCAGCTGCTAGCATTTGTTCGCTTGCAACAATGTATCCAACAGGGGGGTCATCAGCAAAAACACCGTCCTTTGGTAATATTGCATCCGTAAGAGAAATCCCGTATTGACCACACAACAGTTCGTGTTGCTCCCGAGATAGGGTGCTAGACAGTCTCTCTTGATCCCTAGCTTTAATCGGGAGAAGGTTCGAAGGAAAGTGGGAGAAAACTTGGCTAGAGGTAGTAGCTGTTTCAGTCTTGGGAACCTTGTTTAGAGAGGGATCGGGTTATGCCGTGGAGGTCTCTTTACTTTGAGGAAGAGTTTACTTTTCAGTAGTCATTCTACACAAATATACTCGATTACATCTCAATTTTCAAAAAGCAAAAGTTGAAGAATAAAAATATGAAAACACATCAAAACTTCGAAATAAAGGAGACAAACTTCGTGACAAGGCGCTTTTTGGCAATAGAATTAAGTCGTTATGGCATGGTACTCATGTCGATCCACAGCATAATACTCATGACGGTGCATGGCTTGAGGTCCATGTCGGTCCACGACATGAGAGACATATCGTTTCACGACATGAAACCTTAAGCTAAAGCCACCAGAGTATTAACTCGTCTAACCAGTTCCCAAACTCAAGTCGTTCATGTGACATGTCACCTCGAACGACTTGAATTACAACTACGGACTGATAAATTGCATGGGCATAACGACATGGAGTTTTTCATCACGACTTAATGGTGGGATTATCAAATAAACACAATTCGAAGCATGCCACAAATATACTATGAAGCAACACAGAAAGAAATCATATAATAGCTATGATAAAGCTAGAAAAGTTCATGGTTTAGACATTTCAGCGAGCAACAGGTGTGCAGTAATATTCAAAGACAGATCATACGGTCATCATCGTATCAAAGATCAAAACAAGACATATTATGGCGTTCAAGTTATGTCGCTCAAGCACGGTTTGAAACTCATGTCGCTGGAACGACATAAGACGTAAGTCTTGTGTATTACACAAAAATCGAGGTTCAAAGAAGATCAAAGAATTTCGAAGCCTTCATACGTAATTTATCAATTTCAATTCAGTTCATTTTTGATTCGCAAACATCTCAATAACACAAGACGGTCAAAATCAATTCACGAAATCATCGCCTTACCAAAAGTAAGCAAAAATTCTCTGGTTCTGTAACGACCCGGGGGTTTCGCGATCCTAAGTACCCGACATATAACCCAATGTCGACTATTCAAGCATCGGAAATACCGGATAGTCCAAGAAAGAAATTAGAGGGTGAGGATAGATAAGATAGAAAATTAGAACAGAAGAAGAAGAAGAAGAACACAACAACATCAGAGTAACACGAATCTCACAGCGGAACGAATAAAATATAATAGACAACATATCTTGAAATCAAAGCAGTATATGTATATCATACCATTATCAGAGTACACACTTTCATCACAGCGGAATAATCAATAGCTAAAAAAATCTTGAAGCCTCCTGCTCCAAGCTCTTCAAGCATACCTGTAAATCCTGACTACTTGACTGCCCGTACAAATTTGGGCACCCAAGAGTTAGGGAAAACAAAACAAAATAAACTCTGGGTCAGTCATGGGACTGGTGTGAGTAAACTCAAATCTTTTGTTTAACTTTTCAAAATCCTTTTCAAAAGAAAAGATAATCGTAAGACCAATCCACACATAAATACGGACGGTTTTTACCTTACGATAACCCAAATCATTTGGAAATCATATCTTATCTGATATTATAATAATGTCTAATCACAAGTAATTAACAATCTAGTAGAACGCTTGCATCTCACGCTCCACATATATAGTATATAATCAAAAACCGCGGGCGCTTATTGGAGATTGGATTCCAACTTGACAAGGTATGGGACCACCTTCCGAACGTGTATCTCTAGAGGCGAATACACTGGGTTCAACAAGAACCTCTTGCAACCCGGCCCACACTTGACCGACCACTCATTTCGCTTGAGTGTATCGAATGTATATCACCAACGTTTGGGATCAGCAACCGTCTCCCGATAAGGGACAGCATCGATAGATTTAAGAACAAAAGGAATTTCTCTAGATAGGTGATCATACATCCTAATGGGTGCGACCCACATAGCCATGCTGCCTGCCCGATTTTTGTCCTTTCCTGGTTGATGAGGCTTGAGGTCATAGCGTATCTTTTGACAGATCACACCTCCATTACTTTGAATGCCACATCGTCATACCCGCCAAATCACAAATTGATTTCCCCAAAAATACCACGGGTATACAGCTAAGAGAAACGAATTCCTCCGCCACCAAACGTAAGTACGTTTGAAGAGATCAACTTATGCGATCTATTGGATATACTCTGTCAGACACTCGTCCATACACGTTTGTCCTGGGACTAGACAAACCGAAGGCACTATTCTGTAAACAGGATAGCCCTTGCATAACTCCGTCTTCAATATATTTAGCATACTTGATTCGCAACGCTTATGCTAATACGGAGTGGTTCTCTGGATAATAATCCAACCGGTCTCTCCATATTAACAACGTTAAAATGGTCCAAACTTTGATAGTCGGTGATTTAACTATCAATGAAAACATGTCTGTGTGCAAACAACGATATTATTTCCAGATGGAAATTCTATCGATCAATCATCAATCACTTAAATTAAATTATCATAAATTTATTCTTACCCTTATTCCTGTTTCCCTATATTCATAAATTCTTATTTTCTATATTTAGAAAACATACGTTATTAACAATGGAAAACATTTCCATTATCTGCTCCCATTTCTTATTTTCTATATTAGAAAATATTTCTGATCTTATTTGGAAAACATTTCCAAAATCCCTTCATTTGATTCAAACAGATGTTTTAGATAAAACATCGCTATGCCAACAGCAACCATTACGCTCTTTAACTAAATTCACTTTCACTCTCGAACCTTATCCACTTTTTAGTTAAAATTGAAGTCAATCAAGTTGGGGTATAATTACCTCTCAGACCTTAACTGAACAACATTTCTAACTTCGAAACAAACAAAGTTCACCTTTTTACACTTTCAACCACTTACGTAACTCTCGGATTTTATTTACGAATCCACTTCCTTTACGGAAGCCATCTGATTATAATAATGGTGTTATAATCCCCTGCGTCCGAAATATAATAACTTTAATATGACTTTTTCTTTCTAGCTCAAATAAATACACGAACAACTAATTTATCAACTCCTATTCGGTTAACTATAATCTATAACCCTTATTCTATTAACTTTTACTGGATTAACTCTTATTTGGATAACTCGGTTTGATTAACTCATCTTGATTAACTCAACTCGACCAACTTACTTGATCAGCTCAACTTGACTAACTTAACTTAATTAACTCGACTTATTTAACTCAACTTATTTAACTTAATTTGACTAACTATTATCAAATAACTAATATTCGATTAACTTATATTCGACTAACTATGTCTGTTTTTAACTTCATTTTGAATAGCTAATATTTGATTTAACTTCATTCGCTTGACTCCAGATCGCATCGATCACAATGGTTATGCCTGATTCCCTCAGGAAACATCCGACCACCTTAGGCTATCTGCAGCCCTGCGAATTTCGCTAGCAGTCGTGCTAAATGGCAATTTATACTGAATAACTACTTCTGTTTAACTATATCTCGAATAACTAAGTTCGATCAACTCTAATTGAATAACTAATATTCAATTTAACCTTTATTCGATTACTATATTTGAATAACTCTACTTCGATTTGATTCAAACCGCTTAAGTCTAACTGATTTACTCTACTAGTTAATTCTAACTAACTAACTCTAACTGTTTGACTCTAACAACTTAACTCCAATGGTTTAATTCTAATAGATTAACTCCAACTGTTAGACTCTAATAGTTTAACTCTAATAGTTTAACTCTAATGGTTTAACTCTTAACTGTTTAACTTTAACGGTTTAACTCTAACTGACTAACTTTTCTGATTAACTCTAATGGTTTAACTCTAACTGTTTAACTCTGACAGTTTAACTCTGACAGTTTAACTTTGGTTGATTAACTCTTTGAATTAACCCATTTGAATTTTCTCTTTTGAATAATTCCATTTGAATAACTCCTTTTTGAATAACTCTTTTGAATTACTCTTTTTGAATAACTCCTTTGAATAACTCTTTTGAATAACACTTTTTGAATAACTCTTTTGAATAATACTTTTTGAATAACTCTTTTGAATAATTCCTTTTCTATTCGTTTACTTAACAAATAACTATTCCCTTTTTACTTCTATTTATTTAACAAATAATTATTACTTTTAACTTTTCCATTTATTCTCTACATAAATATCTCTTTTAACTTTCCTTTATTCCCTAAATGAATTTTCGCTTTTCAATTCCATTTGTAATCGTTTTACAAATGATTCCCTTTTTATTTCTATTTGTAAAGGTTTCACAAATAGCTACTTTTTCCCTATTGCAAATATTTTCCTTTACATTTGTTTTACAAATGTATTTCCTCTATGTTTGTTTTTCTTTTCAAATATTCTCCTTTTTATTTGATTTCACAAATATTTTCCTTTACTCAATATCTTTGATTCTATAATTATTTTCCTCTATGAAACTCTTTTCCTTTTATATATAAAATCTATTGATTTTATATAAATAATTTACTTTCAAAATATACTTTGAAAATCTCTTTTTCACTTCCCGTTATCATTTATGGTATAAAATACCAAATCAAAAGGTTTGATCATCATCCAAACACACGGGTTCAACGACAGATGATATAACACATCATATAACAGAATATATGAAAAACGGTAAATAAATGTTGAGGAACCCAGTTGGATCCCTCCGACCTGTTTCCCTGCATTCACAGATGTTACAAAATATAATTCACATCAATTTCATTTCAATATGAGGTATTCTGATAAATATAATCAACATCGGTTAACGATATATATAACTATATCGGTATTTCCAATCAATTGACTAGCAGTTCAACCAAACAATCAACACTCAGCAATTCAACCAATAATTATCAGTTCTAAAAATACTTTATAAAAATATAAAGTGTTCAGAGTTAGTGAGATTTACTCACATTGGACGGTTTATCGTTGAATAACGATAATCGATCATTGATTTGGTTCAGACGTTAAATTTCACCATAAATCCAAACGAGCTCCAATCCACTTGCAGTCAGTTCCCTTGCGTAGTGCTCGTCCATACGATCCCAACGGATCCTGTTTCGTTAAATTTCGTTAAGGTATGCAAAAGTTATGCTATTTACAATATCTACCTAATTTAAATGAATATATATTTAATTAAATTAATTAAATTATTTTTATCTTAATAAATTTCTAATTGCGTTATTAGCCAAATTACCTTCCCTGCCCTTCTAAAAAATCCTACTTACCCATCTCTAGCCATATCCAATTTTTTTTAAAATTGAAAAACCATTTTAATATTAATTAAATTTAATTTTCAAATAAAATACTTAAAAATATTCATTTAATTATAACTTAAAATTTTTAACCCGGATCAAAAATCTGCTTCCGCTCATTTTAAAGTATTTTTCGATAAGAATCCAACGGTCCTTGTTTCGTGGAAATCCGACTTGTTTTGAAAAAGTTATAAGCTTTTAAAGTTTATAGTTAAAAATTACGAAAATGCCCCTGGTCTGTTTTAAATTCAAATTAAATTTTAAATTTAAATTTAAATTAATCATCCCATCCGTCGGATCAGTTAGGGATAGCCAGGGAGAGCAAGAAACTATATTTTCCAAACTCAAGCCTTAGACACTATCCTCTCGGTCACCCTTAGAATGTTCCAATATTTAATTTTTTCAAAATCTATTTTAATTATTATATATATATATTATAAAAATAAATAAATAAATATTATTTAAAAACTTACCCCGTGGAGCCCAAGCCTCTGCCTAAGAGTCCCTAGCTCCCCGTCTTGCCCTCCTTTCTCCCTTCCTCCCTTTTCCCTATTTCCTATTATTTTATTATTATTTCTGCCATTGCCAAAGCTTGAAAGAGGAGGAGGAGAAGTGAGTTTAAAATGAAGGGGGGGAGGGCTATTTATAGCCGAAGGAGTCACATGAATTGCTGAGGTGGCGCGAATCTAACGGTCGAAAATGGATGGCTAGGATTAATCCTTAAATTAATTAAATTATAAATAAATTTAATAATTTAAGAATAGTAAAGTGTGTTTTCTCAACCCTATTCGGACGTTAATTTGACTTACTTATTGATACCTTATCCAAAATCTTTTTCAACCATGTTGTTCAATTTTTCTTGCTCTTCAATACTATATAAAAATATATCAATTTTGAATTTGTTTGAACTTTCAAATAATTTAAATTCAAATTCAAAATAGTGTTTTGTGTTAGTTTCAACACCTTCCGGTCTCATGTTGGAGTATCAAACGATAACGGTTTTCAGAAATTCTTCCACCATCTGGTCCGGTTTTTAACGTACTTCAATCCTATGTATTCAAATCAAAAATCGAAGTTCGTTTAGATTTTCAAATAATTTATTTAAATTTTGTTTCCTTAATAACTTTCTATATCCGTTATAGGATTTTCCCAGATTTCATATATAGCTAATATCCTATGTTTAGAATTTTCCTGGATAGGTCTCAGGTTCCAGTTTTTCCGTTAGCATTAGCAAATTCCAATTACCCTCAAAATTTAGTTCAAATTTTGGCCTTTTATTTTTCCTTTTCCACATACGGATGCCATTTCTGACGTAACTTGTTTGGTTACCTAATTTCATCATTTCGGATTTAATGAAACTGATTTCATCGAAATGCGAGTTCGTTAGCTACTACTTCCTTTGTAAACGTACTATTTTTAATTAAAAATTTATCCTTTTATACTGCCAATTCACATTATATTGCAGATCTACTAAATTTCTACCATTTCGGAATAAAATAAAATATTCAAAATTATTGAAATTAAACCATTTAAAATTCCAAGACAATAAAAACATTTTTAAATATTAAACTAAATGGTCAAAAAAATCTGGGCTGTTACATTCTTTCCCCCTTAAAATAATTTCGTCCTCGAAATTGCTAAGGTAGAAAAATGAGCTTTATAACTAGGTTAAAATTATTTGGTTACTTTGATTTCACTAAACCAATCTATTCTAATTAATTTATTAATTTATTTCTATAAACGAAAATTTTCAAAAATTTTGAAAATTTTCTAACACTCGAAATTTCTGAAAAATTTCGCCAGCACCTCCTTTGTACTGGTCAATAGCTCAAACTCCAACTCGCCTCTCTAGGCCTTCTCCAACCCAAAAGAAAATCAAACAGCCAAGTGGCTTTCCAAACAGGCTCATAAATCTCATCAAACTTATATGAATATGTACGTGTACCTTTTTGTCGGCATACAATTCTGCTATCAATTTAGCATATACCACTATCATCCCAATCAAACTCCCAATCACTTTTATCTTCAACATGACCATCCGCTTATAACCAAGCCAAATTTCAATCAAACTGCAATTCCAATCTCAATTCAAATTTCTTGCTCGACCATCCATTTCTATCCCAGATTATCTCTAATCTAGTCCAATTCTACTTGATACCATTCTATTTCAATTCAACTCAATTTCCACTGAACTGCCTTCAATTCAATTTCAAATTTTCTTTCACAAATTTCTATTTAGTTTGTGTTTATTTCAATAATCTGTACCTGGGAGTTTCAAATAGCTTTGCCTTTTCCAAAAATCAAATATCCCTTTGGAATATCAAAACAACTTGGTTTCTCAAAACAATTCAAAAACAAAATCTTTGGTAGTAATCCGTCACTTACAAACTTGAAAATGAATACCGAAGATGTCCGGATCAACATCAGAATTTATTTTCCAGCTATCGAAGTGAGTTCAATACTATAGCACTTTCAAAACCCATTTTTAAACATTTTCATTTTGAAATTCATTTCAAAATATCCCTTTTCAATGCTTGTAACAAATTTAAAATCTCCTAGGATTTTAAAATTCACATATATTCAATTTAGTTCCATTTACAACGCTTATTCAAATTTTAGCAATTTTAATTCCAATTCTGAACTTAAATTCAGATTTAATTCATCTGATTTCATATATTTCACTTATATGAATTCTGGTTTATTATTTACATAACCATTTCACATTTTATAATCTTATTCGATTATAACCACAACCAACACATTCAATATACTATAATAATTTCAAATATCTATACTTTGCTTATATCAAAATATAATTTGGGTAAAATTATTTCATTTACCCTTTTTTCAAAACATATCGTGTCGACCCATCGTATTCAAGTGTTTATAAACTCCTATCGATACAGTGGATCAAACTAATCAACTAGAACTCATAAACGACTCAACCAATAAATCTCCACGGTATAAAAATCATTTTATATAAAATAACAAATACGTTCACTCTTATATATACACTCAAACTCAGTCTAGAGCATTACTAACCCCATCTCTACTGAGTCACGCCACAGAGCCAAGGTAAATCACCTAACCTTCAGCTCTGATACCACTGTAACGACCCGGGGGTTTCGCGATCCTAACTACCCGACATATAACCCAATGTCGACTATTCAAGCATCGGAAATACCGGATAGTCCAAGAAAGAAATTAGAGGGTGAGGATAGATTAGATAGAAAATTAGAACAGAAGAAGAAGAAGAAGAACACAACAACATCAGAGTAACACGAATCTCACAGCGGAACGAATAAAATATAATAGACAACATATCTTGAAATCAAAGCAGTATATGTATATCATACCATTATCAGAGTACACACTTTCATCACAGCGGAATAATCAATAGCTAAAAAAATCTTGAAGCCTCCTGCTCCAAGCTCTTCAAGCATACCTGTAAATCCTGACTACTTGACTGCCCGTACAAATTTGGGCACCCAAGAGTTTAGGGAAAACAAAACAAAATAAACTCTGGGTCAGTCATGGGACTGGTGTGAGTAAACTCAAATCTTTTGTTTAACTTTTCAAAATCCTTTTCAAAAGAAAAGATAATCGTAAAACCAATCCACACATAAATACGGACGGTTTTTACCTTACGATAACCCAAATCATTTGGAAATCATATCTTATCTGATATTATAATAATGTCTAATCACAAGTAATTAACAATCTAGTAGAACGCTTGCATCTCACGCTCCACATATATAGTATATAATCAAAAACCGCGGGCGCTTATTGGAGATTGGATTCCAACTTGACAAGGTATGGGACCACCTTCCGAACGTGTATCTCTAGAGGCGAATACACTGGGTTCAACAAGAACCTCTTGCAACCCGGCCCACACATGACCGACCACTCATTTCGCTTGAGTGTATCGAATGTATATCACCAACGGTTGGGATCAGCAACCGTCTCCCGATAAGGGACAGCATCGATAGATTTAAGAACAAAAGGAATTTCTCTAGATAGGTGATCATACATCCTAATGGGTGCGACCCACATAGCCATGCTGCCTGCCCGATTTTTGTCCTTTCCTGGTTGATGAGGCTTGAGGTCATAGCGTATCTTTTGACAGATCACACCTCCATTACTTTGAATGCCACATCGTCATACCCGCCAAATCACAAATTGATTTCCCCAAAAATACCACGGGTATACAGCTAAGAGAAACGAATTCCTCCGCCACCAAACGTAAGTACGTTTGAAGAGATCAACTTATGCGATCTATTGGATATACTCTGTCAGACACTCGTCCATACACGTTTGTCCTGGGACTAGACAAACCGAAGGCACTATTCTGTAAACAGGATAGCCCTTGCATAACTCCGTCTTCAATATATTTAGCATACTTGATTCGCAACGCTTATGCTAATACGGAGTGGTTCTCTGGATAATAATCCAACCGGTCTCTCCATATTAACAACGTTAAAATGGTCCAAACTTTGATAGTCGGTGATTTAACTATCAATGAAAACATGTCTGTGTGCAAACAACGATATTATTTCCAGATGGAAATTCTATCGATCAATCATCAATCACTTAAATTAAATTATCATAAATTTATTCTTACCCTTATTCCTGTTTCCCTATATTCATAAATTCTTATTTTCTATATTTAGAAAACATACGTTATTAACAATGGAAAACATTTCCATTATCTGCTCCCATTTCTTATTTTCTATATTAGAAAATATTTCTGATCTTATTTGGAAAACATTTCCAAAATCCCTTCATTTGATTCAAACAGATGTTTTAGATAAAACATCGCTATGCCAACAGCAACCATTACGCTCTTTAACTAAATTCACTTTCACTCTCGAACCTTATCCACTTTTTAGTTAAAATTGAAGTCAATCAAGTTGGGGTATAATTACCTCTCAGACCTTAACTGAACAACATTTCTAACTTCGAAACAAACAAAGTTCACCTTTTTACACTTTCAACCACTTACGTAACTCTCGGATTTTATTTACGAATCCACTTCCTTTACGGAAGCCATCTGATTATAATAATGGTGTTATAATCCCCTGCGTCCGAAATATAATAACTTTAATATGACTTTTTCTTTCTAGCTCAAATAAATACACGAACAACTAATTTATCAACTCCTATTCGGTTAACTATAATCTATAACCCTTATTCTATTAACTTTTACTGGATTAACTCTTATTTGGATAACTCGGTTTGATTAACTCATCTTGATTAACTCAACTCGACCAACTTACTTGATCATCTCAACTTGACTAACTTAACTTAATTAACTCGACTTATTTAACTCAACTTATTTAACTTAATTTGACTAACTATTATCAAATAACTAATATTCGATTAACTTATATTCGACTAACTATGTCTGTTTTTAACTTCATTTTGAATAGCTAATATTTGATTTAACTTCATTCGCTTGACTCCAGATCGCATCGATCACAATGGTTATGCCTGATTCCCTCAGGAAACATCCGACCACCTTAGGCTATCTGCAGCCCTGCGAATTTCGCTAGCAGTCGTGCTAAATGGCAATTTATACTGAATAACTACTTCTGTTTAACTATATCTCGAATAACTAAGTTCGATCAACTCTAATTGAATAACTAATATTCAATTTAACCTTTATTCGATTACTATATTTGAATAACTCTAGTTCGATTTGATTCAAACCGCTTAAGTCTAACTGATTTACTCTACTAGTTAATTCTAACTAACTAACTCTAACTGTTTGACTCTAACAGCTTAACTCCAATGGTTTAATTCTAATAGATTAACTCCAACTGTTAGACTCTAATAGTTTAACTCTAATAGTTTAACTCTAATGGTTTAACTCTTAACTGTTTAACTTTAACGGTTTAACTCTAACTGACTAACTTTTCTGATTAACTCTAATGGTTTAACTCTAACTGTTTAACTCTGACAGTTTAACTCTGACAGTTTAACTTTGGTTGATTAACTCTTTGAATTAACCCCTTTGAATTTTCTCTTTTGAATAATTCCATTTGAATAACTCCTTTTTGAATAACTCTTTTGAATTACTCTTTTTGAATAACTCCTTTGAATAACTCTTTTGAATAACACTTTTTGAATAACTCTTTTGAATAATACTTTTTGAATAACTCTTTTGAATAATTCCTTTTCTATTCGTTTACTTAACAAATAACTATTCCCTTTTTACTTCTATTTATTTAACAAATAATTATTACTTTTAACTTTTCCATTTATTCTCTACATAAATATCTCTTTTAACTTTCCTTTATTCCCTAAATGAATTTTCGCTTTTCAATTCCATTTGTAATCGTTTTACAAATGATTCCCTTTTTATTTCTATTTGTAAAGGTTTCACAAATAGCTACTTTTTCCCTATTGCAAATATTTTCCTTTACATTTGTTTTACAAATGTATTTCCTCTATGTTTGTTTTTCTTTTCAAATATTCTCCTTTTTATTTGATTTCACAAATATTTTCCTTTACTCAATATCTTTGATTCTATAATTATTTTCCTCTATGAAACTCTTTTCCTTTTATATATAAAATCTATTGATTTTATATAAATAATTTACTTTCAAAATATACTTTGAAAATCTCTTTTTCACTTCCCGTTATCATTTATGGTATAAAATACCAAATCAAAAGGTTTGATCATCATCCAAACACACGGGTTCAACGACAGATGATATAACACATCATATAACATAATATATGAAAAACGGTAAATAAATGTTGAGGAACCCAGTTGGATCCCTCCGACCTGTTTCCCTGCATTCACAGATGTTACAAAATATAATTCACATCAATTTCATTTCAATATGAGGTATTCTGATAAATATAATCAACATCGGTTAACGATATATATAACTATATCGGTATTTCCAATCAATTGACTAGCAGTTCAACCAAACAATCAACACTCAGCAATTCAACCAATAATTATCAGTTCTAAAAATACTTTATAAAAATATAAAGTGTTCAGAGTTAGTGAGATTTACTCACATTGGACG
This sequence comes from Allium sativum, assembly GCA_030737875.1. Taxonomy (NCBI): domain Eukaryota; kingdom Viridiplantae; phylum Streptophyta; class Magnoliopsida; order Asparagales; family Amaryllidaceae; genus Allium; species Allium sativum. The sequence goes on from CM060923.1 coordinate 117,747,435, forward strand.
GTTTATCGTTGAATAACGATAATCGATCATTGATTTGGTTCAGACGTTAAATTTCACCATAAATCCAAACGAGCTCCAATCCACTTGCAGTCAGTTCCCTTTCGTAGTGCTCGTCCATACGATCCCAACGGATCCTGTTTCGTTAAATTTCGTTAAGGTATGCAAAAGTTATGCTATTTACAATATCTACCTAATTTAAATGAATATATATTTAATTAAATTAATTAAATTATTTTTATCTTAATAAATTTCTAATTGCGTTATTAGCCAAATTACCTTCCCTGCCCTTCTAAAAAATCCTACTTACCCATCTCTAGCCATATCCAATTTTTTTTAAAATTGAAAAACCATTTTAATATTAATTAAATTTAATTTTCAAATAAAATACTTAAAAATATTCATTTAATTATAACTTAAAATTTTTAACCCGGATCAAAAATCTGCTTCCGCTCATTTTAAAGTATTTTTCGATAAGAATCCAACGGTCCTTGTTTCGTGGAAATCCGACTTGTTTTGAAAAAGTTATAAGCTTTTAAAGTTATAGTTAAAAATTACGAAAATGCCCCTGGTCTGTTTTAAATTCAAATTAAATTTTAAATTTAAATTTAAATTAATCATCCCATCCGTCGGATCAGTTAGGGATAGCCAGGGAGAGCAAGAAACTATATTTTCCAAACTCAAGCCTTAGACACTATCCTCTCGGTCACCCTTAGAATGTTCCAATATTTAATTTTTTCAAAATCTATTTTAATTATTATATATATATATATTATAAAAATAAATAAATAAATAAATATTATTTAAAAACTTACCCCGTGGAGCCCAAGCCTCTGCCTAAGAGTCCCTAGCTCCCCGTCTTGCCCTCCTTTCTCCCTTCCTCCCTTTTCCCTATTTCCTATTATTTTATTATTATTTCTGCCATTGCCAAAGCTTGAAAGAGGAGGAGGAGAAGTGAGTTTAAAATGAAGGGGGGGAGGGCTATTTATAGCCGAAGGAGTCACATGAATTGCTGAGGTGGCGCGAATCTAACGGTCGAAAATGGATGGCTAGGATTAATCCTTAAATTAATTAAATTATAAATAAATTTAATAATTTAAGAATAGTAAAGTGTGTTTTCTCAACCCTATTCGGACGTTAATTTGACTTACTTATTGATACCTTATCCAAAATCTTTTTCAACCATGTTGTTCAATTTTTCTTGCTCTTCAATACTATATAAAAATATATCAATTTTGAATTTGTTTGAACTTTCAAATAATTTAAATTCAAATTCAAAATAGTGTTTTGTATTAGTTTCAACACCTTCCGGTCTCATGTTGGAGTATCAAACGATAACGGTTTTCAGAAATTCTTCCACCATCTGGTCCGGTTTTTAACGTACTTCAATCCTATGTATTCAAATCAAAAATCGAAGTTCGTTTAGATTTTCAAATAATTTATTTAAATTTTGTTTCCTTAATAACTTTCTATATCCGTTATAGGATTTTCCCAGATTTCATATATAGCTAATATCCTATGTTTAGAATTTTCCTGGATAGGTCTCAGGTTCCAGTTTTTCCGTTAGCATTAGCAAATTCCAATTACCGTCAAAATTTAGTTCAAATTTTGGCCTTTTATTTTTCCTTTTCCACATACGGATGCCATTTCTGACGTAACTTGTTTGGTTACCTAATTTCATCATTTCGGATTTAATGAAACTGATTTCATCGAAATGCGAGTTCATTAGCTACTACTTCCTTTGTAAACGTACTATTTTTAATTAAAAATTTATCCTTTTATACTACCAATTCACATTATATTGCAGATCTACTAAATTTCTACCATTTCGGAATAAAATAAAATATTCAAAATTATTGAAATTAAACCATTTAAAATTCCAAAACAATAAAAACATTTTTAAATATTAAACTAAATGGTCAAAAAAATCTGGGCTGTTACAGGTTCTATACAAGTCCTAGAATTCAGAAGAAAAAACAAACAAAGTGGAATTCAGATCTAAAAGTTACTTGTAATGAGTTATGAAATAATAGTTGAAGGAAGAATTCTCCAAAATCGAGAGTGTGAATATTGGATGGAGTGTATTTGATGATGATTACTGGAGTTTGTCAGAGCCAGCTAGAATCTGGTCGAGAAGGCTTTGGTCTTTGGTGAAAGAGTCGGATTTATTAAAGATGTCACTCGTGAGGGAGGCGGCGTTGACTTTCCAATTCTATCCTCCATTAACAAGTAAAACTTCAGGATGTAGTGCAGAATAGTAACGGACGCACGGGTTGAAGATAATATAGAGATTGCTGACATAATTGGGCTGAGGTTGGTTCAGATTGAAGCCCGACATGACATAGAAAGTCTCACACGGCATGGAAAGACCATAGCAGGTTTCGACAATGTGATAATTTGTGACATAAATCCGAAAACGACTTGGTTCCTTCGTAAAGGCAGTTAACGACTTAACTCAAAATGCATATAAAAGAAGGTATCAGAAATATCATAACTCAAAGCCCATGTTATTTTTAATAAAACGAAATTCGAGGGGCAAAATGTTAACCCATAAAATATGAGGCAGATATAACATAAAAATCATACTGATATAAGTCAAGTCGTTGGGCTCAAATGAAATACACCAAGTCGAACTTGGATTCATGTCGTGAACGACAAGTCGCTTCAAGGCTATACCGCAAGCCACTCTTTAAGGCATGTCGCATCTCACCATGTCGTTCCGTGGAAACCAGGTTGACCCCACGTCATGCCTCATTTCATTTATGACGGAAAGTAAAGAAAAAGCACCTGGTAGTCATGTCGCAAGTCGTTATCTCTTCTATCATTCATATCGGTTTTAAACCATGTCGAGGAGAATCATACCGTGACGCAAGCTCAAAGGCGTTAAGTGGCACAATGTCGCGGTATGAGTCATGGCGTCCCAGCTCCATGAGTCAAGGCGATCTCAGAAGGATAAGTCGTTTCTGTAATGACCCGAAAATCCGGTCCAATTTGAGCTAACCAAAAACACAAGTCCAACCCCAAATTAAACTGAAAATCAGGAAATCAATAGAAAGAAAACAGAGGGTGAGAATAGATAAGGTAGAAACTTAGAATAGAATAAGAAGAAGAAGAAGAAGAAGAACACAACATCAGAGTAACACGAACCTCACAGCGGAACGAAAAACATATAATATATATAACATAACTTGTAATATACAACTGTACATTAATATACATCATTATCATCGTACAACACTTACAACACAGCGGAAATAAACAATAGCTATATGATCCTGAAGCCTCCTGCTCCAGCTCTTCAGGTATATCTGTAAATCCCGACTACTTAACTGCCCGTACAAAATTGGACACCCAAGAGTTTAGCGAAAACAAAAGAAAATAAACTCCGGGTCAGTCATTGGACTGGTATGAGTAAAACGGTTTAAAAAAGTTTGAGCCATTAAACGATATCTCATTAGACCACACCATATAACGGAACGGGTTTTTCCCTTATGAGAATCCAAAATATCTTTATACAAAAAACCTTTTGATATTATAATAATGTCTATCAACCACAATATAATAATCATCTTGCAGAAATGTTTTCATCTCACGTTCTACATATATGGTATACAATCAAAACCGCAAGCACGTATTGGTTAATGGATTTCCAACTATGACAACATATGGAACCACCTTTCGCTAGTCTACCTCTAGAAAGGAATACACCGGGTTCAACAAGAAAATATTGCAACCCGGCCAAACATGACAGACCACTCATTTCGCTTGAGTGTATCGAATGTATATCACCAACAGTTGGGATCAGCAACCATTTCCCGAATGGAACAACATCAACATTAGATTTTTAGACGTAAATGAAACTCTAGATCAGGTGACTATACACCCTACTTCGGAGCGACCGACTTAGCCATGCTGCCTACCCGATTTCTGTCATTTACCGGTTGATGAGGCTTGAGGTTACGCTTAATTATCACATCAGTTTCACTTCGAATGCCACATTGTCAGATCCATCAAAAATCACTAATTGACGTCTACAACAGTACATTACGTGTTAGCTAAAGAAGTTTCCTTCTCCACTTCCACTGTTGGTACGGTTGAAGAAATCAATGTACGTGAACTTTTTGGAAATACTCTGTCAGTTCATCCATACAAGTCACCCAGGAACAGGATGAACCGAAGGCACTATTCAGTACATCCACCTTAGGCATTGTTATCTAAGACTTATACAACAGCCCTTGCACTTTACTCCGTCTTCAATTTTCTTTGGCATATATGATTCGCAACGCTTATGCCAATACAGAGTGGTTCTTTGGATAATAATCCAACCAGTCTATCCATATTAACAACGTTAAAATGGTCAAAACTTCGATAGTTTGTGATTTAACCATCAAAGAAAAACACGTGTGTAAACAACGATATTATTTCCAGATGGAAATTTATATCGATCAAACATCATTTAACATTTATCTCCTTAGTTCATTTTTCATCTCCTGTTTCCCTATATTCAACATTTCATATTTTCTAAATTTAGAAAATATATTTTATTACCATTGAAAAACATTTCCATTTCTTGTTTTCTATATCAGAAAACATTTCTGGTTCTTATTTGGAAAACATTTCCAAAACTCCTTCATTGGACTTAGACAGATGTTTAAACAAACCATCGCGATGCCACTCAAACCATTACGCTTATTAACTAAATTCCTTTAACCCACCTTCACTATCGAACCTTAATCATTCCTTAGTTAAAAATGAGGTCAATCAAGTTGGGGTAATGCTACCTCTCAGACCTTAACCGAACAACGTTTCTAACCTTGAAATAGACAAAGTTCACCTTTTAATTCTTTAACAAACTTCCATACGTAACTCTCTTTCGAATCATCTCTATTCGATAACTCTTTCCTTCGAATAAGGTATATTCGATAACTCTATTCAATTTACTCTATTCGACTAACCCTTATCAATTAACTCTATTGGACTAACGCTATTGGATTAACTCTATTTGATTTAACTCTAGTCGAGAACTCCTTTAACTCTATTCGAATAAACCAAATTCGATTAACTCCTTTAATTCCATTCGAATAAACTATATTCGATTTATTCCTTTAATTCCATTTAACTCTATTCGAATAACTAATATTCGATAACTCTATTTAACTCTTATTCGAATAACTAATATTCGATAACCCCTTTTACTTTATTCGAATCACAAATATTCGATTAACTCAATTGATTCGATTCGAATAAACTATATTCGATTAACTCCTTTATTTTAACTCTAATCGATTAACTCTATCAAATAAATAAATTCGATAACTCCTTCGAATAACCAACATTCTATAGCTCACTTCGATTAAACAAATTGATAACACTTTTCAACTAAACTATAATCGATAACTCCTTCGAATAACCAATATTCTATAAATCACTTCGATTAAACAAATCGATAACTCTTTTCGATTAAACTATAATCGATAACTCCTTTGATTTACTAATAATTGATAACTCCTTTCGATTAACTAAAAATCGATAATTCCTTTCCTTTAACTCTATTCGAATAAACTAATATTCGATAAACTCCATTTGAATAACTCTATAACTGATTAACTCTAACTGGTTTAACTATAACTGGTTAACTCTAATTGATTAACTCCAACTGGTTAACTCTTATTAGAATAACAAATATTCGATTAACTCTATTCAGCTAACTCAACTCAACTAACCCCTTTTCGAATAACATATTCGATTTACTAACTTTCGAATACCTTATTCGATTGACTCCCTTCGAATACCATATTCGATTTAACTCTATTCGAATAACTAAATTCACATAACTAATTCGATTTGCTTACTTTCAAATACTATATTCGATTGACTCCCTTCGAATAAACTATTCATTTATAAAGATTTACTTTTAGTAACGGTTCTTCACTTTACAAATGTTTTCCTTTTTAGTAACGTTTTCCTTTTTTTATAACAATTTCCTTTTTATAACATCCTATTCAGTTATAAACAAATTTCCTTTTTATAACTCTATTTATTTCTATATGTTTCCTTTTTAATTCTATTTGTAAATGGTTTTACAAATACCTCTTTTTTGATTTCATTTGTAAAGGTTTACAAACATTTATCTTTCTGATTGATTTGTAAATAGTTTAAAAACATTTTTCTTTCTAATTTGTTTGATTTTTAAATGGTTTACAAACATTTCTCTTTCTAATCTATTTGCAAATGGTTTGAAAATAATTCCTTTAGGGTTTTATTTCTAAGTATTTTCTATTTATAAATAATCCATTTATAAAAAAATTCTATTTATAAATATTCTATTTATAAATATTCTCTTTTCAGTATTCACTTTGACAATTTTCCCTATTCTCCAAATCTCGGTATGTTATGGTGTTTAACTTATCAAATTACGATGTCCAATATCGTCCATACACATATAATCAACAATAGATTATAGATCACGTCATATATCACAATATATGAAAACAATAAAATAATTGTTGAGGAATCTAGTCAGATTCCTCCAACCTGTTTCCCTGCATCCACAGATTTTACACAGTAAAATCAACATCACTTTCAGTTCCATATGATATATTCTATTAAACAGAATCAATATAGAAATTCAACTAACTGACTAGCAGTTCAATCAAACAATCAACACACAGTCAATCAGCCAATATTTAACAGTTCTAAAAATACAACATGAAATTATAAACTGTTCAGAGTTAGTGAGATTTACTCACAGTTGCGCGTTAATCGTTAAATAACGTTTTGCGTTATTTGATTCAATCAGACAATTTATTTCGCCATAAATTATAACTGTCTCCGATCCACTCCCAGTCAGTCTCATTGTGTTGCTCCCGTGCATACGATCCTGTCGGATCTGGTTTCGTTCAATTCTGACATCGTATGGTCAATTTATGATATTGACAAGTTTATATGTTATTAAAATAAATAAACTTGAATTATAATTATACTTGGGCCCCACCACCATTTTCTCGGCCCAAACACATTTGTACTGGCCCAAACCCGTTTTCGTGTTCTTCCCCAACACTGTCGAAGTACGCTGCTCCATTCCACAAACAAGACCGAAATTCCACCTCCACAATCCCATAGCATTACTTCACCGAAATTCAAACCGATAACACCATCCATCTCCTCTTTCACTCCCCTTCCAAACCATTCCCACAATACTCCACTCGCAGCTCCAAATTACCTCGCGTCATCCACCCATCCACGGTGACGATCGACTGAACTAGCCACCGAACTCTCCAAAAATCACATACAAGGGTCTAAACAAACTCATGAATCTCAACCGAACCTTCGTTTCTGGCATCAATGCCTACACTTTTCAAAACCGTGAACCCCAGTTCGACGCTGGAGAAAACCCATCGACAGGAATTGAATCGAACCCCACAAAAGTCATAGCAGATTGAAAAGCATCGCGTTAGGATTACAACCATGTAAACTTTGGGATTTTTAGAGGAGAATTGAATTTTTTTTGGATTTTCTTTTCTTTCGAATGGTATTTTCTTTTCCACGCTGAAAAATGGAAACCGAGGTTAGTTTCAGGAGAAATGGTTTCGGGTTAAGAGAGGGGTACTCAAGTGTTTATATACGAGATATTTTAATATATATACATATATATTTTTATTTGAATATTATATTAAATTATAAGCAAACGCTATTGTTATTCGTCCTCTAGAATTCCTGTGATCACATACGATACCCAAAAATCACGAAAATTGGCATGTAGCTACAGTTCGACATTACGGTCCCAACGAAACTGGTTTCGTCAAATTTCGACTACGTTTGCTCATATAGCGTATTTTCAAAACTCTGGATGACCCATTTAAATATATAAATATAATTAAATATAATTAAATTAAATATTTAAAAATAAATATTATCGTATATATTCACCATGGAATACCATACAGCTCTAGAATATTCCTATATTAATTTCTAACTTTATATTCACTTTTGGTTCAACCCGATATTCGATTTATATTGAAACTCCTCTTTAAAATATAAATGATTCCTTTATAAATTATAAAGGAATTCCACAACGACTTTTCTAAAATTTGATTTGGACATAAATCAAAATCTACACGACGAAATCCCGATTTTTCTCTTCCACTAGAAAGATATACTCCACCAGCTCCACACGTTTCTTGTTTCACAGAAATTCGGCTTAAAACGAATCCTGTATATTCAGTTGAAGTTTGAATCAACAATTTATGAATTGCAGCGCCATTTCGTGCTCGATTTTAATTATATTATAACTCTACGTTCAAACTGTCATTTATATAATATATTCGTTATTATAATTCAATTCTAAACTGAATTAAATGTCATATATGATCCAGTTCACACCATATCGCCATTTCATCCAATCCTGATTATTTCAGAATTAAATATATTATTTAATTTATTATTTTAATAAAATATTCACCATTATTTAATTCCACGATCATTAAATTCTCGAAACCACCAATTTAATAATTAAATAAATTAATTATTATACCTCTGCAAATGCGGGTCATTACAATCTCCCCCACTTAAAATAATTTCGTCCTCGAAATTGCTAAGATAGAAAACGTCCCTATCGATTGGTTTGAACATATTTGTTCACTTTTTAACTTCAGTTTCCAACTGGACCAATTTAATTTCAATTGAAATATTAACTAATTCTTATCAACGAAAATTTTAAAAAATCCAGAAAATTTTCTAACGCCTTAACTCTTCGAAAAATTTCGCCAACAACTCCTTTGTACTGGTCAATAGCTCAAACTCCAACTTGCCTCTATGGGCCATCTCCAACCCAAAAGAAAATCAAACAACCAAGTGGCTTGCCAATCGGCTCATAAATCTTATATCCAATAGAAATATAAACTTGTACCTTTTGTCGGCATATCAATTTTATCACTTCCATATTCTATCAACTCAGCATATACCAATGTTATCCCAATCAAATTCCAATCTTCTTTTATCCACAATTCTACCATTCGCTTATATCCTAGCCAAATATCATTTTAACTCGAGTTTCTTCTCGATTCCCAACTCTTAACTTGATTATCACATTACACTTCAAATTTGAATCTCACAATCCAGTTTGTCTTGATATCATTCTAATTCAATCTCAGTTACCACTTTACTGGCTTTACTTTAATTCAATTTTGCTTTGACAAATTTCTGTTAAATTTGTTTTTAATTCAAACAGCCTTTCCCTGGGAGTTTTTAAATAGTTTACTCTTTTCAAAAATCAAATTTTCCTTTTGAATATGTCACTGAGCCCTTAATTAATATTCCAATAGTTAAATCACTTCTCTATTTCTTTATCAATATTTGTTAAACAAATATTTTCAATAACCATATTGGCTTTTTATGTTATTTGGAAAACATTTCCGAATATCGCCTTCCTTTATTTTCTAAACTTTAGAAAATATATGCTATTTACAATTGGAATATATTCAATTACTTATCTCTATTCCAATCTCATTTATTTCTATACTTAGGAAATATTCTTTATTATATTTCCAAGCTTACACTTATTTGGGTTAAAATGGATGTTGTGTAAAACATAGTTACGACAACCCAAATACTATATTCAACTAACTCTTATTCAACATTGATCTTCGAGCCTGAAATCTTACTATTTATTTGTTAATAATGAAATCAATCAAGTTGGGGTATAACTACCTCTCAGACCTTCACTGAATAACATTTATAACGTCAAAACAGATATGACTACTTACTCGAATAATCAATACCATACAACTACTTATTCACTTTTAAACACGTATACGCTTCCTCTTTCTATTCTTACTAGATTTTATTCTTAGTCTTCCTTTTTGATTTTACTATTCAATTTCTAAGTTCGTTTCCTTATCGACTTCTATTTATATATCGATACGTTGATTTCTAACTATCAAATTATCTTAAAAATATTCTAACTCCTTAAATTCCCGGAAAAATTCGCCATAACCTCCTTTGTATCAGGAGCATCGGGATATTTCAAATAGCCTCCCATGGCACTCATATATCCAAAAGAAAAAGAAAAAGACAAGCGGCTAGCCGATACAGCGCATAAAATCTCATATATGAATTAAATACATACCTTTTCATCGAGCATTCTACTTATATACCTTCATACCTTATCCATACCTATCTCATGTATATTTATACCTGCCCAATCTATTTAAACTATACCTAATCGTTTTAACTCAATTCGTTAATTAATTTGTTAATTAACTCTTTAGTCTATTTCACTTTTATATTTGAACATGACATGTTCAAATATATGTTAACTTGCTTATTAACTAATTTGAATCCAAATTTCAAATTTAAGTTCTATATTCGATTTTGAATATCCATTTACAAATCCAATTCACCTTTCAAAGTTCAACTTCAAATTCAAAACTCGATTAACTAATTCCTCTTCGACTTAGTTAATTCTATTCAATTTCTATTCAAATTTTATATCACTTCTATTATTCAAATCTATATATCAAATTCTATTCAAATTCTATATTAGAAATCCCATTTGAATTTCTATATTCAAATTCTATATATTCAAATTCAATATATCAAATTCTATATTATAAACCCCGTTTGAATTCTATATTCAAATTCTATATATCAAATTCTATTCAAATTCTATATTATAAATCCCATTTTGAAATTTAACACAACTTTTCCAAAACAAATTCAAAACAGTATCTCTGGTAGTAATTCGTCACTTACAACTCTAAAATGAATACTGATGATGCAGCTGTCATCATCAGAATCTATTTTCCAGCGATCGAAGTGAGTTCAATACTATAAAACCATTTCTAAACATTTCCACTTTGAAATTCATTTCAAAATATAAATCACACTGCTTGTAAAACAATTTAAAATCTCCCAGGATCTTAAATTTTCCTTATTTTTAATCCAAATCCATTTACAAACACTTATCCAATTCTCCAGAGTTTTAACTCAATTTCTGGTTTAAATTTTCAGACTCAACTCATCTGATTTCACGTATTTCATTTATGAATTCTGATTGGTTATTTACATAACCATTCAATTTATAATCTTATCGATTATAATAACAACCAATATATCCACTATATTATAATTATTCCAATATAAATCCTTTGTATCAAAATATAATTTGGGTTTAAAAAAATTCATTTACCCTCTTTCAAAACATACCATGACGGTTCATCATATTCGAGTGTTTACAAAATCCCTACCGATATAGTGGATCAAACTGATCGACCAAAACTCATAAACGACTCAACCAACAAACCTCCACGATATAAAACAAATTTTTTTATATTGAATAACAAATACATTCACTCGTATACATACACCAACCTCATTCTAGGGTATTACTAACCCTATCTCTACTGAGTCACGCCACAGAGCCAAGGTAACTCACTTATCTTAAGCTCTGATACCAACTGTAATGACCCGAAAACACGGTCCAATTTGAGCTAACCAAAAACACAAGTCCAACCCCAAATTAAAATGAAAATCAGGAAATTTATAGAAAGAAAACAAAGGGTGAGAATAGATAGGGTAGAAACTTAGAATAGAAGAAGAAGAACACAACATCAGAGTAACACGAACCTCACAGCGGAACGAATAACATATAATATATATAACATAACTTGAAATATACATCTGTACTTGATTATACATCATTATCAAAGTACAGCACTTACAATACAGCGGAAATAAACTATAGCTATATGATCCTGAAGCCTCCTGCTCCAGCTCTTTAGGTATATCTGTAAATCCCGACTACTTGACTGCCCGTACAAAATTGGGCACCCAAGAGTTTAGGGAAAACAAAAATAAATAAATTCCGGGTCAGTCTTGGGACTGGTATGAGTAAAACAGTTTAAAACAATTTGAGCCATTAAACGATATCTCATAAGACCACGCCGTATAACGGAATGGGTTTTTCCCTTATGAGAATCCAAAATATCTTTATATAAAAAACCTTTTGATATTATAATAATGTCTATCAACCATAATATAATAATCATCTAGCAGAAACGCTTTCATCTCACGTTCTACATATATGGTATACAATCAAAACTGCAAGAACGTATTGGGTAATGGGTTTCCAACTATGACAAGGTATGGAACCACCTTTTGCTAGTGTACCTCTAGAAAGGAATACACTGGGTTCAAAAAGAACATCTTGTAACCTAGCCACACATAACCGACCACTCATTTCGCTTGAGTGTATCGAATGTATATCACCAACAGTTGGGATCAGCAACCGTTTCCCGAATGGGACAGCATCAACAATAGATTTTTAGAAGTAAATGAAATTCTAGATCAAGTGATTATACACCCTACTTCGGAGCGACCGACTTTGCCATGCTACCTGCCCGATTTCTGTCATTTACCGGTTGATGAGGCTTTAGGTTACGCTTTATCATCCCATCAGATTCACTTCGAATGCCACATTGTCAGATCCATCGAAAATCACTAATTGACGTCTACAACAGTACATTACGTGTTAGCTAAAGAAGTTTCCTTCTCCTCTTCCACTCTTGGTACGGTTGATGAAATCAATGTACGTGACCTTTCTGGAAATACTCTATCAGACATTCATCCATACTAGTCACCCAGGGACAGGATGAACCGAAGGCACTATTCAGTACATCCACCTTAGGCACTGTTATCTAAGACTTATACAATAGCCCTTGCACTATACTCCGTCTTCAATTTTCTTTGGCATATATGATTCGCAATGCTTATGCCAATACAGAGTGGTCCTTTGGATAATAATCCAACCGGCCTCTCCATATTAACAATGTTAAACAGGTCAAAACTTCAATAGTTTGTGAATTAACCATCAAATAAAAACACGTGTGCAAACAACGATATTATTTCCAGATGGAAATTTATATCGATCAAACATCATTTAACATTTATCTCCTTAGTTCATTTTTCATCTCCTTTTTCCCTATATTCAACATTTATTATTTTCTAAATTTATAAAATATATGTTATTACCATTGGAAAACATTTCCATTTCTTGTTTTCTATATCTGAAAACATTTCTGGTTCTTATTTGGAAAACATTTCCAAAACTCCTTCATTGGACTTAGACAGATGTTTAAATAAACCATCGCGATTCCACTCAAACCATTACGCTTATTAACTAAATTCCTTTAACCCACCTTCACTATCGAACCTTAACCATTCCTTAGTTAGAAATGAAGTCAATCTAGTTGGGGTAATAATACCTCTCAGATCTTAACTGAACAACGTTTCTAACCTTGAAATAGACAAAGTTCACCTTTTAATTCTTTAACAAACTTCCTTACGTAACTCTCTTTCGAATCATCTCTATTCGATAATTCTTTCCTTCGAATATGGTATATTCGATAACTCTACCCAATTTACTCTATTGGATTACCCCTTTTCAATTAACTCTATTGGACTAACGCTATTGGAATAACTCTTTCTGATTTAACTCTAGTCGAGAACTCCTATAACTCTATTCGAATAAACCAAATTCGATTAACTCGTTTAATTCCATTCGAATAAACTATATTCGATTTATTCCTTTAACTCCATTTAACTCTATTCGAATAACTAATATTCGATAACTCTATTTAACTCTTATTCGAATAACTAATATTCGATAACTCCTTTTTGAGACGACCCCTGACCCCGTACTGACGGTGGCAAGGGTAATCCGTGGAATATAACATAGAAACAGATAATAGCAGAACAGAAATAAATAAATACACAAGAAAATGAACAATAGAATATACTGGATAAGCGTAATCATCAGAGTTACACAGTATACAGGATCATACTTAGTACAAATACAGTTCAGCTATACATAAATGTCTACAGCGGAAAACAAACATAATATGTACAACAGGAGCTGAACAGCATAAAAAGAGATAAATAATAGAATCTATCTTCAGCTCCAGCTATCCAGAAAGAACCAGCTAAACCTGAATACAAGGTTGCCCGTGTAGAAAAAGGGGCACCCGAGTTTGAAAGTGAAACAAACTACGAGTCAGTCATGGGACTGGTATGAGAAATCTACTCAACACATTTATAATATGGATAATCACAGGACCATGCCACTTTCATGGAACGGGTTTACTCCATTGGATTGCCAGTGCTTTAAAACAAATCTTTCTTTTAAACAACGCAATGCATTTTATAAAAATGAGGCCACTATAAGACTCAGTTCCCATCACACAATGCAATGCAAACCAGAGGATAGAGTTTTACCTTATGTTGGCCAAAATATGGTTGATACGAATAAAACAAAAGCATTTGATATTACTACTAGTGTTTATATGTTTCGAAAACAATTTCAAATCAAAACTATCAATCGTAGACGAAATGAGCGTCCCATGCCACTATGTCGCCAAATATATATATATATATATACATATATATATATATACACACACACAATCGAAACCGCACGATCACGTATTTGGAAATTGGATTTCCGTCATGAACCAAGGCAAAAGATAGTCCTTACCGAATTCGAGACAATCTAGCCTACCATGTATCAGGATCTGAACGCATCGACCCTTGGAGCGACAGGGCCGGTCCACCGATGTGGATTAAAATGGCTGAGCAATACGTCTCCCCGCCATATAGGGCGCAAATGAGCCAACGAATGACTCCATCGGACCCAGATCGTCCGATCTAACCGAGGCGCCTTGCAATAGTAACAACCACATAAGTAAAATGTCAGGCCGTGTAAAAACACTGACACCACTCCTAGCTAGAAAGAAACGCATGCCCTCCCTGAGGTCCTTCTCCCGTTTCTGGTTCATACCGGGGAGTGAGGCTCGCGAATTCACGTTATACACAAAGCTACGCCACACAGGCGGTGCTTTGATCATCACCACAAGACTTTGCTTTTCAACACAAGCCCTGATCATTTGCCACTTAGGCATGCCACACTAGCAATTCATGCCATGCGTCTGATGTCCATCGATATACAACCTCTAAACTCGTGCGTTTCCGAGAAGGGCGTTAAGAAAAAAAATAAATTCTCCGCGACCAAACAGATGTATATTTAATAGAGATCAATCAACACAGAATAAAATCCAATGTCAGACACACAGTCCTTTTACAAGTCCGTTCTGGGTCTAACGAAACCGGAGGCACTATATACCTCGCAAACCCTTCGATCACCACGTACGTCTGGACGATCACCACTCATTATCCATATTTCGGGATGCCTCCCAATCAGGACCTCGGTTACCATCCAAACGAGGTGAAGATCTCCGGTCTTTGACCACCGTCTTCTTCTTCGATTCCTTATCGTCGATTCAGTTATTCAGAATGGGATAAACCCGGTCTTTCTGAACAACTCGCGTATATAATAAACAAGTGCAACACTAATATACACACGCATCATTTCAATTCATTAGTCACTAACCATCAATCAGTAAGAGAACGATTTCCCAAATATTAACCCCGAAGGCCGAAACCAACATCAGATCAACACCCAGGAAACCATTCGACTTAGCCAACCTTCAGTAAATTTCTAAATCACATCCATATCATTTATAATATTTTATAACGATTTATCGCTATTTTTATTTATTTTAAAATATCAAATTTATTTAAAACGATGCTTCGTGCCATAACGCGGCCGTGGCGCTGTTTTTCTTCGGATTTGATTTACACATATCTGAAAATCTAACCGTTGGATCTTCACAAAATTTACATCATTAGAAAGATCTATTCAAAACGAATCCAACGGTTCCACTTTCGGGAAAATCCGACGGTCGGATCTCCCGGTATAATCGTTTGAAGTTTCGATTTCAAAATACGAACTGCAGCGTCGTTATTCGATTAAATATAATTATATTTATATTTATATATATGTATATATAAATATAATCGATTTTGGCGCTGTTTTTCTTCAGATTTGAATTAAACATTTTAGACAATCCAACAGTTGGATTTTTACAAAGTTGGTGTCGTTGGAAAGATTTTTACAAAGTGAACCCAACGGTTGCGATTTCAGGAAAATCCGATGGTCGGATCTCCCGGTATAATCGTTTGAAATCACGGTTTCAAAATATGAACTGCAGCGTCGTTATTCGATATATTTTAATTCTATTTATATATATATATATATATATATATATATATCGATTCTTGGATTTCAAAGCTATATTCTTTTCATACATTTGATAAAAAATATATTTTTATCTAATTGTCTTCTATTTCAACACTTCACTATTTTTAACGATTCATGCATATAATAAAAATGTGATTTTTATTGTAAAGCAATTCATTTCAAAACACTATTATTTTTTATAGTAAATATAGGTGATAAAAATAGGATTTTCATTATAAAACAATTTATTTCGAACAAGATTATTTTATACATTTCATATTGATGATAAAAATGGGATTTTTATTATAAAACAATTTATTTCAAAATATGAATACCATTCAACACATGAATTTCAATTCAACGAATGAATATCGATTCAACACATGAAGGTTTTCTATAGTTTGTATATGTAGATACAAAGGCGATTTTTTTATTTAAAACACGAATAACATTCAACACATGAATTTCTAATCAACGAATGAATTTCAATTCAACACATGAAGGTTTTCTATTCAACGAATGAATATAGTTTCAGCAAATGAAAATAATTCAAACACATGAATATTATTCAAAATTTCGGCAGCATAACTGCAGGGTAGTTAAAACTGGGATCGTCCCTAGTACGGCTCCTCGCTCTACCTTAAAACCTCGCGGTTTTTGACAATGGGGATCATGCATCTAGTTCGCACGCAGGCGGCATGTATATTTATTTCATTTCCACAAACTAATCCTATGTGGTTTCAACCAAATATTTCTCAACCACAAACGGGTATTTTTCAACCACAATCAATCAATATCAACCACAAACAATCCCAAACAACCATTCGCTATCAATCAATTTTCACACCAATCACAACCAATAAATATCGTCCATGGTTTGTGGATGAGGGGCGTGTATATATATATATATATTTATATATATTTATATATAGCAATTCACTTCTATTTCAACAAATATATAATTTTTACAATGCATATATAACTTATACATCGAACGTACAACTTATACAACGCTTATACATGAGGTGTACAACGCTTATATAACCCATACATCGACTATATAATTTATACATCGTCGTTTTCCATATCTTTTATAAATTAGAAATCTCACATTGGGTTCCACTCCACCAAAAATAGCAGAAGGCTTAGAAAAATATAAGGTCTCTTCTAGAATGTAGAAGACGTCCACACGAGTCCACTGTCTCTTGTTTCACTGAATTTCGTCAACACAGCAAAAAGATATGATTTTTATTTGTTTTGCAAATATTGCGACACTTTTAAACTGTTAAAAACTATTTTGATTATAACAGCCGTTACCTTCTGCTATTCTTCGAAATTAGGGATGGATTTCTCGATCAAACCGCGTAGCTTGAAGCCGATCGAGTTACGCCATGTTGAGGAGCTCCGAACAGCGCTTCAGGGGGTAGCAGCCTCATCAAACTCGTGGGCCTTGGGGGGTGGCAATCGGACGACGAACGGTAGAACTTCAGGGCGGTGGTTCTCAGTGATGGAGCGATGAGGGGGGTCGAAGAGGGTATGGGTGTGACGAAGGGGAGGAGATCTTCAAAAAGTTGAACTGGAGGGAGTGGCGAAAACACCTGTGGCGGCGGCGATCGGGCTGGGGAGCTTTGAGCAGCTTCCGCCGTTTATCGGGGGGGGGGGGAGGAGAGAGATATAATTTTTTTTTATTCTGATTGGCCAGGAGGTTTTACAAGGGGTTTTCTGACACGACCACCAATCTAAACCCAACAACTATCGTCCCTAGCGTTCTACCCCCATTCCGAACACAATGGGATATTTTTCGTAGGCCCATTCGACTGTTTCAGTCAGTTTCCATTCAATTTAAAATATATAACATTCAATATTCGATTTGAACGTACATTTCAATTTTCCAGGGCCACAAACTGATTCAAAAAATTCCAGAAAAATAAATATGGCTATATTTTGACGATACGGTCCCAACAAAACTAGTTTCGTCGAATTTTGAGACAGTTTGCAAAAAGGCCTATTTCTGGTCGATCCAATTTAACTGTAATTGATCAAAACACGTTTTCCTTTGCCACGCTCACATATTTGCTTCAAAAATTATGAAATTTGAAACCTAGCAATAACTTCACATCCTGGATCCAACAAAAGTGGTCTCATCGAATTTCGAGGTCGTATGCAAAATGGCCAATTTCACGGGCTATATAAATTCCATAGTGACCTTTCTGAAAATTCATTCGGCCATAACTTTTGCTTTTCGCTATGAAACTTCGATTTTTCAGATTCATTAGAAAGATATTCACTATCAAATTTAAATATTTTTGGTTTCACTCAAATCTGTTTTGTTTTGCACCCGGTACAGTCCGACAAAGTTTGAATTCAATTTTTGAAACTGCAGCGCCGTTTCAGGCCTTGTTTGTAAATAGAATTAATTATATTCGTTTTCAATTATTGATTTAAACTCAGTTTTCATTGCTATTATTTAAAATATTTATTTTAAATATTTAAAACTCATTATTTTAGCCAATTTAAAAATTTTAAATTGGTTCAGATTTTCTGGGTCGTTACACTTTTACTTTATTCGAATCACTAATATTCGATTAACTCAATTGATTCGATTCGAATAAACTATATTCGATTAACTCCTTTATTTTAACTCTAATCGATTAACTCTATCGAATAACTAAATTCGATAACTCCTTTGAATAACCAATATTCTATAACTCACTTCGATTAAACAAATCGATAACTCTTTTCGATTAAACTAAAATCGATAACTCCTTCGAATAACCAATATTCTATAACTCACTTCGATTAAACAAATCGATAACTCTATTCGATTAAACTATAATCGATAACTTCTTCGATTAACTAATAATCGATAACTCCTTTCGATTAACTAAAAATCGATATTTCCTTTCCTTTAATTCTATTCGAATAAACTAATATTCGAGAAGCTCTGTAATGACCCGGGATTTTGACGACTTTGGTTATCGACATAAACACAATGACGACTAACCAAACATCGAAAAATACCAGTCATTAGTGAAAGAAATTAGAGGATGAGGAAAGATAAGAAAGAAACTTATAGAAAAGAAGAACACAATATCAGAGTAACATGAATCTCACAGCGGAATGAATAAATATATTTCATAACATAACTTTGACATACAAATCTGTACTTGAATATACATACCATTATCAAAGTACATCACTTACAACGCAGCGGAAAAACTATAGCTATATAATCCTGAAGCCTCCTGCTCCAGCTCTTTAAGTGTATCTGTAAAATCCCGACTACTTGATTGCCCGTACAAATTTAGGCACCCAAGAGTTTAGGGAAAACAACAAAATAAACTCCGGGTCAGTCATGGGACTGGTATGAGTAAAACAGTTTAAAACAGTTCAAGCAAGTAAGCGATATCTCATAAGACCACGCCGCATAACGGAATGGGTTTTTCCCTTATGAGAATCCAAAATATCTTTATATCAAAAACCTTTTGATATTATAATAATGTCTATCAACCACAGTATATATATAATCATCTAGCAGAAACGCTTTCATCTCACGTTCTACATATATAGTATACAATCAAAAACCACAAGCACATATTGGGTAATGGATTTTCAACTATGACAAGGTATGGAACCACCTTTCGCTAGTGTACCTCTAGAGAGGAATACACTGGGTTCAACAAGAACATCTTGCAACCCGGCCACACATGACCGACCACTCATTTCGCTTGAGTGTATCAAATGTATATCACCAACGGTTGGGATAAGCAATCGTTTCCCGAATGGGACAACATCAACAATAGATTTTTATAAGTAAATGAAACACTAGATCAAGTGATTATACACCCAACTTCGGTGCGACCGACTTAGCCATGTTGCCTGCCCGATTTCTGTCATTTACCGGATGATGAGGCTAGAAGCTACGCTTTATCATCACACCAGATTCACTTTGAATGCCACATCATCAAATCCATCCACTCACCAATTGATGTCCTCAACAATACATTATGTGTTAGCTAAAAGAAGTTTCCTTCTCTGCTTCCACTCTTGGTATGGTTGGAGAAATCAATATACGTGATCGTCTGGAAATACTCTGTCAGACATCCGTCCATACAAGTCATCCAGGAACAGGATGAACCGAAGGCACTATTCTGTAAACAGGATAGCCCTTGCATAACTCCGTCTTCAATTTCCTTTGGAATATATGATTCGCAACACTTATGCCAATACAGAGTGCTTCTTTGGATAATAATCCAACCGGTCTCTCCATATTAACAACGTTAAAATGGTCAAAACTTCGATAGTCTGTGATTTAACTATCGAAGAAAAACAGGTGTGCAACCAACGATATTATTTCCAAATGGAAATTTATATCAATCAAACATCATTCAACATTTATCTCTTTATTTCATAAATTGACTTATCTCCTGTTTCCCTATATTCAATATTTATTATTTTCTAAATTTGGAAAATATACGTTATTAACAATGGAAAACATTTCCATTTCTTGTTTTCTTTATTAGAAAACATTTCTGGTTTCTTATTTGGAAAACATTTCCAAAGCTTCTTCATTGGACTTAGACAGATGTTTAAACAAACATCGCTATGGCAACTCAAACCATTTCCTTTACTGCCGAACCTTAACTATTCCTTAGTTAAAAACGAAGCCAATCAAGTTGGGGTAGAACTACCTCTCAGACCTTAACTGAACAACATTTCTAACTTTGAAATAGACAATGTTCACTTTATATCCCTTTACTAACTTCCTTACTTAACCCTCCTTCGAATAGCTATATTCGATGGTCTCTTTTCACTTAACTCTATTCGATCAACCCTTATCAATTAACTCTATTGGACTAACACTATTGGATTAACTCTATTTTACTAACGCTATTGATTTACTCATTTCACTTAACTCCTTTCAAATAAACTATATTCGATAACTCCTTTTTCTTTCTTCGAATAAACTATATTCGATTAACTCCTTTTACTTTCTATTCGAATAACTATATTAGATTAACTCATTTTACTTTCTATTCGAATAACTATATTCGATTAACTCATTTCACTTTAACTCTAATCGATTTAACTCTAACATCGATTAACTCCTTTTACTTTAACTCTAATCGATTAAACTAACATCGATTAACTCCTTTTAATTCAACTCTAATCAATTAAACTAACATTGATTAACTCCTTTTACTTTAACTCTAATCGATTAAACTAACATCGATTAACTCCTTTTACTTTAACTCTAATCGATTAAACTAACATCGATTAACTCCTTTGCTTAACTCTAATCGATTAAACTAACATTGATTAACTCCTTTTCGAATAAACTATTCGTTTATAATGATTTACTTTTAGTAATGGTTCTTCACTTTACAAATGATTTCCTTTTATTCTAACTTATCCTTTGATTTTATAAATATTGCTTTTGTAAAAATCCTTTTCCTTTTCTATATAAAATACATCGATTTTATATAAATAATTCATTTCAAAATACACTTTGAAAATATTCCTTTATCAACATTCGGTATGTTATGGTATTCAACATATCAAATCACGATGATCAGTATCGTCCAAACACATAAAATCGACAATAGATTATATATCACATCATTTATCACAATATATGAAAAACAGTAAAATAAATGTTGAGGAATCCAGTCGGATCCCTCCAACCTGTTTCCCTGCATCACAGATGTTAAACAATATAGATAACATCACTTTTCAGTTCCATATGATATATTCTGTTAAATAGAATCAATATAGAAAATTTAACTAACTAACTTGCAGTTCAATCAAACAATCAACACACAGTCAACCGGCCAATATCTAGTAGTTCTAAAAATACAACATGAAATTATAAACTGTTCAGAGTTAGTGAGATTTACTCACATTGGACGATCATCGTCAATAACGATAACCATCGCTCGATTTGATTCAGACGGACAATTTATTTTGCTATAAATTGTGACGGACTCCAATTGACTCGCGGTCATTTCCATTGTGTAGTGTCCGTCCATACGATCCCAACGCAACTTACGGTTCGTCAATCAGATATCGTATGGGAGAGTTATGATTTTACGAAGTTATACACTATTTGAAATAAAAATAAAACTCAATTAATATGATTGGTCGGGCTTTAACCTTTGTCCTTGGCCCATCTTCACCTTATAACGAACCCAGGCCCGTACTACTCCATTCATCTTCTTCCCCAATCTCCCTGTAATACATCGGCTCATTCGTTCGAACACTAGCAGCAAACAAACCCGCCATTTCCTCCTTCACCTCCACGCGAAATAATCAAAATCTGAAATCACCATTTTGCTCGGCACCCAACCCTCTACTCAACCATCAGCGCGCCTTCGAACTGATCGTCCTCATTTTGAACTGCGTCGCCCAACCAGATGGCCAACACAGTATCAGGTGCGAATTCGTTCATCACCGAATCTCTCCAAAATTCGACCATCGATGCGGCTTCCCAACCTCAACGCAACAAACACCTCGGTTTTACTCCTCCCTGCTCCGATTGTTCACCAAGCCAAACCCTAGTTTACTGTTGAATATCCCAGGAAACATTGCTGACATCGAATGCAATAAAATTGGTACTGGGTTGAGCAGAATCCTTCCAAGAATTCAAAGGAACTTGTTTTGAGATTTATAGATTTTTCCATGGTTTTATTTTGATTTTTGAAATCTTGGGGTTTCACTGTTTAATTCCTTTTGGTGGCGGCTCAAATTTGGTTATGGGAATTAGGTTTACATGAGTAAGTTATTTATAGGATACGTAAAATAATTTATGTGAATGAATGAACATCTTCCACATTTTGCTTTTGAGGCCACAAGGAACTCGCGGCTGAAAAGAACGAGACGTGGTGCTTTGGTTTGATCATCCATTAATGTATGGCCATAGTCTAAAAGTACGGTGCCATTGCTTAGCTACCCAAGCTTTCAAAATATTATATGTATTTGTTTGGGATGATTATTTAAACAAAATGTGAGATTCAATTTGTACAGTTACAGACTGGGTTATTTGAGTTATAAATTCTGTTCACGCACGGACAGAAATAAAAATGTAGTCATGTCGAGTATTTCACCACGATCCCAAAAATATAAAAATACCGGTAGGTTAGCTCCTATTGTGAAACCCCAAAAGCGCTGCTTAAGGGTGCAAAACACTCCAAATAAAAAGTGACGTATTTAAATAATTAAAAATTACAATAAAATTCTAAAAATTACATTATCGTTATGTCCCAAAAGAACCTTGTCTAAATTCAAAACCGATCTCTAGTTATATCGAATAAACCGATACGTTCGATAAACAATTCTATAGCAACTATTTTAAAATTTGATTTGGACATATCTCAAAATCTACACGACGAAACCCTCATTTTTCTCTTCCACTAGAAAGATATACTCCACCAGCTCCGTACGTTTCTTGTTTCACAGAAATCCAATTTAAAACGAACCCTGTACATTCAGTTGAAGTTCAAATTGCCAAATAGCGAACTGCCACGCCATTTCAAGCTCGTTTATAATTATATTATAAACTATACGTTCAACTGTCGTTTATATAATATATTCGTTATTCAAATTCAATTCCAAGCTGAATTAAATATCACAGATGATCCAGTTCACACCATATCGCCATTTCAGCCAATTCTGATTATTTCAGAATTAAATATATTATTAAATTTATTATTTTAAATTAAATATTCATTATTATTTAAATTCAACGATCATTAAATTCACTAATAACCATTAATATAATTAAATAAATTAATTATAATACCTCTGCCAATGCGGGTCATTACAAGCTCCATTTGAATAACTCTAGTTCGATTTACTCTAACTGATTAAGTCTAACTGGTTTAACTCTAACTGGTTAACTCTAATTGATTAACTCTAACTGGTTAACTCTTATTCGAATAACAAATATTCGATTAACTCTATTCTGCTAACTCGACTCGACTAACCCCTTTTCGATTAACATATTCGATTTACTAACTTTCGAATACCTTATTCGATTGACTCCCTTCGAATACCGTATTTGATTTAACTCTATTCAAGTAACTATATTCGCATAACTAATTCGATTTGCTTACTTTCGAATACTGTATTCGATTAACTCCCTTCGGATAAATTATTCATTTATAAAGATTTACTTTTAGTAATGGTTCTTCACTTTACAAATGATTTCCTTTTTATTAACGTTTTCCTTTTTTATAACGGATTCCTTTTTATAACATCCTATTCAGTTATAAACAAATTTCCTTTTTGTAACTCTATTTATTTTCTAAATATTTCCTTTTTAATTCTATTTGTAAATGGTTTTACAAATACCTCCTTTTCGATTTCATTTGTAAAGGTTTACAGACATTTCTCTTTCTGATTGATTTGTAAATGGTTTACAAACATTTCTCTTTCTAATCTATTTGATTTTTATATGGCTTACAAACATTTTTCTTTCTAATCTATTTGCAAATGGTTTGCAAATAATTCCTTTAGGGTTTTATTTCTAAGTATTTTCTATTTATAAATAATCCATTTATAAATAAATTTCTATTTATAAATATTCTATTTATAAATATTCTCTTTTCAATATTCACTTTGACGAATTTCCCTTTTCTCCAAATCCCGGTATGTTATGGTGTTTAACATATCAAATTATGATGTCCAATATCGTCCATACACATATAATCAACAATAGATTATAAATCACGTCATATATCACAATATATGAAAACGATAAAATGACTGTTGAGGAATCCAGTCGGATTACTCCAACCTGTTTCCCTGCATTCACAGATGTTACACAGTAAAATCAACATCACTTTTAGTTCCATATGATGTAATCTGTTAAACAGAATCAATATAGAAATTCAACTAACTGACTTGCAGTTCAATCAAATAGTCAACACACAGTCAATTAGCCAATATTTAACAGTTCTAAAAATAAACATGAAATTATAAACTGTTCAGAGTTAGTGATATTTACCCACAGTTGCGCGTTAGTCGTTAAATAACGGTTTGTGTTATTTGATTCAGTCGAACAATTTATTTCGCCATAAATTGTAATTGTCTCCGATCCACTCCCGGCCAGTCTCATTGTGTTGCTCCCGTCCATACGATCTTGTCGCATCTTGTTTCGTTCAAATCTGACATCGTATGGTCAAGTTATGATTTTGAAAAGTTTATATGTTATTAAAATAAATAAATTTGAATTATAATTATACTTGGGCCTCACCACCATTTTCTCAGCCCAAACCCATTTGTACTGGCCCAAACCCATTTTCGTGTTCCTACCTAACACTGTCGAAGTACGCTGCTCCATTCCACAAACAAGACCGAACTTCCACCTCCATAATTCCACAACATTACTTCACCAAAATTCAAACCGATAACACCATCCATCTCCTCTTTCACTCCCCTTCCAAACCATACCCACAATACACCACTCGCAGCTCCAAATTACCCCGCGTCATCCACCCATCCACAGTGACGATCGACTGAACTGGCCACCGAACTCTCCAAAAATCACATACAAGGGTCTAAACAAACTCATGAATCTCAACCCAACCTTCGTTTCTGGCATCGATGCCTACAATTTTCAAAACAGTGAACCCTAGTTCAACGTTGGAGAAAGTCCATTGACAGGAATTGAATCGAACCCCACAAAAGTCATAGCAGATTAAAGAGCACCGCATTAGGATTACAACCATGTAAAATTTGGGATTTTTATAGGAGAATTGAATTTTGTTTTGGATTTTCTTTTCTTTCGAATGGTGTTTTCTTTTCCACGCTGAAGAATGGAAACCGAGGTCGGTTTCAGGAGAAATGGTTTAGGGTTAAGAGAGGGGTATTAAAGTGTTTATATCGGAGATATTTTAATATATATATATATATATATATTATTCGAATTTTATATTAAATTATAAGCAAACGCTATTGTTATTCATCCTCTAAAATTCCTGTGATCACATACGATACCCAAAATCACAAAAATTGGCATGTAGCTAAAGTTCGACATTACGGTCCCAACGAATCTGGTTTCGTCGAATTCCGACTCCATTTGTTCATACAACGTATTTTTCAAACTCTGGATGACCCATTTATACATATAAATATATTTAAATATAATTAAATTAAATGTTTAAAAATAAATATTATTGTATATATTCACCATGGAATACCATACAGCTCTAGAATATTCCTATATGAATTTCTAACTTTATATTCACTTTTGGGTCAACCCAATATTCGATTTATATTGAAATTCCTTTTTAAAATATAAATAATTCCTTTATAAACTATAAAGGAATTCCACAGCGACTTTTCTAAAATTTGATTTGGACATAAATCAAAATCTACATGACGAAATCCCGATTTTTCTCTTCCACTAGAAAGATATACTCCACCAGCTCCACACGTTTCTTGTTTCACAGAAATCCGGCTTAAAATGAATCCTGTATATTCAGTTGAAGTTCGAATCGCCAATTTACGAACTGCAGCGCCATTTCGAGCTCGATTTTAATTATACTATAACTCTACGTTCAAACTGTCGTTTATATAATATATTCGTTATTCTAATTCAATTCTAAACTGAATTAAATATCACTGATGATCCAATTCACACCATATCTCCATTTCAGCCAATCCTGATTATTTCAGAATTAAATATATTATTTAATTTATTATTTTAATAAAATATTCACCATTATTTAATTCCACGATCATTAAATTCTCTAAACCACCATTTCAATAATTGAATAAATTAATTATTATACCTCTGCAAATGCGGGTCATTACAGTTTCTAAGCCATGTCGCACATGCTTTATGGCGTCAAGAGGAAGCTAAAGCATTTGACAATCATACCGCCCTAACATAATGGTGTACAGTAAGGTTAAGACTTAAGACGTTCATGCGACATGACGTTATACTACTGTTATCATCCATGTCGTTCAACGACATGGTGTACAAGTTGTGAAAGGAGTATGATGAGGAGATGGGATTAGTGTTATGACGTGACCGAGATAAGTCGTGTTCCATCATGCCATAGCCATTCCAGAGGCGCACAGAAGCTTTAAGCTGAAGGAACCAGTTATCTCACATCAGGTCATGTCGCCATACGACTTGACTCATGGCGGTTTTATAAGCTAATTACGAAACTGCCATCTGGTCTGGAAATTCCCTATAAATACCCCCCACACTTCTTCATTTGGGGGGATCGAATCTTGAGACCACGAAGTGCTACCGAAAATATTCCACAACAATTCTAACATCCATTCAACATCGTTAATTGAAGATTAATCTCTGGATCATGATCTCTATCAAACACATCCAAATGATTCAAGAGTTGAAGATTGATTGAGCAAGTCTACATGAAAGAGGGATTCCTTTCAATTCTACCACATCTACATCAAATCTCCACTGAATAATTCTCTTCTCAATCATCTTTAGTAGATTAAGTGTAATTCTTGAGTAAGGGAGTGATAAAATTGTTGTAAGAGAGAAGTTAATCTTGTAATCTTCATATTGAAAATGGAATCTCTTATGAAAGTGGACGTAAACCGTCATTGGGTTGAACCACTATAAAACCTGGTGTCATTTACTTGCATTTGAATCGTTGTAAGGCTCCACTTTTCATTTTTGTGAGACATTTCTTCACATTTTTGGTGTTTTGCCCAATTTTGGGGAAAACATGTATATAATTATGTTTCAATAAAATGTATAAAAAGTGATACATCCATTTTGCTAACAATTCTATTTTATCACATTGAATATTTTTGCTGTAACACAAACCTATTTAACAAAAATGCTATTTGTAATTAACTCTTTTATTTAACCAAAAATGTAATTTTTGTTTTTAATCATCTTATTTTGACAAAATGTACATTTTTGTTTCAACTAATATATTTTGACAAAAGCGAGTATTTTATTTCAACTAAACTATTATGGCAAAAAATGAGTATTTTTGTTTCTCACTTTTTAATTAACAAAAATATTCATTTTTGTTTTACTCTTTTAATGAACAAAATGTTTCATTTTTGTTTTAAACCTTTTTAGTGAACAAAGATGTTTCATTCTTTCTTAATGAGCAAAAATGTATATTTTTTAATCCTTTTTAATGAACAAGGATATTTCATTCTTTCTTAATGATCAAAATTGTATATTTTTGTTTAATCCTTTTTAATGAACAAGAATGTTTCATTCTTTCTTAATAAACAAAAATGTGTATTTTTACAAAAATGTGTATTTTTGTAACAGCAAGGAATTTCGCTCGATCTGAATCAGTCGTTAAACCGATCTAGACCGTTGGAAACCCTTGATCGTTTGAGAACAGGACAAATCAGAACGCAGACGGAAGAAACATTTCATTCTTATTACAAAAATTCCATCAGATACAAGAATATACAGAGTATAAATGAATAAATTACACAGAAAATATCATAGATTTAAATTACATTTGAATACATCGTAGCGGAAAATAATATAAAAACACGACTAGAAGTAATGCATGGATACAGAGCTTTCCGAGCATCATTCCAGCTGTAAATCGGGACCCTATGAATATAAATCTGCAAAACCAAAACTACTAGCTGCCCGTGTGGAAAATAGGGGCACCCAGAGTTTAGGTTAAAACAATAAACTCCAGGTCAGTCATGTGACTAGTGTGAGAACTAAAACAGTTATAATTCTTTATTTTAATGTTCAGTAAATCAATGGACCACGCCGCATAACACGGAACGGGTTTCCTCCCAAGAATACCAGTGCATAAAACAAACAGCGCAATGCTAAATAAAGAAAAATGAAGCTGTTATAAGACCCAGGTCCCATCACACAATGCAACGCAAGCCGGAGGATAGGGTTTTTACCTTATAACAGCCAAATCATGCTTGATATGTTTAAAACACAATATTTGATACTATTATAAGTGTATAGTGTCAAAACAATTTCAATCATAAGTATCAATCATAGGCGGCATAGCTACCATCTACTATGTCCCCATACTAGGCTCTACAAATAAAACCGAAACACACGTATTGGAAATTGGATTCCATCATGAGTTGAGGCAAGGGGCAAGCTCCTCTCCGCGTTCGAGACACTCTAGCAAATGTCCCAGGACCCCACTTTGATCCTTGGAATCGGCTGGGCCGGTCCTCTCTTGCTTTTGAGGATTAGTTATTCCTAAACACACGTTTCCCGGTCCTTACAGACCTATATCTGAGGCGCCTCGCATTCCAACAACCACACAGGTGAAAAGTATATAAATGTCAGGGCTGGTAGGTCACTGACACCACCCTAGCTAGAAAGAAACGTCGTGCTCTCCCAGCGGTCCATCTCCCGTTTTTGACTCATACCGAGGTGTGAGGCTCGCGAATTCACGTTATACACAAAGCTACGCCACACAGGCCGTGCTTTGATCATCAACCACAAGACTTTGCTTTTCAACAGAAGCCCTGATCAATTGCCACTTACGCGTGCCACACTGGCAATTCACTCCATGCGACTGATGTCCATCGATATACAACCTCTGAGCTCGTACGTCTCAGAGAAGGGCGTTAAGCAAGAGAATAAATTCTCCGCTGCCAAACAGATGTATATTTAATAGAGATCAATCAACACAGAATAAAATCCAATGTCAGACACACAATCCATTTACAAATTCGTTCTGGGTCTGAACGAAACCGGAGGCACTTTCCTCGCATATCCATCGATCTCCAAGTACGTCGGGACGATCACCAACTGTTTCCCTCATCTTGGGTGTACAGCCCAATCAAGATCATCAGTAATCACCCAAACGATGTGAAGACTTTCGGTCTTCAACCACCGTCTTCATCTTCGACATCTCGTCGAATCGGTTATTCAGAATGGGTATAACCCGCCTTTCTGAATAACCCACGTATATAATAAACAAATGTTACACAAACACAACGAACGCCTCATTCTAATTCAGAATATTCATTTATTCACAAAATCACATTCTGAGGGAACAGGTTCCCATTAGTTTTATCCAAGATAAATTCTTCTAAATTTATTCTTTAATCCTCCTATGGATATCATTTCAAACTAGTCGGGATTAAAGAACCTCACCGAAGTAATTATTTATTTTATTTCCCAATCCCAACCTATATATCCCATGGAGAAAACTGGTAATACTCAACATCTAACACCACGGTGTTATCGGTAAAATTAATTACCATTTCACGTTCAAATCTAATTAAAGATTTAACTACCGCTTTGGAGCAAAACTGGTGGTACTCCATTCCCGATCACCTTTCAGATTTGATAATTTAAAATATCAATTCACATTTCAATCTAATTAAAGATTCATTAAAACTCCACTTAGTTTTAATCCTTTCAAAAATCAACATCTTGCCTTTAACTGGGTTAAAGAACCAATGTCATCTAAAACACGATTCACAACAAACCCAAATCACATTTGATATTAAATACAAGGCTCTGAATAGAAAATATACCAGCTTATATTCAATATCAAATTATGAAACCAACAAATATCGTATTGGAAATAACGATATAAAATATATCTTTCAAATTCCTATAACAATATCTGTATGGTCACGAAATCCACCATCGAAATATTCCGAAGATAATTTCTATTCAACTCCAGTCCCATCCACGTATTGGGAATATTGATTATTTTTAAAATCACTTTCAAATTCAATTTATTTATTTCAAAAATGAATTGATTTTAATTCTTGTTCAAAACTAGTTTATTTCGATAAAAATCTATTTTTATCTTTTCAAATGTGGAATTCTCCAGCTTAATTCTTTCCAATCCATATATTATGATTTTACACAAATTATAGATATTTTTAATAATTTTATCAAGGCCAGTACAGTCGATTTCCATCAACGGCCATCGAACTGCACTTACAGCGACCTTTTTCGAATTTGATTTGGACATAATTCCAAATCCAACCGTTAGATTTTAAATTTCTAATATTCATTGGAAAGCTCTTTTCGATATGAACCCAACTGTTCCGGTTTCAGGAGAATCCGATGGTCGGATCTCCCGTAATGTCAATTCGAAGTCAAAGGTCGAAATTCACCAAATGCCGCGGCGCGGCGCGTTCTATTCAGGACATTATATATATAATATATATATATTATATATTTCATTGATTTACTTTTTAAAACGTATTTTATAAATCGTTTAAATTCGTTTTCAAAACCATTTTAACACTATATTCAATTTCAAATCGATTTGATTTCAATTCAATTCGAATTCATTTCAAATTTATTTAATTCGAATTCAAATTCATTTCAATTCAATTCAAATTCTAATTCGATTCAATTCAATTCAATTTCTAATTTAATTCAATTTGAATTCATTTCTATTCAATTCGAATTCAAATTCACTTTCTATTCAATTCGAATCGAATTCATTTTCTATTCGATTCGAATCGAATTCATTTTCTATTCCATTCGAATTCATTTCAAATTGATTCAATAAAATTTCAATTTGAATTTTAATCTAATTTAATTTGAATTTCATTTCAAAATATTAAATTTTGAAATCACTTTTCAATATTCATTATAAAACGAATAAAATCGATATAAATATCATTCGTGTCAAAATAACGCATCTCTAATCAACACGGCTTTATATATTTCAATAAATTCGTTATTCTATCCAACAAATGAATATTTATTCTATTCAACACATGAATCTTCTTTTATAATATTCATTATTTTCCCGATTGGAATGAGGCCCAATCAATCACCATATAATATTAATTATATGGATTCCATGCAACACATGTATATAATAGCATTGAAAAATAATCAACCATCAACCAAAGTGCACTACACTGTATAAGCATCAAATATAGATATCTAACGCTTATAACAGCCTGTCAATCAATCGATCGACATATTTAATCAATCAGGATGAGTGAACTTCAAATTTCATCCCAACACCCGTGTGGGGTTTCAAACAATCAAACAAAGATTTTAGTTGTGCAGTTGGGCGACGTGTAAAATTTATCGACCCAATCAATATCAGTCAAATCAGTGTATATAAACAAATCGGCCGATTTGTTTATAAATATTTATTTATTCACTTTCACGTTAAAAATTATATTTCTAACGATAAAAGATTTTATTTTAACACATGAATTTCTATTCATTTCATTATATTCAATAAAATTGATATTTTTATTTTTCTAATACTTTAGAAAATTTCGGCGGTATAACGGCACGATACTAGAAACGGGACGAGGCCTAGCCTTATCCCCGGTCTAGTGAAGGCCCAAGCCATTCACACATCAATCAAATCCATTCATTTCACCAAACAATTCAATTCAAACCAAATAAACTAACCAACTACTCAACCAAACAATTTAACAACCAAGCCATCCATGGTCTGTGGATGACGGGTGCTACTAAACACCGTCTGCATCCTAGTATATATATATAACTAGAAAAAGAAATTGAAGAGTGAGAAGTTCTCACCAATAGCTATCCAATCATCTCGACTCTTCTTTTGTAGAAGTCTTCGTCGTTCTCGCCTTTCTTCAATTTCGTTGCCCGTATTCACTACATATGTAAAAATCACATTTTTACTTCGCTCTTCAATATATAAAAATCGAATTTTTACTTTGCTATTCAATATATAAAAATCGAATTTTTACTTCGCTATTCAATATATAAAAAATCTCGCCATTTCTATTTTAAAAATCTAATCTTTTCTATTTTAAAAATCTAAATCTTTTCTATTTTCAAAAATCTAATCTTTTCTATTTTAAAAAATCTAATCTTTTCTATTTTAAAAAAATCTAATCTTTTCTATTTTAAAAAATCTAATCTTTTCTATTTTAAAAATCTAATCTTTTCAAATAAAGGTTTCATCACTATAAAAATCACGTTTTTATTTTGCTACATACATAAAGATGATATTTCTAATATTCCTATCATGTAAAAGTTATATTTTTTTTATTTTCTACGTAAACAAAATCATATTTTTACATCCTCTACATAGTAAAGATTATATTTTTAATGCGTTAAAATATAAAAATCATATTTTTAATTCTTTAAATATATAAAAATCATATTTTTAACTGAATAAAATCTTTTTTCACTAAAAATCTGTTTTGAAAATCAAATAAAAATCAGTTTTTAAAATCAACTAAAATCAATAAAACTTACTGTATTTTTCAGAGGGAGGGGAGGGGCGGATTCGGTGAAGGGAGGAGGAAGAGAACGGAGGAGGTGGTGGGCTTTCGCAGGCAGGTGGTGGTCGTGGGTGGTGCGGGTCTGGTGGCGGCTAGGGTTTTATGGAGGGGAAGGGATCGTCGCTCGCGTCAGGGAGAAGGAGGAGAGCAGGAAGAAGAAGGAGGCCGGCGGAGCAGCAGAGGGCAGGAGGGGACGGCGCTCTGGCGCGAGAAGGGGGGAAGCCGCGCCACCGCGACGGCGGCGAGGGGGTCATCGGGGAGGGCGGCGGCTCCTCCCCGCTTCGACTTCTTTTTTTTTATCTGCTAAAATCGAAGAATGAGGGGGGGCCAGAGCGAAGTTAAGGGGAGAGGAAAGAGTTTTAATTTTATTATTTTATTGTTTTATTTTAAACCAAAAAGAAACTTTTATTTTCGACCTCTAAACAAGGCCAACCGCCTGTCGTCCATAGCGTTTTACCCCCATTCCGAACACAATGGGCTATGTATCGCAAGTTGATTCGACCGTTACAATTAGTTTCCGTTGAAATCAACATATAACTCTATATATTGAATTTGAACGCGCATTTTAATTTACCGGGGTCACATACTAACTCTAAAAATTCCAAAAAAATATTTTTTGGCTTCGTATTGACGATACGGTCCTAACAAAATTAGTTCCGTCGAATTCTGAGACCGTTGGAAAAGTGGTCTATTTCCAGTCGATTAAAATCACTTGAAAATGGTCAAACGCGTTTTCCTTTGCCACGCTCACATATTGATTCGAAAAATTATGAAATTTGGAATCTAGCAATAATTTGACACTTCAGATCCAACAAAAGTGGTTTCGTCGAAATCCGAGGTCGTTTGCAAAATTCCCATTTTTAAGGGCCTGAATTCTATAGCGACTATTCAGAATTTTCAACTGGACATATCTTTTGATCCCCGTTATGAAATTTTGATTTTTCGGATTCGTTGGAAAGATATTCGCAATTAGATCCTAATGTTTTTGGTTTCACTAAAATTCGGTTTGTTTTGCACCCGGTACCTTCAATTGAAGTTTGAAATCGAATTATCGAACTACCGCGCCATTTTCATTTCTATTTATAATTATATATAATTATTTATATTCTAACAACGACGTATATAATATATACTTCGAATTCAATTCAAAATAAATTTCTCGTCGATATTATTTAAAATAATCTATTTTAAATATTCAAAATTCGCTAAAATTGCCAAAATAAAAATTTTAAACTGGCCCAGATTTTCGGGTTGTTACAATCTCCCCCACTTAAAACTTTTCGTCCCCGAAAAGGAACAAAGTCGAAAGTGGTTTGATTAATCAACTCTACGTTCGATCTGGCTTCCATTCTCCAACTTTTCAGTTTCTGAGAATTTTCAAATTTTCAAAAATTTGGCTAACACCCTAAATTTTCGAAAAATTTCGCCATAACCTCCCCTGCACCAGGAGCCACAGGAAAATCCCGAAATTGCCATATAGGCCTTCTAATCTCAAAAAGAAAAAGGGAAAGCCAAGCGGTTAGCCAATAGGCTCATAAAATCATCATCACCCAAACAAAACAGTAAATTATAGTAAACATGTACCTATTTGTCGGGCAAACAAATTTTATTCTTCGGCTCTAGCCTCCTTGCTATGACCTGTTCAATATAAGTATATGTATATGCAAGCAAATGCGACCAATTTTCAATAATATTCAATATTTGATTCTATTAGGCCTAATGGTTCAAAATTATAAACAAATAAACAAACAACACAAACATTAATCAATTAGTGGATTATAATTTCAAATCCACAAATTTTGATATATATACAAAAAAAATCATGTTTTTGATGCCAATTCACAACAATGTAAATCTATCTATATAGGTTTTGGTTCTCACACCAGTCTAACGGAAATATATAGAAATCACACCTTCGAAACACGAACATAAATATTGATGATGCCATGGTCATTATCAACATCATCTCCGGGAGACTAGAGCGTGATTCTATATCTATCCAGTATATTAAAACCTCGAATATACGTTCATGACGCGTATATGCAAAACCTTTATATACTAGATCGTCCATATTCAAAATAAATAAATATTCAAATACGAATAAACGATTTAAATTTTTAAAACAAAATTGTTTTTATTTGAAAAATATACTCTTCACACTCGTTCTAGGATACTACTGATCCTATCTCTAACGAGTCATTCTAATTGGATTTTACTAATCCAATATCTGATGAATTCTTTCGTATGGTTCTAAGGTGTCTTGTTCTCGAGCTTTGTAAACCAAAGCTCTGGTACCAACTGTAACAGCAAGGAATTTTTCTCGATCTGAATCAGTCGTTAAACCTATCTAGACCGTTCGAAACCCCTGATTGTTTGAGAACAGGAAAATCAGAACGCAGACGGAAAAACATTTCATTGTTATTACAACAATTCCATCAGATAGAAGAATATACAAAGTATAAATGAATAAATTACACAGAAAATATCAGAGATTTAAATTACATTTAAATACATCGCAGCTGAAAATAATACAAAAACACAACTAGAGTTAATGCACGGATACAGAGCTTTCCGAGCATCGTTCCAGCTGTAAATCGGGACCCTGTGAATATAAATCTGCAAAACCAAAACTACAAGCTGCCCGTGTGGAAAATAGGGACACAGAGAGTTTAGTTTAAAACAATAAACTCCAGGTCAGTCATGTGACTGGTGTGAGAACTAAAACAGTTATAATTCTTTATTTTAAAGTTCGGTAAATCAAGGGACCACGGCGTATAACACGGAACGGGTTTCCTCCCAAGAATACCAGTGCATAAAACAAACAGCGCAATGCTAAATAAAGAAAAATGAAGCTGTTATAAGACCCAGGTCCCATCACACAATGCAACGCAAGCCGGAGGATAGGGTTTTTACCTTATAACAGCCAAAGCATGTTTGATACGTTTAAAACACAATATTTGATACTATTATAAGTGTATAGTGTCAAAAAAATTTCAATCATAAGTATCAATCATAGGCGGCATAGCTACCATCTACTATGTCGCCATACTAGGCTCTACAAATAAAACCGAAACACACGTATTGGAAATTGGATTCCATCATGAGTCGAGGCAAGGGTCAAGCTCCTCTCCGCGTTCGAGACACTCTAGCAAATGTCCCAGGACCCCACTTTGATCCTTGGAATCAGCTGGGCCGATCCTCTCTTGCTTTTGAGGATTAGTTATTCCTGAACACACGTTTCCCGGTCCTTACAGACCTATATCCGAGGCGCCTCGCATTCCAACAACAACACAGGTGAACAGTATACAAATGTCAGGGCTGGTAGGTCACTAACACCACCCTAGCTAGAAAGAAACGTCGTGCTCTCCCAGCGGTCCGTCTCCCTTTTTGACTCATACCGAGGTGTGAGGCTCGCGAATTCACGTTATACACAAAGCTATGCCACACAGGCCATGCTTTGATCATCAACCATAAGACTTTTCTTTTCAACAGAAGCCCTGATCAATTTCCACTTATGCGTGCCACACTAGCAATTCACTCCATGCGACTGATGTCCATCGATATACAACCTCTGAGCTCGTACGTCTCAGAGAAGGGCGTTAAGCAAGAGAATGAATTCTCCCCCGCCAAACAGATGTATATTTAATAGAGATCAATCAACACAGAATAAAATCCAATGTCAGACACACAATCCATTTACAAGTTCGTTCTGGGTCTGAACGAAACCGGAGGCACTTTCCTTGCATATCCATCGATCTCCAAGTACGTCGGGACGATCACCAACTGTTTCCCTCATCTTGGGTGTACAACCCAATCAATATCATCAGTAATCACCCAAACGATGTGAATACTTCCGGTCTTCAACCACCGTCTTCATCTTCGACATCTCGTCGAATCAGTTATTCAGAATGGGTATAACCCGGCCTTTCTGAATAACCCACGTATATAATAAACAAATGTTACACAAACACAAAGAACGCCTCATTCCAATTCAGAAAATTCTTTTATTCACAAAATCACATTCTGAGGGAACAGGTTCCCATTAATTTTATCCAAGATAAATTCTTCTAAATTTATTCTTTAATCCTCCTATGGATATCATTTCAAACTAGTCGGGATTAACGAACCACACCGAAGTAATTATTTATTTTATTTCCCAATCCCAACCTATATATCCCATGGAGAAAACTGGTAAGACTCCACATCTAACACCACGGTGTTATCGGTAAAATTAATTACCATTTCACGTTCAAATCTAATTAAAGATTTAACTACGGCTTTGGAGCAAAACTGGTGGTACTCCATTGCTGATCACCTTTCAGATTTGATAATTTAAAATATCAATTCACATTTCAATCTAATTAAAGATTCATTAAAACTCCACTTAGTTTTAATCCTTTCAAAAATCAACATCTTGCCTTTAACTGGGTTAAAGAACCAATGTCATCTAAAACACGATTCACAACAAACCCAAATCACATTTGATATTAAATACAAGGCTCTGAATAGAAAATATACCGGCTTATATTCAATATCAAATTCTGAAACCAACAAATATCGTATTGGAAATAACGATATAAAATATATCTTTCAAATTCCCATAACAATATCTGTATAGTCACGAAATCCAACATCGAAATATTCCGAAGATAATTTCGATTCAACCCCAGTCCCATCCACGTATTGGGAATATTGATTATTTTTAAAATCACTTTCAAATTCAATTTATTTATTTCAAAAATAAATTGATTTTAATTCTAGTTCAAAACTAGTTTATTTCGATAAAAATCTATTTTTATCTTTTCAAATGTGGAATTCTCCATCTTAATTCTTTCCAATCCATATATTATGATTTTACACAAACTATAGATATTTTTAATAATTTTATCAAGGCCCGTACAGTCGATTTCCATCAACGGCCATCGAACTGCACTTACAGCGATCTTTTTCGAATTTGATTTGGACATAATTCCAAATCCAACCGTTAGATTTCAAATTTCTAATATTCATTGG
Source organism: Allium sativum (assembly GCA_030737875.1). Taxonomy (NCBI): domain Eukaryota; kingdom Viridiplantae; phylum Streptophyta; class Magnoliopsida; order Asparagales; family Amaryllidaceae; genus Allium; species Allium sativum. The sequence goes on from CM060923.1 coordinate 117,785,782, forward strand.
AAAGCTCTTTTCGATACGAACCCAATGGTTCCGGTTTTAGGAGAATCCGACGGTCAGATCTACCGTAATGTCAATTCAAAGTCAATGGTCGAAATTCACGAACTGCCGCGGCGCGGCGCGTTCTATTCAGGCCATTATATATATAATATATATATATATATATTACATATATTTCGTCGATTTCCTTTTTAAAACGTATTTTATAAATCGTTTAAATTCGTTTTCAAAACCATTTCAACACTATATTCAATTTCAAATCGATTTGATTTCAATTCAATTCGAATTCATTTCAATTTTATTTAATTCGAATTCAAATTTGTTTCAATTCAATTCAAATTCTAATTTGTTTCAATTCAATTCAATTTCTAATTTAATTCAATTTGAATTCATTTCTATTCAATTCGAATTCAAATTCACTTTCTATTCAATTCGAATCGAATTCATTTTCTATTCGATTCGAATTCATTTCAAATTGATTCAATAAAATTTCAATTTGAATTTTAATCTAATTTAATTTGAATTTCATTTCAAAATCTTAAATTTTGAAATCACTTTCCAATATTCATTATAAAACGAATAAAATCGATATAAATATCGTTCGCATCAAAATAACGCATCTCTAATCAACACGGCTTTATATATTTCAATAAATTCGTTATTCTATTCAACAAATGAATATTTATTCTATTCAACACATGAATCTTCTTTTATAATATTCATTATTTTCCCGATTGATATGAGGCCCAATCAATCACCATATAATGTTAATTATATGGATTACATACAACACATGTATATAATAGCATTGAAAAATAATCAACCATCAACCAAAGTGCACTACACTGTATAAGCATCAAATATAGATATTTAACGCTTATAACAGCCTGTCAATCAATCGATCGACATATTTAATCAATCAGGATGAGTGAACTTCAAATTTCATCCCAACACCCGTGTGGGGTTTCAAACAATCAAACACAGATTTTAGTTGTGCAGTTGGGCGACGTGTAAAATTTATCGACCCAATCAATATCAGTCAAATCAGTGTATATAAACAAATCGACCGATTTATTTATAAATATTTATTTATTCACTTTCACGTTAAAAATTATATTTCTAACGATAAAAGATTTTATTTTAACACATGAATTTCTATTCATTTCATTATATTCAATAAAATTGATATTTTTATTTTTCTAATACTTTAGAAAATTTCGACGGCATAACGGCACGATACTAGAAACGGGACGAGGCCTAGCCTTATCCCCGGTCTAGTGAAGGCCCACGCCATTCACACATCAATCAAATCCATTCATTTCACCAAACAATTCAATTCAAACCAAATAAACTAACCAACTACTCAACCAAATAATTTAACAAACAAGCCATCCATGGTCTATGGATGACGGGTGTCGGGTGCTACTAAACACCGTCTGCATCCTAGTATATATATAACTAGAAAAAGAAATTGAAGAGTGAGAAGTTCTCACCAATAGCTATCCAATCATCTCGACTCTTCTTTTGTAGAAGTCTTCGTCGTTCTCGCCTTTCTTCACTTTCGTTGCCCGTATTCACTACATATGTAAAAATCACATTTTTACTTCGCTATTCAATATATAAAAATCGAATTTTTACTTCGCTATTCAATATATAAATATCGAATTTTTACTTCGCTATTCAATATATAAAAAATCTCGCCTTTTCTATTTTAAAAATCTAATCTTTTCTATTTTAAAAATCTAATCTTTTCTATTTTAAAAAATCTAATCTTTTCTATTTTAAAAAATCTAATCTTTTCTATTTTAAAAAATCTAATCTTTTCTATTTTAAAAATCTAATCTTTTCAAATAAAGGTTTCATCACTATAAAAATCACGTTTTTATTTTGCTACATATATAAAGATGATATTTCTAATATTCCTATCATGTAAAAGTTATATTATTTTTTTATTTTCTACATAAACAAAATCATACTTTTACATCCTCTACATAGTAAAGATTATATTTTTAATACTTTAAAACATAAAAATCATATTTTTAATTCTTTAAAAATATAAAAATCATATTTTTAACTGAATAAAATCTTTTGTCACTAAAAATCTGTTTTGAAAATCAAATAAAAATCAGTTTTTAAAATCAATTAAAATCAGAAAAACTTACAGTATTTTTCAGAGGGAGGGGAGGGGCGGATTCGGTGAAGGGAGGAGGAAGAGAACGGAGGAGGTGGTGGGCTTTCGAAGGCAGGCGGTGGTCGTGGGTGGTGCGGGTCTGGTGGCGGCTAGGGTTTTATGGAGGGGAAGGGTTTGTCGCTCGCGTCAGGGAGAAGGAGGAGAGCAGGAAGAAGAAGGAGGTGGGCGGAGCAGCAGAGGGCAGGAGGGGATCGCGCTCTAGCGCGAGAAGGGGGGAGGAAGCCGCGCCACCGCGACGGCGGCGAGGGGGTCATCGGGGAGGGCGGCGGCTCCTCCCCGCTTCGACTTTCTCTTCTTTTTTTTCTTTTATCTGCTGAAATCGAAGAATGAGGGGGGGGGGCAGAGCGAAGTTAAGGGGAGAGGAAAGAGTTTTAATTTTATTATTTTGTTATTTTATTTTAAACCAAAAAGCAAGTTTTATTTTCGACCTCTAAACGAGGCCCACCCCCTGTCGTCCATAGCGTTTTACCCCCATTCCGAACACGATGGGCTATGTATCGTAAGCTGATTCGACCGTTACAATCAGTTTCCGTTGAAATCAACATATAACTCTATATATTTAATTTGAACGCGCATTTCAATTTAACGGGGTCACATACTAACTCTAAAAATTCCAGAAAAATATTTTCTAGCTTCGTATTGACGATACGGTCCTAACAAAACTAGTTTCGTCGAATTCTGAGACCGTTGGAAAAATGGTCTATTTCCAGTCGATTAAAATCAACTGAAAATGGTCAAATGCGTTTTCCTTTGCCACGCTCACATATTGATTCGAAAAATTATGAAATTTGGAATCTAGCAATAATTTGACACTGCGGATCCAACAAAAGTGGTTTCGTCGAAATCCGAGGTCGTTTGCAAAATTCCCATTTTTAAGGGCCTGAATTCCATAGCGACTATTGAGAATTTTCAACTGGACATATCTTTTGATCCCCATTATGAAATTTTGATTTTTCGGATTCGTTGGAAAGATATTCTCAATTAGATCCTAATGTTTTTGGTTTCACTAAAATCCGGTTTGTTTTGCACCCGGTACCTTCAATTGAAGTTTGAAATCGAACTATCGAACTACCGCGCCATTTTCAATTCTATTTATAATTATATAATTATTTATATTCTAACGACGACGTATATAATATATACGTCGAATTCAATTCAAAATAAATTTCTCGTCGATATTATTTAAAATAATCTATTTTAAATATTCAAAATTCGCCAAAATTGCCAAAATAAAAATTTTAAACTGGCCTAGATTTTCGGGTTGTTACAATTTTGTTCTACAATTCTAATTTGACAAAAGGAACATTTTTCTATTCTCTTGCATTACATTAAAAATGTGAATGTTTAATGTAGACATGTTTTTATTAAAAAACATGAACATTCATCTATTTTCTAACATTACATTAAAAATGCAAAATTTTAATGCAAACATGTTTTTATTTAAAACACGAACCTTTTTCTATTTTTATTTTGTTGACAATTCTATTTCAACAAAACTTATGAAATGAAAATTTTATTTTACCGACAATTCTGTTTCAAAAAAACATATAAAATGATAACTTTTGTTTTGTCGGCAATTCAATTTCAACAAAACACTAAAAATGATAATCTTGTTTTTTCGACAATTCTATTTCGACAAAAGACTAAAAATGATAATCTTGTTTTGTCGATTGTAAAACAACAAAAATGGCATGAATATTTTGTCAATACTAATTACAATAAAAATGACGTGATTAATTTGTCAATTTTTAATACAACATAAATTGACATATCTATTTTGTCAATTTTTAATACAACATAAATTGACATAGCTATTTTGTCAATTTCTAATACAACACAAATTGACATATCTTAATACAACATATATTGTCATATCTATTTTGTCAATTTTAATTTAACACAAAAGTGATAATTTTAATCAAATAAAACATTTTATACCAAAATGTTATTTTATTTCTAATGCAATATTTTACAACAAAAAATGTTATTTTATTCTATTGTGACATTTTAGAACAAAATGTTATTTTATTTCTAAGGTAACATTTCTAACTAGAAATGATGATTTTATTTTAACGTTACATTTTAGTCTAAAAATGACATTTTTAGAATAATGACATAATCTAAACGTATGACATTTTAATGTAATTTGAACATATTCTAAATACATGACATATTTAATTGACAATTCATTATTCTATAAAAATGCCATATTTATTTAACATAACATGTTTATTTATAAAATATGGTTTCTACATAAATGACATATTTATTTATAAAATATGTTTCTACTTAAATGGCATATTTATTTATGAAATATGTTTTCTACTTAAATGACATATGTAACGTCCCGCGTTTTTATCGGTTTATATTTGAATATTTAAATCAGTTTAAATATTTAATTCGGAATATAAGTGGATTTATATATTAATTAAAATGAAGTTGAACGTATAAAAATATATATTAATTATAATCAAGCTCACAACGACGCTATAGTTCATAATTTAACGTTCTGAACTTCAACTGAGTGTACAGGACCCGTTATCAGTCGGATTTCTTCGAAACAAGAAACATTGGAATATATTGAACTGTATTTTTCTAACAGAAGTGAAAGATGGAGATTTCGTCGTATAGATTGCAAGATATGTCTGAATCAAATATTCAAATAGTCGCTGTAGAGTCGTTTATCGATCGTAACGGTTAATTTGATATAACTAGATATCGGTTGCAAATATGGACAAGGTTCTTTCGTGGCGCAGCGATAATTTAATTTTTAGAATTTTACTGTAATTTTTAATTAATTAAATATGCAACTTTTTATTTGAATTATTTTGGCACTTTGTATCAGTATTTTGGGATTTCAAAATATGAGTTAAACTACTGATATTATTATATTTTTGGGATCGTAGCTCATCGCTGGACACGACCATACTCTTACTTCTGTCCATAGCATCCCGGACACAAACGAAATTTCATGCAACGGGTACCCCGAATAAATATCTAATGTAAAACAAAACTCTAAATCAAAATATACTAAAAAAATCTAACGCCCATACCCTAATCAATAAACTCGCCATACCCTAATACCCTATTTAGCGTGCTACTTTCCTACCTATTAGCTATTGCGTTCTTCTGAAGAAAAATAAACCATTCCCCTATACACATCTAAGTTGAAAAATGCACCTCTACGCTGTACGAATGAAGTTGACAACGTCCTTATCCTTTCTTCCTTTGGGTTATATATATACACCGCAAGTTTATGAGTTCTGAAACAAGAAAAGAAATCAATTTTCTTTCCAACAAAAAATCCTTACATCTATAATTGTATATATCTGGTTATTATCGAGATTTTCTTCATGATCATTAGAACCTTAGTGGGATCGACATCATCCTTGTAAGCTGGAATACATTAACAGAGCGACTATTTCGTGCTAGGGCGGAGTTTCCAAACGGTGAGGAGAGTATGTGTATGTCTGGAGAGTTGGCATGTGACAAGTCGGAGGTCACGTAAGTGATGGTGGTGAGAATGGAACGCAAGAAATGATGTGAAGGAGATAGGTAGGAAACAAACGAAAATGCAGAAAGGGATCGAAGCTCGGGATCCGGTGTTGCGAAGTTGAGACGTTGCATGGGGGTATACTCGGTATGAGTGATGCCACGTCTGGAACTGTGCGGGTCCATACGGGAACAGTGAACGAAGCGTGAAAGTTTGGGTTTGATGTGTTTGGAGTTTGCAGTTTTGTACTGGGGAGGAAGCATTGGCGGTTTGCTGAAATGGGTAGCCGTAGTGACATCGGGGTGAAGGTGAAATCACGGTATACTGGAAGAAAAGAGAGAGCTGTGTTTTCTTGGTTTACAGAAGAAGTATACAAGGGGATCTCGTGCAAATCCTTTTTGCATTGTGCAGTAGTTGTATAAATGGAAGAAGCTATTTAGAAGATGATTTAGGCATTGTTGGTGCGTGGTTCACACGCTGAATACATGGCAGTAAACAGGATTGAAGGGTGTACATGGTCAGATGATGAGGAGAAATAGCAACGTGGAAGGGGTGGACGAGAGAATGTGACATGCGTGTTTTGTGGAGGACGTGAAGTTAGGTATGTTTTTTGTCTAAATACTGATGGTGGCATGGCTTCTTTTGAGGCAAAGGAGAGATGAAATAGAAGAAGGCTACAAGCATGTAGGAATTGTTGAAGCTACAGGCAGGTAGATGTAAAGAAAATGCCCGACCAGATCGACCGACGTAAATCGTTATTTAACGGTTAACGCGCAAAGGTGAGTAAATTCACTAACTCTGATCTATTTTAAAATATTATAATTATACTTTAATGTTGTTTGAATGCTGGGTGATGGTCGATTAGGTAGATTACAATTAAATTGGTTGAATATTATATATCGTTGCATATGTACCCAACATTGGTTGGATACTGATTCCATCGATCAAAATATTCCCTAGTCTGGAATCAGTGTTAATTGTTTGACTAACATAGTGTGGATGCGGAACCCGGTTGGAGGAATCCAACCGGATTCCTAAATATTTATATGTACTGTTTGTTGTATATATACCCTGTTAGAATGATAACGATAAAATAAACGTTGTTGACTAGGCTTAAGCGTGATTGTTATGTCGAGATTAGTTATAAATGGGAATATTACAGCGTAAGACTAGTTTTGAACTGTAACGATAAATTAACGCTGTTGACCAAGCTTAAACCCGATTTTTATATATAACACTATTTCCTAAGGAATGATAGCAGTTTAGTTTGAAATTAACTTATTCGAAAGTAATAAGTAACGATGTTTGTCCAAAGAAAATATAAAAATAAATTTAGAAAGAGAGATTGGAGAATCGTGTTAGAAAACAATGGCAGCATTTTGATGTTCGAAATGTGATTAGAATTAAACCATTAGGATTTGGAACTATAATTCGACGAAGTCGAATGTCTTAAAGTAAATTATTTTAGGATTTATAATCTAATAGGATCGTTAATACTTAGCTTAAACCAATAAGTTATAATAGGATATATAATCAGTATTTGGTTATAAATTTGATATTGATTTAATAAGAAGTTAACTTAGAGAACAGAGTTTATAAAGTGGATTGGGAATATAAGGTATGAAAGAGATTTGGGTAAACGAGATAATGGTATTGATTATCTAAATGAAGAGTTATTTGATAAAGGTGTTCAGATTTCTATAATAGTATGATATTCACCTTTTAAAGTGAATAGTGGTTTAAAATGAATGTTGGACATATTAAAATGTTTATAACGAAATTGGAATATTTTTCCAATGTAGATAGTGTATATTATCCAAGTATAGAAAATAAAGAACGTGAAAAGAATGGAAATGTTTCAAACATTAATAAAGTATACATCTGAAATATGGGAGAATAAGAGTTGATAATAATTGGGAATGTTTTCCAAGAGTATGACAAAGGCTAAACGGGATTTGAGAAATATCTGGTAAGATATGGGAATTTGAATAATAAAAACAAACGTTAAATAAAAAGTACCCGTGTTTGTGTGATGTCTAGTTATACATTTGAATGAATATTTGTTTTTGTGACGACCCCAAATCCCGTACTGACGGTGACAAGGGTAACCTTTGGAATATAACACAGAAACAGATAATAGCAGAACAGAAATAAATAAATACACCAGATAATGCACAATATAATATACTGGATAAACGTAATCATCAGAGTTACACAGTATACAGGATCATATTTAGTACAAATACAGTTCAGCTATACATAAATGTCTACAGCGGAAAAAAAAACATAATGTACAATAGGAGCTGAGCATAAAAAGAGATAAATGATAGAATCCATCTTCAGCTCCAGCTATCCAGAAAGAGCCAGCTAAAATCTGAACACAAGGTTGCCCGTGTAGAAAAAGGGGCACCAGAGTTTGCAAGTGAAACAAACTACAAGTCAGTCATGGGACTGGTATGAGAAATCTACTTAGCACATTATACAATTGGCTAATCACAGGACCATGCCACTTTCGCGGAACGGGTTTACTCCATTGGATTGCCAGTGCTTTAAAATAAATCATTCTTTTAAACATCGAAATGCTTTTTATAAAAATGAAGCCATTATAAGACTCAGTTTCCATCACATAATGCAACGCAAACCGGAGAATAGAGTTTTTACCTTATAATGGCAAAATATGCTTGATACGAAAAAACAAAAGAATTTGATATTATTACTATTGTTTATATGTTTCAAAAACAATTTCAAATCATATGTATCAATTATAGACGGCATTAATGCCCCCATACCACTATGTCGCCATATAAAGGTATATAATGAAAACCGCACAGTCACGTATTTGGAAATTGGATTTCTGTCATGAACCAAGGCAAAAGATAGTCCTTACCGACTTCGAGACGCTCTAGCCCGTGTCTCAGGAACAGCTGCAACTGCCCCTTGGATCGTCAGGGCCGGTCCACCGATGCGGATAATTATGCCTGAACACTGCCTTTCCCCGCCTTTGGGGCATCAATGAGCTAACGAATGACTCCATCGGTCCCGCATCGACCGATAAAACCCTGGCGCCTCGCAATAGCAACAACCACATAGTTGAAAATAATATAAATGTCAGCCAGTTCAAGCACTGACACCACCTCTAACTAGAAGGAAACGCATGCCCTCCCTGAGGTCCTTCTCCTGTTTCTGGTCGATAACGGGGTGTGAGGCTCGCGAATTCACGTTATACACAAAGTTACGCCACACAGGCGTTGCTTTGATCATCAATTACAAGACTTTGCTTTTCAACAGAACCCCTGATCACTGCATCTTAGCATGCCACATAGGCAATCCACACCATGCAACTGATGGCTATCAATCACATAGACTGAATTCCAATGTCAGACACACAGTCCATTTGCAAGTCCGTTCTGGGTCTGATTGAAACCGGAGGCACTATATACCTCGCAAACCCATCGATCTCCACGTACGTTTGGACGATCACCGCTCATTATCCATATTTCGGGATGCCTCCCAATCAGGACATCGGTTACCATCCAAACGAGGCGAATATTTCCCATCTTCAACCACCGTCTTCATCTTCGATTTCTTATCGTCGATTCAATTGTTCAGAATGGGATAAACCCGGTCTTTCTGAGCAACTCGCGTATATAAATAACCAGTGCTACACAAACACAACATACGCCTCATTCCAATTCATTAGTCACTAACCGTCAATCAGTAAGAGAACGATTTCCCTAATATTAACCCCGAAGGCCGAAACCAACATCAGATCAAAACCCAGGAAACCATTCGACTTAGCTAACCTTCAGTTAATTTCTAAATTTCACATTCCATATCGTTTATAATATTTTATAACGATTTATCGCTATTTTTATTTATTTTAAAATAGCCAATTTATTCAAACGACGCTTCGGGCCATAGCGCGGCCGTGGCGCTGTTTTTCTTCAGATTTGATTTACACATATCTGAAAATCTAACTGTTGGATCTTCACAAATTTTATGTCATTAAAAAGATCTTTTCAAAACGAATCCAACAGTTTCAGTTTTGGGAAAATCCGATGTTCGGATCTCCCGGTACACTCGTTTGAAGTTTCGATTCCAAAATACGAACTGCAGCATCGTTATTCGATTTAATATAATTATATATATATGTATATATATATATATAAACTATTCTGGTGCTGTTTTTGTTTAGATTTGAATTAAACTTTCCAGACAACACAACTGTTTGATCTTTACAAAGTTGGTGTCGTTGGAAAGATATTTCCAAAGCGAACCAAACGGATCTCCGGCACTAATAGTTTGAAATCACGGTTTCAAAACACGAACTGCAGCTTCGTTATTCGATATATTTTAATTATATTTATATACATATATATATATATAATCGATTCTTCAATTTCAAAACTATATGCTTTTCATACGTTTGATAAAAATAATATTTTTATCCAACAGACATTTATTTCGACACTTCACTATTTTTAATAATTCATGTATATAGTAAAAATGTGATTTTTATTGTAAAAAGATTTATTTTAAAACACGACTATTTTATATAGTTCATATATGTGATAAAAAATATGATTTTTTTATTATAAATAGTTTATTTTAAAACACGAATACCATTCAACACATGAATTTCTATTCAACGAATGAATTTCTATTCAACACATGAAGGTTTTCTATTCAACACACAAATATAGTTTCAACACATGAAAATAATTCTAACACAAGAATATTATTCAAAATTTCGGCAGCATAACGGTAGGGTAGTTAAAACCGTGGCCGTCCCTAGTATGGCTCCTTGCTCTACCTTAAAGCCTCGCAGCTTTAGACAATAGGGATTTCATGCATCTAGTTCGCACGCAGGCGGCATGTATATTTTTTTTCATTTCCGCAAACTAATCCTATGTGGTTTCAACCAAATAATTCTAAACTACAAACGGGTATTTTTCAACCACAATCAATCAATTTCAACCACAAACAATTCCAATCAACCATTCGCTATCAATCAATTTTCACAACAATCACAACCAATAAATATCGTCCATGGTTTGTGGACGAGGGGCGTGTGTGTGTGTGTATATATATATATATATATAAGTGTATTTCACTTCTATTCAACACATATATAATTTTTACAATGCATATATAACTTATATATCGAACGTACAACTTATACAACGCTTATACAAGAGGTGTACAACGCTTATATAACTCATACATCGACTATATAATTTATACATCGTCGTTTTCCCATATCGTTTATAATTTAGAAATGTCACATTGGGTTCCACTCCACCAAAAATAACAGAAGGCTCAGAAAAAAATGCGGTCTCTTCTAGAATGTAGAAGACGTCCACACGAGTCCATTGTCTCTTGTTTCACTGAATTTCGTCAACAAACGAAAAAGATATGATTTTTACAGTGAAATAAAAAACCGTAGCGCTTTAAACTGCTATAATATAGTTTAAAATAATTTCAGTCGTTACCTCAGCTATTCGTTCAAAACTAGGTATGGATTTTTCTTTGAATCCGTGTAGCTAGGGGTCTATCGGCCTTCACCATGCTATCGAGCCACGAGAGGCGCACGTGCGCCTGAAGTGGGGTCCACTTCGGTGGTCTGACATGGCCATGGCGGCGGTTTAAACCCCGCGACTTTGAAGCTGCGATTCTCCTTCAATACTCGACAAAAATTCAAGCAACTGGTATGGATTTGAAGAGTGGAGAGAGCTCTTCAAAAAGTTCAAATAGAGCTCCTTATTTTATTGCGTGGAGTAGGAGAAAAAGTGGAGAGAAGATGGGAGGTGATTTCTGCATTGCGCCTGAATTGTTTAGTCGGGGAGAGAGAAAACAACTGACCAATGGATTTTTTTTTATTTATATATTTTAAAAATCTGAAAATACCCCTTTCACGCACGAACACCAATCCTAACCCAACGACTGTCGTCCTTAGCTAAATGCCCCTATTCTAAACACAATGGTATATGTTTCGAAGGCCCATTCGACTGCTTGAGTCAGTTTTTGTTCAAATTAAAATATAAAACATTCAATATTTAATTTCAACGTACATTTCAATTTTCCTGGGCCACATACTGAATCTAAAAATTCCCGAAAAATAAATCTAGCTATGTTTTGACGATATAGTCCCAACAAAACTAGTTTCATCGAATTCTGAGACCGTTTGCAAAATGGCCCTTTTCTGGTCTATCCAATTTAACAGAAATCGACAAAACACTTTTTCCTTTGCCACGCTCACATACTAGCTTCAAAAATTATAAAATTTGAATCCTAGCAATAATTTAACATCCTGGATCCAACAAAAGTGATTTCGTCGAATTCCGAGGTCGTTTGCAAAATGGCCATTTTCTGGGCTATATAAACTCTATATCGACCTTTCTCAAAATTCATTTGGCCATAACTTTTGATTCCCGCTATGTAACTTCGATTTTTCAAATTCGTTAGAAAGGTATTCACTAACAGATTTAAATATTTTTGGTTTCACTCAAATCTGTTTTGTTTTGCACCCGGTACAGTCAGTCAAAGTTTGAATTCAAATTTTGAAACTACCGCGCCACTTCAGGCCTTGTTTATAATTTGAATTAATTATATTCATTCTCAAATGTCGATTCAAACTTACTTTTAATCGTTATTATTTAAAATGTTTATTTTAAATATTTAAAATCCACTAAAATATCCAATTTTAAAATTTTAAATTGGTTCAAATTTGTTGGGTCGTTATCGTTGTCAATACGAAGAGACCGATTGGATATATTATCTGAAACCACTCCGTATAGGCATAGGCGTCGCGGATTAGATTCTACTGAAGACAATTGAATACGGAGTGAAACGCAAGGGTCGTCTTGTTCCAAAATAGGTGCTTTATGTTTGTCCAGTCCCAGGACAATTTTTATGGACGAATGTCTGACAGAGTCTACCTAGTAAATCACGTACAGTTGATATCTTAAAGGTACTACGTCTGGTGGTGGAGGAATTTGTTCCTCTTAGCCTTTTATACCCTTGATATGTTTGGGAATCGATTAGCGAATTGATGGTTTTGACGATGTGGCGTTCAAAGTGAATGGTGATCAGATGTTCTGAAGATAGACGTAGCCTCTAGCCTCACAACCAGGAAGTAACAAAAGTTGGGCTAGGCAGCATGGCTAGTTGGGTCATCCCCAAGAAGGGTGCATTGTTACCGATCTAGAGAAAATTCATATTTGTTATTCTTTATCGATTCTGCATCTTCGGATGATGGTAAGATGGACAACAACCATGGGTGGCAATATATTCACGACACTCAAGCTAAATGAGTGAGCGGTCATGTGTGGCCGGGTTGCAAGACGTTCTTGTTGAACCCTGAGTGTATCCCCTCTAGAGTACACTAATCAGAAGGTGCTCCCATACCTTGTCTGTTGGAATCCATTCTCCAATAAGCGCCCTGTGGTTTATGATTTTATACTATATATATGTGGAGCATGAGATGCAAGCGTTCTGCTACTTGGATATTTATATGATTAGACATTATCATAATATCACTCGATTTTGATATCAAAATAGTTTGGGTTATAGTAAGGTAAAACCATCCATGTTTATGTGTGGGCTGGTCTTACTATTATCCTTTTTGTTTCAAAAGGGTTTTCAAAGTTAAACAGTATGGTTGGAATTTACTCACACCAGTCCCACGACTGACCCAAAGTTTATTTTGTTTGTTTTCCCTAAACTCTTGGGTGCCTTAATTTGTACGGGCAGTCAAGTGTTTTAGGATTTTACAGATTCACTTGGAGGAGCTCAAAGCAGGAAGCTTCACCATTAATTATTTAGAGATTATTTCCGTTGTGATATGATGTATTGTACTCTGATAATGGTATGTATATACAATACAGTTTTGTATTTCAAAGTTTTGTTATATAATATATTTTATTCGTTCCGCTGTGAGATTCGTGTTTACTCTGATACTGTTCAGTTGTGATCTTCTTCTTCTTCTATTCTATTAGTTCTATCTTTCTTATCTCATCCTCTAATTTATTTCTATTAATGTCCCGATATTTTCGATGCTTGAATAGTCAATAGTGTGTTTTTATGTCGATTTTCTGGATCGAAAATTCCCCGGCTATTAAAACATATTTATTTATGAAATATGTTTTCTACTCTTTTTGTTTCAAGCAAGTTTTCTTTTTAATGATTCAACATTTAATAAAAATGTATATCCTATTATCTAAACATATTTTTTAAAACATGAATATTTTTATTTTCATAAATACGACAAAAACATGATTTTTATTCCAAGTAAATCCTTGATCTAAACATTTTAATCCAATCAATTCACCTCAAACACAAACAACCAAATCAAATTACATACATCTCACACATAATTTTTTATGGTGAATACATGTAAATTTCAAAATGGAATGAACAATTAAATTTGATTTAAATCAGAGATCTCAAATTTGGGGTATTGAATTCTTCAAAATTTAAGATCCTTCCGTTCCAGATCTGGTCTGTTCCATCATCTAGAGTTTGCTGAGACAGTTCCAACGCTTCTTGAATCGTCTAATTCTAATAATGAAGTAAAAAGTTATGGTATTTTGAATATTAATTATATTAGTAACCAATTAAAATAAAAATTAAGATTTTAATAACATTTCCTTTTCAAAGATTAAGGCCGTTCCTCTTCCTCTTTCGTCCTGAACGAGAACCCACACATTGACCTTCATCTATGTCTTGCGCACCATGCCAGAGTTCGTTGGTCGGGGATCCGAGGTCACCACCTTGTCGGGCTTCCCCAGAGCTTCGATCGCTGGCGGCGATGTCCAGCTCGGTGGCCCCACATGGCGTGAAATTAGCCTCCAACGCCGCCACTTTGGGTGTAAAATTCGAGAAGAACACTTGATGGAATTTGATCTTAATCGTATGAAAACAAAGATCAAATCTTGCTCTCTAATTCTCCCTTTAGAACTGAAGTCTAATTCTTCCTTGATTGAGAATAATTAACAAAAGGTTTTGGGATTTTTCTGGCCATGAAATTTGAGAGGCGGCGGCTATTGTTGGGCTTGAGGATTAGGGTTTGTTCATTATTTATAATATAATAATATTTAATCTCTAATTTTGCAAATAAATCCATAAATTTTCACTAACTCCAATTTCAGCCCAACGAGAGTTGTTCCTAGGCAAACACACCCATTCCGGATGCAATGGGCTAGGTATCGCCAGCCCAATTGATCGTCTTTAGCTTGTTTTCTTTAATTTAAAATTTAAATCATTTATTTATTTAATTCGATCGTACATTTAAATTTACAAGGGCCACATACTAATTCTAAAAATTACAAAAAATATATTTCTCGCTTTGTTTTGATGATACGGTCCTAACAAAACTAATTTCATCGAATTTCGAGACTGTTTGAAAAATGGCTATTTTTTGGTAAATCCAAATTAATTGAAATAGATAAAACACATTTTCTTTTGCCACGCTCACATATTAATTCTAAAAATTATGAAAATTTAAACCTAGAAATAATTTGACATTCTGGTTCCAACAAAAGTGGTCTCGTTGTAAACGGAGGTCGTTTGCAAAATGGCTATTTTTAAGGGTTCTATTTTATATTAAAATATATATAAATTCTACAACGACTTTTCTGAATATTAAGTTGGCCATAAGTTTAATTTATATTATGAAATCCAAGTTTCGTATATTCGTTAGAAAGACATGGTTAAACAGATTCAAATATTTTTGGTTTTACTGAAATCTGATTTATTTTGAATCCTGCACATTAGTTAAAGTTTAAAATTAAATTTTCAAACTACTGCATCATTTCAGGCTCGTTTTATAATAAAATTAAATTTTTACATTTTAACTTCGATTAAAATAAATTTTTAGTCGTTATTATTTAAAATAAATCATTTTAAATACTCAAAATTCGTTAAAATTGTTGAAATAAAATTTTTAAATTGGTTCCGAAATTCCGGGTTGTTATAGGGAAGGAGATGAAAGCGGAGCGAATTGGTTTTCTGGTAGAAGCCATACCGGTGAGTTTGGGAACAAATTATTTTTTGGGAAAAGAATGGAAATTTGGGGAACGATTTATGAGGGAATCAAATAAGAAGGAGATGGTGGAAAAAAAGGGAAACCATCATAAAGGGGTGCTGACACGCAGAGAAATCTATGAACCGAGCATACACGTGTTGAACGAATGATTATAACAAGCACAAATGTTTAAAAAAAAATCCCAATGTAAACAAATGGGAAATTAAACAAATAATTTCCTAGAATTTGAATTTCCCCTTATAAAAATACAATCAAACTAAGTTAAATAGCTATATTCCAAATTCAAATTAAATGAATTTATAGTCAAATTCAAATCTAAAATTATAATTTTTTTTTCTTAATATAAGTTTTACTTCAAAATAAAATTTCAAACACATATAAAATTAATTAAATCTGCATCAATTAAAATAAATCAAAATTTACAATTTTCTAACAATACGTTTTAATTGGTCAAAAATATTGCTAGCGGTTAAATTAACAAAATGTTTAAATCAAGTATACAAAATTAAATTTACACTTACAAAATATATTAAACTATAATAAACTACATTAGATTTCGAATTATAAACAAAATTTAATTTCTAAAATATAAAAACCAAATCAATTTCATATTTTAAAACGTTGAAAATCTTGGTGCATTACATTTATTCTCAAAGTAAATCATCTAAAATATTAAATTTTCACCAAAATAAGTTAAAAATAAATTTTAAATCAGTTCCAAAAATACGGGTTGTTACAGAGGAAGAGGAAAGGGGCCTCAAAGCCTAGGGTGTCTAATTAAAAGGGATACTGATTTTTTTTTGTATTGGCCTTTTGAAGTGTGAAATACTTGTGGTCTAGTGGTGTTGCACATAAATTGCTATCTCGCAACCTGAGTTCAGGTATGGATGGCTTCAATTTTTTTAAACTAGTGCCTTCGATTTGCCTAGGGACGGCACTGGATGAACACATAAATGACAAATATGTGGCTGTTATGTCATTGTTCCTTTCGCAAAATTGATTTTAATTTTCGATTAAATGTGTAAGATCAATAAAATTCTAACAAAAAATTTCGTATATATTTCAATCAATTAATTTAAATACTTTGTTTCCTTATTTCACATGAATAATTATGCAACTAACTGAATTTAACAACCCATGAATAATCATGCCCTCGTTATCATTGGGTTAATTTGCAACTAACAACTGAACAATATTAATTTAAAAAATTTAAGTTTGTAAAATATTTGTATTGCTAAACATTATATTGAGTTTAATAAGTTGTTTGATAGACATTTACTTAGTTTATCTAATGCTCTCTACATAGTTGTAGATATTGACTATTGTTGGACGCTAGACAATTATATTGGTTTATTCCTTTTTCGAATAATTTTTTTAGATTATTATGCATGGGTTCCTTTATGTATCAACTTTTCAGGCTAACACTGAATAACCATTAAACATAATTTCTACATACATATCATAAAGTAAGAGATAATATTTCAACTTCACTTGCTAAAAAAGTTTCCTTTAAAATTATTAATAATTATTTCACAACGCACCACGGTTATATAGTTTATTGTTTGTTATTCATAAACTACTTTAGAGTTACTTCTATGTTATTTATTTTTATTAAATTATATCTACTGAGTTCTTACATTATGGGCAATTCAAATATAAAATTAAATTATATCTACTGAGTTCTTATATTATGGGTAATTCAAGTACAAAATATGATGGAGTTGTTATACCCTACATATGAACATTCACTTATTGTGCTGAAGGCAAGTATAAGCACATGTATAAGTATATTTTTTCCATGTTGATATATTTAATACACAGTAGATTTTGTAATCTTGCTCGATAGAGCCGTAACATATAAAAATTATACGTGTGTATGATCGAATGAGTAAAGGTAGTAATTTCATCTTAGCACTTAAATACTTTTCTCACATTCTCTTTTTGCGTTAACAGGCCCCATATATGTGCTTTTGTTATAAATTTCCCACTGAATTTAAGGGATATTGTATTTTGGCTCTTCATTATAGATGCAACAAGTAAGGTGAGTGTTGATGAATAATTCAAAAATATTTACCAATAAATTTTCTGTTTTTAATTACATGCAAGGTAGAAATAATTGTCTGCCATGGTTTATTTTTATACAAGAACATGCTCTAAAGATATTTATAGACACTTATATATGCTAACATATGATGCACAAATAGCTTATGTTATAATTATTTTTCCAATTATATAGAGTTGCTAATATATTGCCGGACTATGTTTAATATGAAAATGGAAATAATAGGTTCTTGATTTTTACATAAGTGGTTACCTTAAGTCGAAGTAGTTGAAGTGCAAAATATAATGGTGGTTATGTACTAATATACCTACTAAAACATAGGTGGTGTGCATGCCATATATGGTTGATTTAATCATTCTTTTTTTCTTGATGATGCATGCATCTTGGCATAACACTGGGACAAAATCCAAATAGAGAATATTGTATATTTAGAAATATGTATACACGTCACATGTATTAATTTTAAAATGAGATAGCACAAGTGTTGCCAAACATAAAAATGAGGATGATGATTGTCTAAGTGACGACCACATATTTCGCCCGGACCTAATTGATCGCAAAATCGACCAAGACCGTTCAAAACCCGAGTACGTTAACTTTGATAAAAGTAAAATTTTAGTCGTTATTATTTAAAATAAATCATTTTAAATATTCAAAATTCATTAAAATTTCTAAAATAAAAATTTTAAATTGGTTCCAAACTTCCGAGTTGTCACAATCTCTCCCACTTAAAATCTTTTCGTTCTCGAAAAGGAACGAAGCTAAAAGTTGTTTAATTAACCAACTCAACTTTCATTCTTTATTGGTTTCAATAATTTTTTATTATTTGAACTAATAATCAAACAACATAATCATCAATCAGTTAGTTGATTACCTTTTCAAATATATATATATATATATATATAACTTGTATATATTAAAAAAAACATATTTTCTAAAATTAGATTATATATATAATAACAAATACGTTAATTATAAACTAGTCACTCTCAACTCATTCGAGGGCATTTCTAACCCCATCTCAAACGAGTTTTCTCATTCTAGGATACTACTGATCCTATCTCTAATGAGTATTCTTCTATAGGACATTAGTGATCCAACCTCTGATGAGTCTTTTGTTCAGTTTTAGCGAGTTGTACCCCAAAGATTTGAGCTAACCAGAGCTTTGATACCAATTGTAATGACCATGGATTTCGCCCGAACCTAATCGATTGCTAAATCGACCAAGACCGCCCAAAATCCGAGTACGTTAACTTCGATAAAAATAAATTTTTAGTCCTTATTGTTTAAAATAAATCATTTTAAATATTCAAAATTCATTAAAATTTCTAAAATAAATTTTTTAAATTGGTTCCAAAATTTCGGGTTGTTACAGTTTATAATAGAGACAATCGTCAACTATTGGAAACTCATGTAGCTAGGCGCAGTGCACTGGTTTGCATTGTATGTAACAACATTTAATGCTTTCATGTCTTGAAGAGTAAAGTACATGGGAAAATGCTTTGGATTGATTTATTGTAATAACCCGGAAAATACGAGCCAATTTAAAAATTTTAAATTGGTGATTACAAAGGAATTTGAGCAATTGAAAAAGAATATTTCAATAAAATATGGAATTAGAAATAGTGAGTCAGTTTGAAAATTTGAATTCAAATTTTGACTGACCGTGCAGGGCAGAAAACATAACGGATTTTAGCGAAACCAAAAATATTTAAATCTGTTAGTCAATACCTTTCTAACAAATCTGAAAAATCGAAGTTTCATAACGGGAATAAAAAGTTATGGCCGAATGAATTTTCAGATAGGTCGTTATATAGAATATATAGCCCTGGAAAATTGATATTATGCATACGACCTCGGAATTCGACGAAACCACTTTTGTTGGGTCCGGGATGTTAAATTATTGCTAGGTTTCAAATTTCATAATTTTTGAAGCTAGTATGTGAGCGTGGCAAAAGAAAATGCGTTTGGTCAATTTTTGTTAAATTGGATCGACCAGAAAATGGCCATTTTTCAAACGACCTCAAAATTCGATGAAACTAGTTTTGTTGGGACCTTACTGTCAAAACATAGCTAGATTTATTTTTCTGGAATTTTTCGAATCAGTTTGTTGCCCTGGCAAACTGAAATGTACGTTCAAAGTTAAAAATTAAAGGTTTTATACTTTAATTTGAAAAATAACTGACTGTAACAGTCGAATTGGCCAACGAAACATATCCCATTGTGTCCGGAATGGGGGTATTTAGCTAGGGGCGACAGTCGTTGGGTTTGAAAAGGAGTTCGTTTGAGAAAACACTATTTAAAAATTTAATAAAACCATCGACCAATCATATTTCTCCATTCATAAATATAAAAAAAAATTATCAGAACCCCCCCCCCCCCCCCCCGACCCCGACATCGACGACTGAAATGCTCCCCCCCCTTCCCTGGCGATTTTCGATCGCCATAGCCCGAATTAGCTCCTCCCCCAGTTCAACTTTTTGTAGTTCTCCTTCCCCTCTTCAAATCCATATAAGGAGCTCCCCCTATCGTTGCTTCTACGTCGAGATATCCCCCTCCAAAGTTCCGACCTTTAAACCGCCGCCGCCGCCGATCTGGACCACCGAACGCCACCAAACCGCCGCACGCCTGTAGCCCTCTCGAAGCTCTTCCACGTCCAACTCGCCGATCATCCCCTCGTGCCCCGGTTCTCGTGAAAACCGCAAACCTAGTTTTGAACCTTCGTGAAAGGTGAGTTCTTTTTGATCTTTAGACTTTGAAAAATCATATCTTTTTGATGTGTTGACGAAATTCGATGAAACAGGAAACATCGGGACCGTAAGGAAGCTCTCTACCCAATAGAAGAAGCCGTGGATTTTTCTGACACCATATCGATTTTTAGCACTCCGAAAACCAATGTGAGAAATCTATATTAACGTGAATTTGAATGGAAAATGTCATGTATAATTTATATTAGCGAAATATAAATTACATACGCGTTGTGTACCTCATGTGCATGCGTAGTGTAAGCTATATAAACGAAGTATGAATTTTACATGTATAGAATAATTGATATATGTGTTGAAATGCAAGTGAAATATAGCAATTATATATATATATATATGTACTCCCCTCGTCCACAAACCATGGACGATATTTATTGTTGTGAATTGGTGTGAAATATTGGATGAAAAATACGAATGGTTGAATAATTGTTTGTGGTTGACATTGTTTGGTTGTGGTTGAAAAATACCCATTGGTGATTGAAATGAATTGGAAATATTTGTGGAAATAAAAATAAACATGCCGCCTGCGTGCGAATTAGATGCATGAATCCCCATTGTCAAAAACCGCGAGGTTTTAAGGTAGAGCGAGGAGCCGTACTAGGGACGGTGCCGGTTTTAACTACCCTGCCGTTATGCTGCCGAAATTTTGAATAATCTTTGTGTATTAGAATTATTTTCATATGTTGAAATTATTTTCATGCGTTGAAATTAAAGCCATATATCGAAACTATATCCATGTGTGGAAATGTTTGTGCGTTGAAAAGTGTTGTATGAAAATTAAATTCATTTGTGAATGAATGAAGTGTTTAAACAATAAAAATCACATTTTTTCATATATATGAAGTATGAAAAATATTAGCCTTATATAAATAGTTCCAACAATAAAAATTCCATCTTTCTAATATGAATAACATAAATACAATTTCCATGTGTGGAAATGCTCATTTGTTGAGAAGTGTGTGCAGTGGAAAAGTTCATGTGTTGAATAAAAAGATGGAACAATAAAAATTACATTTTTATTGAAGCTATGAAGTGTTGAAAACATCCATTTGTCGAATAAATATTTTGAACGATAAAAATATCACTTTTATCATATGTGTGTTATGCTAAAGATATGCGAGCGTTGAAATAAAAATTTGTGAAAGAAATATTATTTTTAACATGCATAGGAACTAAATAAAATAGTCATGTGTTGAAATCTATTTTAATTCGCCAAAATTATCATCTTTGAAATGTGAAGTGTTAAAAACAGCCACTTGTTCAAATAAATATGCATGAGTTGAAATATACATTAATTAGCTAATGATATGATTTTGGCCAATGCATGCAACATTAGAATGAATGGTGTTTTTAAACCAAAGTAAATCAAATATGAAATTGAATGGAAAATGATAAGTGATAGAAATTGTATATATGTACATGCATATCGATTGAACAGGTTAAAGCAAAGGGGCTAGAGAAGAGAAATAAAATTTTGTGCCCGACAAATAGGTACATATTTACTGTTTTGTTTGGGTGATGATTTTATTAGCCTGTTGGCTAGCCGCTTGGCTTTTTCTTTTTCTTTTTGATATGAGACGCCCGTGTGGCTATTTGGGAATTTTCCCAGACCCTCCCGTACAAAGGAGGTTATGGCGAAATTTTCCAAAATTTAAAGGCGTTAGTGAAATAATTGAAGTGGAAACGATATAGGAATTTTTGAATGAACTATATTTATATAAATATATAAATATAAATAGAATTAAAACGAAACATGGCCGTGTAGTTCGTGTTTTGAAACTGTGATTTCAAACAACTAGTGCGGGAAATCCGACCATTGGATTTTCCCGAAACCGCAACCGTTGGGTTCGCCTTGGAAATATCTTTCCAACGGCACCAACTTTGTGAAGATCCGACTGTTGGATTGTCTGGAATGTTTAATTCAAATCTGAAGAAAACCAGCGCCAGAAACGATTATATATATATATATATAATTAAAATTAAATCGAATAACGACGCTACAGTTCGTACATTGAATTCGTAACTCCAAATGGCTAGTGTGGAAGATCCGACCGTCGGATTTTCCCAAAACTGAAACCGTTGGATTCGTTTTGAAATGACCTTCCCAATGATACCAAATTTGTGAAGATCCAACGGTTAGATTTTTAGATATGTGTAAAACAAAATTAGTGAAAAGCAACGCCAGTGCATCGACACGACCTGAAACGTCGTTTAATTAAATATGGTCGTTTTAAATTAAATAAAAATGGCGATATATCGTTATAAAATACTATAGATGATATAGAGTGGAATTAGACCAATTTTGTTGTGTTTGCTTGATATGTGATGGTTGAATGTATTTGACATGAAAATTATAACTAAATTACTTAAATGTGGATGTTGAATAGTCCAACGATGTGATTAATTGATTTGAAAATCTAAATATATGTGGGTTATTTGAAAAGGCCGAGTTTATCTCATTTCAAATAATCGATCGACGTTGAGAAGTCGAAGAGTCGAAGACGGCTGAAGACCGACGATCTCCACATTGGATGGATGGGCGCTACTGATGCTCGTGATTGGAGTAGCTACCATGAAGGAATTGAAGTAGTAGCCATCCAAACATACTGTTGATTGTACGGATATGCGAGGAATTGGTGCCTCCGGTTTCATTCAGACCCAGAACGGAATTATAAATGGACTGTGTGTCTGACATTAGATTTTGTTCTGTGCTGATTGATCTCTGTTAAATATATATCTGTTTGGCGGCGGAGAATTTATTCTCTTGCTTAACGCCCTTCTCTGAGCCGTACGAGCTCAGAGGTTATATATTGATAGAAATCAGTCGCATAGAGTGGATTGCCTGTGTGGCACGCCTAAGTGGCATATGATCAAGGCTTCTGTTGCAAAGCAAAGTCTTGTGGTTGATGATCAAAGCATGGTCTTTGTGACGTAGCTTTGTGTATAACGTGAATTCGCGAGCCTCACACCTAGGTATGAGTCAAAAACGGGAGAAGGACACAAGGAGTGCACGACGTTTCTTTCTAGCTATGGTGGTGTCAGTGACCTCCCAGCCCTGACATTTATATCTACTTTTCACCTGTGTGGTTGTTGGAATGCGAGGCGCCTCGATTATAGGTCTGTAAGGACCGGGAAACGTGTGTTCAGGAATAATTAATCCTCAAAAGTAAGAGAGGATCGGCCTTGGAGGATCCAGGGGATTGCTGTGTGCAGTCCCGAGGCATTTGCTAGAGTGTCTCGAATCGGAGAGGAGCATGCCCCTTTCCTCGACTCATGAAGGAACCCAATTTCCAATACGAAATATGTGGAAGTGATTGTATTATTAGTATGGCGACATAGTGGTATGGGTCATTTATGCCGTCTATGAT
Source organism: Allium sativum (assembly GCA_030737875.1). Classification (NCBI taxonomy): domain Eukaryota; kingdom Viridiplantae; phylum Streptophyta; class Magnoliopsida; order Asparagales; family Amaryllidaceae; genus Allium; species Allium sativum. Next base: position 117,809,703 of record CM060923.1, read on the forward strand.
TGATATTTATGATTGAAATCGCTTTTGAAACATATATATACTAGTAATAATATCAAGCACTTTTGTTTTATTTGTATGAAGCATCTTTGGCCATTATAAGATAAAAACTCTATCCTCCGGCTTGCGTTGCATTGTGTGATGGGACCTGAGTCTTATAATGGCTTCATTTATAAAAAGCATTGCGATGATTTAATCATTTACTTTATTTCATGCACTAGCACTCATTGGAGTAAACCCGTTCCGCGAAAGTGGCGTGGTCCTTTGATTTGCCTCATTATTGTTGTTAATAAGTTAAGTAGATTTCTCATACCAGTCTCGTGACTGACTCGTAGTTTGTTTCACCTTGCAAACTCGGGTGCCCTCATTTTCACACGGGCAGCCTAGTTACAGGTTTCTGACGCACCTTTTGGCTCATGGCGAGGCTTGACTACACCATGTTGACTTGGATTTTCTCCGCCATTATTGTATCTATATTATGATTCCGCCATTGGCGATGTAGACTGATATTTCTTTATGTACTCTTTATGTATGATTCGCCTCAAGCGATGATGACTGATTATGTAGCATTATGCACTAAGTTGTATCCTGTACTGTGCTTCTCTGATGTGATGATATCTATATGATTCCGCTTCAAATCAAAGAATTGAGGGAAACGGGATACGCCATTGTGTTCGTCTCGGAAAAATACGCGAAATAGAGTCCAAGTTTTCGAAAATCGGAGTCCGTATGACCAAGATATGGCCTCCGGAAGTTTCAGAATTAGGTTTAAAATTCGAACAGACGAAAACAGCTCAGAAAAACTAATTCAAAATCGGGCCCAATTGGCCAAGGCGGGAAAATTCCCGCCCAAAGCACCCAGGTCGAGTTGGCAGTCGACCTGGGGCTAGCCAGGTCGATTGGGCAGTCGACCTTGGTAACCCGTGTCGACTGCCAAGTCGACACGGTGTCGACTGGGGTGTCGACCTGGCCCCTGAGCCAGGTCGAACCCAGCCCACCCTGGCTGGCCAGGTCTGTGTTTGGTCGATTTTCTGAGCCTTGCCTTGTCACTAGGGCTAGGTGTCAGCTCGTGGTTGGTCTCTCCTTCAAACGAACGGCTATTATTGAACCAAGCTTCATCGACGATCTAAATCAACTCACAAACTCTATAAAAAGGACCTAAGACTAACCCTAATTCACATAAACTAAAATGGAGATGAGACCGTTATGTTGCTGAGGAGAGACTAAGTATAGCCGTCAGAAATTGAGAGGCAACTAGGAGATAATTCAAAGCTTAAAACAACGTTAATCAAATCAAAGCAACGCCTACAACAAAGGATAGCATCTCCAAATTCAGAATTCAGATTTCTGAATTGAAGATTCGTCATACCTGTAAGTAGAGTGCTATTCCAGTATGAATTAAATAATTGTGTTGATTTGTGTAATGTAAGAAATGGAATTGTGGCGATAATAATCTATATTTGCATGTTGCTTTGATGCAAAACGATTTGGGAATATTATGGTATACGATTGGATATTTGCAAGTACGCAATTTGCGTTGGAAACGAAATGAAATTGTGGCGATAATGACTTATATTTGTATGTTATTTTAATTCTAAACGATTTGGCAATGCTATGGTTTGATTCATACAAGTATGTGGCTTTTGTTGACAACCACATGTTGTGGAATTTTAAATTGGGATTCATGCAAGCATATGATTCATATTGAAAACTACATGTTTGTGGTAGTTATTTACAACACCCGTTTGATAATTGCAAGTATATGATTCATGTTGAAAGTAACAACTATATGTTGTAATAATTTATTTAAGATTCATGCAAGTATATGATTCATGTTAACAACTATATGTTATGAATTGGAATTCATGCAAGTATATGATTCGTTATTATGCTAATAAGATGTACACACTTTTATGACCACTTTTAGTATGTAATTGAATCGACTAAGTAATATGATTTATATGAATCTATGTTGAAATTGGCAAATCATGCTTTTGTGTTAGAAACAAAAGTAAGCACCTTTATGAACATGACCAAACTATGTTTGTTATTATGCCTAGTTGAAAACATGTTTTTAGGCTTATGTTGTTATCATAATCATATGATAATATATGTGACACATAAGTTACATTAGAATTACATTAGAATTACATTCCACTTGCAAGTTTACATAGATAGAATAAAAACCATGATTTAAGTTTAGGTATGTGGTTGATGATCAAAGCACGACCTATGTGGCATAGCTTTGTGTATAGCGTTAATTCGCGAGTCTCACACCTCGGTATGAGTCAAAAACGGGATAGTGACTGCAGGGAGAGCACGACGTTTCTTTCTAGCTATGGGTGATGTCGGTGACCTACCAGCCCTGACATTTATATACTTTTCACTTGTGTGGTTGTTGGATGTGAGGCACCTCGGATATAGGTCTGATAGAACCGGGAAACGTGTGTTCAGGAATAACTAATCCTCAAAAGTAAGAGAGGACCGGCCCTAAAGATCCAGGATCGCTGTGTGTTTCCTGAGACATTTGCTAGAGTGTCTCGAACGGAGAGGAGCTTTCCCCTTGCCTTGACTCATGATGGAATCCAATTTCCAATACATGATAATTCGATTTTATTTGTAGAACCTAGTATGGCGACATAGTAAATGGTAGCTATGCCGCCTATGATTGATACTTATGATTGAAATTGTTTTGACACTATATAGTTATAGTAATATCTAAATAATCTGTTTTTAAATGTGTCGAGCATTCTTTGGCTATTATAAGGTAAAACCTTATCCTCCGGCTTGCGTTGCATTGTGTGATGAGACCTGGGTCTTATAATAGCTTCATTTTTCTTTATTTAGCATTGCGCTGTTTGTTTTATGCACTGGTATTCTTGGGGGGAAACCCGTTCCGTGTTATACGGCGTGATCGCTTGATTTACCTAACATTAAAAATAAAGATTAATGACTGCTTTTAGTTCTCACACCGGTCACATGACTGACCTAGAGTTTATTGTTTTAACCTAAACTCTGGGTGCCCCTATTTTCCACACGGGCAGCTAGTAGTTTTGGTTTTGCTGATTTATATTCGCAAGGTCCTGGTTTATAGCTGAAGTGATATTCGGAAAGCTCTGTATCTGTGTATTTCTTTCAGTTGTGTGTTTTATTATTTTTCCGCTGCTATGTATTTAAATGTAATTTAAATCTCTGATATTTGTCAAATGTGTAATATTTATTCATACACTGTATATTCTTGTATTCTGATGGAATTGTTGTAATAAACAATGAAATGTTCTTCTGTTTTTGTTCTGATTCTTCTTGTCCTCAAAACAATCAGGGGTTTCGAACGGTCTTGGTCGGTTTAGCGATCGATTTAGATCGAGCGAAATTCCCAGTTGTTACATAGAAATAACATATGTCCATTTCCCTGCGGTCCTAATCATGTTTTAGGTTCATACCTAGGAGTGAAGCTCGCGAATTAATGCTACACAAATCTATGCTAATTAAGGATGTGCGAATTAATTATTCAGAATGGGTTAAACTCGGTCTTTTCGAATAATTCGTGTATCTTATAATCAAGTGCTATAAAAACAAATCATACGCCTCGTTCCAATTCAGAATATTCTTTTATTAAAATATTCATATCCTTTGGGAAAGGTTCCTATTCATTTTCTCAAAGATAAATTCTTTTAAATTTTCTCTTTAATCTTCCTTTCGATATCGTTTCAAAAGATTTATTTTATCCTTTAACAATTCTAGACCAAATTAAGGTTTATAAAACTAGTCGGGATTATCGATCCTTACTGAAGTAATCATTTATTTTATTTACCCGATCCAACCTATTCATCCCATGGAGCAAAACTGGTAGTACTCCATATCTAACACCCACTGTGTTATTGTTAAAATCAATTACCATTTCACGTTCAAATCTAATTAAAGATTTTAACTATCGCCTGGAGTAAAATTGATGGTACTCCATTCTCGATCATTTCATGAATTCGATAAATTTAATTATCTCATCCTCATTCCAATCTAATTAAAGATTCATTAAAACTCTAGTTTAGTTTTAATTTCAGATATCATTACATAATGATTATTCACTTTTTCTTTTTTTTTGGAAAATTAATCCTGTAATTTACCGGGTTAAAGAACTAATGTCATTTAAAACACAGTTCACAATAAACCCCAAAATCATATTCCATTAATAATGGAATCTTCACGGAAAACAGATCAATATATATATAATTGATATAAATTCCTGTATCAAATTAATAATATAAATGGAATATCGACAAAACCTTTTAAATTCAATATATATTAATTGTCTACCTTTACAGAAACTCATCTCGATTATTACCAAATCGAATTCCATTAAATTCCAATTTAATATATTAAATCGAAAAACTTTACTTTGAAAATTTTCTATTAAATCTTATTAAAATGACTTATAAATTCCAAACCATCTCTTCATTTTTAATTGGGTTAAAGAACAAATGTTATTTAAAACACCGCTCATGATAAACCTAAAATCCAATTTCAACTCAATTCCAATAAAATTTTAATTAATTGGTAAACACCTCTAAATATTATTTAAAAGATTTATTATTTTCTCATCGGGTTTTAAGAACAATATTAATAAAGACACCATTCACGACAAACCCAAAATCCAATTTGATATTAAATACATGGCTCTAAATAGAAATTATATCGTCTTATATTAAATATCAAATTCTGAAACCAACCAATATCGTATTGGGAATAACAATACATATATCTTCCAAATTCCTCAATAATATCCGTATAACTACGGAATCCAATATCGAAATATTCCGAAGATTATTTCCATTCAAATCCATTCCAATTCATTCATTGAAAAATTCTAGTTATATCCAAACCCATTTACAAATCCAGTTTATTTATTTCTAAAAATAATTGAATTTTTATTCTAGTTATTAACTTGTTCATTTTGATAAAAATATATTTTTATCCTTTCAAAACCGGAATTTTTCATCTAAAATCTTTCCAAATCATTTATTATGATTTTATATAATTTTTCCATATTTTTTAATAATTTTATTAGGCCCGTATAGTCGGTTTCCAATAACGGCCACCACTAACACCCAATTGAAAAGATTTTGTAGAGAATAATGAATACATATAATTAAAAAGCAAGAAAAAACAATCAACACATGAGATTTATTGTGGTTCAGCGTTAACGTGCCTACATCTAATTTAAAATTCTTCAATTCGGTAAAGTATTACAATTACAAAGTTTACAATCTCTCGATCAATCAAATACAATCAATTGTCTCTCAATATTTGTAGAATTATACTTGAAAATAATAAAGAATTACACCCAAACTGAATCCATAGCGACCTTTTCAGAATTTGATTTGGACATATCTTAAAATCCGACCGTTCAAATTTAAATATCTTATATTCATTGGAAAGCTCTTCTCGATAAGAACCCGAAGGTTCTGGTTTCAGGAGAATCCGGAGGTCGGACCTCCCGTTACATCAATTTGAAGTTAATGGTTGAAATTCGCGAATGGCCGCTGCGCCGCGCGTTTTATTCAAGCTATTTAATATGTATATATATATATATATAATGTTATATATATATTTCGTCGATTTCTATTTAAAACGTATTTTATAAAATGTTTTATAAATTCATTTTAAAACGATGTCAATATTAAATCAAAATTTAATATTCCATACCAGTATAATATTAAAATGATAATATTTCCAAAATATCTGATTTTGAAATCCATTTCCCTTTCATATTCATTAAAAAATGAATAAAATCGATCGATAAACCCGTTCGGGTTAAAATGGCGTTCAGCTACTTAATCGACTTCATATATTCCAATACTTTCGTGTCCATCCAAAATGGACATCCAAAATCATAATTTAATTCTTTACTAAATATTATTTTACAATCTTTACTATTAGTATTTTAAAATCCTTACTATTATTATTTTAAAATCTTTACTAAATATTATTTTAAAATCTTTACTATTATTATTTTAATATCTTTACTATTTATTATTTTAAAATCTTTACTGTTATTACTTTAAAATCTTTACTAAATATTATTTTAAAATCTTTACTATTATTATTTTAAAATCTTTACTATTATTATTTTAAAATCCTTGCTATTATTATTTTATAATCGTTACTATATCTGAATTGGAATCAGACTCAATCAATTACTATATAATTTTATTTTTATGGATTTCGTACATCGCCTGTATCAAATAATGATGATAAATAATCATTCAACATTCAAACATCATCTAGAGTGCACTCTACAACTGTATAAGCATAAAAATAAATAAATAACGCTCATCGTAACCCGTCAATCCATCGATTGACATACAACGAAATGTTGGGATTACTGTATGTCAAATATAATCCCAATACCCATTTGGGGGTTTTCAAACAATAAATACCGATTATTATTTGTGCACTTGGGCGACATGTAAAAATTTATTGTCCCAATCAATATTAGTTAAATAGATGTACATAAACAAGTAGTCCGACTTGTAAATAAATATTTATTCCATTTTACTGTTTAAATTACAAATGGATATTTATAATTTAATTTCAATTACCACAATAATATTAACATTATTTTTAATATGTTAAACATTCCAACATCATAAACAAAACACAATACTATCAATTAAATCATCCAGGGTCTGTGGACGAGAGAGGTGAGCTAATAGGCACCGTATACAATTTACAATGATTAAAACTGATAAAAATCTATACCGGCCATTTTCTGTCTCTCTCTCTCTCTCTCTCTCTCTCTCTATATATATATATATATATATATATATATATTTGAATGCAATAACATGATAAAATAATTTTGAGTGAGAAAGAGTTCTCACATTAATTGGTTTGAAATCGCATTAATAACTATTGTTTTTAATTAAATTAAACAGATGTTTAATTATATTGAAAATCCAAATGGATTTTGTTTCAGTTCTGGTCTGCTCCAGTTGTTGTGCTCATCTAGAGGATTCAAATGCACCCAAAATCACTGAATTCTGGTATTATCTGAAGAAGTTATGATATTTTAAACGTTCATTACATAAGTTTGCTTAATTATTTTATTAACTAATTATTAATCACTGTAATTAAGGCCTAAGCCTTTCTCTCTCTCCTTTGTCAATTTCCTGTATGAGAAACCCATTCATCGATCAGATTCCTCCAACCGTGCGCCTCCCCTAGTCCACCAGAATCCGATCGGAGTTCGCCACTTCGAAGCCCTACCCACCATCTTCTTCCACCAGGCACCACGTAAAGATCAACACCCCCTGGCGGTGGGATTTCCCATGCGAACGGCGCCACTTCGTGCCCAAAATCCCATTCCCACATTTTTCGAAACACCATCTCCACCGTTGGTTACGTCGATCTCACCTTGCTCTTCAGTTTTCACGTGGGAAGTTCTGAATTTTATTGATCGGATTTAGAGAAAATAGGGTACGAAATTTTGAATGATAATCGCCCTTGATTTGGTCATGACGGCGACCAGTTTTAAATTAGGGTTAGAGTGGATGTTTGGGGGACATTTATATGAATTTTTAATATTAATTTATTCACAAATTGTCCTAATACGATTCCAAACTCCAAATCAATCCCAACGACTGTCGCCCCTAGCTAAATACCCCTATTCCGAACACAATGGAATATGTTTCATAAGCCAATTCGACTGTTTCGATTAGTTTTTCCTAAAATTAAAATATAAATAAATAAATATATATATATATATATTTAATTTTAAACGCAGATTTTAATTAACTGAGGCCACATACTTACTCCAAAAATTAAAAAAAATCTAGCTATGTTTTGACGGTACGGTCCTAACAAAACTAATTTCGTCGAATTCTGAGACTGTTTAAAAAATAACCATTTTCTAGTCGATTAAATATAATCTGAAATTACAAAACACATTTAAATTTACCACGCTCACATATTAATTTGAAAAATTATGAAATTTGAAACCTAACAATAATTTGACATTCCGGATCCAACAAAAGTGGTTTCGTCGAAAATGTAGGTCATTTGCAAAATGGCTATTTTTAAGGGTTATATATTATATTAAAATATATATAAATTCCATAACGAATATTTTAAATTTTAAATTGGGCATAACTTTCAATTTATAAAGTGAAATCTCCATTTCTTATGTTTATTCGAAAGATATAGTTAACTAAATTACAACGTTTCTTGTTTAACTAAAATCCGATTTATTTTGAATTTTGTACGTTCATTTGAAATTTAAAATCGAATTTTCAAACTATCACGCCATTTCAGGCTCGTTTAATAATTAAAATAAATATATATATTCTAACTTTGATTTAAATATTTTTTCAGTCGTTATTATTTAAAATAAGTCATTTTAAATATTCAAAATCCATTAAAATAGCTAAAATAAATTTTTTAAATTGGTTCAGAATTTCTGGATTGTTACATCAAGTGTTTAAAAGAGCTATGCAACCGTAAACGAGCCACTAATGTTTTTAAAACTGCCTTCTTGATTATGACCACTAGCGTTGTTTTCTCAAATTTGTCACCCATTAAGTATAAGTACCCTAGCTGCCCTATAATTGATTGCAAATAGGAAACACTCACATCTCTCATGCCTTACTTTATCTTGGAGCTAGTGTAAATTTGCTTCCTTATACTATTTATTGTCAACTTGGATTTTGGGAGATTAAACCAACAAATATAACTCTTCAGCTAACCGATCGATCTATCAAAAAACCATTGGGAATAATCGAAGACGTCTTGATATAAATCCAACAGTTTTATTTCCCGGTCGACTTCATAATTCTTGAAACCGAGCCTGTTTCGAATCCTAGTAGTCAAATTCCATTGATTTTAGGTCGCCCTTTTTTGCCACCTCAAATGCTATCATAAATTGTTTGAGAGACCAAATCTTCGACTATCGTTTGGGCACTTAACTATTAAATTGAATATTTTTCGTCAACCCAAAGAGTCAAAAGTGGAAGAAATTGTCATGAGTCAAAGCACAGTTGGTGAAATCTCTAATGACACTTCTGAAGTCTTCAAAATGTGTCTTGACCATTTCAAACTCTGATTTCGATGAGCTCGAATACATTGCTGAACTAAATGAACTACTTAACTCGAATCCCTCATCCTCTGAATCTAACCAAGGAATGTTGACCATTGTTAGCACACAAGAACTTCCTAAGTTAGACCTCAAAGCCCTGCCACAAGACCTTTAGTATGCTTTCTTGGAATCTACAGAAAATTTTACAATAATCTTGGTTTCTACTCTTACCGATTCAAAACTTTTATGGAAACAAAGGGGAATTAGGATGGGATTATGATGAAAATGAATCGAGAGAATGCCTTGAAGATAATCGTAGTTCCATTTCATCAAAGGATATTATGGTTCAACATTCAAATTTATGGAGTCATTATAATCTACGTCTGAATTGTATTAATCATTAGCATGACAAAATTTTCATAGGAAGGATTTTCATTTTAAAATTCATTGACATGCATGTTGCACCTCACAAATCAAATGAGATATTATTGTGCATCATTTTTTATAGAGGCAAGTGTGGGGTGAAAAGAGGAATCGTTCATCACAGAACATTCATCATCGTTATAGATTTCATTTTGCATATGATTTTAACACACATATAGTTGCTAAATTGCACTTCATTTTCCAAATCATTTTGCATTTAATCCATCTTTGGGTTCTATCTTTCACATTTAGGAAACGTGTTTACAGTGTTGACATTGTTTAGTTCTAGTATGGGGGGAGTCTGCATTGCATTCTTTTCATTTTCTTTAATTTTTTCTTTCTTTTCATATAGGACCATCATGCATTTTAGCTCGTAGAAACATGTCATTTTTTTTTGGAAATACGACTCATTTTAGATTGATACAACAAAATAAGTTAACAATTATTAGTCAGTTGACAATATTTTTTCTCTTAACTAAGATCGAATAAGAAAAATAATAAAAGGTTGAATTACAAGCGATTATAGTGTAACTGGTACATAGAGAGATTCTTAGGTGATGGCCATGAAGTCTATTCTAATTTGTAGTCTTTGTTAATGAGTGGAGGACTTAAAATACTTATATTGGCTTTTCGAATCTTTAAAACTAAGTTGTGTTAAGCCGAATTCGCGTAACACTTTCTTCCTCTTATATTCAATAATAATAGCAATCCAAGGGTATTCAATATTGCTTGTAAATCTAGCGTTGGTGTGCAAACCCGCCAAGCTCTTTCCGACATCTTGTTGACAAAGTTAGCATCTGTATACCTTGGTTTAATTTTATGAGTTAGACACCTAAGGATTACCGACACTTTGTTGACAAAGTCATCGTCGGTCTACACAATCCAACAAGCTCTTTCCCAACTCTTCATCAGTCTGCGAGGCAGTGTATGGGTGGTATACCTTGGTCTTTAAGTTAGGTGTATGTAATTAATGATAAAGCTTCATTTTTATAGAGACTGAAAAAAAGCAAGTTTGCCCAAACACTTATTGATATGACTAGTTATGCACAAGGAAATTAGAATACCACTTTGCGAATTGTGACAAACAAACTAAGAATTTATTTCATGTCTGTACTATGTCATCAACCGAACCAACAGGCCAAGCTGGAGTTTAACATTGAAAACTTGAATTATGTTGAAAATTTGTGACAAGTTGATGTATCTAAAATACAATCAACAGACAAGAAATTGTTAATTTACTTTGTTCTACCAATTTTCTGAAATAAGTTGTGTTTTCATATTTTTTTTTGTTTTGTTTGCATATGTCCACTGCATTCATGTAGTTGCACTAGAACCACAACATACTGCATTTGGATTTTGTGGGTATTATCTGCTGAAAACCCTTAAGAGACACCACTCGTACTATTAGGGACAACTAGAGGATTGACGGCTTGTTGCATACACTCAATGCAATCATGTTTCCTACGAAAGTGTGACCTATCTAGTTTAGTTTTTCATTTTCGTTCTACTTGAGGACGTGTAAAAGATAAGTGTTGGGGTATTTGATTAACAGGAAAATGTGTTTATTTTATGCTCTTATATATATTATCTTTTGTGTATAAATAAATATTACTTGGGTATTATTTTGTTTTTTTATTGATGTGTTGTCCAAACCTCATTCAACCTTAAAAGTGAAGAATAGATGCCATATAAATGAAAATTTGCATAAGAAGTTGTCATTGGAGGCTAGTTGGGTTCACATTGGTCATCTTGGAAGGTGATTGGTAGAAAAGATCTTAGGAAATCTTCTGTCAATCAAATGGACACATGGCAAACAAGGATAAGAGGAGGATCGTAGCATAATCTTTGATTAGGAGGCTTATTTAGATGTTTAGGGTATGCAACTCAGCAATAAATACAAATGTACACCCATTGTAAGTAGGGGACTTTCTTCTTCACCTTCTTCTGACATTAATCTAGTTTAGATTTCTTTTACTTTTCTGCGTTTTTATTTTATTAGCAACTAGTGCCATATACACATTTAGGTTTGGTAGAGTACTAGTTGTCTTTTGCACTTATTTTCATTAGTGATTAACCGTCTGATTAGATTCAACGGTAATCCTAATTTTATTTTCTGTTAGTTATTCAATTTCTGCTTTTTAATTGCTTTCCCGGGTCATATTGGATTGAATAAGATTTGATTAGATTCAGATCTGATTCAATTCAATAATAGTTTTATTTGTAGTTTCAATTTTTTTGTTTTCAAAATCGACCGCCAAGTTTTGTTTAACTCGCCAATGAAATATATAAACAATAAATTTTAATTTTCCTCCTTGTGTTCGACTTGCATACTACACACCTGTGCGCTTGCAGTAATTTATTTTAAAATTTGCGCTTTTCTATTCCATAAGAAAGCGTCAAACAATGTTGTATGTTGTATGCAAGTGATTATATGCTTATATGCTTTATGTAGTTTTGTGGATGAAGTATGATTGTGAACTGTTGAAGTGGGTTAGTAAGTTATATGCTAACATAGGTGATTTGGAAGTGGAAACCCCACGTAAAAATTTTGATTGAATTGGATTCTAACTTGCTTGAAATATTGCACAAACATTGGTTGGAAATAACTGTTTGCAAATTAAGTTTGGGTTGCTATGTGACTAAGCAGTTAACAATGGGGTTTGGATAATTTACCGTATCCAAAATGATATACACGTTGTGAAAGTTGTAGTTCAAATAATTACTTGAATAACGAGTATATGAAATGAAATTTACGCAGAAGTGCCCCAAATTGTGTTGCAGCGTAGTGCACCCTAAATGCTTCGGATTTGATGTTGAACCTTGTGCTGATATTTTTCTTTGGTTCAAGTGTGATGTTGTGACTTCAAAGTGAATTCAATGGGGAATGTCAAAGTGATGTGAAGTGTTCATTGCTAGTCATAAGGCAACGGGTGTGATGACAACTCAAAAGTGTTATGAGCTTGTCGGAAATGGTTAGATGGTCGCCGTCGATGACGACTAGAGATATCAAAGGCCGAGGAATTATTGTTATCGTAGGTTCTAGCATGCTCAAAATTGGGGTTACACGATTTCGTCGTATGGTTGAGTACCTTGGGCATCGTGTATGGCCTAAACACGGTTCGTCGTATGGCGTATGGAGTTTTTCTAGAACCAGGGTTTACCATTAACCCTTCACAATTGATGGAAATTTGTTTAGCTGGTAATAAGATTAACAATAATTTCGAAGTGGGATTGGCTGTGATTGCCAGAGTTTGTCATGCATGCTGGATGTTATCTTTGCACCATCTCACATAGATTACCCAACGTCGATGTAAAGGCCATCACTGTCAGATGTGGGGAAGATGGGAGTTGAGTTCTTCTCTAGTGTTGTAGGTAGATCAGTTCATTTATTTACCCATTCTCATATACTTTACTGATGATGTTAGATAGCTGATTTACCACTCACTAAAACTGTTGTCTGACTCAAGATTTTATGTTTCCATCTTATTACCTTTGGCTGTTCATCCGATTGTTGGATAGGAAAACTAGGTGGCAGGTGATAGCTTAGTGAAAACGATATTGCAGTTTGGAGATGAGCAGGAGGCTTGCTTATTATCTTTCTTCTATACAGTATTTGGATTTCCGCTATTTGTTATTCTTCTCTGAGAGCTGTAGTAAGGCAAATTTGTATAAACACTATTATTGTAATCCAAGTGTATCGATATTACTTTCTAGTTGTTTAGAAAGTTTGGTGTTTACTGCCTCACTATTAATACTTGTTGTATATGTTCTATTATATTTAATTCTTGCGCTGTGAGTTAAGATAGGTTCCGTTTGTGTTATCATACCTTGATGATCGTCCATAGCTGCCTGGCACGTCTTTCAATGCATTATTCCTCTTGTTAAGTGCAAGGTTATTATGGGCGGTCATCACATTTGGTATCAGAGCTCTAGTTAAGGATTTTAGCTAAAGTTTGAAGATGTAATTGCGTATGAGAGACGTATTTGTGGATTTCAGTTGGATATATACTATATGGTATTATACGGTATTGTAGCGTTTGTACTTCTTTAGCATCTTTTCTTCCAAGTGGCTAATCATTCTAATTTGCAGATTTAGGATGAGTCGAATAACTTCAAGATGTACTACTAGGGAGTGGGCTGTGCCTGGAGGGGAAAATGGCGGTATACTAGATTACCTAACCATGTTTGAAGCCATGAAGAAAGCATTCATGCGAAGGGTACTTTCTTCAGTGGAAGCCATGGTAGATGTAGGTGTGTGAGTCCCTAGGGTTGTGGATTTTGCGAAGATGTGCAAGGATTATACATCTCTAGGAGGGAAACAATTCAAAGGAACTAAGCTAGCTGAAGAGGTTCAGAGGTGGATGGATTCTTGTGCTCATATCTTTAGAGGCTTGGGGTTGGATGATGCCACTAAGAGAAAGCTTGCATCAAGGAAACTGTAAGGCAGGGTCATGGAATGGTGGAATTCAGTTACACTTGAAACACTAGAGGAAGAAATTTCATAGGAGAAATTCCAAGACATGTTTGAGGAAAAGTTTATCTCCACTGCTCAAAAGTCTGCTTTGTTCAAGAGTTTGTAGAGCCAAAACAGAATGGTTGTTCTATGCTTCACTATGTTTCTGATTTCGAGGCCTTTTCCAGATATGCTCGTTCATACATTGGTACAACATATCAAGAGAACGATAAGTTTGTTATGAGTATGGATACCTACATAGGAAGACCATTGGTGGAGCATCTTGATTATTCATTTAAGAAGCTTGTGGAGAAAGCCGTGAGACATGAGAGCTTTTTTCTGAAAGAGGAAGTTGTTGTTGCATCCAAGGAAGCTACAAAACCACAGCAAGGTGGTAACAATAAGAAGAGGAATCAACAACAACAGAAGGGAAAGGATGGCTAGAAGAAGCAGAAGGGAGAGGTGACTTGCTTTAACCACTGGCAGAAGGGCCACTTTTCCAAGGATCGTAAGAATCTCAAAGATGAGAAGAAGTGCTTCAAGTGTGGAAAGCCTGGGCATGAGAACAAGGTTTGTCCAGAATCAGCTAAAGGCAAGTAGGTTGTGAAGGCTTATGCTTTGGAAGCCATACTTTCTTCTTCGAGAGCTCCTACTGTAGAGGAGAAAGGAAAGGGTGTTGTTGTGCAAGGTACTCTTTCAATTAATGGTGTTTTAGTTTGAGTTTTGTTTTATACTAGAGCATCGTATTCTTTCCTTCGCAATGAGCTTGTGAGCCACTTCGGTTTGGAACCCAAGATTTGTGATAGACCATTTATCATGACTAATCCAGTTGGGGGTTCGTTCAGTTTGTGCATGTTGTGTCATGGTCTACTATTGTCGAGTCATGGTTGCTCTTTTGTGTGTGATTGCTTTGTTTTTAACTTCGCTGGGTTTGGGATCTATATTGGGCATGGATTGGCTCAAGAGGTATGCAACAAGGGTGAATTGCGAGAAACTAGAGGGGAGAGTCGGGGATGCGGAAGGGCGAAACATGTTGATTAGAAGTAAGCCCAAAGACAGGGTCTTTGTAAGCTATCTATTATCTCTAGTGATTCCACAGGATGACTTATCATCAGTGCTGATCGCGAACGAGTTTGAGGACGTCTTTAAAGAGGTCAAAGGGTTGCCACCGCATCGTGAGATCAAGTTTAGGATCGATTTGATCGAGGGTGCTAGACCAATCGTTATGCCTCTTAGGCGGATAGCGCCTAAAGAACAACGAGAGTTAGAGGTGCAAGTTCATGAAATTTTGGGAAAATGATTCATTTAGAGGAGTCTATCCAAATGGGGTGCACCAATCGTGTTTGCAATCAAGGAAGATGGCTCGTTAAGATTGTGTGTGGACTATCGTGAGCTAAACATGGTGACCAAGAAGAACAAATATCCGTTGCCGAGGATTGATTATTTGTTCGATAAGCTTCATGAGGCCAAAGTGTTTTCCTAAATGGATCTGGCAACGGGATTTGACCAGTCGACGGTGGCAAAGGATAGTGTGCCGAAGACCGCTTTTAGTACACCACCGGGTTTCTTTGAATGGTTGGTAATGCCATTTGGGTTGACTAATACGCCAACGCACATTGTGGATCTTATGAATACAATTTTCAGAGATTAGTTGAACAAGTTCGTCCTTGTGTTCGTGGATGACATTCTGGTTTACTCTCGGAATGAGGAAGAGCACAAGACACACCTGAGAGTTGCTTTGGAAATCATTGAAAGCATCAGTTGAAGCCTAAGTTTTTAAAGTGTCACTTCTGGAAGAGCGAGGTGGGGTTCTTAGGCCATGTTGTCCCTGGTAATGGGATGGCGGTTGACCCCGCTAAAGTGGCAGCAATCCGGGGCTAGGATAGAACCAAGAATGCAACAGATGTGAGAAGTTTCCTTTGGTTGGCAGGATATTACCGACGGTTTATCAAGGATTTCTCCAAGGTAGGTGCACCGTTGACAAGACTGACAAAGAAGAACCAAGTGTTCATATGGGATGCAAAGTGTGAGCAAGCGTTCAGAATACTGAAGGAGAAACTGATGAGTGCTCTTGTGTTGACTATTCCAAATGGGAATGAAGAGATGGTGGTATACACCAATTCATGTGGCATTGGGCTTGGAGCAGTCGTAATGTAGAAAAATAAGGTTATGGCCTAAGCGATTCGACAAATAAAACAGCACGAGAAAAACTATCCAATCATGATCTGGAGTTGGCGGCGATTGTGTTTGCTCTTAAGATGTGGAGACATTACCTGTTGGGTGTTCGATTCGAGTTGTTTACGGATCATAAGTCGCTGAATTATCTTTTCTCCCAAAGGATTTGAATCTTCGGCCGCAACGGTGGTTAGAGTTTCCACGTCATACGATTTTGGTATAGCCTATACTCTTGGTAATGGTAACGCGGTTGCAAATGCATTGAGTCTAAGACACGTAAGTTTGGGAGCGATGTTTTCGCAATGGAAGAGCCTCGAGTATTTAGCAAGTTTTGATTTCAGGCCAAGGTGCGAGTTGGAACCTGAAATGTTGGCAAGCTTATCGATAAGACCTACTCTTATCGAAAGGATTAGCGAGAGCCAAAAGAGAGATATGAAGCTTATCGAGTTTATCTAGAAACTGGAACCATAGAATAAAGGGTTCGAAGTCGATCGAGAAGGTTGGCTTCGAAAGAAAGGGTGATTTGTTTTTCCTAATATCGACAGATTGAGAGATGAGGTTCTGAGCAAATGTCATCACTCAAAGTTGACGATTCATCCCGGTGGTAATAAGATGTATCAGGATATGAAGCGAGTATACTACTAGGAGAGCATGAAGCGAGATATTAAAAAGTTCATTTCCAAGTACACGAACTGTCAATTGGTGAAAGCTGAACACAAAAAGCCGAGTGGATTGCTTCAGCCGTTGGAAGTTCCTATGTTCAAGTGGGAGCGGATATCGATGGATTTTGTCGATGGACTGCCTAGAACCAGGAAAGGAAATGAAGGGATTTGGGTCATCGTGGGTCGCTTGACCAAAAGTGCATGGTTCATTCCTGTCAAGTCGACTAGGACGACATCGAAGTTAGCTAAACTTTATGTGAAATAGATAGTTCGATTCCATGGTGTCCCAAAGAGTATAGTGAGTGACCGAGATCCATTATTTACGAGTCGATTTCGGAAAAAATTGCAAGAAGATTTGGGAAGCAAATTGTGTTTGAGTACAGATTATCATCCCCAAACTGATGGTCAAACTGAGAGGGTTAACCGAGTTTTGGAAGATCTCCTAAGGGCTTGTGTGCTAGACTTCGGAGGTTCGTGGGAAGACCATCTACATCTAGTTGAGTTTGCATATAATAATAATTACCAGTCTAGCATTCGGATGGCACCATACAAGGGGTTGTATGGGAGGTCGTTCAATTCTCCAGCATGTTCGTTAGAAATTGGAGATAAGTTGATACTTGGGCCAGAGATGATCAGGAAGACCTCGGATTGTATCGAGATCGTTCGGCAACGAATGAAGGCAACCCAAGATCGTCAGAAGAGTTATGCTGATAAGCGTCGAAACAATTTAGAGTTCGACGTCGGTGATATGGTCTTTGCAATGATTTCGCCGTTTAAGCATGTGGTCCGGTTTAGAAACAAGGGAAAGTTAGCTCCAAATTTCATTGGACCTTTTCCGATAGTCGAGCGAATTGGAAAGCTCGCATATAGATTGGAGTTACCCAAGAAGATCTCGAGTGTTCATAATGTTTTCCATGTGTGGTTCTATGGAAGTTCATGCACAATTCGAAATGTGGTGGTTTCTCCAAAATAGTACAAAGACTTAGAAGTAGAGACCGTAGTTACGAGACCTCGTAAGCCACTTCATGTTGTGGGGAATGACACGAAACAACTTAGGAGGTAAACGGTTAAGCTAGTCAAGCACTACGCCATAATCAGCCTGACGCAACGCAAAAAAAAATGTTGGCATAGTTCCTTGGCAACGTTTTTAGGGTGATGCAATTTTGACCATAGTCACAGACCTCGAAGGCAACATTTTGACTATCTACAGAAACCAAACAAATATTGTTACGTTAGAACCCTATCTGGGTCCATAACAACATCATCAGGTGTCTGTAGCAGCATCCAAAAATGTTGCTATAGATATTAATTTTATTTATATATTTTATGGGACCCACAATGTGGAGCCCATTGGGCCCACACCCAACCTAAACCCATCCCTACGGCAACACCTTGTATGAATATTGCAACATTATTTCAGCAAAATTTGTAACTCGATGGAAACACTACACTAACGCTACTACAACACTACACTAATGCTACTGTAACACTACACTGAAAAGACAATAAAACGCACAATATCACATAAATACTTGCATAATGCGCAGTACATATTACAATTTGTACAGTACTTATAATTTGCATAAACATCATAATACGCAGCACACAATAAACATCACAGTTTATCAACAACTATAGTCGGATTTTCGTAAATGAGATTAAGAGCTATTGCCTCCATCCGGATTTTCATTGTCACTGGACATGGTTGTGGAAATTAGTTAGTCTAGATTCAACTCCGGGTTTGCATCGCCTAATTTTTTACGCACCCAAGTCAAATTCTCTTGTACCTTCTCATTCTAGCTGTGCTTTCCATTTCTTCAACAAGCCTTTGCCTTAAGTCCTTTATATAAGCAATTGTAAGAGCCTCGACTGATTGTTTTGTACATTTTGCATGCCTTCCTATTAGAAAAGGACAACCATGTGATCTTGCATTTGAAATTACTGTTTCAACAGTACTTCCTCCTTCTCCACTGGCCATTTCCTTTTGAAGTAAGTCCTACAAAATAAAGCCACATCACAATTACCCTATAGTAAATGCAGAGAATGCAGCAAATGCTTATGCATGGAGTGAAAGCAGCAAATGCTTACATATTGAGAGAATGCAACAAATTACCCTACAGTAAATGCTTACATATGCATCAAATATGTACAGCAAATGCAGAGAAAGCCACATTTTGGAGAAAAATTTGTTTGTATGCATGTAATTAGAAAAACATTTTGTAACATATATAATGGTAAAAACTGAAAATAAAAACAATGTTACATGTACAATCAAGCTATGATTTTACATGCCTATCTCGATGTCAAGTGCACAAATGTCATGAAAATAGTTTCAAGTGCACAAATGTCACAAGTGCATGCACAGAGCACAAGTGCACAAGGTTACTGGTGCGAAACTCAAGTCCAAAGACTGTTTCAACAAATGTGCATACGACTCTTCATAAGAGCTTGCTTTCTAATTGTTTTATGAAATGTGCAATTTTGTTGGCATTTTAGCCAGTTTCCTACATCATTAGCGAACAAAATATCCCATATATTTTAGCCAGTTTCCACTGCTTGACCTTCACATAAAAAGGCTGGAGTGTAAATATTTGATAAATACAATCATTATGTGCTTCAAAAAACGACACTCAGTAGCCACCATCAATATGCCCAAGCAGACTAAATTTTTATTTTAATCTATGATGGGGAAGCATTCATTATATGAAGAAAACAAAGATACCCATGTTTGGCTTTAATTATACATAGGGAACAAAATTGCATATTTATTTTAATATTGCTCGTTGGCAAGTCGACACATCTATACAATGGAATCTATACTATAGCATATAGCATGCAAAATAAAACATATAGTTCATGAGCAAACATTCACATCAGCAAGACATGAACAACGCACAGCGTGTACAAAACATAACAAAGTTATTATAAACTAAATTAACACTTACAAGTTTGTACTTCATCACTTTAGGACTAGACGTGTACTCATGTCCATCTGTTCTCTTACGGCTTTTAATAAAAAGTGCTACATTGGATGGTGTATCCGGATACAAGTTCAATAGATAGTTTAGCATACACTCTCTTCAGTCAAAAAAGCATCTGGGATAACTACTTCGTGTCAATAGCTACCACGCTAATTCATCTAGAAAATTATAATTAATAAACAAATGTAAAGTATCACATACCATCTTATAATGAAGCTAGGCGAACGACTTTGGACCAGCGGTGTGTGTGTCTGGATAGTGCTTATGACTTTCAGAATTTTTCCTGGATCTTTTCTAAAAAATACACAAAAATCATACTCGTATATCTCACAATAAACCAAGTACTCGTTTATGTTGTGAAATAAATAATATGTACATATACCTGAATCTCCACATCTGCCCAATACCTCAAGAGCACTTTAAAGTCCTTTGGTGGGATGTTGTCGGGCTTGTTTATAGCCTCACCTCATTGGTCTCATAAGCTTTATAATAAGCTATTTTTATGAGACTCTTGTACCCCTTCCAACAGTCACGAATAGACTTCAACACCCAGTTTTCACATTCATCGGGAATAATATACCATTGCTAAAGTATAAATCAAAGATTAAAAAGAATAAATAAATCATAATTCAGCTACATTATAGTTAATAGATCAATATTACTTATTGAAGTAAATTTCAGCTACACTATATTTAATAATAGATTACCTGAACATAATTCCATAGAATTTGCTTCAACTTTTCAGGAACATCCGACCAAGATTTATACGTACGTGGCACTTCCCTTTTCAGTGTTCCTAAAAAGTTGCTCAATTCAGATGTTACTTCATCATCCTCTGAAACAGGTTGGAACCACTCGTTCGACCCAATTACAATTCTTTTGTCATAAGCCCTTGTATGAATATTAAACATCTTTGTTGGACCTCTGAGTCTTCTAGGAATTCATTTTTATCTTTAATTAAAATGAAAAGTCTCGTCAAATAATAACATATAAATCATCATGTAAATTCGGTACTTAAATATTAATCCCACTATACAATTAAATATTATTATCACATCAATTCAATACCTGCTTCAACTTCTTCATTTTCAATGTCTGCCAAGACATTCTCTGCCACATTCTTATTTTCCATAACACTTGCACTAGATTTAGCAGTAAATTCTTTGTTGTTCCCGTAGAGCCAAATAATCAGCCATTGTTCCCTATCCTTCAATATCCGTCTCAGTTAAACTTACTAACAGGCTTTGGCTTGGGCTTGGGGTTCTAAACATATCATTTTCCTTTGCCTTACCAGTAGATGAACGAGTTTGTGGTCTATTAATAGGCTTGGGCCTTTCAACTTTTTTAGTTATCTAAATTTTATATATAAGTTGGAAATAAGATTTGATTTTATAGTCATTATCTTCAGAAGCATAAAATATAAGATACGTAGCTCTCACACACCTTTCACGGAATTTGTGAAGTATCATCTTCACTATGCTCCTCATGGTCGGGATTATATTTCTCACTATCCTAATCCTTTTGCATCTTTTCTTTTCCTTTTCCTTTTTTTGGCTTGCATTTATCAGTTCAGCTGAAATTACAGGCACACCTAGAGAAGCGAGAAGTTCGCTTTTTCTCATCAAATTCTTAGCTCTCTGTATTTCATAGTCTTTTAGAGATGGTGGAGGTGGTACATGAACATTCTGCAATTATATAATAAATCGGAAAATCACAGTAAGTAAGCTACAAGAGTGGTACAATATATTCAAATTATAATAAGATCATCATAATTAGAATTATTCGAACGTGCTGGCCATTTTCGTCCATATCTTCGTCTTCCCCTAGTTGAATATGTGATTCCAACTTCTTCTTAACACTTGATGAGTTCAGACTCACTGTTAAATCACTTATTTTTGTTTTTTTGTTTTTTTGTGTTATCTTCCGATGATTTACCGTAGTAGCTGACTTTAGATTAAGGGTTTCATTGTAGGCTTCTGGATTATTCAGCGTTGCCAACTTCCGAGGACTTTTCACCTCATCTATCTTTTGATTCGTGGTTACATTGTTGGGTTTTGAATTATTCAGTCGTGCCAAATTCCAAGGACTGTTCACCTCAGCTATCTTTTGATTTGTGGTTGTGTTGGGTTCTGGATTATTGAGCCGTGCCAACTTCCGAGGACTGCTGACTTCAATTTAACATCCTATTTCTTTGGTTCTGTTTTAGTTGATGAATCATCACGTACTGTCATTTCAATGGTTTTGTAACTACAATAAATCGTACAATGATATTATAATCATGATCTTTAAATGATATAATATCACATTTTTTTGCTGTATCAAAATATCACAAATCTGTAAATGATATTACCAGGATATATATATGTACCTGTAACCAGATTCAGTGGCCTTGGCCGAATGATTACATGCGGCTGCATTTGCTTTAGTGGCTCAATTGCAATATCGACAACGTTGTCGATATAAAATTCTAAGTTTCCACCATTGTTAGATCCATTGACATACTCTATGAGGTCTGCATCATTCATTAGAGACTTCCACCCACCCTTACCACCATTTTTTATATAAATCCCTCCTATTTCGTTGTACAAAAGGTCCTCCTTTACGAACTCCAAGAGCACTGTGTACGAGAAGTAGTCAGGATTAATGCTCTTTACTATGGTAAAGGTTCCACTAACATATTCTTCCTTCTAAAATGTACTCTTGTGATGAAATGTGAGATGCATGGATCCCCTATCCTATACAAAACGTGTTTGTGTGTGTCCAAACCCAAGAAAAGTCGAATTGTTAATACAGACCAACCAATGAATTTATAAGTAGTTTAAATCGAAACCCTAAAGTGATGTGAGAGAGAATTATACCTCAAAATCAAAACCCTAAAGTGATGCTTGAACCCGCAAAAAGAACACCTAATTGAACCAAAATCATTGACAAAGCTTGAAACCCCAAATCAAAGCCCTAACTGAACTGAAATCATTGAACAAAACTTGTACGCCCAAATCAAAGCCCTAATCGAACGAAAGATTCAAAATGTTATTTTTGATTGGTTAATGAAATTGGGAAGGGGAAATGAAAATAAGATAGCGGGTTATGAAATGAAATGAGCCAAAGAAAATTTATTGTTTGGATCAGAAGCGATGAGGATTGATGAGGTGTCATGTTCTACAACGTGGGATCTGATTCGTGTGGATCGATGCTAAGATAGGGAAAGCTCTGCTATAGCAACATTATATAGAATGTTGCATTGTGTTACACTTGTTTAGCTAGGCCAACACATTTTTATGGCTAAGGTAACATACAAAATAGAACGTTGCAGTAGGACCAAAATATTATACCTATCGTCACATTTTGGTTGGCAACACCTTGCAAAATCATTGCATTAGGCCATTTATGGCACAGTGATGGTACAATGGAGTAAGAATGGCGAGAATGGTACATGGGAGACGTAGAAGAGTATGAGGGCACTCATCCGGAACTCTTCATCGGTACGACCCATTAGTATCGTGTTAACTTACATCATTGTAGCTTATACTATTGTGTTCGTGTTAGAAGTCCGCGTGCTAGGATAAGGCAATGAATGCATGGCTCGATGGCTAATTGTTTGGGTGATAGAATTGGCTGCACATGAGTGATAGGCATGTAGAATTGTTATGGTTGCTTGTGTTTGTTAGAATTTTGGGGGCGAAATTCCTAAGGGGGGATAATGTAATAGCCCGCATTTTACGTATCGGAGGATCATAAAATATTTTTATTTTCTTCCGTGAGGGTTGGATCATTCTCATATTTTAATATGTTGTTTACGGGGATGTGAGACATGTCCATAACTTTTACCAATTTTGTTTGTGACCATTTCCCCCTATCAGTCTTGTACCGGACATAAATTTTGACTCGGGTTGAATCAAGTGTTGAGACCTGTGCCATTGGAAAGGAAATGATTATTTCCTTTCCGTAGAGTGGTCACATTAAAAATTTGGCTCAGCGTTTTGTTAGGAATCGTTGTTTTAAGGTTTAACAGTTGGCTGTTCATGTTTTAAAGCCATAATGGGAAAATTTGGGGTGGCTCATTAGTGGGTTGGTGGAGGCTACAAATAGGGAGTATAAGACATGAAGAATAGTTTAATTCTCCATTCTCTCATTTAGAAGAGCTGGAATTCCTCCATTTCTCCATTCTCTTCACCTTTCCACCATTAAAGCTTAGAGAATCGAAGATCTACATTGTTTGAAGCTAGATCTACGCAAATCCAAGAGAGAGATCATCAAATTAAAGACTATTGATCAAATTCCTAAATGTACGGAATCATATTTCAATTCTTTTAGCTTGTTTTGGAGAATTTGTGAGTGATATGCATCTCTCACGCGAATTCAGTCAAGTATATGAGTTCTATGATCTTTATCTCGTCATTTTCAAGTGTTTTCTCCTAGATGTACATCGTGCCAAGTCTTATTTCATACGAATCATCATAGGATTTGATTTAGCATCTTAAAACCAGTAATTTTCATATATGTTTATGCAAGTTAGATCCATAATTTAGTTCATATGTTCATGTATCATGATTTTGGTGAAATACGCATAATTTTGGAAAAAAATCGTCATATTTATGTTGTTGGTGATTTCATAACAATCTTATGGTTGTATTGGATGAATTAGATGAGTAGATTTCATCGAGATTATCGATTGATGAAGGTTTGGTCCAAATTGGACTTGAATTGGGGATGTACAGGCTACGAGTCAAGCGTATAGTACAGTGTAATATAAGGAAGTACAAAAGAGTGGGGTCAGTCGAGTTAACGGGGTCATTCGCGCAAATATGATTGGTCAGTCGAGCAGCTTCGGGTCGGTCGTCGTGGCACTTGAGGGTCGGTCTGTCGAGAAGCTTTGGGTCGGTCGTCGTGGCAATTGAGGGGTCGGTCGGTCGAGCAACTTCGGGTCGGTCATGCCAGGGGTTCGAGCAAGAGGGTGATCGGGTCGGTCAGCATGGAGATGGATCGGGTCAGCCAGGAAGAATGTGATTGGGTCGGTCGAGCACCCAGGATTGGGTCGGGTCAGTCGGTAGAGCGTAGGGTCAGTCACATGGGGTCGATCACAAAGGGTCGGTTATACAGGGTCATTTCTGAAAAGAAAAAAAATCTTTTTTTGGTACGACCTAGTTTGGAACAAAAATGGCTTTTTTAACAAATTAGGCAGAAGTTCCCAAAACCATGCCGCAGCGCAGTGCACCATAAACACTGTGGATTTGATGTTGAACCTTGTGTTGATATTTTTTTCTTTGGTTTAAGAGTGATGTTGTGACTTCGAAGTGAATTCTATGGGGAATGCCGAGTGATGCGAAGTTTTCATTACTAGTCGTAATGCAACATGTGCGATGAAAACTCAAAAGTTGTTCTGAGCTTGTCGGAAATGGTTAGATGGTCGCCATCTGTGGCGACTAGAGATACCGAAGGTCGAGGAATTGTCGTTATCGTAGGTTCTAATGGGCTCAAAATATGGGTTACACGATTTCGTTGTATGGTCGAGTACCCTGGGCGTCGTGTATGGCCTAGACATGTTTCATCATATGACATGTGGAGTTTTAGCTAGAACATGGGTTTACCATTGACCCTTGATAATTGATGGAAAATTGTTTAGCCGGTCATAAGATTAACGATAATTCCGAAGCGAGATTGTGAAAACCCGTAACTTCCCCGTAAAGGAAAGTGTCGGATAGTTCGAGAACAAGCCACAACAGAACGCATATAAAGGAACATTTCATTGTATATTACAACAATGCATCAGATTACAAGAATATACAGAGTATAAATGAATAAATATTACACAGAAATATCAGAGATTTAAATTACATTTAAATACATAGCAGCGGAAAAATAATACAATACACAACTAGAATGAGATATACGGATACAAAGCTTTCCGGATATCGTTCCAGCTGTAAACCAGGATCCTGTGAATATAAATCTGCAAAACCAAAACTACTAGCTGCCTGTGTCAAAATAAGGGCACCCAGAGTTTAGGTTAAAACAATAAACTCCAGGTCAGTCATGTGACTGGTGTGAGAACTAAAACAGTTAATCTTTATTTTTAAAGTTAGGTAAATCAAGGGACCACGCCGTATAACACGGAACGGGTTTCCTCCCAAGAACACCAGTGCATAAAACAAACAACGCAATGCTAAATAAAGAAAAATGAAGCTGTTATAAGACCCTGGTCCCATCACACAATGCAACGCAGCCGAGGATAGGGTTTTCCCTTATAACAGCCAAAGAATGCTTGATATGGTTAAAACAAATCGTTTGATACTACTATAAGTGCATAGTGTATAAAACAACTTCAAATCATAAATATCAATCATAGGCGGCATGGGTACCATATATCATGTCGCCATACTAGTTCTACAATTAAAACCGCAAATGTCACGTATTTGGAAATTGGATTTCCATCTATGAACCGAGGCAAAAGATAGTCCTCAACCGATTCGAGACGCTCTAGCCCGCCCCTCAGGACCCAGACTCAGGTGGGCCCTTGGAGCGACAGGGCCGGTCCACCGATGTGGATTAAAATGCCTGAACACTACGTTTCCCCACCCTATGGGGTGTAAACGAGCCAACTAAATGACTCCATCGGTTCGAGAACGACCGAACAATCCGAGGCGCCTCGCAACAGCAACAACAACATAAGTCAAACTCGTCAGGGCGTGTAAAACCACTGACGCCACTTCTAGCTAGAAAGAAACGCAAGTCCTCCCTGAGGTCCGTCTCCCGTTTTTGGTTCATACCGGGTGTGAAACTCGCGAATCAAACGTCACACAAAGCTACGCCACAAAGGCCTTGCTTTGATCATCACCACAAGACTTTGCTTTTCAACAAAAGCCTCGATCAATTGCCACTTAGGCATGCCACACAGGCAATTCACTCCATGCGTTTGATATCCATCAATATATAACCCCTGAGCTCGTACGTCTCAGAGAAGGGCGTTAAGCAAGAGAATAAATTCTCCGCCGCCAAACAGATATATATTTAATAGAGATCAATCACACAGACTAAAATCCAATGTCAGACACACAGTCCATTTACAAGTCCGTTCTGGGTCTGAACGAAACCGGAGGCACCTAGTACCCCGCATATCCATCGATCTCCAAGTACGTCTGGACGATCACCAACTGTTTCCATCTTCTTGGGTGTACAGCCCAATCAAGATCATCAGTTATCACCCAAACGACGTGAAGACTTCCGGTCTTCGACCACCGTCTTCATCTTCGACTTATCGTCGTATCAGTTATTCAGAATGGGATAAACCCGGTCTTTCCGAATAACTCGCGTATATTTTAAATAAGTGTTACACAAACACAACATACGCCTCATTCCAATTCATTAGTCACTAACCGTAAATTAATCAAGAGAATAATCCCCCAAATATTAACCCCGAAGGCCGAAACCAACATCAGATCAATATCCAGAAAACCATTCTGCCTGGCTAACCGACAGTTAGTTTCTAAATTTCACATTCATAGGAAAAAGGTTCCCATTAATTTTATCCAAGATAAATTCCTTGAATTTATTCTTTATTCTATTTTTGAATCTCAATTCAAACTAGTCGGGATTAGCGAACCTTACTGAAGTAATCATTTTTTTAATTTCCCCATCCCAACCTATTCATCCCATGAAGTAAAACTGGTAATACTTCATATCTAACACCACAGTGTTATCGGTAAATTCAATTACCATTTCACGTTCAAATCTAATTAAAGATTTAACTATCGCCTGGAGCAAAACTGTGGTACTCCATTTTCGATCATTTCAATCTAATTAAAGATTCATTAAAGCCCCACTTAGTTTTAATCGTTAACTGGGTTAAAGAATCAGTGTCATTTAAAACACGGTTCACGATAAACCCAAAATCACATTCCATTAATTATCGGGTTAAAGAACAAGTGTTATTTAAAACACTGTTCACGATAAACCCAAAAATCAATATCAATTCAATTCCAATTAAATATTATTTAATTGGTACACTTCATTAAATCTAAATAAAAAGATTTAATCTTTTCTCCACTGGGTTCAAGAACAGTGTTAGTGAAGACACCACTCACGACAAACCCAAATCACATTCGATATTCAATACAAGGCTCTGAATAGAAAATATATCGGCTTATATTCAATATCGAATTCTACGACTAACAAATGTCGTATTGGAAATAACGATATAAATATATATCTTTCAAATTTCCATAACAACATCTGTATACTCACGAATTCCAACATCGAAATATTCCGAAGACAATTTCGATTCAAATCCACTCCAATGCAATCATTGGATATTCTGGTTATTTTTAAAACCCTTTTTAAATTCAATTTATTTATTTAAAAATAAATAGAATTGTAATTCTAGTTCAAAACCAGTTCATTTCGATAAAAATCTATTTTTATCTTTTCAAACATGAAGTTTTTCATCCCAAATCTTCACAAATCATTTCTTTTGATTTTACACAAATTATTACTATTTTTAATAATTTTATCAAGGCCCGTACAGTCGATTTCCATCAACGGTCATCGAACTGCACTTACAGCGACCTTTTTCGAATTTGATTTGGACATAATTCCAAATCCAACCGTTAGATTTCTAATTTCTAATATTCGTTAGAAAGCTCTTTTTGATACGAACCCAACGGTTCCGGTTTTAGGAGAATCCGACGGTCGGAGCTCCCGCAATGTCCGTTTGAAATAAATGGTCGAAATTCACGAACTGTCGCGGCGCGGCGCGTTCTATTCAGGCCATTATATTATATATATAATATATATATAATATATTTCGTCGATTCCTATTTAAAACGAATTATATAAATAGTTTTAAATTCGATTCAAAAGCAATTTCAACTTCCGTTTCAATTCAAATCAAAATTGAATTCTTCTCTATAAATTCGTTTTAAAATTCATTTCTATTCAATTCAAATTTCAATTCAATTTGAATTCGTTTCAATTTGCTTTCAATTCAATTCAATTCATTTCAAAATCGTTTTCAATTCAATTCATTTCGAAATCGTTTTCAATTCAATTCATTTCGAAATCGTTTTCAATTCTATCCATTTCGAAATCGTTTTCAATTCAATTCATTTCGAAATCGTTTTCAATTCAATTCATTTCGAAATCGTTTTCAATTCTATTCATTTCGAAATCGTTTTCAATTCTATTCATTTCGAAATCGTTTTCAATCCAATTCATTTCGAAATCGTTTTCAAATCGATATAGATATCGTTCACGTCAAAATGGCGTCAATCTAATCAACTCGGCATCATAAATTTCTATTTTCAAATATTCTATTTCAAATATTTTTTCAAAATAGTTGTTATCAAAATATTTCGTTCAACACATGACCAATCTCAATGGATGAGTACTGTCAACACATGAACTTTTATTTTATAATATTCATTATTTTTCAAATTGGAATGAAGCCCAATCAATTACCATATAAAGTTAATTATATGGATTTTCATACAACACATGTATATAATAACATTGAAAATAATCAACCATCAACCAAAGTGCACTACACTGTAAAAGCATCAAATATAGATATTCAACGCTTATAACAGCCTGTCAATCAATCGATCGACATATTTAATCAATCAGGATGAGTGAACTTCAAATTTCATCCCAACACCCGTGTGGGGTTTCAAACAATCAAACACATATTTATTTGTGCAGTCGGGCGATGTGTAAAATTTATCGTCCCAATCAATGTCATTCAAATAGGTGTACATAAACAAACCGTCTGGTTTGTAAATGAATATTCTATTTTATTCACTTCACGTTAAAAATTATATTTTTAACGATAAAACATTTTATTTCAACCTATGAATTTCTATTCAATTCATTCTTTAAATAAAATGATATTTTTATTTTTCTAACTTATTTTAGAAAATTTCAGCGGCATAACGGCACGATACTAGAAACGGGACGAGGCCTAGCCTCATCCCCGGTCTAGTGAAGGCCCACGCCATTCACACATCAATCAAAATCACCAAACAACCAAATTCAAATCAAATCATATAACTAATCTATGCAACCAAACAAACAAGTCCATGGTCTGTGGACGATTGTGTCGGGTGCTACTAAGCACCGTCTGCATCCTAGTATATATATATAATTAGAAAAGAAATTGAAAGGTGAGAAATTCTCACCAATAGCTATCCAATACTACGATTCTTCTTTTAGAGAAATCTTCGCCTATTTCGCCTTCTTGTCACCTTCGTTGCCCGCTTTCACTACATATGTAAAAATCGAATTTTTACTTCGCTATTCCATATATAAAAATCGAATTTTTATTTTGGTTATTCAATATATATAAAAATCGAATTTTTTCTTTGGTGTCATATAGATAAAATTCCATCTCAAAAATATTGATTTCGCCTTTATAAAAATATCTACTTCATTTCAACGTATATAAAAATCAGATTTTTATTTCGCTACATATACAAAGATGATATTTTTATATTCTCTATCCTATAAAGATTATATTTTTAATACTTTAAAAATATAAAAATCATATTTTTAATATTTCTATATAGTAAAGACTATATTTTTAATTCTTTAAAAATATAAAAACTATATTTTTATTACTTTAAAAATATAAAGATCGTATCTTTATCACTTTAAAATATAAAAATCACATTTTTTTTCTTGACTATAAATCTAATCTATTCCTATATAAAGATCTAAACTTTATACAAAAATATAAACCTTTCCTTAATAAAAACATCATCTTTATCTTAATAAAAATATACTAATTTCATATATGTAAATAAATAAATAAAAATTGAATTTCATATATATAAAAAATAAAAATCATAAAGGCTTACAGTAATTGGAGGAAGGAGGGGGAGTTCCACGTCAGGCTTGGGTCTCGGGGGGGGGGGGGGAAGATGGCGGCGGTCTGGTGGTCGGGGGGTCTCTGGCGTCGGCGGAATAGGGCGAGGGTGGTGGATGCGTCGGGTAAAAGGGGAGAGAGAAGGGAGCGAGAGGGGGCAACGGGGGAGGTGAGAGAGGGAGAGGAGGATCAGAGTTGGGGTGGGCGGCCACCAGAGGCGGCGATGGCGATGCAAGCGCGCCTCGGAGGCGCGAGGTCGAGGTCCGCCTTCCGTTTTCTTTTTTTTTGTTTTTTTTTTTGTCTGAATTTCGATTTTGGGAAGAAAAGCTAGGGGGGGTTTATGTAAAGTTTATTTTAATTTATTTAATTAATTTATATTTCAAAAAGTTGACTTTTACATACGACCTCGTAACGAGGCCCACCGCCTGTCGCCCATAGCGTTTTACCCCCATTCCGAACACAATGGGATATGTATCGCAAGCTGATTTGATCGTTACAATCAGTTTCCTTTTGAATTTTCATTTAAATCATTATATTGAATTT
This sequence comes from Allium sativum, assembly GCA_030737875.1. Taxonomy (NCBI): domain Eukaryota; kingdom Viridiplantae; phylum Streptophyta; class Magnoliopsida; order Asparagales; family Amaryllidaceae; genus Allium; species Allium sativum. Next base: position 117,840,862 of record CM060923.1, read on the forward strand.
TAAACGCACATTTCAAATTACCGGGGTCACATACTAACTAGAAAAATTCCAGAAAAATATTTTCTAGCTTCGTATTGACGATACGGTCCTAACAAAACTAGTTTCGTCAAATTCTGAGACCGTTTGAAAAATGGCCAATTTCCAGTCGATTAAAATCAACTGAAACCGGTCAAACGCGTTTTCCTTTGCCACGCTCACATACTGATTCGAAAAATTATGAAGTTTGAAACCTAGCGATAACTTGACATCACGGACCCAACAAAACTGGTTTCGTCGAAATCCGAGGTCATTTGCAAAATGTCTATTTTTAAGGGCCTGAATTCCATAGCGACTATTCAGAATTTTCAACTGGACACATCTTTTGATTCCCGCTACGAAATCTTGATTTTTGGGATTCGTTGAAAAGATATTACCAATTAGATCCTAATGTTTTTGGTTTCACTAAAATCCGGATTGTTTTGCACCCGGTACATTCAATTGAAGTTTGAAATCGAATTATCGAACTACCGCGCCATTTTCAATTCCATTTATAATTATATATAAATATTTATATTCCAACGACGATGCGTATAATATATACGTTCGAATTATATTCAAAATAAATTTTCTCGTCGATATTATTTAAAATAATTCATTTTAAATAATCAAAATCCGCCAAAATTGCCAAAATAAAAATTTTAAACTGGCCCAGATTTTCGGGTTATTACAGAGATTGGCAGCGATACAAGAGTTTGTCATGTATGCTGGATGTTCTGTTCATACCATCTCACGTAGATTATCCAACGTTGAAGGAGAAGTTCCTTGGGTGCTTGTCTGATATTGGTTTAGGCCACTGGTGCTTTTGCTTGAGGGATGTTGAATTCGATTAGGATGATATGCATGAGATATATAATCTGGATGCTATGAGCGCTATTGTTTGGTTGTTTCTGATTGCTATGTATAAATAGTTTTTCTGGTTTCCATGGATGAATGGTTGGAATGTTTGATGTAAAGGCTATCACTATCAGATGTGAGGAAAACGGGAATTGAGTTCTTCTATGGTGTTGTAGGTAGATCAGTTCGTTTATTTACCCATTATCATATACTTTATTGATGACATTAGACAGATGATTTATCGCTCACTAAGATTGTTGTCTGACTCAAGGTTTTATGTTTCCCTCTTATTACCTTGGGTTGTTCATCTGATTGTTGGATGGGCAGACTAGGTAGGTGACAGGTGATAGCTTAGTGAAGACGATGTTATAGTTCAGAGACAAGCAACAGGCTGGCGTATTATCTTTCTTTTATATAGCATTTGGATTTCCATTATTCATTATTCTTCTCTGAGTGTTGAAGTGAGGCAAATTTGTATAAGCACTATTATTGTAATCTAAGTGTATGGATATTACTTTCTAGTTGTTAAGAAAGTTTGGTGTTTTCTGCTTCACTATTAATACCTGTTTTATAGGTTCTATTATATTTTATCCATGCAGTATGAGTTACGACAAGTTCCGTTTGTGTTATCATGCCTTGATGATCGTCCACAGCTACTTGGCACGTCTTTCAGCACATTATTCCTCTTGTTAAGTGCAGGGGTTATGGGCGATCGTCACGGGTAGACAGTTTTGTGTGTTTTTATGTTCGTGTGTATTGATATGGATTGGTTAGTAAAAAAATAGCTAATTAGTTATTAATGACAGCTAATAATTTGGTTGAAAAGTGGTTTGAAAGAGTGAGTTCATAACCCTGACACTTAGGCTGGCAATGCCACGATATGTTGGTTGATGAATATAAATGTTGTTTGAATATTAATGACATGTTAAACCCATGTAGGTTGAATTATATGGTCTTTAATTGAGTTTTGTTCCAAATTGGGATTAAATTAAATATTTTATTAATAAAATATTGAGTGAAAAATAAAAGTTTGAATTTCAAATCCAAAACAATTCGTAAATCTAGTTTAAATAATTATGAACAGTTTTCGTAAAGGTCAGAAATTGATTTGAAAATTTTTTCAAACAATTAAGGCATGTTTTAAATTTTATTTTAAAAGTGAATAGTAACTTTGAAAAGTGAAGTTCGGTTTGGATATCCAGAAAAGGTTTTAACTCCATTTTATTATCCAAACCATCTTTTTATTTTTATAATGGGCTTTAAGAAAAATTATGCTCAAATGGATATATTTTGAGAAATAAAATTATTTTAATAGTAAAATAATATTATAATATCCATTTAATAGAGATATTTGAATTTTGAAGTTGAAGATTGAAAATATAGCTTCGAAAAATTATTATATAGTTATTATACAATTAATAAACTATTTTTGAAGTAATTCAATTCGATTTTTAAATATAATCGAAGTTTGGTCTGAATAAGACGTGTCGTGCAATGACCTTTTGCGAATTTTAACCATTGACTTCTAATTGACGTACCAGAAGATTCGACCGTCGGATTCTCCCAAACGGGAAATATTTGGTTCGAAATGAAAAGTACTTTCAAATGATATGTAAAGTTTTGAAATCGAACAATTATATTTGAGACAATTTCGAATCATATATGAATAAAAACAACGCTAGCGCCTTTATTGACCCGAAATCGGATTTTAAAGAAATGAGATATTTTAAAATTATTAAAAATATGGAAAAAATATGATAAATCATAATAAGTGATTTTTAAAAGAAATATGAAGTTTTGAGTTATATTTTTGATATTTGTGTTTTTAGCCTAATTGGCTGAAAACAGTAAAACAACGTTTTGGGAATTGAAGTTAAATAAATTAAAGGTTTCAAAATATTAGTTTATTGGATTTGAAAGATGAGTTCTGTGAAATTTTTTTAATTAATATTAATTGGAATATTGATTTAGGTAGAAATGATCTTCGGATATTTGGTATCTCTTATCGTTGTGTAGACGTTTACTTTTTGGGGAATTTGAAAAATGTTTATATTGTTATCCCACTTAGAGCATTCGTTTATTATGAGAATCTGTGTCGAATATAAGTGGATATAAATTATGTTTAAATCTTATATTTGATATCAATTGTTTTAAGGTTTGCCGTGAATGGTGTCTTCAATAACATTGCTTTTTAACTTATTTGAAGATGAAGTTTCTAGAATAAATCTATTAATTAAAATTAATGAAGTTTCCCAAAGTTGAGTTTTCCAATTAATAAATCAAATATGAATTGAACGAAAATTGATTTAGTAATAATCGAGATGGGTCTATGTGGATGAAGAACTTTAAAACTTAAGGAATGTAAAAGGCTTTGCCTTTATTCCGCTTATAGTATTAGTCGAATACATTAGTTTATATCGATTATAAACTGATATGATTTCCGTGAACATTCCATTTAAAATGAAAGTATGATTTTCGGTTTATTGTGAATGATGTTTTAAATAATGTGTAAAGGAAAAGATAATTTTCCAAGACGAGTTGAAATGAAATCATTATTTAAATTCGAATATAAAGATTTAATGAAAGAGTTTTTCCCTGACAAATGATAATGGGAACGAGTTAAGAATCACTTTAAAGAAGATAAGTGTGTACTCACATAAGCAGTAAGATTAAGCAATCGCAAGTACGATTTCGGACGAGCGATGAGATTAAGGAAAGATTTAGATAAGAGTTTGAAGTGTATAAATCTTTGATAAGATTTACGGGAGTAATTCCAAAATGTAAAGGATAATTTGAGTAAAAGAATATTCCCAAAATGGAATAAGACTCATGATATCTTGTATATCTTCATTGATTCTAAAGATGCCCTAGTTATTCGGAATGACTGGGGTTTGACCCATTGTAAATAAATATACGATGTAATGAAAGCGGCGTTGACTGTGATTGACGACCAGAGACCTTCACATCGGAAGGATTGCCTGTCGATGCCTTGGGTAGGCCACCCAATTATTAGGTTATTTTGTGATGGCTAAATAACTATACCTAGAGCGATTCAGATTGCAAGGGCTTTCGCATCCAGGTGGGGTCATGAAATAAAGCGTCTTCTGTTCCGTTCAAAACCCAGAACGAACTTGTAAATGGAGGTGTGTCTGACGTTGTATTTTACAACATTACCAATTGGTTTCTACTGATTTTATATCAGGCGGAGAATTCATTATTTTAATTTAACACCCTCCTCTGAAACTTATGCACTTAGAGGGTTATATATTAATAAATACCAGTTATATGTTGTGAATTGACAATGTGGCATGCTAAGTGTTGAGCCGATTAAAGCTTTTTGGTTGAAAACCTGAGCTTTGTGGATGATGATCAAAGCATGGCTGATATAGCATAGCTTTGTGTATGACGTAACTTGAAAGCATTACACCTCGATATGATGGTAAACTGATGGTCAGATCAGCATGACTTTCAAGTTGAGGATGAACAACTTTTGAGTTGTGAATAGATTCGGTCAACTGAGATGATTTAAGCAGTGATAGCACCATTCCTAAGGTGGATACAATATAGCAGTGTTCCGTGCCAGCACTAATGCGGTGGTACTTGATTCCCGAAAAAGTGGATGTGTATTACGGTGAACTTATATCTAATGTCTGGATTAAATCGTTGAAATACACATCTCCATGATAGATCTTTCGAATCAGGAACCATCATGATGGAAATCCAATTCCCAATATTAGTTTTGCGCAGTTGTAACCTAATAGCCAACATAACGGGATGGGGCATTATGCAAGCTAAGATTTATACATTTACTTTTGAAAGTAATTTCCACACCTAGACATTAATAGTAATATCTAAATATTTGTTTTTAAGAATATCAAGCATGCTTGGTTATTATAAGGTAAAACTCTATCCTCTGGTATGCGTTGCATTATGTGTTGGGACTTGAGTCTTATAACAACTTCATTTTTAAAAGGCATGAATTTCAAAATTTTGAATCTTGGTTGATTATTGTACGATATAGGTTATGGTTTGTTAGCTGGTTAATCCAAGCCTGACTCGAGTGTTTGTCGCTCGGGTCAGATCCGAGTGAGTTTCTGGTTTAAACAGGTAGATGAGTAGTTTCCAGTTGATTCAGAAAAGCTGGACTTCTTCGTCACATGGCAGGGCGTATTTGACTATCTATATTTAGATGTTATGGATTGATGATGCAAGGATATATTCAACTCCGATGATATAAATGTTTTCCGTTGTAAAAATATCCGCTGTAAAGATATATGTTGGATATTATATTTTGTTTATTCCGCTATGTTTGCTGTGATAAAACCCCGATGAATCGAGTTAGCGATATTTGATTTTGCGATACATGAACACCGTGGATGTGTTAAGTATCGATTATCGAAGGTCAAAAATTCAGTTTATCGTTGGACCGTCTAATGAATATTACTTTTTGAATTGGGCTAGTGTGGTTTATAGTCGATTCAGAAGGCGAGTGGATTTGGTTCGTCTCATTTAGTATCAGAGCTTTGGTTTAGCAATAAACCTTGGCTCTATGGAGTAAAGACTTTTCAGAGATGAGATAAGTAGTATACTAGGATGAATAACTCATCCGAGATAGGATCAGTAGTATCTTAAGATGAGTAGCTCATTAAAGATTGGTTTAGTAACGCCCCAGAATGAGTTGAGGGTATTATATATATATATAAGTGACGTATTTATGACTTTCATATATAAATGATTTTGGTTTTTAAAAATGTATTCTGAATATGAGAAAGAAAAAGATTATGTTTTGATAACATGAAAGAGATATGTGAGAAATTAATTAACCAATTAATTGCGGAATGTGATGTGTAATTATTAGCCCAAACTAATTAAGAAAATATAAGTATACTTAAGAAAGTTTGGACTTAAGATTAAACTTAAGATAAGTCATTTGGATTATGGTTAGTAAACGGTGTTCACGACGATTTTGGACAGTCAATATATTTTTAAATGGCTTCGAAAGTTAAAAAATTTAGGTATTGTGGATTTTAATACCTTATGAAAGAAATTCATTGTGTGACTAAAAGTATTTGATAAACACTTAGGTAGATGCAAATCAAAATATTTGTTAAGGAAACTATAAAACCGCTTGATGAAATCCTAAAATATTGTATAGGATTTGAATAAGTATGGCCTATTTAGAACTAAATTTTGTAAGACTCCAAAACAAGTGAGAAGGGCTCATAAGCAAGCAGAAGAAGAAAGGAAGTTAGAGGTAGGAAAATGCATGGGTATTTATTGTTACAAATGCCGTAAAGAAGGGCATTATGCAGTCATGTTCTGCTTGAAAAATAAGAATGAAAAGAAAAGGATGCGAGAGGACATAGTTTGTTTCAAGTGCAAATAGAAGGGGTATTTTGTCCACGAGTGTTCAAAAGTAAAGAAGAAATCCTGAAATCTAGGGAATGAAAAGAAGTGCTTCCGATGTAAAGAAGTGGGGCATGTAGTCTAGAAATTCCATTTAAAGAAGGAAGAACGACCAGTTAAAGAAAGAGCTAAACCATCACACATAGTTTGGGGAAAAGATGGAAATTTTTGGGTTACCCGTGATAAGGCAGGAGATAAAGCAACATCATCCACTATGACTTGTGTAAGATGTTTTGAAGAAGGACATATATCGAAAGATTGTCCAAAATGAATAACGTGGGCAAATATGGGATATAAGGGAAGGAACTATCTACTTTGGAAATTATGCAAGAAGTGGGCAATAAGGAAGTATCTGGTTAATGAAGAATGATTTCCTAGGAAGTTAAGTTTTAATATAAAGAACTAGATTTTTGGAAACATATACATATGTATATATGGATGCTTATAAGAATGTATGGATATATATATATATATATATATATATATATATGATTATAATATCTTTTTGAGAATAGATTAAAGAAAAGAGTAGAAAACCTTGGGTTGGAAGAGAGTTGAATAGAAAAGAGCTTTGTTGGTTAAGTAAATGACATTCGATTATGTTTTCGATTTCTAGGACGAAATCTTTTTAAGTAGGGGAGATTGTAACAACCCGAATTTTCAATCAATTTAAGATACGGTTCCAAATACATATAAAGGGACTTTAAAATGCTTAAATATAAAATCAAGACCTAAAAGTTATTGAAAATAAATTCTAAATTTATTTTATATTATGAATAGTTAAAATATAGTTATTGGATTTTTAAAACGATAATTAAAATAAATATTTTGGAAATCGATAATTCAATGATATTTTAAAAGCTAAAATAAGAACATTTTTCAAACTCTCTCAGAATTTAATGAAATTAGGTTCATTAGAACCTTATCTGTGAAACATAGAAGGATTTCAAATTTCGTAGTAACTGGAGTTAGGATGTGGCTATATGAATGGAAAAAAGATAGCGTAGTGTAATAAATGAGGTAAATAATCACCTTAGATTAGCACAAATTCCTATAGCTTAGGAATTAGACAACTTACCCTTTGAGCACATGCCTTCCCTTTCGTGTGTCAACTTCCTATGGCTTGCCCCTTTCTATATATGCATAAGCCTTAGGAAGAATAAGAACTCCAATTTTCATTTCTCTTCTTTCTCATTTCTGTTTCCTTCCTCCATTTCTCTTTCTCCTTTTCTCCCCCACCCCCTACTTATCGACAACCACCTTCCCCGGCCCCACCGCCATCGCAGTCAAACCCAATCCACCTTGCCGTGCCTCCCCCATTTCTCTTCTTTCTCATTTCTCTGCTACCCCTTCACCATTAGCCTATTCCGATATTTTATTTTTGTAGTAACATTTTCCCCTAGTGAAGGGGTATTTTTGACTTTTCAAGTCAAACTTCTTTTCTGGATTTTTTCGCATTTCACCTGCATGTATTACAACAACTAATTTTGCATGCTAGTTTTTGTTGCTATTTGTATATATACTAGATAAGGTGTTGTCCGGAACTAACATTAACATTATATCGGACTCATGTCTTTTACATTTTATCAGAAAATAGGAGAAAGAGCTTTAGGGGACTTCCTGGTTGTCAATTGTGAATGGACATTATCATTAATATCGGATTTCATAACGAAATGTCTAGGGCACCGCCTCTGCAGGGGTCTTTCCCGAACCAACCATTATTCGGATATTAATAGATTGAAAGTTTGGTATCAACTTCTTGCATCAATAGAAATCCCGAACCAACACTTATTCACGTAATTAATGATTGAAGACCAAAATTCCACTTTTGATATTAATAAAATCCCCGAACCAACCCTTGAACGGGTATTAAGAATTGAAGATCAGAAATCCGCTCTTGGAAATAATAGAAGTCCCAAACAAAACCTTATCCGGGTATTAAGAATTGAAGATCAGAAATCCATTATTGGAAATAATAGAAGTCCCGAACCAACCCTTGCTCGGGTATTAAGCATTGAAGATCAAAAATCCACTTATGGTAATGTGTTCCGTTACCTTTTCGGGTTTGATTTATGAAGCAGAGGTTGTTCGTGCTTCTTGAGTGACTCTTCTGGCTTATATTGTCAAAGCAGAGGGTGTACGTGCTTTGTTGGCCACTCTATAGGCCTGTGTGTTTGGCTAGCTTATCTACAAGCAGGGCCCAAGGACTAACTCGATCTCCCTCCAGGAGGAGCCTTATCCTGACAATTATAGGCGATGATAATGTGTTAAATACTTAAACCAGGCCATTGTAGAGTCGTAATTAAGGCTTATTCTTTTGATGCTTTATTCTGACCAGTGTATGTGATGATAGAGGCTCACACTCCTCTCTGTCCAATGGGTGCCCTATCCTGACCATCGTGGGCGACGACAGGGGTTTGCGTTCCCTTCTACGGGGAACACGGAACATAAGAAAAGGTAGGACGTGCTCTTCTGCAAGTAGAGGTACGACGTGCTTAGTTCGTAGCATAGGCAGGGTGTACTCTTCTACGAGCAGAGACCGGGCGTGCTAATTAGATGCTCCGCCATGACTATTTCTATTGTGGGTTAGAGGCTTACTCTTTCTATGCTTTAACCGGGACCTTTCTGTTTTGGGCGCGGAGAAAGGCTTACACACTACCCCCTCTAGGGATTGCCTTTCCCAGACCAATATTGGCGATGACAAGGGTTTTTGTCCATTTACAGTTTGACCCATCTTGGGTTAATTCAAGCTTTGACAGGGTTTGCATATCCTTAGTCGTTTGTATATTCAGGGAAAAGATGCTCTTTTACTATTTACCATTGAGAAGTATGGTCTTAAATGTTCTGAGTTCCATGTCGTTGGAACGATATCACTATTTGGTTTGCAAAGCCGATATATCCCAGGCTTGATTTCTTGATGAATGATTAAGGGTCCTTCAAAATTTGGACCAAGCAGACCATCCGATGGTTTCTTTGTATTGGCCATTACCCTTCGTAGGACCAAATCTTCTTTTGTGAAGGTTCCAGTTTTGACCTTCGTGTTGTAGTATTTTGTGATCCTCCTTCGGTATTCGGTTGTTCTGATCGCAGCCACGTCTCTCAATCCTTGTATTAGGTCAAAGGATTCCTTATTTAACTCCTGATTTGAATCAAATGCATAAGCTTTCCTTCTGTGTGAAGGGATTTTAACCTCAACCAGAAGCATAGCTTCGCATCCATATGTCAAAGAAAATGGTTTATGCCCTATCGTCATTTTGGCGGAAATTGTATGTGCCCAAAGCACAAAGGGTAATTCTTCAGCCCAATTTTCTTTGGCTTGATTTAGTCAATTCCTAAGGATCATCTTTATGGTTTTGTTTGCAGCTTCAATGGCTCTGTTAACCCTTTGATAGGCTACCAAGGAAAAACTTTTGATAATTCTATTCTTTTCACAAAATCTAATGAACTCCTCACTCTCGAATTGTGTTCCATTATCTGATATGATTTTGTAAGGAATCCTAGAACATGTAACAATGTTCTTTATCACAACAACACCTTCTTGGATGTGATTGTTGGAAGTGGTTCTGCTTCCACCCATTTGGTGAAGTAATCAATTGCTACTATGGCATACTCGGCTCCACCTTTGGAGATTGGTAGGGGTCGATCAAATCTATTCCCCACACATCGAATGGCCAAGGGCTTGTGATGGTGGTTAGCTCACTAGGAGGAAGCTGGGGTATTTTAAAGTACCTTTGACACTTCTCACATTTCTTGACATACTCAATTGCTTGATTAACTATTTATGGCTATTAATAACCTTGTTTCATGATTTTTTTGGCTAGCTTAATCCCACTAGAGTGGTCCCTGCAAAATTCCTCATGTGCTTCTTTCAACAAATTAAGCCCATTCTCGAGGCTCATGCATCTCAAGTAGGGAAGTTAATCCCATTTCTTATAGAGTACCCCATCCATAATCACAAATGTAGGGTTTGGTGTCTCATTTTCCTTGCGTCTTGCCAGCTAAGGGGTAGAGTCCCATTCAAAAGGTAATCCACCATAAGAGCTATCCAAGAACTTTCATGATGGTAATTCATTTCTGTTGAAGGAGGTTCCTCACCAAAAGCTACCTCCTTGTCCATTTTGGCTCCCCTTTTCGAAGCTTGGGATCTATTTAGGACTAACAATTCTTTCTCTATTGTGGGAACTTCATACTCGATACCGGGTCTTTCTTGGTATCCTATAAGGATTACTCGAGTTTCGGGTGCTCTTCGAGAGCTGGCCAATTTGGCAAGTGAATCAGCTTGGGTGTTCTCCCCTCAGGGTATTTAATGTATTGAGAAATCCTCAAACTGGGGAAAGTATCTTTAATATCTTTTTCACATATAGGACCAACTGTGCATCTTTGTTCCGATAGGTTTGCTTTATATGATTTACCATTAGTTGTGAATGATCAACGATCTCTATTCGATGTATCATTAACTATAGTGGTAGATTCAACCGTGCCATCATTGACTTATATTCGGCCACATTGTTAGTAGTTGAGTAACATAACTTCATTGCATAGTGCCAAGCGATGTCCATCATGGGTAATTATGATATGACATGCCCCTGCTCCTTGTACATTTGAAGCCCCATCTGCAAAAAATTGCTACTTAGCCTTTAAGTCGTTCTCTTTAGTTGACTGTTCTGTAATGAAACTTGTGCACTCGTTCACAAAGTCTGCAAGAGCTTGTCCTTTGATTGGAGCTTGAGGTTGAAATTCAATTTAATATTAGCTAAGTTCAATCCACCATTTTTACTGACCTTCCTGAGGTTTCTGGCTTGCTGAAAACTTGTTTAAGCGGGAAGCTCGTCAAGACCTTAATAGGATGTGCTTGTAAGTAGCCTCTAAGTTTCTGTGTTGTAAGTATTAGAAATATGCTAATTTCTCCAGCATGGGGTATTGGGTTTCGGCATCCTTCAACCTTCTGCTAATGTAGTAAATTGAGTGTTGAGTTCCGTTACTCTCTCTTATAAGAACCGAGCTTACCACATATTCTGAAACATCCATATAGAGATATAAATCTTCTCCTTTCTTGGGACTGGACAGAATCAGGGGTCTTCCCATGTCGTCTTTCAACTCTTGAAAGGATTTTCTACATTCTTCGTTCCATTCAAAGTTCTTCTTTTTCTTTATAACAAATAAGAAATGGACGCATTTGTCAATGGCTTTGGAAATGTACCTACTGAGGGCTACCTACTGAGGGCTACTACCTTTCTTTTTAAGCTCGTGAATTCTTTTCTTGTCTTAGGATGTTCCATATCTTTTATGGCCAGAATTTGATCAGGACTAGCCTCAATGCCATGCTCACTTACCACGTACCCTGGGAACTTTCCAGATTGGACCTCAAAAGAACACTTCTGTGCATTTAACTTTGTTTGGTAACTTCTTAAAATGTTGAACATCTCTTCTAGGTCCTTTAGGTGGCTTTCTTCTTTGAAGGACTTAACTAGCATGTCATCTACATATACTTCCATGTTGCGCCATGTCTTCTCTTTGAACATTCTGTTAACGAGCCTTTGGTACGTTGCTCCCGCATTTTTCAATCCAAAGGGCATAACTTTGTAACAAAATGTTCCCCAATCAGTGATAAAACTTGTGTGCTCTTCGTCGGGTTCATGCGTTGGAATCTGATTATACCTTGAGTAAGCATCCATCAGGGATAGTATCTTATGGCCACTTGTCGCATCTACCAATTGGTCTATTCGCGAGATGGGGTAGCAATCCTCTGGCCAAGCCATGTTTAAGTCTGTATAATCGATGCATGTTCTCCATTTTTCGTTGGACTTCTTTATTAACACAGGATTGGCTAACCACCAGGGGTAAAGAAATTCTCGGATGAACCCGTTTGTTTCCAATCTTTTGACTTCCTCCTTTAAAGCCTCTGAGTGGTCTCTATTGTATTGCCTCTTCTTTTGTCGGACTGAATTACATAAGGGTTAATGTTTAGGGCGTGGCAAACGAAAGAAGGGTCGATTCCGACCATGTCTGAATGGGTCCAAGCGAAAACATCCTTGTTGAGCTGTAAGAACCGAACTAGTTTGCTCCTTAGGGGTTGTATCAACCTTTTCCCTCTGTTGATGACTTTGGCTTTATCCTTTGGATCGACGTTTACTTCTTCCAAATCCTCTATTGGTCTTATCCTTTCAGTGTCCCCTCTGGAATCCAAGTGTGTGACAATTTCCTCTTCCTCTGCCAAATTTATGTCATCGACCCTCTTCCTTTTTCGTCTCAAAGAAGTGTTCCTACCATTTGTATGTTTGTCATCTTTATTATTTTTTACTTTAGCTTCGAATGTTGGTTATAAGAATCCATCATCCGAAGTTTTAAAAATAGTAAAAAATCAAGGTACAAAGAATACTCCCTTTTGTATTTGTCGTATTTGTTGCGAAGTACAATTTACGAGAACTAAACTGTTCTCCACGGTTGGTACCCCATCCCTGTTAGTCAAGATTTTAGCATAAGACACTTGGAAGAGACAAAAGCATCCATTTCCTCCAAAGCAAGTCAACCAAAGAACGCATCGGAGTAGGATGGTTGGTCGATCACAATAAAGAGGGTGGAGTGGAGATAATCCAACTTAGACTAGGAGATTGATCTATCCTACAGGAGTCGATCCATTGTTGTTGAAGCCAAAGATTGGTTCATTGCTTGGTTCGAACTTCTTCTCAGAAATTCTCATTTGATCAAAAGTATGCTTGAAGATGACATTGATGACACTCCCAATGTCCACAAGGATCTTAGAAACAACAGAGAGTCCAATTTGAGCTGTTATCATAAGAGGGTCATTGTGTGGATGACTGACCCCTTTCTTCATCTCCTCTGGGGAAATCACCAAGTTATGCATCGTAAGAGTGTAATGGGCATTCTTCAATGAGGGTTCCTCGATTGGAGAATATCCCTTCATGAGACTCTTTTAGGTATTGGTTCCTGGCTACCAGGCAGTTCCCAATTGGATGTGGCCCACCATGAATCACATTAATTCGGTTTACTGGTGGGCCTAAGTCTAGATGACCTTCCTCTATAGTGGCTTCTCTTGCATTTGCCGATATTTTCTTTTGTCCATTTGTATGCTGGGCGGACGTTGAATTATTCAAAACAAATTCTTTCAGATGTCCCTCTCATATAAGCTTCCGAATAATCCCATCCAAAACCTTGCACTCGTCAGTCTTATGTCCATTTGTTTTGTAGTACTCACAATACTTTCCACCAGCATGGCGTTAAGGGCAATTCTTGGATTTGAACGAGACGGGGAAGTTGTTGACCCTTTCTTTGAATGAGATAGGCTTTCTTAAAGTGACTACATTGGAATTAGAATATTCCCATCTCAGCCTTTTTTAATTTCAATCCAAGCCAAACTTTACACTTTGAGACTTTCGACCAAAGTTCGGCTTTCGTCCTTCCCTTCGAGGCCCAAATTTCTTCTTTGTGAAGTATAGTTCATTCATACTGGTGAATTTATCATCTTGAAAGTGGAAGTCTTGTAAGTCTTTACAACCATGGATATATAGCTCCTTCTAGAAGGTGGTGTTCTCAATTAAGCTTGAATGCAAGGCAATAATCTTATCACGTTCATTCATGTTCTTTGCCTTTAATACTTCTATATTGAACATTTTCAACTAATCTCCTAAGGACTCCCCTTGCCTCTGTTTGATGTTGGCAATGACTGTATAGTCAACTGTCGGATCCTTGCATAAGCAAAATTGTGTGGAAAATTCATAGTCAAATTACTTTTATGAATAGAAGGTATTTTCTAATAGTACCACTTAGCTGCTGCTCCCTGAAAGGTTACTGGGAAAATCCTGCATTAACAGTTCGTGAAGCATTATAGAGATCCATTTGGCTATCGAAAGTCATTGAATGATTGTCAAAGTCAGTTGTTCTAAGATATTTTATAGTTGCAACATTAACCCTGGATGGTATTATAGTGCTCATGATTCCGTCAGTGAAAGGTGCTACCCTTTCGTTATCATTAACCCTGTCATCCTAGGTTCTTATCTCTTTGCTTCCCAACAAATATTTGATGGTCTTTCTAGCAATAACTTTGAGGTAAGACTCCGTATTGTCATAAATTGCCCTTTTAGGATCATAGCCTTAGACGTAGAGCTTCTAGATTGTTGTTGTTCACATTGATTTCCTAGATGATCTATCCCTGTTAAATGGAATTTTTCTTGTTAAAGGAGGCTGCCTTATGATTCTCTTTTGCTTCGAACTGTTGGACGAGAGTCTTCCTCTTCGAAGATTCATCCACCTCTCTCTGGCTAGACCTAGTGACCTTTGAAGATTTCTGCACTTGATTATCATTTATTTGGGCTTGCATTTCTTGGACTTGCTTCTCTAGGGCTATGATTTTAGTGGCTTTGTCCACCATGACATTCAGATTTGGTGACTGTATAGGGTTAGAGGTTGTTCCTTCCTCATTATTGTTTAGATTGAGCGTTAGATCCATGTATCCTTGAAGGGCTACATCAGGAGCTGGTTCTTTATTTCTCTTCACCAATCTTTTTGATTTCATCCTTCCCTGCCACGGAGCAACAAGTTTACCAAATTAATTTTTGATAGGGTAAACACAAAATCGGAGGTTCGATCCCCCATCTAGCGCCAAAATGTTATTGATATTTTTCGTCAACACCTAAATTTGAATAAACAATGCATATGCTTAGAAGTTTAATGCAAGGATAATCCAAAGGTTACTGAAATGCAGTCCTTAGTTAGCGCTCTTTAACTAATTTCACCATTTCCTAGGCATCGAGACCTTTAGTCAAAAGGTTAGTTACCCTTCCCTCAAGGGGTGAGTATCATGCTTATGAGACTATGAAGCCGTGGACAACCCTGAGGAAAGGTTTTACTAGTTAAATGAAACTGATACCTTATGCAATAAGCACCTTTAGATCTTAGGTGAAATAATATACGTTGTGTTGAGAAGAAACAATATAATGCCTCAAAAAACTCAGATTTGTTTTATTGCTATTGCACTTATCAGCTTATATGATACTTCCACATCAAACCATCCCAGGTAGGCTTTGGTTGCATTAGTTATCAAGCCATAAGCTTACAATAAGATCCCTTCCGAGGTTAGGTTGCATTAGGTTTACTGTGGAAGAGCTGCGTCATGTATAAAAGTTTAAAAGGGGAAAGCCTTGGTTTTACTCAAGGCCTTCCCTCCCATGAAAGAATTGTGATCAACCCTTTCATAAGAATCATTATAAACACGATATAATTATAAAATCGAGAATAGCTCATGCCCCGAACTTCTCCTTTTATTAATTAAAGATATATTACAAGAATTGAAGAAATCTCCAATTCAATTTGGAAATTAGGGTTTGCACTTGAGAGAAAGACAATGAGACTGAGAAATGAGAATTCGGCCCCCAAAATGAGATCCCTGGGGTCTTATTTATCGAAAAATTGGGGCCCTTTTGTTATTAGGCCAGCAGAAGCCCCTGTTGGCCGCTTTTCTCTTTGTCTCTGGAAGTTCTGGCTCTCGGTCACTTTTTCTATTGGGATTTTGAAGGCTTTGCTAATGGATTTTTAAGGTGTCGATTCCCATTCTCGGGAGGATGGTTTTGGTCTACGGATATCCTTTTTGATTGCTCATCTATCCACTTTGTACTAATCCCGAGCCTGTCGGCATGAGTAGCTTTTCGAAGATCTTGGCTTTCGGATGTAAGCTTCTAGATGTTGACTTCCGCCCTCGTTATTTGTGCTTCGAGAAGTTTGTCTTTATGATTCAAGTGGATGGTTGCCGGGTCTGCCATTCTTATCGGTACTGACACTAAGCAGATTAGTGTGGATAGCTTGTATCTCCTCCTCTGAGTTTTGGCTTGGCTTTTGGTAGATTCCCTGAGTGTATCCTAGCTTTCCGCGAGATTGCTTCCAGTGTTTTGTTAGCTACTTACTAGAGTAACCTCTCGATGACTATTTGAATGGGGTCTTAGTGATTGGTTCTAGATAATACACACATGCTTAAAATTTTGTATCCTTGATGCTTCCGCCCCATGATGTATTGGTATTAAGCAATTTAATGGCGACATCCCTTTTTTCCTCCTAGGTCCTGGTTGGTAAGGCTCTTAGTGTTTCTCTTCATTGGCTTACGACCTTGGGTGACCTTTTACTGATCGTGCCGAAACTACCCTGCCGGTATTCTTTCTTTGTACAGATTTTGAGATCTTTTTTCTGGCGATGGTGTCGGTTGCACAGCTCTCGGACTGTTCCCTTATGTTGTTGGCTTTTTATCGTGTTGAATCTTTGCTAACAGAAGATTTCTTTATGCTTTTGTCGGTCTGCTACCCCCTTCACCGTCAGCCTGTTCCGATGTTTTATTTTGATAATAACAATAATATATTTAATAAAATATTTTGAAAGTAATTCAATTCGATTTTTGAATACAATCGAAGTTTGGTTTGAATAATACGTTTCGCACAACTACCATTCGCAAATTTCGACTATTGACTTCAAATTGACGTACTGGGAGATCCGACCATCGGATTTTCCAAAAATGAAAAACATTTCGATAAAAATGAAAATAGCTTTCAAATGATTTGTTAAGTTTTGAAATCTAATGGTTAAATTTTGGGATAAGTTCAAATCAAATTTGACAAAAAAACCCGCGCTAGCGCCGTTATTGACCAGAAACCGATTTTGAAAAACAAGTTATTTGTAAATTGTTAAAAATATGAAAATTTATGTTAAATCATATTAAGTGATTTGGAAAATAAATATGGAGTTTTGAACTATATTTTGGACATTTATGTTTTCGGCTTAACTAGCTGAATACGGTAAAACTGCATTTTGGGAATTGAAGTTAAATAAACTAAAGACTTCCAAATATAAGTTTATTGGATTTGACATCTGAGTTTTGAGAAACCTTTTAATTCAGATTAATTGGAATATGGATTTAGATAGAAATGATCTTCAGATATTTTATATTGATTACCGTAATGTAGACGTTTACTATTTGGGAAATTTGGAAGATGTTTACATTGTTATTCCACTTATAGTATTATTTGGTTATAAGAATCGGTGTTGAATATAAGTGGATATAAATTCTGTTTAAATAATATATTTGATATCAATTGGTTTCGGGTTTTTCGTGAATGGTGTCTTCAATAACATTGTTCTTTAACCCGATTGAAGATGAAATTTATGGAATAAATCTTTTAATTAAAATTAATGATGTTTCCAAAGTTGAATTTTCCAAAGTTGAGTTTAACAGTTAATAAATCAAACTGGAATTGAATGGAAATCGATTTAGTAATAATCAAGATGGGTCTTTATGGATGAAGACCTTTACTACTTAAGGAATTTAAAAGGATTTGTCGTTATTTTTCTTATAGTATTTGTTGGATATGGGAGTTTATATCGATTATAAACTGATATGATTTTTGTGAAAATTTCTTTTACAATGAAGGTATGATTTTGTTTATTGTGAACGATGTTTTAAGTAACATTTGTTCTTTAACTAGTTTAAAGGAAAATATAATTATCCAAGATGAGTTGAAATGAAATCTTTATTTAAATTTGAATAAAAAGATTTAATGAAAGAGTTTTTACCTAACAAATGATAATGGGAATGAGTTAAGAATAACTTTAAAGACGATAAGTGTGTTTTCACGTAAAGATTAAGAAATCGTAAGTACAATTTTGAGAGAGATATGAGATTGAGGAAAGATTTACACAAGAGTTCAAAGTGTATAAATCTTTGATAAAACAAATATCTATTTGTATGCAAAATGGTACCAGAAATATGTTATATTATATGATGATCAATACAATTATTTGCTTATCTCACTATCATACAAAAAAGGTATACTAAAACAATCAAAATTCATACACAACATGTACTAGACAAAAAAAATTTCTTGATCATTTTTGAAATTATTTTCAATATTATTTCCAACAAATTTGATACTTACATGCATCCAAAAAGATACCCTGATACCAGTCCCATACAAAATTGATACTTAATTTCTACATGCCTGAACCGATATACAAATAATATCAAGAAGTGATACAAACAAAAAATAACACATGGAATTTATACATAATTCTGAATACATAACAATCAACTAAAAGTGATACTATATAACAAAATTCAATTGCAAAGAGAAAACCAATGTACGTTTTGAATATATAATGTTAACGATATTTTTTGTCAACATTGAAGATAGGTCAAAGGAAATGTACCTAAGGGGAAATGGGATTACGCAATTCCCACAAACTTGAGTTAGTTCACCGTTTCCTCGATATCAAGGTCTCAAGCCCGAAGATTAGTTACTCTTCCCTCAAGGGGTGAGTATCACGCTTCTGCGAATCAAGGACCAACAGTTACCTTGGCATAATGGTTTCGTAAACTTGTCATAAGTAAGGAAGCTAAACAACTTGCGGAAGGGTATCTTAAGGATTTAAGACGAAGGGTAAGGCTTGTGTATAAGGATTTTGTTAAGGGGAAAGCATAAGGTAGTTATGTACCCGCTGAAAGGGTTAGGTTGTGAAGCAATGCATAATACATACAAATCATAGTAGAATGTAATATGTAAAAACAGTAAGAACACACAATTTATAGTGGTTCGGTTTGAGTTAAACCTACGTCCACATTAAGGGCTTTGATGATTTTTATTCATAGAGGAGGTTACATAGTAAATCCCTAAATCATTTTAAAAAATTTCATTTCTCATTCCTGTACTCTTTTCTCCTAGAGAAAATCCTAATTTCTAAATTGATTTGGGGATTTCCCTTGTAAACATTTGTGTTTCCCAAATTAGTAAGCAATAAAGAGTGGATCAACACTTAACATATTTTCAACGAATTTACTAAGTTATTACCTTTTCGAAGTACCTTTTGTTCTCAACATGGTAAAGACTCCATATATATGTATATACACTTCCGCAAGATTATTGCAAAACTCCTTCCTACAAGTCATTTAGCTTACTACATAGCATTGTGTTTAGGGAACCCACATCCCAAGGTAACTGCCGGTTCTTAAGTTGCAAAAGCGTGATACTCACCCTCTGAGGGAATAGTAACCGGTCTTCGTATTTTTGGGACCTTAATATCTAGGAAAAAGTTGACTAACTCAAACTTGTAGTAACTAAATAATCCCATTTTCCTTTAGGTCCACATAATTAGACCTATCTCCGATGTTGGAGAAAAATATCTTTAACATTATGGAATGAGTGATGCATAAATCAATGACCGAGGCAGCAAAGAGGATCCAAGTTGAACAAGCATCAACACTTGGTATCATCACAAAGACCACGACAAAATTGTTGGAGAGGCTTAATTAAGTCAAGGTCGTCCGCAAGGCATAAGAATATCAGTCCAACACTGACACTACAACAAAATGACCCTATTACAATGGTGGAACACCGTTGTAATATACATTTTACAACGGTGGGAAAACCATCGTGTATTAAGAAGTTGTAATAGACTAATATCTTTTACAACTTTTTTGCACTATTGCAACACCGTTGTAATATGTAAACTTTACAACTTTTTTCCACCGTTGTAATAAATTTTATTACAACAGTTATGCACCGTTGTAATAAAATCTACTACAACTGTTATGCACTGTTGTGATTGACATTTGGGTTTTTTAAAAAATAAACATCTTTTGCAACTGAAAAGAACAGTACACTAAATATAGCAATACTTCATAACCAAATCCGATATTACAGTTTTTTGCAAACTAATTTATTAAAATACTCAAATATTTAGTATTACAAACAATAAGATTTGGACAACATTTCGTACATTATTATATATTTGACCGTTACAAAGCAACTTAGTACAAGCACAAGTTATCCACAATAAATTGCATATCCTACGGGAGTACACTAGTCGAAGACAAGGAAATCTTTACGCCATTTATCTTTTTGGTGCAAGTTCACTGTAATGATCAAACCTATTGCATAAGAGTATGTCTGTTATTAGAAAAAAGAACAAAAAGTGTTTTTTTAAGCCAACAATACCAAAACTTCTAAAAAAGGAGCATCTGCACTTGGACTTTCAGAAAACAAATTAGAAGACGATAATATTGACATAGTAGCGAAATCCATTAATAAACAAAGTAGTCATTTAATTCAAACTTTGTAACCTGTGAATGAAACATTGCCAAACAAAGGCATAGTGCACAAAGGCACAAAGGCATAGTGCACTACAAACTCTCGACAACCCAGAGCAAACCACAACAGCAAAAGAAAAAAAAATATACTGTCCAAACAAATATGAAAGCCAACATAGCCTTACCAATGCCTAAGAAAAAACACTTCATTAGTCCTGACACTAACGTTCTGTTTGCTCAGCGTACTTGGAAGGAACTTCAATGAATACGATTTTTTGTTTGCTCGGTTTGCAGCCACATGATAAAAATGAATTCTAGATTCAAAGTGAAAGCTGTATGGTTCACAACAATCAGACCAAATGGGCCTAATTAAAAAAGATTACCCCAACCATGCCAACCATAGAGCTATACAACATTGAGATAGCATAGACAATAAAAATCAAAAATTAGACAGGTAAATGAAGTTGCAATATAGTAACAAAAAGCAGATCTAGATATGTTGAAATTTAAAGAGTACATTAATTAACTGTAAAATTATTTCAAATTAACAAACAATTTTAAATCATCCTAAATTAAAGTTGCCTCCATTAATAATTTTAGTTGCATTAGTCCAAAATAACATTTAAACTTATGAATTATTTCAAATTTGTGGTATGTGATAACTTATATGTACTTTGCTCCATCAAGAGGACCGCATCGAATTATCAATTACAAATTTTGGGGGTGCTTTGCTCCATTTTAAGAGTACCTGCTCTATTTTCAATAAACAGGTTTTCGATTGTAGTATATTATTAAATCAAATGAAAGAAATTTGCAATTGCCAACCATCGAACATAATAGGCTAGAGGCTCAAACAATCAGCTAGCACAATTGAATACAATAATTCAAGATCGAGAAGAAAAAAAAGCCAACTTCTACAGAACACTAAGGCAAACAAAACGCAGTTACACAGCCTACCTAATTATATTCAAAATCGAGAAAAAAACCAACTTCTACAAAACACTAAACAAACAATTTTTTTGTAATGAAGGACAGAAAAACAGACAGAAGGAGAACAAGTAACACACTTATTACTAGGGAAAGGTTACACGTAATGGAAATCAAAATTTTATGCTCAGTGACAATTGTTAAACAAGAATTCGCACCTGTTCAAGATGGAAGAAAATTCGATCATGTTAATGTTGGTTTCCAGTGATGGAGTCGCGGCTTCGTTGCTCTTGCAATCTGAATTTCGAAATATGGATTCATTCTCATCAGAATTGGAGTATCAACCGTCGCTGTTGAGTAGTCGAAGTTGTCATCGAGTAGCAGTCAGTTACTGTTTGGAATCGTGTTGCTCCTACGTTATGGTACGATGCTTGATTCTGCTCTAGAATTATTGCCGCATGATATTGATTACGTACTGGTGCCCTAGAATTTGTGCGGCCCAAAGTCGTCGCTTCTCTTGCTTTGTCAAAAGGTTGGCCATGAAAAGGGGAACAGCGATAGAGATGAAAACGTGCTCCATTCTATCTACTACTTCTAGCAATGGTTTTGTTTAGTGTAAGCTTTTTTGATGAGAAAGGAATTGGGGATCGAGTTTTTGAGGCGGCGTAAGTTTTTAGAAGAGAACATGAGAAGTCAGTGGCCCACGGAAGGCTCTAGAATTGTTTTAGAGCCAAATTTTCAGTTTTTCCGCCTTGAGTTTCATCCATTTGCGTTAACACAGACCGCCAGTTTTCCATCGTTCAACGTTTTTCTATTAGAAAAAAATAATAATATTACAAACTATTACAACTTTAGACTCTAGAGTAAACTATATGTGTCTCTATTTTCTCTCTGTCTTCCACCTAAGACTTGTCATATGATGCATTTTCAATTGTCTATCCAATTTAGTTATTTTCATGTAAATTGAACTACCAATACCAAAATTTAAAGAAGTAAAAATTTATAAATTAGAATTAATAAGTAAAATTTTATGCTAAATATAATATGAATTTCTTGAGAATTAAATTTTACTAAAATATTAAATATCACTTATTAATAATAGTTATTATTAATTATCACTAATTTTTTCTTAGTTATAATTGAATTTAAACTATTAAAAGTTAGTTATTATGTACGTATTATTGATTATTTACTATTAAATATTTAATAGTAATTATTAAATAAACTACTATTTATGAATAAAATCGTTTTAATTATTAATTACCAAAATTAATTACTAATATTAAATATTACTTATTATTTATTACTTCTTAATTATTCATATTAATGATTATTTCTTAATTATTTATTACTACAAATTAATTATTAATTATTTAATAATACTGATAACTTATTATTTAATATACTAGTTATTAATTTTAATTATTAAAAATTATTTACTAATTATTGATTATTTAATAGAAATTATTAATTATTATTATACTAATTACTAATTATAAAATGTTAATTGTTAAAACTGTTACTTATTACAACAGGTAAGAGTGAAAAGTTGTAATAGGCATTTATTACAACAGTCACAATAAAAAAGTTGTTAGAAATATGTTTATTACAACTTTAGTGAACTGACTGTTGTAAAAAACATTTATTACAACTGTGCATTTTCCACCGTTGTAAAATGAAAATTGTAATATGGTATTTTTGTTGTAGTGTGATAACAGAAGGTTGAAAATAGCAGGGAAGATTCTGAAAGGATAGGAAAGGAGGAAGTCTATAAACAATATAAAAGAAGAATACATCAGCAAGGAAACAACGACACTAAAAGGAACACAGAGAAGCACCTCCGAAAGCATTCCACGTGATACCGAAAGCTAGAAATAAGGGTAACCGGAGGCATATGATCTAAGACCTAAATAGAGAGAGGTAAGAGGCTATTAATTCCAACAGTAAGAAGTATCTTCAACATCATCGGAAGGCATCCCGGAAGCATACCTTTAATAGCTAAAGTAAGAGGCTAGAAGTAAGGCAAGAAGAAGCTATCTGTACTAAATGTCTCAGTACCGATACCAGTGGGCAAGACCTGCACCATATGGAACGAGCGTTGAGGGTAGAATAGGTGGAGAAAGAGAATAGTGATTGAAGATAAAGATGTGCACAGAAAGATGAAGGCAACTAAACCAATACCGACACCGAATTACATTCGACACCGACACCAAAGCTTTCTTGGTTCAGCACTGAAAGCCAAGCATGAAAGGAAGAAGAAGGTAAAGCCAACGCAGAAGCATATACAAAGCTTCAAAACCGAAACCAAGAAGTGCAGAAACTGACCGAACCTAATGGTCTGGAGCCGAAACCCTACCTTTGAAGATCAGAAGCAGCATCTCCTAAAAATAAGACCAGTATTCCGAAAGCAAGATAAGCCCGATAACAATTCTCAATATAGAAGGGCGGACGAAGTCTGTTAGCAACATTTTTCGTCTACACTGGAACTAGATTTGGCAATACATATGCGTTGAATCTTAATGACGGGTAGGTCTAGAGGGTATCAAAGATCAAATTGATTTCAACACATTAAAACGGGTCTCGCCGCTTTTAAGGTATTGGGACCTCTAGTCCGAAGGTTAGTTACTCTTCCCTTAAGGGGTGTGTATCATGCTTACGAGACTACAGGATCAACAATGACCTAAGAAAAGGGTTTTTTGATTTGTATCTTGCTGATACCTTTATGCAACAGTTACCCCTAGGCCTAGGTACAATAATGTACACTGTGTTGAAAGGAAAACAAGCTAATGATTCACGACCACCAGATTGTTAACCTAATGTAATACTCAACGGTTAAGGTGATACTACTACATCAAATCTAGCCTAAAGAAGGCATTGGTTGTGTTACTTATGGAACTGCGAGCTTACACCAGGCTCCCTTCTAGGGTTATGTCTCATTAGACTCACTATGGAAGCGTAAAGTCACATATTAAAGGTTCGAAAGGAAAAATTCATCGATTTTACACAAGGTCCTCTCCTTTTCCGAAAACCGATGTGATTAACCTTCCCATAAGAAAGGTTACTGTTATCTCCCTGTTTAAACATGACATACACAATATGATTATCGTGAAATGCTCAAGTCCCAGACTTCTCCTTTTAATTTATTTCTGATATATTACAAAGATTGTAGAAATCCTTAATTTGATTTATAAATTAGGATTTTCTCTGAGAGAAGAAAGTACAAAATTGATAAATGAGAAATCGGTCTCTAAAATGAGAACATTAGGCTCGTACTTATAGAAAATTGGGCCACCTTCTGTCACGGGATCAGCAGAAGCCTTTTCTGGTTGCTACAACCATGTGTTAGCCGCTTTCCCTTAGGGATTGCGATTGCTTTGCTTTTGACCGCTCTCCTTGGCAATTCTTGAAGATGTAACAAAGCCTTTAGAATGTTGTTCCAGCTCCTGGAGAGATGGTCTCGGTCTAAGAGTACCTCTTTGGCATTGTTTTCTGTCTTTCATGACAATACCAAGCTTGTTGGTATGGATAGCCTCGTGAAGAGGTGTTGGCTTTCATAGGTGTGCTTTCGGTCTTGTCCTCAGGTCCTGGTGTTTGTCTTTGTTCTCCAATTACTAGTGTTAGGGATCCGCCACCCCTTCTGGTAGCGACACTAAGCAAATTAATGTGAATATCCTTTCTTCCTAGAAGCTTTGCCTTGCTTTTAGTTTGATTCCGAAGTGGGTTTCGGCCTTTGAAACGATGCTTTCGAAGCATTTCTCTGTAACACCCCACCTCCGTTAAGGTCACTCACAAAGGGAATGCCTTAACTTTGGTGGAACGTTTGAGTAAACAGAACAGAAAATTTCAAGACAGATAAACAATACTTGAAATATTATATCTTTATTACACCGGAAAACAGAAACCAATATTGTTACATCTTTACCAAAAACCCGAGTACATATATATATCAGCCTTTTTCAAAACCATTAGAGTACAAAACTTTTAAAATCATAATCCCCACAGAACAGAAGCTATAAAGAGCCAAGCCATACTTCAAGTACTTCAAGCAGAAGGAATCCGGATCAAGCTAAAGTATTCCCTCCTTGGAAAACCTGTGGGGGAACGGAAGAAAAGAGGCGAAACAAACTAGGTCAGACATACGTCTGGTAAGTCCAGTAATGTTTAGCCAGTAAATAAATAAAGGTAAACATGGCAGGCATACAAAGTGGATAAGGGGATTCACGGTACAGATGGCAGGTATGACAGGACAAATAAGGTAAGATGTATGCTTCACTACAAACTACTCTGCACTATTACTAGTATAACAGGATTAGGTGTTACCCTAATGTCTAAACAGAAACAGAATAATAGGCCTTTACCACCCTAACAGAGACAGAAACGGAAACAGAATAATCCCTACGGAAACAGAATGTTAGAATTAGGTGCACACTAGTAAATGGGCCTTTACCAACCCAACAGATGGTACCACGCAGAAACTAACAGGTGTTACCACCCAACAGAAACAGACGGTACCCCACAGAACAGACAGAACTAAGTGTACCCTAATTCCTACCCCACGCGATCGGCTCCCTAATACATAAATACCCTGTGCCAGCCCTACAAAAGGGTGCATCATTCCCTAAAGTGGCAACCTTTGAATGACACAGACCTATTTATAGATGTCACGGCGTCTTACATCCTCAGAGGCAGACCAGGATCCATGCACGCACATGACCCGGTTGGAACGCACCATCAACACCCCTCACCATTATCAGAATGAACCGCTTATAATTAGTTCAGTAAGCATGCCCGGACCCTACCTACTGTTGGGTCATAGTTTTGATACCAGAAAGGGTTACTGACTAATATGGGTCCCACACAACAGATGACACAAGTAATTACCCATCCTAACCTTGTGTCCCCAGACTAACAGATTTCCGATTTCAAATTAACTTGTTTACAAGTTTCAGACATACAGAGTTCAGATTGACTAGTTCACAGATCAGACAATCAAGTTAACAAGTTTTCAGACTAACGGATCAGATGTACAGATTTAACAGACTTACAAATTTTCTAACTTTGTATTAGGCCTGCAGATTCACGAAACGGGTTGTAAAATTTATCAGTCCAGTTGGTTTAACCCTATCCACCCAACACGTTTTAGACATCATATTTATCTCAGATTTGCATTAATTAATTATTGAAATATCTAATCGTATTTCACATGCCACCCCAGGCACCCACTTAATTCCACATGCCACCCAAGGCACCCACTTAACCCCCTCATGTCCCTCTACATGCTTATCTGGTTAAGTGTTTCTTAATACATTAAGGCTGTAACCTTATAAAGACCTCTCACATTAGACTGCCATTTGTAGTAGCTGAATTTGCCAGGCGGGTCCGGGCAGTCTTACACCACAAAAGAGTCTAACCTCGTGTCTTTACAACTGTCACGTATTTAATTTATGCATAAGACCTCCCGCATTAGACTGGCTTTTGTGGCAGCTGGATTTGTCGGGCAGGTCTGGGTAGTCTTACACCACAAAAGAGTCTAACCTCGTGTCTTTACAACTGTCACGTATTTAATTTACGCCTAAGACCTCCCACATTAGACTGGCATTTGTGGCAGCTGGATTTGCCGGGCGGGTCCGGGCAGTCTTACACCACAAAAGAGCCTAACCTCGTGTGTAATAACCCTGAAAATACGGGCCAATTTAAAATTTTTAAATTGGTGATTTCAAAGGAATTTGAACAATTGAAATAGAACATTTCAATAAAATAGTGAATTAGAAATAGTGAGTCAGTTTGAAAATTTGAATTCAAACTTTGACTGACTGTGCAGGGTGGAAAATATAACGGATTTTAGCGAAACCAAAAATATCTAAATCTGTTAGTCAATACCTTTCAAACGAAACTGAAAAATCGAAGTTTCATAACGGGAATCAAAAGTTATGGCCGAATGAATTTTCAGAAAGGTCGCTATATAGAATATGTAGCCCTGGAAAATTAATATTTTGCGTACGACCTTGGAATTCGACGAAACCACTTTTGTTCGGTTCGGGATGTCAAACTATTGCTAGGTTTCAAATTTGTTAATTTTTGAAGCTAATATGTGAGCGTGGCAAAAGAAAATGCGTTTGGTCAATTTCTGTTAAATTGGATCGACCAGAAAATGGCCATTTTTCAAACGATTTCAAAATTCGACGAAACTAGTTTTGTTGGGACCGTAGCGTCAAAACATAGCTAGATTTATTTTTCTGGAATTTTTCGAATCAGTTTGTGGCCCTGGCAAATTGAAATGTGCGTTCAAAGTTAAAAATTAAATGTTTTATACTTTAATTTGAAAAATAACTGACTGTAACAGTCGAATTGGCCGACGAAACATATCCCATTGTGTCCGAAATGGGGGTATTTAGCTAGGGGCGACAGTCGTTGGGTTTGAAAAGGAGTTCGTTTGAGAAAACACTATTTAAAAATTTAATACAACCATCGACCAATCATATTTCTCCATTCATAAAAAAAATTAAAAAAAATCAGAAAACCCCCACGACCTCGACATCGACGACGGAAAAGCTCTCCCCCCTTCCCTGGCGATTTCCGATCGCCACAGCCCGAATCAGCCCTCCCCCAGTTCAACTTTTTGTAGTTCTCCTTCCCCTCTTCAAATCCATATAAGGAGCTCCCCCTATCGTTGCTTCTACGTCGAGATATCCCCCTCCAAAGTTCCGACCTTTAAACCGCCGCCGCCGCCGATCCCGACCACCGAACGCCACCAAACCGCAGCGCGCCTGTAGCCCTCTCCTCCCTCTTCCACGTCCAACTCGCTGATCTTCCCCTCGTGCCTCGGTTCTCGCGAAAACTGCAAACCTAGTTTTGAACCTTCGGGAAAGGTGAGTTCTATTTGATCTTTACACTTTGAAAAATCATATCTTTTTGGTGTGTTGACAAAATACGATGAAACAGGAAACATCGGGACCGCAAGGAAGCTCTCTACCCAATAGAAGAAGCCGCGAATTTTTCTGACATCGTGTCTATTTTTAGCGAAGTAACAAACCAATGTGAGAAATCTAAATTAAATAAATTTGAATGGAAAATGTCGTGTATAAATTATATTAGCGAAATATAAATTACACACGTGTTGTATACCTTATGTACATGCGTAGTGTGAACTATATAAGCGAAGTATGAATTTTACATGCATAGAATAATTGATATATGTGTTGAAATGCAAGTGAAATATAGCGATTATATATATATATATATATATATATATATACACACACTCCCCTCGTCCACAAACCATGGACGATATTTATTGTTGTGAATTGGTGTGAAATATTGGATGAAAAATACGAATGGTTGAATAATTGTTTGTGGTTGATATTGTTTGGTTGTGGTTGAAAAATACCCATTGGTGATTGAAATGAATTGGAAATATTTGTGGAAATAAAAATAAACATGCCACCTGCGTGCGAATTAGATGCATGAATCCCCATTGTCAAAAACCGCGAGGTTTTAAGGTAGAGCGAGGAGCCGTACTAGGGACGGTGCCGGTTTTAACTACCCTGCCGTTATGCTGCCGAAATTTTGAATAATCTTTGTGTGTTAGAATAATTTTCATATGTTGAAATTATTTTCATGCGTTGAAATTAAAGTCATATGATGAAACTATATCCATGTGTGGAAATGTTCATGCGTTGAAAAGTGATGTGTGAAAATTAAATTCATTTGTGAATGAATGAAGTGTTTAAACGATAAAAATCACCTTTTTAAATATATATGAAGTAAGAAAAATATTCGCCATATATATAAATAGTTTTAACAATAAAAATCCTATCTTTCTTATACGAACAACATAAATAAAATATCCATGTGTGGAAATGCTCATGTGTTGAGAAGTGTGTGTAGTGGAAATGTTCAAGTGTTGAATAAAAAGATCGAACAATAAGAAAATACATTTTTATTGAAGCTATGAAGTGTTGAAAACATCCATTTGTCGAATAAATACTTTAAATGATAAGAATATCATTTTTTATCATATATGTGATATGCTAGAGATATGCGGACGCTGAAATAAATATTTGTGAAAGAAATATTATTTTTAACATGCATAGGAACTAAATAAAATAGTCATGTGTTAGAATCTATTTTAGTTCGCCAAAATTATCATCTTTGAAATGTGAAGTGTTAAAAATAGCCACTTGTTCAAATAAATGTGCATGAGCTGAAATATACATTAATTAGCTAATGATATGATTTTAGCCTATGCTTGCAACATTAGAATGAATGGTGTTTTTAAACCAAAGTAAATTGAATATGAAGTCGAATGGAAAATGATAAGTGATAAAAATGGTATATATGTACATGCATATTTATTGAACAGGTTATAACAAAGGGGCTAGAAAAGAGGAATAAAGTTTTGTGCCCGACAAATAGGTACACATTTACTGTTTTGTTTGGGTGATGATTTTATGAGCATGTTGGCTAGCCGCTTGGCCTTTTTCTTTTTTGACATGAGACGCCCGTGTTGCTATTTGGGAATTTTCCCAGCCCTTCCCGTACAAAGGAGGTTATGGCGAAATTTTCCAAAATTTAAAGGCGTTAGTGAAATAATTGAAGTGAAAACGATGTAGGAATTTTTGAATGAACTATATTTATATAAATATAAAAATATAAATAAAATTAAAACGAAACGTGGCCGTGCAGTTCGTGTTTTGAAACCGTGATTTCAAATAACTAGTGCGCGAAATCCGACCATTGGATTTTCCTGAAACCGCAACCGTTGGGTTCGCCTTGGAAATATCTTTCCAACGGCACCAACTTTGTGAAGATCCGACGGTTGGATATTCTGGAATGTTTAATTCAAATCTGAAAAAAAAAAACAGCGCCAGAAATGATTATATTTATATATATATATATAAAAATATAATTAAATTAAATCGAATAACGACGCTGCAGTTCGTAAATTGAAATCGTAACTTTAAATAGCTAGTGTGGAAGATCCGACCGTCAGATTTTCTCAAAACTGAAACCGTTGGATTCGTTTTGAAATGACCTTCCTAATGATATAAAATTTGTGAAGATCCAACAGTAAGATTTTCAGATAGGTGTAAAACAAAATTAGTGAAAAGCAGCGCCAGTGCATCGGCATGACCTGAAACGTCGTTTAATTAAATATGGCCATTTTAAATTAATTAAAAATGGCGATATATCGTTATAAAATACTATAGACGATATAGAGTGAAAATAATCCCATTTTGTTGTGTTTGCTTGATATGTGATGGTTGAATGTATTTAACATGAGAATTATAACTAAAGAACTGAAATGTGAATGTTGAATAGTCCAACCATGTGATTAATTGATATGAAAATCTAAATATACGTGGGTTATTTGAAAAGGCCGAGTTTATCTCATTTCAAATAATCGATCGACGTTGAGAAGTCGAAGAGTCGAAGACGGTTGAAGACCGATGATCTCCACATTGGATGGAAGGGCGCTACCGATGCTCGTGATTGGAGTAGCTACCATGAAGGAACTGAAGTAGTAGCCATGCAAACATACTGTTGATTGTACGGATATGCGAGGAATTGGTGCCTCCGGTTTCGTTCAGACCCAGAACGGACTTGTAAATGGACTGTGTGTCTGACATTGGATTTTGTTCTGTGTTGATTGATCTCTGTTAAATATATATCTGTTTGTCGGCGGAGAATTTATTCTCTTGCTTAACGCCCTTCTCTGATACGTACGAGCTCAGAGATTATGTATTGACAGAAATCAGTCGCATGGAGTGGATTGCCTGTGTGGCACGCCTAAGTGGCATGTGATCAAGGCTTCTATTGCAAAGCAAAGTCTTGTGGTTGATGATCAAAGCATGGTCTGTGTGACGTAGCTTTGTGTATGATGTGAATTCGCGAGCCTCACACCTCGGTATGAGTCAAAAACGGGAGACGGACCGCTGGGAGAACACGACGTTTCTTTCTAGCTATGGTGGTGTCAGTGACCTACCAGCCCTGACATTATATATACTTTTCACCTGTGTGGTTGTTGGAATGTGAGGCGCCTCGATTATAGGTCTGTAAGGACCGGGAAACGTGTGTTCAGGAATAACTATTCCTCAAAAGTAAGAGAGGACCGGCCCTGCCGATTCCAAGGATCATAGTGGGGTACTGGGACATTTGCTAGAGTGTATCGAACGGAGAGGAGCTTGCCCCTTGCCTCGACTCATGAAGGAATCCAATTTCCAATACGAAATATGCGAATGTGATTGTATTACTTGTATGGCGACATGATATATGGTACCCATGCCATCTAGGATTGATATTTATGATTGAGTTTGCTTTTGAAACATATATGCACTAGTAATAATATCAAACACTTTTGTTTTATACGTATGAAGCATTTTTGGCCATTATAAGTTAAAACTCTATCCTCCGGCTTGCATTGCATTGTGTGATGGGACCTGAGTCTTATAATGGCTTCATTTTATAAAAAAACATTGCGATGATTTAATCATTTACTTTATTTCATGCACTAGCACTCATTGGAGTAAACACGTTCCGCGAAAGTGGCGTGGTCCTTTGATTTGCCTTATTATTGTTGTTAATAAGTTAAGTAGATTTCTCATACCAGTCCCATGACTGACTCGTAGTTTGTTTCACCTTGCAAACTCGGGTGCCCTCATTTTCACACGGGCAGCCTAGTTACAGGTTTCTGACGCACCTTTTGATTCATGGCGAGGCTTGACTACACCGTGCTGACTTGGATTTTCTCCGCCATTATTGTATCTATATTATGATTCCGCCGTTGGCGATGTAGACTGATATTTATTTTGTGTACTCTTTATGTATGATTCCGCCTCAGGCGATGGTGATTGATTATGTATCATTATGCACTAAGTTGTATCATGTACTGTGCTTCTCTGATGTGATGATATCTATATGATTTCGCTGTCATATGTGTGTAAATTATTCTATTTTTTGTTTACGCTATTATTTGTGACCTGCTAATGATGATTAATGTGTTATATTCCAATGATTATCCTTAACTCCGTGTCACGGGGTCTTGGGATCGTCACAGCTGGTATCGGGCCTTTGGTTAACCTTAGTTCTGGAGTCTAACACATTAAACACTTCGTCAAAATAGAATCAGTAGTATTCTAAGGCGAGTCGCTCATTAGAGATAGGACTAGTAAAGTCCAAGAATGAGCCGAGCAGAATAGCAAAAACAATTTGATCAGTCCATCGTTATCTTTCCGTAAATTTTTTGCTTAATCATGCAATAGACTATCATTTCTGTTAGCTGACTCTTTTCTTGCTTATACAGAATTTGACAAATGGCTACCAGAGCAGCCGCTGCTAGAGGAGGCCGTGCCCGCCGAGGCCGAGGAAGGGGAGAAGCCCCAGTTCAAGAAGGACCTTTGATACAACCTCCAGCCACTCAATACTTCGAGCTAGACCGTGTAGCTAAGAGATACAAAATATTAGGAGGCAAGACCTTCTCGGGTACTGGCACCGTAATAGAGGCCCTTGCATGGCTCAAAACAT
Source organism: Allium sativum (assembly GCA_030737875.1). Lineage (NCBI taxonomy): Eukaryota > Viridiplantae > Streptophyta > Magnoliopsida > Asparagales > Amaryllidaceae > Allium > Allium sativum. The sequence continues at coordinate 117,873,671 of CM060923.1, forward strand.
GCGAGAAAATTCTTGAAGGCCTAAGGCTTGGAGACGAAGATAAAGCTATTATGGGCGCCTGGCTTATGCAGGAACAAGCTGAACTATGGTGGGAATCTCTCACCGCCGGGAATAGAGAAGCTGGAAGAACATGGGATGGATTCAAAGAACTCTTCAAGGAGAAATATGTCCCAGAACAAGCCCTAGAGCGAATGCACGATGACTTCGCCAACCGCCAGCAGGGAGATCTTTCCGTGCAGGATTATCTGAATAAATTTACACTGTTATCACCCTATGCTCCGGAGCTCGTCGCCACTGCAAAGTCCAAAAATAAGAGGTTTATCCTTGGGCTAAGGCGACAGTATCATGATAGAGCCATGGCCCATGTCAAGCTGGAATTCAACGAACTGGTGGAAATGACATGTAACTACGAAGACCTTGACCATAGGCATTTGGAGCAGGATCGCGCTAAAAGCCAATCCGGAAACAAACGCAAGCCTGCAGCAAATCAAGCTGAGTCAAGCCAAGCAGCATCTTCAAACCCTCAGACTAGCAAGCCGCCGAGAGGAAATTGCTTTAACTGTGGCAAAGCTGGGCACTACTCTAATGTGTGCACAGCCCCGAAGAGGCAGAAGACAAATTCACAAGGTTCAAGCCAGGGTTCTCAAAACCCTCGCTCCTGCTTTAATTGCTGCAAGACCGATCATCTAGTCAAAGACTGTCCTTTGCTGAAGAAAGCTACAGTAGCTCACGTCTATGACGGGTCGAGCCCGCCAGCTGCTTCCGATGGAGCAGGTAAACCCGATGTTTTGGGAGGTACCCTTACAATTAAAAATATTCCTGTTTCTTTATTGTTTGACACAGGTGCATCGCGTAGTTTTATTGCTAATAACACAATGCACAAATTAAAGTTAAAATAGAGAAAGCTTAAAGAATCGGTTGAAGTACATAACCCGATAGGGGGTCCTATTACCCTCGGTTCGTGTTGTAAGGTGCCTACTTCTTTCTCCCGATACCAGTTTCCTTTCAATTTAATCGTTATGGATTTTCCCGAATTGGATATCATCCTCGGGTTGGATTGGTTAACGAAATACGAAGCCGAAGTGAATTGTGCAGAAAGAATCTTTAAAATTTGAACGAAGCTTGGATATATTACGGTACCCTGTCATGGTTCGAATCCAAATAAAGAAGAATTTTGGTCGGTATTAGAACTTATCCCCACTTCCATAGAAAAGATTCCTATTGTTAGAAACTATGCGGATGTGTTTGAAGAAGTTGAAAACTTACCTCCGCAAAGAGAAATAGAATTCCGAATCGATCTAATTCCCAATGCCAGACCAGTGGTACATCCAATTCGCAGAATGACTCCGAAGTAAAAAGAAGAATTAGGCGATCAAACTCATCAACTGTTGTGGAAGGGTCTAATCAGACCTAGTTTTTCTAATTGGGGTGCAGCTGTAGTGTTTGTCCCAAAGTCAGACGGTACTCTTCGATTATGCGTTGATTACTGAGACCTCAACAAACAGACGCTCAAAAATAAATATCCATTACCCCGCATCGATGATTTGCTAGACCAATTGAATGGGGCGAAAGTATTTTCCCGAATGGACCTAGCTACAGGTTTTCATCAATTGAGAATAGCAAAAGAGTGTGTTCCTTTGACAGCTTTCAGAGGTCCAGACATATTTTATGAATGGTTCGTAATGTTGTTTGGCCTGTGCAATGCTCCAGCATACTTTGTCGATCTAATGAATAGAGTGTTTAGGGGAGTTCTGAATAAATTTGTCCTTGTATTCATCGATGATATTTTAATCTACTCCAAATCAAAACCCGAGAATGAAAAACACTTAGAACAAGTATTGGAGATTCTAAGAAAGAACGTCTTCAAAGCCAAATTCTCTAAATGTGCCTTCTGGCAAGAAGAAGTCAAATTTCTTGGCCATGTCGTGTCAGAGAAAGGGATTTCTGTTGACCCAAGCAAAATAACAGCGATTCAAGACTGGAAACAACCCACTACTACCACAGAGGTTAGAAGTTTTACGGGGTTAGCTAGCTATTATCGAAAGTTCGTTAAGGATTTTTCAAGGATATCCGGTCCGTTAACAAAGCTCACTAAGAAACATGAGAAGTTTAAGTGGACTTCTGACTGTGAAGAAGCTTTCCAGTAATTGAAATCGAAACTGACCACTGCTCCGGTGTTAACTATTATTGATGGCAATCAGGATTTAACGGTTTGGACAGATGCTTCTATTAGAGGTCTTGGTGCAGTGTTAATGCAAAGAGGCCAAGTAGTCGCTTATGCAAGCCACCAACTGAAACCACCTGAGAAGAATTATGTGACTCATGATCTTGAGTTGCTAGCCATCGTTTTTGCATTGAAAATTTGGAGGCATTATTTATTGGGCGAGAATTTTATACTGTACACAGATCATCAATCATTGAAGTATTTATACACCTAGAAAGATCTGAATTTGAGACAGCAGCGTTGGCTAGAATTTCTTGTAGCGTATGATCTTGATATCCTGTATACGCCGGGGAAGGCTAATGTTGTGGCGGATGCGCTTAGTAGAAAAACCGCAATCATTGCCAATCTTATAATTACCCCTAGCTTGATCGATAAGATAAGTGCTCTCCAGAAGAATGATTATTTCATTCAAAGGATCAAAGGTAGAATCCAGAAGGGAGAGCCCTCAAGTTTTCAGGTAGATAAAGAAGAAGTTCTGAGACTGAATGGGAGAATATGTGTTCCCAACATTCCTCTGCTCAAAAGAGAAGTGATGGATGAATGCCATAAATCCAAATTTTGCATCCATCCTGGGGTGAGTAAAATGTACAACGATATCAAACGCACTTTCTGGTGGAAGGCAATGAAAAGGGATATTTCTCTGTATGTTAGCAGATGTCCTACTTGTCAATTGGTCAAGAGCGACCAACAGAAGCTAGCTGGATTGTTGCAACCGATGGAAGTCCCAAGTTTGAAATGGGAACGGATTTCCATGGATTTCATAGACGTCTTGCCGCGAACCAGGAAAGGTAATGACAGCATTTGGGTAATCGTAGATCGCTTCATGAAGACTGCCCATTTTATACCTGTCAGATCCAATAGAACCGCTCAAAGTCTAGCGCAGATATATTTCAAAGAAATTGTTAAGCTACATGGAATTCCCATCAGCATAGTCAGTGATAGAGATCCCCTATTTACTAGCAAATTCTGGGAGGCTTTCCAAACAGAATTGGGAACAAAACTGAATATGAGCACCGCTTATCACCCTCAAACAGATGGCCAAACTGAGCGGGTGAATAGAATACTAGAAGATTTATTACGGGCTTGTATAATTGATTTTGGTGGGTCATGGGAAGATCATTTGCATTTGGCAGAATTCTCATATAACAATAGGTATTAAGCAAGTTTGGGAATGTCGCCATTTGAAGCATTATATGGCAGACCCTGCAGATCTCCAGCATGTTGGGTAGAACCTGGCAATAGACTTGTGTTAGGGCCCGATATGATTAGAGAAGCATCTGATAAAGTCGACTTCATCAAAAAACGTTTGAGAACCGCCCAAAAGCGACAGAAAAGTTATGCAGATTCGAGAAGAAGAGATTTGACATTTGCTGTTGGTGACCATGTTTATTTGAAAGTTTCTCCGATGAGAGAAGTAATCAGATTTGGAAAAACTGGGAAGTTGGCACCGAGATTTATTGGTCCCTTTCCTATAATCGAACGAATTGGAACTCTTGCTTATAGGGTTCAATTACCAGATTGGTTGCCTGGAGTGCACGATGTATTTCACATATCATAACTTAGAAGACATGTGCATGATCCGGATCTTGTTGTAGAAGAAGCAGCGCAACAGGATGTAGACATAACTCCAGAATTAACACTCAGAAGAGAGCCATTAAAGATTGTTGGCAAAGAAACTAGAGAACTAAGAAGCAAAAAGGTTCATTTAGTTAAAGTGTAGTGGAGCAGTGATCCTAGAGACTGTACTTGGGAGACTGAGGAAAGCATTAAGCAAGCTTACCCCAAATGCAGAGTGGATATCTCTGACTAACTCCGGTGCAAGGTACCTTTACAATACTTTGCATTTACATTTTGTTTCCTACTTTACTGTTGTTTCCTTTTTGAGGACGAAAAGTTTTAAGTGCGGGACTAATAACCCGGAAAATATGGGCCAATTTAAAATTTTTAAATTGGTGATTTCAAAGGAATTTGAACAATTGAAATAGAATATTTCAATAAAATAGTGAATTACAAATAGTGAGTCAGTTTGAAAATTTGAATTCAAACTTTGACTGACTGTGCAGGGTGGAAAATATAACGGATTTTAGCAAAACCAAAAATATATAAATCTGTTAGTCAATACCTTTCTAATGAATCTGAAAAATCGAAGTTTCATAATGGGAATCAAAAGTTATGGCCGAATGAATTTTCAGAAAGGTCGCTATATAGAATATGTAGCCCTGGAAAATTGATATTTTGCATACGACCTCGGAATTCGACGAAACCACTTTTGTTGGGTCCGGGATGTCAAACTATTGCTAGGTTTCAAATTTCATAATTTTTGAAGCTAATATGTGAGCGTGGCAAAAGAAAATGCGTTTGGTTAATTTCTGTTAAATTGGATCGACCAGAAAATGGCCATTTTTCAAACGATCTTAGAATTCGACGAAACTAATTTTGTTGGGACCGTAGCATCAAAACATAGCTAGATTTATTTTCTGGAATTTTTCGAATCAGTTTGTGGCCCTGGCAAATTGAAATGTGCGTTCAAAGTTAAAAATTAAATGTTTTATACTTTAATTTGAAAAATAACTGACTATAACAGTCGAATTGGCCGACGAAACATATCCCATTGTGTCCGGAATAGGGGTATTTAGATGGGGGCGACAGTCGTTGGGTTTGAAAAGGAGTTCGTTTGAGAAAACACTATTTAAAAATTTAATACAACCATCGACCAATCATATTTCTCCATTCATAAAATAAATAAATAAATATCAGAAAACCCCCCCGACCCCGACATCGACGATGGAAAAGCTCCCCCCCTTCCCTGGCGATTTCCGATCGCCACAGCCCGAATCAGCCCCTCCCCCAGTTCAACTTTTTGTAGTTCTCCTTCCCCTCTTCAAATCCATATAAGGAGCTCCCCCTATCGTTGCTTCTACGTCGAGATATCCCCCTCCAAAGTTCCGATCTTTAAACTGCCGCCGCCGCCGATCCCAACCACCGAACGCCACCAAACCGTCGCGTGCCTGTAGCCCTCTCCTCCCTCTTCCACGTCCAACTCCCCAATCATCCCCTCGTGCCCCGGTTCTCGCGAAAACCGCAAACCTAGTTTTGAACCTTTGTGAAAGGTGAGTTCTTTTTTATCTTTACACTTTGAAAAATTATATCTTTTTGGTGTGTTGACGAAATTCGATGAAACAGGAAACATCGGGACCGCAAGGAAGCTCTCTACCCAATTGAAGAAGCCGCGGATTTTTATGACATCATATCTATTTTTAGCGAAGCAACAAGCCAATGTGAGAAATCTAAATTAAATAATTTTGAATGGAAAATGTCGTGTATAAATTATATTAGCGAAATATAAATTACACACGTGTTGTATACCTCATGTACATGCGTAGTGTGAGCTATATAAGCGAAGTATAAATTTTACATGCATAGAATAATTGATATATGTGTTGAAATGCAAGTGAAATATAGCGATTATATATATATATATATATATATATATGTACTCCCCTCGTCCACAAACCATGGACGATATTTATTGTTGTGAATTGGTGTGAAATATTGGATGAAAAATACGAATGGTTGAATAATTGTTTGTGGTTGATATTGTTTGGTTGTGGTTGAAAAATACCCATTGGTGATTGAAATGAATTGGAAATATTTGTGGAAATAAAAACAAACATGCCGCCTGCGTGCGAATTAGATGCATGAATCCCCATTGTCAAAAACCGCGAGGTTTTAAGGTAGAGCGAGGAGCCGTACTAGGGACGGTGCCGGTTTTAACTACCCTGCCGTTATGCTGCCAAAATTTTGAATAATCTTTGTGTGTTAGAATAATTTTCATATGTTGAAATTATTTTCATGCGTTGAAATTAAAGTCATATGATGAAACTATATCCATGTGTGGAAATGTTCATGCGTTGAAAAGTGATGTGTGAAAATTAAATTCATTTGTGAATGAATGAAGTGTTCAAACAATAAAAATTACCTTTTTAAATATATATGAAGCAAGAAAAATATTCGGCATATATATAAATAGTTTTAACAATAAAAATCCTATCTTTCTTATATGAACAACATAAATAAAATATCCATGTGTGGAAATGCTCATGTGTTGAGAAGTGTGTGTAGTGGAAAAGTTCAAGTGTTGAATAAAAAGATCGAACAATAAAAAAATACATTTTTATTGAAACTATGAAGTGTTGAAAACATCCATTTGTCGAATAAATACTTTAAATGATAAGAATATCATTTTTATCATATATGTGATATGCTAGAGATATGCGAACGTTGAAATAAATATTTGTGAAAGAAATATTATTTTTAACATGCATAGGAACTAAATAAAATAGTCATGTGTTAGAATCTATTTTAGTTCGCCAAAATTATCATCTTTGAAATGTGAAGTGTTAAAAATAGCCACTTGTTCAAATAAATGTGCATGAGCTGAAATATACATTAATTAGCTAATGATATGATTTTAGCCTATGCATGCAACATTAGAATGAATGGTGTTTTTAAACCAAAGTAAATTGAATATGAAGTTGAATGGAAAATGATAAGTGATAAAAATGGTATATATGTACATCCATATTTATTGAACAGGGTATAGCGAAGGGGCTAGAAAAGAGGAATAAAGTTTTGTGCCCGACAAATAGGTACACATTTACTGTTTTGTTTGGGTGATGATTTTATGATCCTATTGGCTAGCCGCTTGGCTTTTCCTTTTTCTTTTTGACATGAGACGCCCGTGTTGCTATTTTGGAATTTTCCCACCCCCTCCCGTACAAAGGAGGTTATGGCGAAATTTTCCAAAATTTAAAGGCGTTGGTGAAATAATTGAAGTGAAAACGATATAGGAATTTTTGAATGAACTATATTTATATAAATATATAAATATAAATAAAATTAAAACGAAACATGACCGTGCAGTTCGTGTTTTGAAACCGTGATTTCAAACGACTAGTGTCGGAAATCCGACCATTGGATTTTGCCGAAACCGCAACCGTTGGATTCGCCTTGGAAATATCTTTCCAACAGTCCCAACTTTGTGAAGATCCGACGGTTGGATATTCTGGAATGTTTAATTCAAATCTGAAGAAAAACAGCGCCAGAAACGATTATATATATATATATATAAATATAATTAAATTAAATCGAATAACGACGCTGCAGTTCGTAAATTGAAATCGTAACTTCAAATGGCTAGTGTGGAAGATCCGACCGTCGGATTTTCTCAAAACTGAAACCGTTGGATTCGTTTTGAAATGACCTTCCTAATGATATAAAATTTGTGAAGATCCAACGGTTAGATTTTCAGATAGGTGTAAAACAAAATTAGTGAAAAGCAGCGCCAGTGCATCGGCACGACCTGAAACGTCGTTTAATTAAATATGGACGTTTTAAATTAATTAAAAATGGCGATATATCGTTATAAAATACTATAGACGATATAGAGTGAAAATAATCCCATTTTGTTGTGTTTGCTTGATATGAGATGGTTGAATGTATTTAACATGAGAATTATAACTAAAGAACTGAAATGTGAATGTTGAATAGTCCAACCATGTGATTAATTGATTTGAAAATATAAATATACGTGGGTTATTTGAAAAGGCCGAGTTTATCTCATTTCAAATAATCGATCGACGTTGAGAAGTCGAAGAGTCGAAGACGGTTGAAGACTGACGATCTCCACATTGGATGGATGGGCGCTACTGATGCTGGTGATTGGAGTAGCTACCATGAAGGAACTGAAGTAGTAGCCGTCCAAATATACTGTTGATTGTACGGATATGCGAGGAATTGGTGCCTCCGGTTTCGTTCAGACCCAGAACGGACTTGTAAATGGACTGTGTGTCTGACATTGGATTTTGTTCTGTGTTGATTGATCTCTGTTAAATATATATCTGTTTGTCGGCAGAGAATTTATTTTCTTGCTTAACGCCCTTCTCTGAGACGTACGAGCTCAGAGGTTATGTATTGACAGAAATCAGTCGCATGGAGTGGATTGCCTGTGTGGCACGCCTAAGTGGCATGTGATCAAGGCTTCTGTTGCAAAGCAAAGTCTTGTGGTTGATGATCAAAGCATGGTCTGTGTGACGTAGCTTTGTGTATGACGTGAATTCGCGAGCCTCACACCTCGGTATGAGTCAAAAACGGGAGACGGACCGCTGGGAGAACACGACGTTTCTTTCTAGATATGGTGATGTCAGTGACCTACCAGCCCTGACATTATATATACTTTTCACCTGTGTGGTAGTTGGAATGCGAGGCGCCTCGATTATAGGTCTGTAAGGACCGGGAAACGTGTGTTCAGGAATAACTAATCCTCAAAAGTAAGAGAGGACCGGCCCAGCCGATTCCAAGGATCATAGTGGGGTCCTGGGACATTTGCTAGAGTGTCTCGAACGGGGAGGAGCTTGCCCCTTGCCTCGACTCATGAAGGAATCCAATTTCCAATACGAAATATGCGAATGTGATTGTATTACTAGTATGGCGACATGATATATGGTACCCATGCCGTCTAGGATTGATATTTATGATTGAATTTGCTTTTGAAACATATATGCACTAGTAATAATATCAAACACTTTTGTTTTATACGTATGAAGCATTTTTGGCCATTATAAGGTAAAACTCTATCCTCCGGCTTGCGTTGCATTGTGTGATGGGACCTGAGTCTTATAATGGCTTCATTTTATAAAAAGCATTGCGATGATTTAATCATTTACATTATTTCATGCACTAGCACTCATTGGAGTAAACCCGTTCCGCGAAAGTGGCGTGGTCCTTTGATTCGCCTTATTATTGTTGTTAATAAGTTAAGTAGATTTCTCATACTAGTCCCATGACTGACTCGTAGTTCGTTTCACCTTGCAAACTCGGGTGCCCTCATTTTCACACGGGCAACCTAGTTACAGGTTTCTGACGCACCTTTTGGCTCATGGCGAGGCTTGACTACACCGTGCTGCCTTGGATTTTCTCCGCACTAGTACAAAACTGATTATTTGCGTCGCCTTATTTGCGACTGTTTAGCTAAAAACAGTAGCACATATGATTATGTGCGACTGTTTTAGTTACAAACCGTAGCAGGTTGCCAAGAAATTAATTTAGAACACAACTTTGCAACGGTTTTATATAAAAACAGTAGCATATATTTATAATTTGCGACGGTTATATTTAAATCTGTGGCAAATGAAATGGGGTTGGCATCGCTGAATTTTCATGCTGTGGTTAAATATGAAGCGGTCGCTAATTAATCACGGGCAGAAAAAGCTAAAGCCTCCAATACAGTAAGTGCGGGCATATTAAAATGCCCTTAACGTTATTTCAAAAACTACCCAAAAGATTCACTGAACACATGTAGATTTAGAAGGAAAATTAACAGTAAATCATTTCTCTTTCCCCCTGATTCAAACCCTAAGGAAAACTACGGAATCAAATTTTGCAATTCAGATCCAATCCCTAATTTTCAGAGAAACTTTGACCTGAAGGAATCCCTAATTTTCAAAAGAGCTTCGCACGATCTGAAGGAGAGTCACGAGTCTCTCAATCCGAACAGTTCCCTTCAAGTGAATGCGTATCTCTTGAAGATTGAAGGCACTTACTGTACAAAGGCAACAGATTGTTCTATGCATAGTAAGTTTAATTTTATTTTTAAGCTTCTACTGTTTTAGAAATTTCAGAAGAGATTAAATGTTATAATAGAGTTAAATGGGGTATGAGATGTTTGTTTGGTTTTTTATATTCACTTATAGTTGATTTTACTATTAATATGAATATATATATTTCGGAACAGCAATAATGAAGCTCACAATCTGTTTTAATCATCCTGACTATAGTTATTACAGAGTTAATCAATGTTCTAATTTGTGAAAGTTAAGTTCCCAAATAGCTTTTTCTCTCTATGAGCAAAAATTTGTTTCTTTCCTAAGTTGTTGATTGCTTTTTTTTTCAAATACGTTATGCAAGTAGAGAAGCTGTGGAAACTCTTTATATTGAAAGATTATTAATGATTTTCTTTTCTGCTTTAGCACATGAAGCATGCAACATAAAAGTAACTGAATTTATTTGGTACGAAATATTTATCATTTGTTTCTATTTGCAATGTTAAACACTCTAGTGATAATATGGAAGCATGCTTTAGTTTTAATACTCTAGTCATTGAGTAGTTCAGGGTATGCTAGTATACGATATGAAATTAAAATTGTTTACTTATTTTAGTGTTTCATCATGTGACACATTATAGCTAGTTACAAATTATGTGTCATATTAACATATGTTTTTGAATTACTCTACAAAGTTAATAATTAATTTGAAGAAAGATAAAAAATATGTTGGGTGAAGTTGGTTGCAACTGGTTGTGTAGTTTATGAATAGTATTTGAAAATGTGTGGTGAAATGGTGAAAATGTGTTTTGGTATGGTTTGAAAATCTACGTGATTGATCATTGATGATAGTTGATGGTGTGAAAATATGTGTACGAGTAAAAGTGATGATGGCAGTAACGTGTGAGGTGATCTGGTCATGGTTGTATGTAGTCGGAGGTTGGTCTGAAATAAGTGTGAAGGGAGGGAAGCTCAAGTGGTTCGCGAGTTTGAATTTAAATGCCAGTGAACGGTACAGTATGATGGGTTAGCGGACTATGGTGATATGGAAGATAATGGGTTATGGCAGGTTTGGCAGAGAGAGATGAACAGCAGTTGTGCTGAATGCTAGTTGTTGTAATGGTGAAATAGATTGCAAAAAAAAATAAAAAATAGAATAGATTTTTTTATAAAAGATATCGAATGTAAACGCTGGAAAACAATTTGAGTTTGAAATGTAAAATCAGTTTGGTGGAAGATGTTGAATGTGTAACGTGTACAAAAAACTAGCTTACTGTAGGATAGTGAAAAACAATGCACGTAACAAGTAGTACCAAAACTAAGAAACACTGAAAACTAATTGAGGGATTTTTTAGCTTTTGCCATTCTCCTAGTAACAGAAGGATCTGATATTTGTACTTATTTGGAAGTAGGTTTCTTCTTGGAGGGAGTTGTGGAAGTTGACAAAGGAATAGTAGAAAGAGGGGTAAAGTTGGACAAACCATTTATGGTACCTTAGTGGGTGTAAGGAGAAAGACTTAGGGTTTGCAACGGAGTAGAAGAAGGGGACTACAAACAGGTAGAAAGGAGTTACTTCGAGAGGAAGAAAGTTGCATTGGAAATTTAAAGAGGGACTAATCAAAGCACTAGGATCAGGTAATGGCCGAATTGGTGCATTTAATTGGGCAACGGTGGTCATTGATTGCTCAGATTAAAATAGATGCAGTATTTCTTTTTGTAAAAGATCAAAAAAAGTTCCATCAGGTTGACTTTTTGACTGGCTTAAGTTGGTGGATGGTGATGAGGGTAGGTGGGAAAGGTTTACATCTTTAAAGATTCCTCAGCTTTAGTAATGGCCGAGTCTTTTTTTTTAGTATCACGTTTGGCATTTTGTTTTGTCATATTGACTCTATTATTCCCTTTAAATTGAGAAGCACTTAATGAATGTTTGAAGGCTCCATACTTTTGCTCTCTATTAGCTCTTTCCAAACAATTTTTGTAATGTTGGCTTAATACTTTTTTTCCTACTTCTCGTCTTCTCTTAAGATTTTCGTTTTCCAACGTAAATTCCACTTATTTTTTGGGCTAAATTTCTTGTTTGTTTTTCTTCTTCATTTTTTGTCTCAGTTTTTTCATCACAAAATAACAATGATTAGAAATGTACATCTACTACTTATTCTTTTTTGCCTAATAAAATCGGCTAGTGCGCCATTAGGTAAATGCATAACATAGTTTCAAGTATTTTGTCAGAAAACAATAATTGCTTAATGTGTCTATGCGTTTCTCTTAAAAGTACATCTAATCTATAGGATCATTTTCTACGGGAAAAAAAGCTATTTATATGCCTTTGTTCAAAAACAAATGAAAGCTTAACTAGAAAATGATTCTTCTACATCAAGTTCAAAGCTTTACAGTTAGCTGATTTTATAATGTAGGCACCCAGAGTTTGTTGATCTAAACCTCAACTTATGCACAAATTTGAAACCTGGTAATGTTAATTATTAGTGCTCATCTTTTAAAGGAACTTAAGGTGATGTTATGCTTATAGAATACCTATGCATTTAATAGATACATTGGTAATTGACTGTCCCAAGCTGAAAAATATTCATGCATCTGGATGCCAAGATGGTCTAGTTGGAGAAATTCATAGGAAGGTAACTAAGTCCATCGACTTTTAGATATAAATAATGCATCTTCGTATCTTAGCTGGGAATATAAATGGAATATTAGGGGTACCAGATTCACTCTATTCCAATTGCATTGGTGCTTAAATTCAAAAATGTAATCTTAATATGATAGAAAATTTTCATTCAGCTATAACTAACCCAAGCACAATTGTGTAGGTTCTTGGTGACTTTTCTACAGATGGAAACCGATTTCAGCGGAAGCGCTTAGCAGATAGCTCTAAAAGAGTTCAAATTCCGCAGTTTTTAACTGAACAGGTAAAGCTCATATCAGATGGTTTATGTGAATTATGTAAATTCAATTAAAACATCTGCTGGAATGATTCTATTTCTTACGACTAAGCTTGAAAGTTACATAACTATTCTTTATTTCATTCAATAGATGTTAGGATCAAACAAAAGGCCTAATTTACAAACATGTAACAACTTTAATTAACAAGGCTTCAGAAGTAGCAATTCAATTTATTTCACCGAAGTTTCTGCAATCAAATGTTTCCTTTGTGTGTTTCAGGCATTGGATGATGGAAAAAGAAAGAGATTTCGCCCGACTTCATGCAGTTTCCATCTAAATGGCTCATGATAAAAATTAAGTTACTTTTGCACTTGTTTTGGAATCAAGTTTTAGATAGTTCCACTTTTACATGTATTGCCACTGCTTTTTGACTTATAAGCAGAAGGCCTTTACAGGAATGAGAAGGTTTCTCATATGATAGCCAAAGGAGCCGTTGAAATGGTTTGTTGATCAATTTTCTGGTTCTGTTGTAGGAATTGCTTGCTTTGGAAGAAAGGATTGGACATGTGAACACAGGATTACCTGATGAAAACATATCGGATTTCTTAGAAAAAATTACATACTGTTATACCACAAAAATCAACGACCACGATGAAGAGGAAAAATGCGTGATATGTTTGGCGAGTAACACGTAGCATATAGACATAAAAACAACAGTAATATTGATTTGATTTTCGTTGTGCATGTTACTGGAAGAACCAAGAGAAGTTGGCGATTTTGACCTGCCGACATGATTTCCATGTAAGCTGCATTAAGAGTTGGTTCAAATTGTTTTATGTGCTGTATCATTGAATAATTTTGTTTATTTTTTCAATGTTTGTCCTTAAGCTTTTTTTTCTACCTTTTATAAAGCAGAATTTAATCTGGTACACTGTATGAAATATTATTCTAATACCGTTGATACTATCAGTATCAGTTGCTTTCCGATCCACAGAATCACAATTTTGCAGTGGTGTCTTTGTTAAACAATTGTTATTTTTACATATAAAAGATTTGTTCCTAGACATTTACGTTCACATCCACTCCACATGCTTTACAAATTAACTAGAGACTTAAGCTGACAATAGTCACAATAACTTGCTAGTCCAACATTATACTATAAAATAACATCATATCATATCAAGCTGTTCTATTCTCGTATGTGCTTGCATGAGATAGTTGGTCATTGGTAGATCAAAAATATTATGATTGTAATATCTGAATTCATTATTGCAGGTAAGGATGTGTTGGTTTAGGCAAGAACGGGCACAGGGAAAAGTGCAGCATTTCTGGTATTCATAACTATTTTCTTAACCAGCTACCAAAAACCGATCATTTTCTAAACTGATTTAATGTTTATTTGAGACAAGCATCTCCCTACCGTAGAAGCTGTTGTCAAGGCATCAGACATCAATTCAAAACAAAGAGCTCCTCCAGTAATTTCACTCATTATATGTCCTACTCGTGAAATTTCCATTCAGTTAGCGGTTGAGGCCATCGTTTTGTTGAAGTACCATGAGGGCATCGGCGTTCAGACACTGATAGGTGGAACGAGGTTTAAGGTTGATCAGCATCGTTTGGAATCAGATCCATGTCAGGTTTGTGTTGTTTACATAGTCTCAACTTTTGAGTTCATATATAAGAATATTTTGGATTGCAACCCTTGTAAAAAGTAACAATAAAGATACATCTCTTTAATTAAAACAATATAAGCTTAGTCTTCGTTTTTATGTTTATAAAATTTTCATTGAAATGTTGTTAGAACTAATGTTGTAATTATTTTTACTATCATTGTCAAATCTAATATTTTACGAATGTCAAAACCAAATTTAACGTATTTGAATTACTGCTTGCATTTTAAGAAAAAATGTTGCTAGTTGCAATGTAAATATTTGCAGTGATGAGTAGTTGTGGTACATATATCATTGAAAAGAATGCTGTTTAGTGCAAATATTTGCTGTACAGATATATTGACTAAGAAAATACTAGTAGCACAAGTATTTATAGTGTGAACAATGGTATGGATTTGGATTTGTAAAATGGAAGCAAAATGACAGAGATTTGCAAAATAGTTTTCTGGAAAATAGGAACATACCAACTAATTCTTGTTTATGTAATTTTCTAAATTATCTAGTGTTTTACATCTTTAAGTTTACTTGGACTCTGCACTCCACTAAAATGGGAGCAGGCTTTGCAATCTGGGCAAATTCCTGCAGATTTTATTATCCCAAGCAGTAACGATGCTAACACAAAAGTCACACCAGCCAAAGATGATGATAAGATGGATACTGACACTCAAAACCAAGTAAATTCTATTTTGTTTCTTGGTTATCTCGTATGCTTCAAACTAGTAATACCTAAGGTTAAGTGAAAACTATTTGATAATCCCACCGATTTATCTTTGTGAATTAGTGTTTTTCTTGTTCCATGGTTGAGAAGTAGTAAAAATAAGTAACACAAACAATTGTAAATCAGGTAAATATGTCTATCCATATATCTTTCGGTTGTAATCATCCATCCTCTGCAGACATAATTTATGATGGTTGTAGTCATCCATACTCTTACACGATTATCTCATACATGTGAAGAAAATCATTGTACGGTGAAATATCTTAGTTAAGATATTGCATCAAAAAAGAAAGAATAATTATCATTGGAAATGGTAGGGAGATAGACGTCATCTGCTTGGAGACAATTAATAATGATTAGAGGTGGTAAGTAAATAAATTACTTGTCATAGCTTGATAGGTGGCAGATGTAATACTTATAATAGTACGTTTTTCTCCAAAAAAGTTGTGAGACGCAAGTCTTGCATCATATTTAAAGCAAATCATAGTTATATAGGAAATTGGAACTTTTTCTCTTATTTTAGAAGGAATATAGTAATATAGCAATTCAGTTAGTTGTATAGAGCAAAATACAAACAGATCTTGTGTAACACCCCACCTCCGTTAAGGTCACTCACAAAGGGAATGCCTTAACTTTGGTGGAGCATTTTAGTAAACAGAACAGAAACTTACAAGACAGATAAAACAGTACTTGAAATTTTTTAACTTTATTACAGCGGAAACAGAAATTAGTATGGTTACATCCTTTCAATTTCAGAATTCAAGTACAAAATATCAGTCTTGTACAAAAGCCTTCAAAATTCATAGTTTAAAATCATAATCCCCATGGAACGGAAGCTATACAGAGCCAAGCCATACTTTAAGCACTTCAAGCAAAGAGAAATCCGGATCAAGCTGAAGTATTTCCCTCCTTGGATAACCTGGGGGGGAAACGGAAGAAAGAAGGCGAAACAACAAGGGTCAGACAAAAAGTCTGGCAAGTCCAGTGATTTTCAGCATATGAACAGATAATAATAATATGATATGAACATAAAACTGGATGTGAGATAACTATAACAGGTGTAGCAGATATAACAGAAAAACAGAATGATATAAACTATTGTTTTACACTTCCCTGCACTAATACTAGTATAACAGAATTAGGTGTCACCCTAATGTCTAAATTGAAGCAGGAACGGGTACAGAATACTTTAACAGAAACAGAATGCTAATAATGGGCCTTTACTACCCGATCAGAAACAGACAGAAGAAGAAACAGATTTATCCCTATGGAAACAGAATGTGGAATTAGGTGTACACTAGTAATGGGCCTTTACCACCCGAACAGACGGTACCACACAGAAACAGACAGGTGTTACCACCCAACAGAAACAGACGGTACCAACAGAAACAGACAGAACTAAGCGTACCCTAAAACCCTACCCCAAGCGATCGGCTCCCTAATACATAAATATCCTGTGTCGGCCCCACAGTAGGGTGTATCACTCCCTAAAGTGACAACCAATTGGCACAGACCTATTTACAGATGTCACGGCGTCTTACATCCTCAGAGGCAGACCGGGATCCATGCACGCACATGACCCGGTTGGAACGCACCATCAACACCCCTCGCCATTATCAGAATGAACCACTTATAATTAGTTCAGTAAGCGTGCCCGGACCCTACCTACTGTTGGGTCAAAGTTTTGATACCAGAAAGGGTTACTGACTAATATGGGTCCCAAACAACAGATGACACAAGTAATTCCCCTCCTAACCTTGTGTCCCCAGACTAACAGATTTCATATTAACTTGTTTACAAGTTCAGACATACAGAATTCAGATTTACTAATTCACAAATTTAGTTAACAAGTTTTCAGACTAACGGGTCAGATGTACAGACTTTTCAGATTTGTCTAACTTTGTATTGGGCCTACAGATTCATGGATGGGTTTTACTACATCTATTAACCCCATTGGTTTAACCCTATTTTCCCTAATACGTTTTAGACGTCATTCTTATCTTAAATTTGCATTAATTAATTATTAATGCACAGACCTCTCACATTAGGTCGGTAGCTTGTGGCCGCTGGATATGCCGGGCGGTTCCGGGCAGACTTCTGCCACAAGCCAGACCTAACCTCGTGTCTTACGCATGTTATGACTAACTTCTCACATTAGAACCTATTGTTTGCAGCCACTGGATGTGCCGGGCGGTTCCGGGCAGATTTACGCCGCAAACTCATTCTAACCTCGAGTTAGCCATGTTCATCTTTACGGCCAATTAATTAATTATTTACCGTTTATGCGCACGTCCAATATATATGCCAATTCAGATTATATCAATAACAGAATGATTATATCAACATAGCAGATAACAGATTTTATATGAATTAACGGATTTTACAGATTTAGCAACTAACAGAATTTTGCATATAACAGGTTAGGCATTTCAACCGACAAATTTAACAGATTAGGCATTTCAATCTAATTAGCAGTCTAGGCAATATAACAAAACTAGCAGTTTAGGCAACTTGGCAAATTAGCAGATTTAGCAAATTTAATATTTCCAAAGGTTCTATTTACATGCCTTGCCTAGTCATAAATTAGCCTAAATTCATATGCCTACATAATTGTCATGATTCACAACATATACTCGCAGAATATGGACATAATTTGCCATATAACATATGTTCCAATTTTTGTTAAACTAGCATTTTACAGCAGATTCACATATAAATTATACCAAATATAACCATTAATTTCAATGCATGTCATATATCCAAAAATCCCTATTTAGGTGTAATTACAATAATAGATATCCTAATTAAAGTAAATCTTAAGTTTCCATATCTTCCTTCTTTTCATGTCATGAATCATTATGCAAACTATCCCCAATAATATAAATCTTTAAACCATATCCTCTAAAAATCAGATCTTGCCTTTTTATATGCATTTTGTCCAAAGCCTCAAATCATATGTAATCTTTACAGTGGTTCCTCTTCTTCTTTTATCACAAAATATGCATAGGTCTAAAACTAGTTTATAACATATGCTTATTTTTTTTCTAATTAATTACAGGTCTAAATTACAACATAACTATGCATACAACATGCATAAATTTTATGTTCATAGTCAAATTTATGCATCCAATCCCAAGTCATATGTCCAATATATTTTATGCCTCAGTCCTAAAGTCATACATTCAATTTGGTTTTGTCAAATTTCTCATCATTCATCCCAAAACTTGCGTTCATACGTTCATCTCTTATGAGATTAGGCACAGGCTCGTGGTAGCCTGGCTATAGAAACAGAAAAGAAGAAAGGAATATAGAACAGTCACAGAAAACAGATCTAACAGAAGAGAATACAACCTCAAACTCAGATTTAAATGCATATCAAAATTATAATTAACGTTTATAGCGGAGAATAACTGTACTTGCCTTGATTGGATTAAAGAAAGAACTTTAACTTGTTGTAGAATCTTTGCAGAAACTTTAATCTCTAGTTTGAATTGAGTTGCTTAGGTTGATGTTGATTATCTTCTAGTTTTAATTCCAGCAGAGCAGCGGCGCCATTTTTATTTTTATTTTTATTAGAAGAAGAGAGCAATGGAGGCTAGAGAATTGTGTAAGAAACCTAGGTAGAGTCTAGGGTCATTTTTATAGAGTTGCAAGTTAATTTGAGCCGTCCGATGATGCTAGGGTAAATCAAGGCCATCAATTTCAAAAGAGGCCAATTACATGCAATTCCATGTTTTAGCATATATATATATTTCCTACAATGTACACATTTCTCATTTAGGACAAATTCTATATATAAATAATTCCTAACACACTTATGCCATGATTACTCCCTTAATGTACATTATCAACATTCATTATTTATTGCCAATCCATCAAACATAAATACGTATTTAATAGATACATCTTTCCTTTTACCGTATACATTAATTATTCATATATACATGTCAATTAATAAGAATGACAATATTAATGTATCCTTTTCATTGTAAATTAGCATATTTATATATTTCTCAACATATTTATATATTACTCAAATTAACATGTACAGATAAATGTTAATAGCATGTTTTCAAATCAATGCCCTATTGACATATCTTTAAATTAAATGCCAGATAAATATTCGTCATATTAATATGCTTGCATGTTATGTTCACAAAATAATATCACATACCATATTTTTCTTATTCAGTGCCACATTGATGTCAATTGCAGGTTTATAAATGACATTCCTATTAATAGAAAATTAAGTCTAACCTATTCATATTCTTCCTCTTTGAAAATCCCCATTTACTGCATACAAATATTATGCATAAACCTTTCTTTTCACTGCTTGCATCCACACATCTTTATTTAATTTGTATGTTTATGACATAAATGCAGATATGTACGAATATGTTAAATATTTCTTTCCTTTAATTTGTCATGAATCCAATTAGAGAAGGCCACTTATAAAAAAACAATTCTTGGCAGGCAAAAATGCGCAACATACGCCTCATGATACGTACATGTCATATATATATATATATATATGTATGTATACGTATATGTATATATATATATATATATTTCTTTTTTTTTTCTTTTTATCTATCTTCCCAATTACCCATTTTCACACTAAACCACTTTTTGAACTGCATTCACACTAGGCTATTTTAAGCCATTCCCCTAAAACAAAAATAAGGCGCTGGCGGGGATCGAACTCTGTACCTCTTGTATGCAAGTCATGTGTTCCAACCAAATGAGCTACTAAGTCTTTTGCTTACAAAAGTTAGAACAATGCTAAACATTATTCTTTTCTCATTCCTCTTTTTCCATGTTTTGCTGCAATTTTTAATTTAAGGATATCTTTTTCATACGGAGTCCAATTTACGCAAACTCAGACTCTATCTCAAGTAGAATTTCAAGAAGAACGCAATGGCGTAACCTGTTTCCCTTAGTTCTTTGATTTCGAATTAATTATACTTTAATTTGTTAATTTCACAGCTATAGAATACACGGGGTGTTACATCTTGCAGCCTATTCCAAAGTAGATACGTTTAGAAGATATCTACGTACTGTTTAACATTCACTCATTATTCAATTCTGCTAAAATTAAATTAACAATGATAGTCTAGAATGTGTCTATTGAGATATGTATTTAATATAATGTTCAGTGATGCCAATATATATCATCAAGTCTTTGTTTCACATTCATATTCATAATGAAAATGGGATTATCCATAGTATATTCAGATTCTACCATAATTTTCCTTTTTTACTTAGCGAACATGCCCATATAGTTTGTAGAATATTGTATAAGCTTCCATGTGTAACTAATCAGGTTAACAGTAACTAAGCCTACACCTATTGAAAAATCTGATGAGCCTACACCTATTGAACAGGTATTTGATGCAAAATCCACATTCTTTAATCTTATTCTTTTTAAATGTTGTATGCTAATTCTGACTAATGTACTTGATCAACGTTTTACCTTCTCAGGACTTATCTTCAATCCAAACCTGCACTGTAGATTTTTTTTGTGTGAAATGTAATATTTGGTGCTGAATCCGCTAACTGCAAGTTTTATTGAGAGGGAGATATTTTTAGGTTTACTTGTTTTATAATCATATTATTGTTTTGAGAAATATTTTTCCCACGGATCAAGCCTTTGCTTGTTAACGTGCTAGAACTCTGTGCATCTAACTTTATATTCAAAAGGTTAAATCTTTATATTCAAAAGCCTCATATTGTAGGCTTTGTTCAAGCAGTTTTCACCAGTGCACTGAGAATAATGGAGTAGAATTTTGGGACTTCATTCTCGCTAAGGTATTTACTAATTACTAAGCACTAATTACACTCATTGAGCTTGTTTTGTGCTTATAATATTTCTTAATCATTTTTTGCTCACTATATACCATTTCTTTTGAATTACAATTGAAATTGTGCTTACATGTTCGATATATTTTCAGTTGTAGTTCAAATAATGTTATGTTTGTTTTTCGATAGATGCTGATTCAAGTCAACCGTCATGAAGGCAAGTTGTGCTTTTTTAAGTTTTAGTTCAGCCGGATGATCCATTTTGTTCTTCTTTAGTCATGTGATGAATGCTAATTTCCATGATATAAGTATTCTGTAAGTATTTACATGTATTTGTTGGAGCTTAACATATGCCTAGTTATGACCAATGTAAACTAATTCTGTTGTATGGATTGTTCATTAGCGTTTTCTTTTCAATTGATATAAGAATTCTTGAATAGTGCATGTATTTCTTGTATTCATATATTTTGTGAGCTGCTCATATATTACATAAGCTTGAAAATCTTGAATCGTATTAACAGCTGGCAATTAAAATGGCTGAGATGAAATGTGATCGGATTAGACTTTTGAATTTAGTAGCTAATCTTTTGCGTCGGTTGTAAAAAAACAGTTGCAACAACTAACTTTATTGCTACGGTTGGACACAAAACTCGGTCGCAAATATAAAACATACTGCGTTTTAAAATCTGTCGCATTTGATCAAAATTTTGGAGCTAAATATCAGTTTTATTGCTACGGTTGTTGAAAAACCGTCGCAAATAAATTATCCATGCCGTCGCAATAACATATGTATTGCGACAGTTATAAAACCGTCGCAAATAGTTTATACCTGTTGCGACCGTCACATTTGCTACGGTTGTAGAACAGTCGCAAATAGGCCCAAACAACCGACGCAAATAACCCGTTTTGTACTAGTGGCCATTATTGTATCTATATTATGATTCCGCCATTGGCCATGTAGACTGATATTTATTTTGTGTACTTTTTATGTATGATTCCACCTCAGGCGATGGTGACTGATTATGTATCATTAAGCACTAAGTTGTATCCTGTACTGTGCTTCTCTAATGTGATGATATCTATTTGATTCCGCTGTCATATGTGTGTAAATTATTCTATTTTCTGTTTACGCTATTATCTGTGACCTGCTAATGATGATTAATGTATTATATTCCAATGATTATCCTTAACACCATGTCACGGGGTTTTGGGATCGTCACATCGTGTCTTAGACGATTAATTACTCCTAATTAATCTTTCCCCAATTTGAATTTCTTTCCCTATTCAAATTATCAATTAATTCCAAATTTAACGATGTCCATAATTGACTCAATTATGTCCATCCATTTATGGTATGTAAAATCATACCAATTTTCACCACAATTATATTTTATGCCTTTTAAGGCATTTATGCCAATTAAATCTTTTTAAATATTCAGACTTTAATTACTTAAACATTCCTCTTTTGATTAATTAAATTAATTAATCCTTTCCTCTTTTTATAGGTGTCAATACCTATCTTATTAACAATTTGAATTTCCTATCCATAAATGGTCATATTCAAATTGTACCATTTTTACCCAATTTTACCTATGTCATAATAGGTAATTATCTATATGTTTCCCTACTAGAATCATGTGTCCAATTTACATGATTACTATGTAAATTATGCCTATTTCAAATTCCCCTTTTTCCCCGTTTCTTAACTAGCGTAACCGTTTGTGTTTTGGCGTCATCGAGGCTACTAAATAGTCTCACCATAACAATAAAATAAAGGGAATGACAAGGTGATCGTTTCAGTACTATTTTTGGCATAAGCATGACAACTAGGGAAAATGACATGATAACTTCGCATATAATTATGATTCACCACATAATTAACAACTTGCATAAATTCATAACAACTTGCATAGGTTCACGAATTAACAACTAACATGGGTTCATGATTCTCATCATAGTCAACAACTTATATAGGTTCAAGATTCACAATATAACAACTTGCATGATTCATAACATAACTTCTTACATAGGTGACTTACATAGGTTCATGATCCACAACATAACAACTAGCATAGGTTCATGAATTCATCACACAATAACTTGCATAGGTAACTTGCATGATCTCAAAATAATTTTCATATATTCATGATAACAACTTGCATAATAACGACTTGCATAGATTCATGATAACAACTTGCATAGATTCATAATAACCACTTGCATATATTCATGATAACGACTTGCATAGATTCATCATAACGACTTGCATAGATTCATAGTTTCTCAACATAATAACTGCATCATATCATGATTAACAACAATAATAAACTTGCATCATATCATGCTTCATAACAATAAACAGCATATACCCAAATCATAGTCTACCACAATTCACTTTTATTTATTTAAACCTAAAAGTGACTAGAACTCACCGAATAAGGGGTCTTGTGTTCTGGGTTCTGAATTCTTTAATTGATTAGCGTTCCCTTGTTGTAGACAATTACGTTGTTGTAGTTTTAGGCTTGATTTGACTTGTATTGAGTTGCTTTACTTTGCTTCTAGTTGGTGGCAGCTACTCTAGGGTTTGGAGTGACAACATGACGGCTACTGATCTAATTTTTGATTTGATTCTAGGGTTTGGGTCTACATATGTTTATATAGAATTTCAATTTAATTATAGCCGTCGGATGATCTTAGAGTTAATCAAAACCACTCAGTCCATATTAGAAATATCCAGAAACCCTAATGACTCATTAACTAGTCAGAAATGACTCAGCACTCACTCACCGTTCGAACCAGAAGGCTGTGCAGGTTTTCCCTCGGCCTGGGCGCAATTGGCAGGTGCGCCAGTATAAATATGTACTGGCGCACTTCCCAAGTGCTCCAGTGCATTTATATTTTTTTTCTCTACTTTGCCACCAAACTTCGTTCGTCCATAACTCTTTCATCCAGTACTCGTTTCCCGCAAACTCGGACTCTATCTTCACTAGAATTCCGAGACGAACACAATGGCGCAACCCAATCCCCATAATTCTCACATCTGAGATTTATTATTCTTTAATTTAGTTAATTCGATTATTCAAAAATCCGGGGTGTTACGTTCTCCCCTCCTTAAAGGTTTTCGCCCCCGAAATCTCCAAGTTAAGGAGAATGTATATCCTACCATCCAAACTACCATCTACTCAACCATCAAACACGGCATCCATTGTCCTTATAAAATTTCTAATGTTGTATGAACATATGCAAGAAGTGTGTGTATATGTTCCTTATCTAATGCAAAATCAGGCGGTCTACTGATTCAGTTGACCTCCTCAATGCAAACCATGATAGTGCCATGCGTCCATTATGTATGCGAAAGAATCCTATCGATACATATTATTTCTACATGTGTGCTCAACCATTCATCAAAATGCAGCATCCATATGATAACACAACCATTATTCATCCATTAACCTAAATATGCACACATATTTATATGCAATGTGAAAGTGTTTTCGAGCCGATCTAGTGCCTAGTGTGTGTATATGCATCCACGAGCAACCACTTGCATCCACTTGCAACCATCAAACATAACATGTCTCAAACACATGTTTACATCCACAGGATTCGTATCTAAAGGTCGAAGACTCGATCGATAGGATATAGTCGAATGATGGAAGCGAGTACAGATAAAATAAAAACTTGGTTCCCATTAGACCTTGGTTGAGAAAATAATTCCCCTAAGTATCAACCCCTAAGACCAAAATCAACATCAGATTGACACCCAGAGGATTACCCTCTTTAGACAATGTCAAAACTGGAAATCTTAACCTTATCATAAATATTCAGATACTTACATACTACTGGTACAGATCAAATCACCAAATGATTCTTAGGAAACTAAGCATGATAAAACCCAGAATGTATGCGTCCTACTTGACGCCTAACACAGATATCTCTCAAACCCCAATCTATCACAAGCAGATAAGTCATAACCCTTATGGGTTTGAGTCTATAGTGGAATTAGAAACAATACTAGTATTAAAGTGCAGAGTATCTGTTACAGAATCAAAATGCCAGAATTAGAAAGAGTTTCAACTCAACAATCAGATAAAGAAATTAAACCTCCCACAGAAAGTTTTCCTAATTCTATCCTATCCACTAGCCTCGAGAGTGTTCGCCTGCCCTCTAGAAGTTGGTCCTGCCCTCTGCCCTTGCCCTCGTTTCTTCGGGCAGTCCCTAGTGAAGTGTCCCATCTCACCACAGTTGAATCAAGCGCCCTTTCTTTTTCTGCAATCCTTGTTCAGATGAGTCGAGCTTCCACAAGTAAAGCACTTTTTCTCCTTCTCATCTTCAGACTTCTCATCCTTCTTACCTTTCTTCTGCTGTTGTTGTTGCTGTCCTTTCTTGGGTCCCGCCTTCTCATTTTCAGTGTCCCTTCAACTTTTTCCTCTTTCTTTGCTCCTTTGTCCTCTTCATGCATTAGGGCCATATCCACCAACTTTTCAAAAGTGGCCCCCATGGGAACGTGGGTCATAGCCAATCCGTGTAGGGGCTCATTCAAGCCTTTAACAAATCTCAGAGCCTTCTTCTTAGGTGTGTTCACTAAGTCTAAGCCGAACCTCGCCAACTGATTGAACTTGTTGACGTACTCTTTTACTAACATATCCCCCTGCTTCAACGCCAAAAACCTTTCCATGTATAGATTCTCTTCAGCTCGTGAGAGAAACTTTGCCTCAAACCTCTACCTAAAATCTTGCCATGTATCGACTGGATGACCCCCATTGGTGACCTCCCACCAAAACGAGGCCTCATCCTTCATTAGCCATGCAGCTAGCTGGACTTTCCTTCCGTCATCCACATCAAAAATTCCAAACAATTCTTCCACCTCCTTTAGCCAGTTACGAGCTTCAACAAATGTCTCCGTCCCGTGAAAAGGTTTTCCACTCATAGCTCTAAAGTCCTTACATATCTTTGCGAAATTATCGACACGAGGAGGAGGAGGAGGAGGAGGATTTGCTGGACCTGCGGCGGCGGCCCTAGCCTCAAGATATTGACGGAACCAACCGGGCACATGAACGCCCTCTGGTATCTCAGATGCTTTAGACGTGCTGAAACGAAAAAGGAAAGATTCAATACAAAAAGAACTGAAGGAAAGATATATGGCTTTTGGGGTTATGCTTTCCAAAGTATACTTTTCTATTGAAAATACTTTCCTTAAATCATACTTTTGATGGTACATCTTTATAAAAATTGTTTTGAAAAACAATTTTTCAAAAATTCATATCTGTTCTGGTAACCTTCAGCTCTGATACCAAGTGTAGCACCCCACCTCCGTTAAGGTCACTCACAAAGGGAATGCCTTAACTTTGGTGGAGCGTTTTAGTAAACAGAACAGAAAATTTCTAGACAGATAAACAATACTTGAAATATTATATCTTTATTACAGCGGAAAACAGAAACCAATATGGTTACATCTTTACCAAAAATCCGAGTACATATATATATCATCCTTGTTCAAAACCATTAGAGTACAAAACTTTTAAAATCACAATCCCCACAGAACAGAAGCTATAAAGAGCCAAGCCATACTTCAAGTACTTCAAGCAGAAGGAATCTGGATCAAGCTAAAGTATTCCCTCCTTGGATAACCTGGGGGGAACGGAAGAAAAGAGGCGAAACAAACTAGGTCAGACATACGTCTGGTGAGTCCAGTAACTTTTAGCCAGTAAATAAATAAAGGTAAACATGGCAGGCATACAAAGTGGATAAGGGGATTCATGGTACAGATGGCAGGTATGACAGGACAAATAATGTAAGATGTATGCTTCACTACAAACTACTCTGCACTATTACTAGTATAACAGGATTAGGTGTTACCCTAATGTCTAAACAGAAACAGAATATTAGGCCTTTACCACCCTAACAGAGACAGAAATGGAAACAGAATAATCCCTACGGAAACAGAATGTTAGAATTAGGTGCACACTAGTAAATGGGCCTTTACCACCCCAACAGATGGTACCATGCAGAAACTAACAGGTGTTACCACCCAACAGAAACAGACGGTACCCAACAGAACAGACAGAATTAAGTGTACCCTAAATCCTACCCCACGCGATCGGCTCCCTAATATATAAATACCCTGTGCCATCCCCACAAAAGGGTGTATCATTCCCTAAAGTGGCAACCTTTGAATGACACAGACCTATTTATAGATGTCACGGCGTCTTACATCCTCAGAGGCAGACCAGGATCCATGCACGCACATGACCCGGTTGGAACGCACCATCAACACCCCTCGCCATTATCAGAATGAACCGCTTATAATTAGTTATGTAAGCGTTCCCGGACCCTACCTACTGTTGGGTCATAGTTTTGATAACAAAAAGGGTTACTGACTAATATGGGTCCCACACAACAGATGAAACAAGTAATTACCCATCCTAACCTTGTGTCCCCAGACTAACAGATTTCCGATTTCAGATTAACTTGTTTACAAGTTTCAGACATGCAGAGTTCAGATTTACTAGTTCACAGATCAGACAATCAAGTTAACAAGTTTTCAGACTAACGGATCAGATGTACAGATTTAACAGACTTACAGATTTTCTAACTTTGTATTAGGCCTACAGATTCACGAAACGGGTTGTAAAATTTATCAGTCCAGTTGGTTTAACCCTATCCACCCAACACGTTTTAGACATCATATTTATCTCGTGTCTTTACAACTGTCATGTATTTAATTTATGCCTAAGACCTGTCACATTAGACTGGCATTTGTGGCAGCTGGATTTGCCGGGCGGGTCCGGGCATTCTTAAACCATAAAAGAGCCTAACCTCGTGTCTTAGACGATTAATTACTCCTAATTAATCTTTCCCCAATTTGAATTTCTTTCCCTATTCAAATTATCAATCAATTCCAAATTTAACGATGTCCATAATTGACTCAATTATGTCCATCCATTTATGGTATGTAAAATCATACCAATTTTCACTACAATTATATTTTATGCCTTTTAAGGCATTTATGCCAATTAAATCTTTTTAAATATTCAGACTTTAATTGCTTAAACATTCCTCTTTTGATTAATTAAATTAATTAATCCTTTCCTCTTTTTATAGGTGTCAATACCTATCTTATTAACAATTTGAATTTCCTATCCATAAATGGTCATATTCAAATTGTACCATTTTTACCCAATTTTACCTATGTCATAATAAGTAATTATCTATATGTTTCCCTACCAGAATCATGTGTCCAATTTACATGATCACTATGTAAATTATTCCTATTTCAAATTCCCCTTTTTCCCCATTTCTTAACTAGCGTAACCGTTTGCGTTTTGGCGTCATCGAGGCTACTAAATAGTCTCACCATAACAATAAAATAAACGGAATGACAAGGTGATCGTTTCAGTACTATTTTTGTCATAAGCATGACAACTAGGGAAAATGACATGATAACTTCGCATATAATTATGATTCACCACATAATTAACAACTTGCATAAATTCATAACAACTTGCATAGGTTCATGAATTAACAACTAACATGGGTTCATGATTATCATCATAGTCAACAACTTATATAGGTTCAAGATTCACAATATAACAACTTGTATGATTCATAACATCACTTCTTACATAGGTGACTTACATAGGTTCATGATCCACAACATAACAACTAGCATAGGTTCATGAATTCATCACGCAATAACTTGCATAGGTAACTTGCATGATCTCACAATGATTTGCATAGATTCATGATAACAACTTGCATAATAACGACTTGCATAGATTCATGATAACAACTTGCATAGATTCATAATAACCTCTTGCATAGATTCATGATAACGACTTGCATAGATTCATCATAACGACTTGCATAGATTCATAGTTTCTCAACATAATAACTGCATCATATCATGATTCACAACAATAATAAACCTGCATCATATCATGATTCACAACAATAAACAACATATACCCAAATCATAGTCTACCACAATTCACTTTTATTTATTTAAACCTAAAAGTGACTAGAACTCACCGAATAAGGGGTCTTGAGTTCTGGGTTCTGAATTCTGTAATTGATTAGCGTTCCCTTGTTGTAGACAATTACGTTGTTGTAGTTTTAGGCTTGATTTGATTTGTATTGAGTTGCTTTACTTTTCTTCTAGTTGGTGGCGGCTACTCTAGGGTTTGGAGTGACAACATGACGGCTACTGATATAATTTTTGATTCGATTCTAGGGTTTGGGTCTACACATGTTTATATAGAATTTCAATTTGATTATAGCCATCGGATGATCTTAGGGTTAATCAAAACCACTCAGTCCAGAATAGAACTATCCAGAAACCCTAATGACTCATTAACTAGTCAGAAATGACTCAGCATTGACTCACCGTTCGAACCAGAAGGCTGTGCAGGTTTTCCCTCGGCCTGGGCACACTTGGCAGGTGCACCAGTGTAAATATGTACTAGCGCACTTCCCAAGTGCGCCAGTGCATTTATATTTTTTTCTCTACTTTGCCACCAAACTTCGTTCGTCCATAACTCTTTCATCCGGTACTCGTTTCCCGCAAACTCGGACTCTATCTTCACTAGAATTCCGAGACGAACACAATGGCGCAACCCAATCCCCATAATTTTCACGTCTGAGATTTATTATTCTTTAATTTAGTTAATTCGATTATTCAAAAATCCGGGGTGTTACATTCTCATTGGATGCTAAAGTTGTTTCCCGGTGATCGTTGAGTTTTGGATCCGGTAGCTGGCTTCCGGAATGGTCTCTTAATACTTTGGATTTTCTCGTCCTTTAAAGCTTTCATCTCCTTCCGTGTCAGCATTAATCAAGTGAATGCTAATAGCCCTTTCACTTTCATTGGCTTCGGATCTTTGGCTTTTGCCTTCACCTGCTTTCGGTTTCGGATAGTTTCTCCTTTTTTTTGTTGATTACCCTTTGTTCCATAACTACACTTCCAGTAAAATCAAGCTTTATCCTTTGCTGATTGTGCTAGCTGCCTAATTCTATGAAGGCTCATCTAATTCTTTTGGACTTGTTGGGCTTTTACTTTTGATTTGCTCTTATTGCCTTGCGGTGGTCCGATACCCCTTCACCGTCAATGTTAACGTTAGAAGCTGGTCACTCGTGATATTCAACCCCTACTCGTGTGGAGAGCACACGAACAATGATTATAAAATGTGATAAAGCAAATAAAACAGGGAACATGCACAAGTTTTTATAATGGTTTGACAAAGATGGTGCCTACGTCCACTTTATATATATTGATCTTTTTTTTATTACAAATACAATACTTTTCTTATTTTTGAAGAAGAAGATAAAGAAGTATTTCTTTTCTAACATAGCCATAGAAAAGCATTGAAGAGGAGAGGTTCAGCCAAAAGTGGGTGAAGCTAAAGATCCCAAAAAGTCATCTTTTCCATTTTGAGCATGGTTATATTTATAGGTGGGAGAGTTGGCTAAGGCTGGTGTGACGTGGACCGCCATTTATGGGAAAGCTTGGACACATGGAGTTCATCACTTGGACAAAAATGCAGCTAGAAGACTAACTCCACTATTCATAAATAGTATCTTCGGAAATCGTGGCTTACGTGGCGTTCAAGGTGAGGTGTATCAAAAGGAGAGCTTTGTCCGAATATGGTTGACCGCTTTTAATACATTGAGAATTGGTATGAGAAATGAATGATCCGGCGGGATATTTCCAGGCAATCCCGAGATATTCGGTCGATCTGGTTTTGATGTTATCCTTTGACTTGATCGATTGAGAGCGATTCTCTCGGGCTCGATGAGTTGGAGCTGAAGGGTCATCAGACGAAAAGCTGATTCGGAGCGGCCTGAAAGAATCCAGTTTGAGCTAAATCTTATCTGGGCTTTTCGAAGCACTAGCTTCTACATTTGCTAATAGGCTGATGCTGGAGAGAGTTTCTGGTCTTTGATATGAACTGTGACTGCTATCGGTAAAAAGTTGGTCAACACTTTGCCCCTCAGAATACATCTTCTTTGGTAGAGGGAGATGTGTTCTAATTCCTTGCATCGAAGCCCAGTGCGCAGATAGCGATGGTTGTGCCAAACCTTATTAAGGCCAGAAGTCCGACAACCCCTATGGTTGTATTAAGACCAGAAAATCAACGATTGAAGAAGGTCACATTAAGGCTAGAAAACCAACAACCATCGAAGACCGTATTAAGGCTGAGAGAGTAACCGTGAATCGTGGTTGTAAGGGTTAGTACATGCAAGGACCGTAAAAGCCATTCTCGGTCTATAGAAGGTCTTTAGTTTCATCTAGTTGAGCATTAGATGTACTCTATTTGAAGATAGGTTAAGATAGTCGGGCGAGCAATAGTTACATTTGGCTTAGAGAGGTGGCAATTATTAACCATACTTGGCTTACATAGGTGGCAAGCATTAACCATACTCGACTTGCAGAGGTGGCGAGTTTTAACTATACTCGACTTACGAAGATGGTGATTATTAACCATACTCAGCTTATGGCAAGTATTATCCATGCTCGACTTATGCAAGATTATCCGATAAGTCTTAAAAGGTGCAAGTATAGTCCATACTCGGCTTAAGGAGATATGACTGTTCTAGACTCAAGGAGCAGGTTTTCAGAAATGGTGATAGGATTTCGCGCTGACCACATTCGAGGGGAGAGCGTCAGTCATGCTCGGCTTAAATCATTCAAACATAATCCATATTTGCAAAAGAAAATTCGCAGTCGTTAAAGAACTATTACAAAGACAATGAAAATAAATTTTCGGAAGACAACACTTGATTCCAGAGCATGCCTAGGAGCTAAATCCTAACCATATACATGTGTACATCGAAGTGTCCTTTTTCTTGAATAAAAATAGAAATACATTGAATAAAGAAATCTAAACTTAATTAATGATAATGTTGCGGGTGCTAGTCTCGGGGTCCTTTCCATTTCTTGGAGCTCGAGGACCGGCCTAAGGAGCTTGGGTAGAGGATTGTGGCAGCATGGCCTGTAGGTTCTTCTTGACATATTCGGGATGTTCCCCTATCCTAACTGTATCCTTGGTGGGATTGCGTAAGTGCATGCATTCATTGGTGATGTGACCAGCAATGTTGTGGAACATGCAATGCTTTCCAGTTTCGAGCTTTTTCTAGGTTGGCTCTCTTCGAGGAAGTTTTGGTAAAGGTAGCAAACTTCATATGCCGAGATAGATGTCGAGCAAAGAGGAGTTGAGCTCGGTATACTAGTCATACTTATTTTTCCTTCGAGGTCGTACATTGCACTCATTCTTTTCCGGGGCCTTTCCTCATCCTTTATTCTAGCCATTGGTGTTGGATGGACCTCCATGTTTGGTGGCTAAGACCTCGAGGCTCTCCATCTCAATGCTGGCATCTTCTTGTTGGATGAATCGCCCGGCCTCTGGATAGAAATCTTCTATATCCTTGGGGTGATCTCTGGTTAAAGATACTGAAAATTCTGATCGGTTTTGAACTCCTGCAATGGCGACCATAGCACCATCGATGGCTCAGGTCGATCGACTGATGTTATGGCCGCGTTGAATCTTTTGAGGAAGGACCGAAGTGTTTCTCTCGGGCATTGTTTTATGGTGGTCAGAAACATGACACTCTTTGGCCGGAAGATATGTACCCTGAATTGTTCGATGAAGCGGGTGACCAACATATTCCATCTACTGATAGACTCCGTTGTTAGCTGCCGAGACCACATGCCGGCTATGTCTGTGAGAAAGAGTAGAAAGCACTTGGCCATAACGTTGATAGATGCACTGCGCACTTCCATATGTCTCATGTATCTCATAAGATGGATGGTCGGATCGGTCTGACGATTATACGATTCAATTGCCAGAAAGTTGAAGTTTGGAGGATTGCAGGAGTTCCATATCTCCCTAATGAACGGGTTACGATGGATGTTATCTATATCCTGCTAAGAAGAATTACCTCGTGTGATGCGTCGAACTATGCTTGCAAGCTGGCTTCCATCTCCGAGTAGTCGCTGCCATGAATCCAGCTCTACATTCGGGAGAGTTCCAGTACCGAGATCTGACAAAAGCATGCTTGGAAGGGTGGCCATTGGGTGGGCTCGGCCTTTGAGAGTTGAGAGAAGATGAAGGCGAGGGTTCATCGCAGTTGTTGGTGCTAGGAAGACTGGCCCCTCTTGAACCTGATGAGAGTTATAACGAGCCATACCAAAGGTTGGAGGCCCGGGCCGGTAGAGCAGAGCATGTGATGTTTAGGGTTCTTCGATGCCTCCGCCCGAGGTGATGTTAGGAGGATCTATAGTACCGTTTTCATCTGTTGATCTAGGAACCGGTATGGTAAAGTGGTTTCCCGGGTTCGCAAGGAAGGCTCCACTTGCTCTTCCTTAAAGGAAAGGCGGCATAAGGTGAGTCCGTGGTAAGATACTGGGTTGTAATGGGAATGGCATTGATCCTAATTGCCCTAGTTGTTGCTCTATTGACCCGGGACGCTGAGTCATCCCCTAGAGTAGAGGCAAAGTGGACGAACGACCTAGATCTTGATGGCGGGCCTCTTGTGAATCTGCAGCTGTGATGGTCGCTGAAGCGATACTCCTGGCTGTGAATAGTCGGGAGGTGGAGCCGAGCCAGGAGGAAGCAAAGGTGTGATCTTATCAGTAGCCTGAAGCTATGCAGACCGAAGATCAGTTGTTGCACCATCCCCGGTAGGTGGAGGAATTGATGCCAAAGCGTTTAGCCCTATCTCCACCCGACCGAGAAGGTGATCCATCAACTGTTGCTATCGTTCGAGGTGTTTACCTTGAGATGTCATATGGTCTCTGAACCCCGCCATGATTTGGTCCATGTCATCCCGGGTAAGATATCAGGACACATCTTCATGAGAGGAGGCTTCCTGACTTGCTTTTATAACATTTGTATCGGCTGCATCGGCATTGACAGGATGAGAAGATGTCGCATCTTTCTTTCGTTTGTTCTTCATGGATTGAGACTAGCAGAAATTCGAAGGTTCGACCCCTTCCTGGCATGCCAAATTGTTGACGTCAGAAATTGGTCACTCATGACTGTTAACCCCCATTCGTGTGGAGAGCACACGAACAATGATTATGAAATGCGGTAAAGCAAATAAAACAGGGTGCACACACAAATTTTTATAGTGATTCGGAAAAAATGGAGCCTACGTCCACTTTATATATATAGATCTTTTCTTTTTTTTATTACAAATACAAAACTTTTTCTATTTTGTAAGAAGAAGAAGTATTTCTTTTCTAACTTAGCCGTAGAAAAGTTTTGAGAAGGATAGGTTTAGTCGAAAGTGGTTGAAGCTGAAGATCCCCAAAAGTCATCTTTTCCATTTTGAGCATAGGTATATTTATAGGTGGGAAAGTCGGCTAAGGCTGCTATGACGTGGCCCTCCCTTTCTGGGAAAGCTTGGACACATGGAGTTCATCCCTTGGATAGAAATATGGCTGGAAGACTGACACCACTATTCATAAATAGTATCTTTAGAAATCGTGGCTTACGTCGTGTTCATGGCGAGGTGTATTAAAAGTATAGCTTTGTCCGGATATGGTTGACCGCTTTTAATGCCTTGAGAATCGATCTGAGAAATGAATGATCCGTTGGATATTTCCAGGCGAGCCAAGATATTCGGTCGATCCACTTTTAATGGAAGCCTCTGACTTGATTGATTGAGTGCGATTCTCCTGAGCTCGATGAGTTGGAGCTGAAGGGTCATTTGACGGAAAGATGATTCGGGCCGGCCTCGATGGAAGCCGGTTTGGGTAGAACCTTATCTGGCTTTCCGAAGCACTAGCTATTACATCGGCCGATGGGCTGATGTTGGAGAGATTTTTGGGCTTTGATCTGAACTGTGAATGGTCTTGGTTAAAAATTAGTCAACAGTCGACCTGTATCGTTGTTAATTTTGGTAGTAACATTTTTCCCCTTTTTGTGTAAGGGTATTTTTTACTTTTGAGGTCAAAACTTCTTTTTTGGATTCTTTCTTGTGCTTCACCTGCATGAAACTCATCAACTAATATTTTGCATTAGTCTATGCATGATTTCTATGACTATTTGCATATACATCAAGCTGGGTGTTGTTTAGGGTTGAGCTTTGATATTGCATTGGTCTTACATCTTGGGTTATATGCTTATTAATGCTTTATATTATATTAAAAAGCAAGAAAGTGAATTTAGGAGACTTCCTGGTTGTTGAGAGTAGACAAGCTTCACCCTTAATGTCCAATTCCTAATGAGTTGTTTATGATAACCCTTCTCATTTTATGAAGGGTTACCAGATATAGAATGGAAGGCCAGAAATCCCATATTTGAAAGCTCATAATGGAAAGTCATAATTTCTCTTTCTGGGTACAGAGGGAATCCCCAATAAAACCCTTATATGGGTATTAAAGATTAGAGATCAGAAGTCCGCTTCTGGCAATAGTATAAATTCTAAACTAACCCAGATTTGGGTATTAAGATTGAAGACTATAATCCCACTTCTGGTAAGGGTATTAAGACGGAAGACGAGAATTCCACTTTTGTTATTAATAGAAATCCCAAACTGACCCTTATTCAGGTATTAAGATCGAAGATGAGAATTCCACTTATGGTAATTGGTTTTGTTACCCCCTTGGGTTTGATTTTTGAGCAAGTATGGGATGTACTTGCTTCTTAAGAAACTCTCCAGGTTTTTGATTATCAAAGCACAAGATGTCTGTTCTTTATTGGCTACTCTCTTGGCCTATGCACTTGGCTAGCTTATCCACAAGCATAGCCCAAGGACTTACCCGTCCTCCCTCCAGGAGGTGCCTTGTTCTGACCGTTATAGTAGTTGATAAAGTCTCAGATGCTTAAACTGGGCCATCCTAGACATGGAATTAAGGTTTACTCTTTCGATGCTCTACCCTGGCCATCATAGGATCAATAGAGGCTTACTAACTACCCCTTCTAGGTAGTGCCTTATCCCGGCCATCATAGGCAATGATAAGGGTTTATATTTCGTTTTGTAGGTAATGTGTAACATAAGCAGAGGCTGGACGTGCTCTTCAATGGGCAGAGGTAGGACGTGTTTAGCTCTAGCTGAGGCAGGGCGTACTCTTCTACAAGCAAAGACAGGGCTTGCTAATTAGATGCTCCATCATGACCATTTTTGGTATGGGTCGGAGACTTCTGCTTTTGATTCTTTTACCTGGCCCTTTCTGACTTGGGCGCGGAGAAAGGCTTACACCCCACCCCACTTCGGGGAGTGCCTTTCCCTAGCCAACTTGGTGGTGACAAGGGTTTTTAACCGTTTGTGGTTTGTCCCACCTTGGGTTTCTTTGAATTTTGGGAGGGTTTCCATACGCTTAGTTTTGTGATCATTCTTGAAGAAGACCTTTCCTTATTCATTTATCATTGAGAAGTATGGTCTTAAATGTTCTGAGTTCCATATTCTTGGAATGAGATCACCATTTGGCTAGCATAGTCGATATAACCTACGTATGATTTCTTGATGAACGACAAGGGTCCTTCCCAATTTGGTCCAAGCGGACCATATAACGGGTTTTTTCTGTTGGCCATTACCCTTCATAAGACCAAATCTCCATTTGTGATGGTTCTAGATTTAACACTTGAATTGTTTTACCTTGTGATTTTCCTTTGATATTCAACCGCTCTGATTGAGGCCTCATCTCTTAACCCTTGTATTTGGTCCAAGGATTCCTTTTTTAATTCTTGGTTGGGATTGAATGCATAGGCTATCCTTCTGTGTGAAGGTATTTCCACCTCGACCGGAAACAATGCTTCGCGCCTATACATTAGAGAGAAAGGAGTATACCGTGTTGTCATTTTGATGGAAGTTCTATCTGCACAAAGTACTAAGGGTAATTCTTCTGCCCAATTTCCTTTGGCTTGGTTGAGCCGTTTCTTGGGAATTGTCTTTATAGTTTTGTTTGCATCTTCTACGACACCATTTTCCCTTGGATGAGCTACCGAGGAAAAACTTTTGATGATTCCATTCTTATTACAAAATCATGTGAATTCCTCACTTTCGAATTGTGTTGCATTATCCGATATGATCATAAAAGGAATCCCAAAGTGTATGATAATGTTCTTTATCGCAAATCTCAACACCTTCTTAGATGTAATTTTTGGAAGGGGTTCCGCTTCCACTCATTTGGTAAAGTAGTCGTTAGCCATTACATTATATTTGGCTCCACCTTTGGAGATTAGTAGGGGTTCGATTAAGTCTACCCCCCACACATTGAAAGGCCAAGGGCTTGAGATAGTGGTTAAGTCACTTGGGGGTAATCAGGGTATCTTCGGATACGATTAATACCATCTGTGACCAATAAAAGCCTTGTCGCTTGACCTTCTTGGCTAGCATAATTCTGTGGGAATGGTCGCCGCACAAACCCTCGTGTGCCTCTTTTAACAACTAAAGCCCATTCTCAAAGCTTACGCAGCTTAGGTAGGGGAGTGAGTGCCTTTTCTTATAAATTATCCCATTCGTAATCAAAAATTTAGGGGTTTGGTGTCTTATTCTTCTTGCATCTTGCTTATTGAGGGTTAGAACCTCGCTTTGGAGGTAATCTACTATAGGGCCTCCAAGTATTGTCGTAATGGTATTCTGCTTCGATGAAGGAGGTTCTTTATCAAAGGTAACTTCCTTACTCGTTTCACCTTTCTTTTCCAAAGCTAGGGTTCTAGTTAGTACCAAGAACTCTTTTCCTATTTCGAGCTCTTCTTTCTCAATTCTAGGGTTTTCTTGGTACCGCACAGGGATTATCTGAGTTTCAGGTTCTCCTCGGGAGCTATCCAATTAGGCTAATGAGTCAGCTTAGGTATGCTTCCCATTGGGATATGATGTATTCAAAAATCCTCAAACTGAGCAAGCATCTTTAGTATCCTTCTTACATATAGGTCTAACCGGGCATCTTTGGTTTGATAGGTTTACTTGATTGATTTACCATTAGTCGTGAGTCACTAAAGATCTCGACTCAAGGTATTTTTAATTGTATTTCTAGGTTTAATCCTTCCAATATTGATTCATATTCAGCTACGTTGTTGGTAGCGGTGAATCCTAACTTCATCGCATAATGAAAATGATATCCATCGGTGCTAACTGTGATTTATCCTACCCCTGCTCCTTGTTCATTTGAAACCCCAACTACGAAAAACTGCCACTTAGCCTTTAGATCATTTTCCTTGGTTGACTATTATGTAATAAAACTTGTGCACTCATTCACAAAGTCTGCGAGAGCTTGTCTTTTGATTGCCACTCGGGTTTGGAACTCAAATTCATATTGGCTAAGCTCGATTCCCCATTTTACGAAGCTTCCTGAGGTTTCTGACTTATTGAAGACTTGCTTAAGTGGAAATCGGTTAAAACCTTAATAGGGTGTACTTGAAAATAACCCCTGAGTATTTGTGCCTTAAGTATTAGGCAATATGCTAATTTTTCCATTACAGGGTATTGGGTTTCTGCATATTTTAACTTTCTGCTAACATAATAAACCGGGTGTTGGGTTCCATTTTTTTCTCTTACAAGGACTGAGCTTACAGCATATTCCGAAACAACCATATAGAGTTATAAATCTTCCCCTTTCCTGGGACTAGGTAGAACCGGGGGTTTTCCCATGTAATCTTTCAATTCTGGAAAATCCTTTCTATATTCTTCATTCCGTTCAAAGTTCTTCTTTTCATTTATAACAACAAAGAAGTGAACGCGCTTGTCAGTGGATTTGGAAATGAACCTAATAAGGGCTGCTACCTTTCCGTTTAAACTCATAACCTCTTTCTTGTTTTGGGATCCTCCTTATCTTTTATGGCTTGGATCTGATGGGCTAGCTTCAATACCATATTCACTGACCATATACCCTAGGAACTTTACGAATTAAACTACAAAAGAACACTTTTGCGGATTTAACTTCATTTGATAATTCCTCAAGGTACTAACATCTCTTTTAGGTCTTGTACGTGGATTTTCGCTTTGATGGACTTTACCAACATATCATCTGCATACACTTCCATGTTGCATCCTATCTGATCTTTAAACATTCTGTTAAGTAGCCTTTGGTATGTTGCTCCAGTGTTTTCCATTACCTTGTAACAAAAGGTTCTCCAATCGGTAATAAAGCTTGTATGTTCTTCATCAGGCTTGTGGATGGGAATTTTATTGTACCCTAAGTAAGCATCCATAAGGGGTTGTTACTTCAACCAACTGGTCAACCCTTGGAAGAGGATAACAATCCTTTGGGCAAGCTTTGTTCAAGTCCGTTTAATCAACACAATTCGTCCACTTTCCATTGGACTTCTTTACTAACACAGGGTTGCCTAACCATTTGGTATAAAAAACTTCCCATATGAACCCTTTTTTCTAACCTTTTGACTTCTTCTTTTAAAGCTTCTGATTGGTCTCTATTATACTGCCTCTTTTTCTTGGTGAACAGGGATTACAGAAGCTCATAATAGAGGGGCTAATCCCAATCTTGTTTGAGTGGCCCAAGCTAAAACATCTTTGTTGAGCTGTAGGAAATGAATTAAGTCACTTTTCAAAGTTTCTGCCAACCTTTTCCCTATCTTGATAACCTTGTCCTTATCCTTTGGGTCAACGCATATTTCCTCCAAATCCCATATTGGTTTTATCTTTTCAGTATCTCCTCGAGAATCCAAGTCGGTTACTATTTTTTCTTCCTCTGTCAGTTTTTTTTCGTTGACCCTCTTCCTTTTCCGTCTCAAAGAGGTGTACCGACCATTTATATATTTGTCAGTTTTATTGATTTTTATTTTATCTTCGAATGTCAGATGTAAGAATCCATCATCCGAAGGTTGAAAAATAGTAGAGGAGTCAAGGTACGCAGAATACTCCCTTTTGTATTTGTCAAGTCTTGCGAAATACAATTCGCGATAACTAAATTATTCCCCTCTTATGGTACCCCACCCTTGGCTTGTCAAGAATTTTAGCATAAGGTATTTCGAAGAAACAAAGGCATCCATCTCCTCCAGAGCAGGTCGACCAAAGTAGGCATTATAGTAGGATGGTTGACTAATAACCACTAAAAGAGTTTCAAAGTTTCGGTAGAGTGGAGAAAACACAACTTAGACCAGGAGATTGATTTACCCCACTATAGTTGATCCCTTGTTATTGAAGCCGAAAATTGTCTTGTTGCTTGGTTCTAGTTTCCCATTAGAGATTCACATTTGATCAAAAGTATTCTTACAGATGAAATTAACCTACTCCCAGTATCAACAAGGATCTTGGAAACAACAGATGTCAGACCCATTTCTTCATCGCATTCGCAAAAATTACTGGATTGTGCATCTTAGGAATGTAGCAGTCATTCTTTAATGATTGTTCTTCCTGAATGGAGAATATCCCTTCATGAGCCCCCCTTAGATACTGATTCCAAGCCATTGGACAATTTCTTGCAGTGTGCGGTCCACCATGGATCACATTGATTTTGTTTACTGGAGGTCCCAAGTCTAGGTGACCCTCTCCATCAGAGCTTCCATCACATTGGATAAAGTCTTTTGTTATCCATTCATATGCTGAGAATATGGTTGCTTGTTTAAAACAAACTCTTTCAGATGTCCCTCGCGGGTAAGCTTTTGAATTATCCAGTCCAAAACCTTGCATTCATCAGTTTTGTGTCCGTTGGTTTTGTGATATTCACAATACTTTCCACCAGCATGGGGTTTAAGATAATTCTTGGCTTTGAACAAGATAGGGAAGCTATTTACTCTTTCTTTGGCTATAGCATACACAATGGATATGGGTTTGCTTAGGGCCATTGAGTTGGAATTGGAGCCCTCCTATGTTGGCATTTTCAGGTTTCCATCCAAGCCAAACCTTCCACTTTGGGGTTTTCTACCAAAGCCCTGCGTTCTCCCTTTCCCTCTAGGCTCGAAATTCTTTTTTATAAAGTATAACTCATCCATTTGTGTGAACTTGTCAGCTTGAAAGTGGAAGTCTTGGAGATCCTTGCAATTATGAATGTATAGTTCTTTCTAGAAGGGGGTGTTCTCAATCAATCCTGAATGAAGAGCAATTAATTTGTCATAGTCATTTATATCTTTTGCTTTTAAGGCTTCTACGTTGAATCTTTTCAAGTACTCTCCTAGAGACTCTCCCTGCCTTTGTTTGATAAAGGCGATCACTATGTAATCAACAATCGGGTCTTCACAATTGCAAAATTGCGCAGAAATCTCATAGGAAATCTGTTAATGGTATTCTCTCTGTACTAGTGGTACCACTTGGCAGATGCCCTCCAAAGGGTCACTAGAAAAAGACGACATCATATGCCCCCCAAGGCAATATAGAAATAAATTTGATGGTCAAAATCCATAAAGTGGTCATCAGGGTCAGTGGCTATGAGATATTTTATAGTTGGAACCTTTACCCTAGATGATATCATAGTGTTCATGATCTCGCCGATGAAAGGAACTACCCTCTCATTGTAATTAACCTTGTTATCTTGAGTTCTTTTTCCTTTTCTTCCCAACATGTCTTCGACTATCTTCCTTGATACATCTTTCAGATAGGCTTCGATGTTTTCATAATCTGCCCTCTTAAGATCATAACCTTTAGAAGTAGAACTCCCAGATTTTTCCTAACTACACTGGTTTCCTTGATGAACCACTCCTACTAGATATGACCTATTCTTTTTGGAAGAAGATGCTTTGCTTTTCTCTTTTCCTTCTGAATGTTGGATAGGATCTTTGTAATAACCCGAAAAATCGAAACCAATTTAAAAAAATTATTTTGGCAATTTTAATGAATTTTGAATACATAAAATGATTTATTTTAAATAATAACGATTAGAAATTTATTTTGAATAAAATTAGAACGTATAAATTTATTCAAATTGAAGTTAGAATATAAATATTTATTTTAATTATATAACGAGCCTGAAATGGCGCGGTAGTTTGAAATTTCGATTTCAAATGAATGTAAAGGATTCAAAATAAACCGGATTTTAGTAAAAGAAGAAATATTTAAATCTTTTTGAAAATATCTTTCCAACGGATGTGAAAAATCCAGATTTCATAACGGGAATAAAAAGTTATGTCTAGATGAAAATTCAGAATAGTCACTATGGAATTTTATATAATATATAGCCCTTAAAATAGCGGTTTTGCAAACGTCCTCCGTTTTTGATGAAACCACTTTTGTTGGATCCGAAATGTCAAATTATCGCTAGATTCCAATTTTCATAATTTT
Source organism: Allium sativum (assembly GCA_030737875.1). Taxonomy (NCBI): domain Eukaryota; kingdom Viridiplantae; phylum Streptophyta; class Magnoliopsida; order Asparagales; family Amaryllidaceae; genus Allium; species Allium sativum. The sequence continues at coordinate 117,915,755 of CM060923.1, forward strand.
TGGAATCAATATGTGAGCGTGGTGAATTTAAACGTGTTTTTTCAATTAAGTTTGAATTTAATCAACTGGAAAATGACCGTTTTTTAAACGATCTCCAAATTCGACGAAATTAATTTTGTTAGGACCGTATCATAAAAAAAAGCTAGATTTATTTTTCTGGAATTTTTGGAGTCTGTATGTGGCCCCGGTAAATTAAAATGTACATTGAAATTGATTTTGAACGTTGTATATTGATTTATATTTTAATTTTAATGAAAACTGATCGTAACTGTCGAATTGGCTTACCAGACATGTCCCATTATGTTCGGAATGAGGGTATTTGGCTAGGAGCGATAGTCGTTGGGTTTGAATTGGGGTTCGGATGTAAAGATTCACTTTTGGAATTAAAATAAAAATTAAAAATATATATATAATATTTAGACCCTAACTCCTTCACAATTCTCAGAGCCGCCTCCAAGTGAAAATCGACGTCCCAAATTGCTCATTCCTTTTCTTCTTTCTTTCTCCAAATCCACCAGTTGATTCACGCAACAGATTGAACAACTTTGTTGAGCTTCTTGAGATCTTCCGATCTATATAAATATGATCGTTTCTTGTGAAGGATAAAGCGCAGATTTCGAGGGGAAACTCACGCCTTTAAGCAGGTATTCCGTGGTGCTGGCACCACCGAGTGGTGTGCCACCTCAGACGATGGCGGAGGAGCTTGCGTTGCTCCTTGTGGCAACCGGTGATCGAGGTCTGATGCCTTGGTGATGGTGCGGTTGGAAGCCCTAGCAGACGATGGTTTTGCATGATGGCTCCAGAACGTTGCGATGGAGAAGATGGGTATTAACCCTTAATTTTGTAATTAATTATGTAATTAATTAATTAATTATGTAATTAATTAATTAATTATTGTAATTAATGTTATCTAAAATATAAAAAAATAGCATTAGTTTTAAATATAAAAATATACATTATTTTTAAAATATAAATATAGCATCAGTTTTATAGTATAATACCATTGTTTAAAGATTTGTTTTTGGAAATAAAAATAGCATTATTTTTGAAAATAAAAATAGTATTATTTTTGAAAATAAAATAACATTATTTTTGAAAATAAAAATAGCATTGTTTTTTAAAATAAAAATAGCATTGTAATTTTTAATTCAGAAAAGTATTAGTTTAAAAATCAATTTTTTATAGAAATAGTATAGAATAAAAATGTGATTTTTAACTTAAAACACGTGAAACAGATTGCGATGGAACTGTCTGGAAGCAAAACAGAATCCAAACCATCCAGTAAAGAATGAAGGAGTGGAAACCAAAGGTGAAAACTCCATCTCACTAATTATTTTACAGCAAAATATAAACTAGGTTGCAGACGGGGCTTAGTAGCTCCTGACATCATCGTCCACAGACTATGGACGGCTTGTTTGATTGTATTGTGTTGTGGAAATGGACTGTATTGTGCAGAATAAAATATTTGAACTATAAAAATATCATTTTTATTGTATATATAAACTGTATAAAATATTCATGTGTATGGAATAAAATATTTGAACAATAAAAATATCATTTTTATTGTATATATGAACTGTATAACATAGTCATGTGTTGAAACAAATATTTATAAACAAATCGGACAATTTGTTTATGTATACCCGTTTATCTGATACTGATTAGGACGATATATTTTACACATCGCCCAACTGCACAAATATAATCTGTGTTTATTGATTGAAACCTCACACGGGTATTGGGATGTTATTTGACGTACACTAATCCCAATTGTTTAGTTGTATGACAATCGATGGGTTGACAGACTATTGTAAGCATTAATTATTTATATTTAACGCTAATGCAATCTAGATGAGGGTTGACTGTGTTTGATGATTGTTGTGTACATGTGTGTATGAAATCCATATAAATAAAATTATATGGTAATTGATTGTGTCTGATTCCAATTTGGAAAGAATGAATATTTTAAATTAAAGAATATTTTAAATGACGAGTAATGAATATTTTAAAATAACCAATATTTTAAAATAATATTCAGTAATGGATCAAAATATGATTTTGACGTCTGATTTGGGATGGACACGAAAATATTTAAAATATTTGGTAAGTGCAGTTCTATGACCGTTTATGGAAATCGACTGAAAGAGCCTAAATAAAATTATTAAAAATATCAATAATTTATGTAAAATCATAATAAATGATTTGGAAAGAATTAGGATGAAAAATTCCATGTTTGTAAAGATAATTTTTTTTTATCAAAATGAACTAGTTATGAACTAGACTTATAATCCAATATTTTCAATTAAATAAATTGGATTTGAAATGGTATTAAAAATAACCAGAATTTCCAATATATGGTTGGAATGGATTTGGATCGAAATTATCCTCGGAATATTTCGATATTCAATTCCGTGATTATACGGATATTGTGGAGGAATTTGGAAGATATATATATATCGTTATTCCCAATACGATATTTGTTGATCTCAGGATTTGATATTGAATATAAGCTGATATAATTTCTATTCAGGGCCTTGTATTTAATATTGAATTGGATTTTGGGTTTGTCGTGAATGGTGTCTTAAATAACACTGTTCTTAAACCCCGTGTGAAAAGAATAAAACTTTTAATTAAGATTATTAGTGTTTCCAGTTAATTAACATTTAATTGGAATAAAATGTATTGTGAATTGGGTTTATTGTGAACTGTGTTTAATATGGCATTCGTTCTTTAACCTGAATTACAGTGAAATTTGATTTGGAATCTATAAATCTTTTTATTAAGATTTAACGAGAATTTTCCAAAGTAAAGTTTACCAGTTTAATATATTAAATTGGAATTGAATGGAATTCGATTTGATAATAATCGAAATGAGCTTCTGTGGAGGAAGACGGTTAATATATATGGAATTTAAAAGGCTTTGTCGTTATCCCATTTATATTATTGGTCGGATACAGAAATTGATATCAATTATATATTGATTTGTTTTTTCGTGAAGATTCCATAATTAATGGAATGTGATTTAGGTTTATCGTGAACTGTTTTTAAACGACTTTAGTTCTTTAACCCAGTTAAAAACAGGATAACATGTCTAACATTGTATTTCGAACTGTATGGTTGGTCTCTGCTAAATATATACATGTTTGGTGGTGGAGAATTTATTCTCTTTCTTAACACCCTTCTCTAAGACGTACGACCTTAGAGGTAAAATGTCGACAGAAATCAATAGTACGGTGCATATTGTCAATGCGGCATGTTTGATTTTCCATAGTTAAGTAATCATTAATATTGATTTTTGGGAAGATTAAAACCAAGTGTTTTTTTAATGAATCTTTAATTAGATTGAAAGATGAATATGATAATTTAAATTATCAAATTTGTGAAATGATCTAGAATGGAGTATCACCAGTTTTGCTCCTAGCGATAGTAAAATCTTTAATTAGATTTTAACATGAAATGGTAATTAAATTTACCGATAACACTATGGTGTTAGATATGGAGTATAACCAGTTTTTCTCCATGGGATGAATAGGTTGGGATAGGGAAAGTAAACAAACGATTACTTCGCTAAGGTGCGTTAATCCCGACTAGTTGATAAACCTTAATTTGGATTAGAATTGATATCCAAAGGAAGACTAAAGAATAAATTTAAAGAATTTATCTTTGATAAAATTAATGGGAATCTTTTCCAAAGAATATGAATATTTAAATAAAAGAATATTCAGATTTGGAATGATGCGTATGTTGTGTTTTTATAGCACTTGTATGTAATATATGCGAGTTATTCGGAAAGGCCGAGTTTATACCCATTCTGAATAACTGAGTCGACGATGAAGACGGTGGCTAAAGACTGGAGGTCTTCACATCGTTTGGATGATTACTGATGTCTTGATTGGGCTGTACACCCAAGACAAGGTTATAAGTGTGATCGTCCAGACATATTTGGAGATCGACCCGATATGCGAGGACCTCTCTCCTATATTGGACATATGGGACGAGGAATAAGGTGCCTTTGGTTTCGTTCATACCCAGAACGAACTTGTAAATGGAAGTGAGTCTGACATTGAATTTTATTCTTTGTTGATTGATCTCTATTAAATATATATCTGTTTGGCGGCGAAGAATTTATTCTCTAACTTAACGCCTTTCTCTGAGACGTACGAGCTCAGAGGTTATATATCGATAGACATCAGTCACATGGCGTGAATTGCCTGTGTGGCATGCTGAGATGCAAAGGATCAAGGCTTCTATTGAAAATCAAAGTCTTGTGTTGATGATCAAAGCACGGCTTTAATATAGCATAGCTTTGTGTATAGCGTTAATTCGCGAGCCTCACACCTCGGTATGAGTCAAAAACGGGATCGGACCGTTGGGAGAACATGACGTTTCTTTCTAGCTATGAGTGGTGCCATGGTATGAAGCCCAGGCATTCATATTTTTTTACCTATGTGGATGATGGATAGCGAGGCGCCTCAGATATATCGGTTACTATAGAGCCGATGGATAGGTCTGATAGGACAGGAAACATCTGTTCGGGAATTGCCACTCCTCAAACGTAAGAGAGGACCGAACCAACCAATCCAAGGGTTGCCCATAGTGTGTAGTCCTGAGACATTTGCTAGAGTGTCTCGAAGCGGTGAGGAGCCATCCCTGTCCTCGACTCATAGATGGAATCCAATTTCCAATACATGACGTTTGGTTTTGATTGTAGAGCCTAATATTGGCGACATGATAGACGGGACCCATACCGCCGATGATTGATACATTTATATTTGAAGTTGTTTTCATACACTTTACATTATAATAATATCAAAATGATTTATTTTAAACGTACCAAGCATGTTTGACTATTATAAGGGAAAACTCTATCCTCCGGCTTGCGTTACATTGTGTGATGGGACCTGAGTCTTATAATAGCTTCATTTTTTTAAAAAGCATTGCGCTGTTTATGCACTGGTATTCTGGGAGGAAACCCATTCCGTGTTATACGGTGTGGTCCCTTGATTTACCAAATTTTAAATAACTTTTTTAGTTCTCACAACAATCACATGACTGACCTTGATTTTGTTGATTTAACCTAAACTCTGGGTGCCCCTATTTTCCACACGGGCAGCTAGTAGTTTTGGTTTTGCATATATTATATTCACAAGAACCTGGTTTACAGCTGGGGCTATATTCAGAATGCTATGTATCCGTGTATTTCATTCAGTTGTGTTTTGTATTATTTTCCACTGCATAATAATTTGTAAATCTCTGAAATTTATAAAATGTATATTATTTGTTCATACTCTGTATATTCTTGTACTCTGATGTAAATTGTTGTAATAAGCAATGAGACGTTCTTCTGTTTGCGTTCCGATTAGTATTGTCCTCAGGAAATCCGTTCTTTCTCTTCTCTTTGGAGACCGAGAAGTTCGGGTCGTTATATTTTGGTATCAGAGCTTTTGTAGCGACCTGTGATTCCCGGCTTGCCTAAACCGAACAGGAAGGCGGACTGCTTTGAGAGGAAGACAAATCGGAACATAAACAGAAGAACATTTCATTGCTATTACAACAATTTACATTAGAGTACAAGAATATTCAGAATATGAATAAATATTACACAGAAAAATATCAGAGGTTAAAATACATAGCAGCGGAAATAAGATGTAAAAATACAATGCGTAGCGGAAATACATTAACAAATACAACCGAAAGAAATACTCGCATCAAAAAATGATACTAATTTTTTTTCATGACAAAGAAAAAAAACTCACCATGTAACTTAAAAACACATCAAGGAAAAACATGCTTGATTATCATTTTTTGTTGTAGCCCTCATCAGAACACTTAATCATCTCTTTAACCAAGTAGCATCTAAGAATTTATAATCCGAAAATACTTAAAACCAAGCAAACAAGCACTGAGACCAGCAAGCACTCTCGATTGTTAGTACAAGCATTAACATCCATATCAACATAACAATATGAATTATGCTTCTTTAATGTCTCTAAGTACCAACTCAAACCATTGTAAGTCCCAATGTCATTACCATGAAATTTCATTAATTTAGGTTGTTTTCAAAATAAGCAAAAGAATAAGACAACTCAAGATTATATTCTTTTCTCAAATAATCCATGATATCTCTATATTTCCTACTAGGATGATCACGAATTTTATCAATGATCAATGATTTAATAAATAAAACAGAAAGATGAGGATTATTCAAATTTCTAAGGCCACCCCACGGGAATGATTGTTAACCAAATTTCGAACAAAAAGCCTATTATGTAATCCAGAATCACAAGAAGCATACACACTAAAAAGACATTCACTCATAGATGAAGAGAAAGTAGAACTAATTCTAGTAGAATTATTCTTGAAAAACACTAATTCATATCCCGTTTGAATTTGATATGGCATTAAAATTTCACTAAAATAATTAGCTCCTCCAAAACAAAAACCAACAAAATAAGAAATGGATAATCTGAAAACTCTCTTTAACATATCTTTCAGATAACTTTTACTATGTACAACAATATTGGAACACAAAGATCTAGTATATGATGAACGAGTACGAAGATTAAATGAAATTGAAACAGAACCATTGTCATTATTTTTCAATTGAGAACTCTTGACTTTAACTGTAAAATGCACTCTTTTTACGCAAGTGAAAAAAAACTATATTCCGAAAATCAAAATAAATGTCAACAATAAAAATTTTTATTCTTGAGCACATAACTAATCTTAAGGGAAAAAAAGTTAATTGAGAGCAATGATGACATATTTCATTCTTTAAATCATAGAGCAATTCTCAGACAATCAAGTGCTAAAAATATTACAATTAAATACAATCAAAACGAGAAGGCAATTGTCATGACTGCAAAATGAATTTAAAGAATAAAAATAGTTATAAAAGTATTATTTGAAAAATAATACCTACAATAAATAAATTTGATACATGAAACCCGATCCTGAAACAAGTACTAAAACTAACACTCGTAAATTCTGCATTAAAATTTTAATAAAGGACCGCTTCATTTTCCTGTACGTTAAGACAATAAATCAACGAAAACTTCCAATTATCAAACAAATAATACTTAGTAAAAAAACAAAAAAGTACCTAAAAATTGATCCCCACCAAAATAAATACAACAAAACGTTTTAGTCAAACTAATACGAATGAAAGGGAAAACGCATTTAACAAGTATTTGCTTAAGCATATTAGTTTACTATAGTACAATAATTTTGTTATGAAGCAGAGTACAAAAGAAAAATGAAGCTACAAAATGTCAAAAGGATACCAAAAATATACAGAATTAATGCCAAAACAAGATACTTAAATTAAAAATAATAGTGATTCCCAAAAAAAGTTCATAGAGTGTTTAATAGTAAAAATTCAATAATTCAACCCATAGAATTTTCATGCATGTAATCGTACAAACTATGTAACAACTACATTTTTCAAAAAATAGGAAAATGCAAAAAAAAGCAATTTTTAACTTTATTATTCTATAAAATGACGCTAAAAAAAACTAAAATCTAGTCTAGACAAAAATAGACACACCAATACACTTTCATATAAACCAATATACATCAAGAAGATCATTGCTAAACAAAACCAAAATAACATCAAATATAATTTATAAAAAGTTTTCTACAAAAGCTTTCTTTGTAGAAAACAGAAGAAAAGAGATTAATAGTTCTTCTACTTTCCAAAATCGTCATAGATCATTAAAAAAGAACACTAAACAACAAAGTTAATTACAATTTTGAAGGATAAAACTAACAAAATATTAGAAAAACCAATTAAAACCGGGATAGAAGAAAGAGAACAACAAAAAGAAAATAAATAGATAAATCATACCAAGATTAAATGACTTTTTTATTTCGAACAAAAACATACGAGAATTGAAATAAGATCAAATGAAGGAATCACTCACAACATATAGTGAAGATGGAAATATAAAAACTGAGGTTTTAGCAAAGCAATCCAATGATAATTGAAGGAAAAGGAATGCAACCGAAAAAGAAAAAAGATGTGACAATTATGTTTAATTTAAATATTGTAATGATCTGTCATTTAAACATTTTGATGGACTATACTTTGGAATTAGGCTAAAGCCTAAAAATTTTGAGTAGGACCCGAGCGAAGTTTTGTACGGCTCCACATGTAGGAGACGTGGTATAAACTCTATAAATATGTCTCATCCATGTGGCATCCCTAACAACTTGGTATGTTAATGGTGGCACTCATTCCACGTTGTTTTTCTTTGACCTTTTCTTTTTCGTACTTTACAAGTTTCTTAAATTAAATATTATCCTAAATCGGTCGTTATTCAGCCCTCTTCGAACTTTTATCTTATTGAAACGAGGTTACGATTTTGTATCGTGATACTCTTATACGAAGAGGTAAATCGATTTGGGCGAGTTATCATTTCATTCGTCACCTCCCCCCTTGGAGATTCAATTGTTGCTCATCAACATTTATTATTTCATTGTTGCATATTGTTTTTCTGATTTTTGTTTCTTTACTTTGGACCAATTCGATCCATGATGGAAAATTCAACATTAATTGATGCGCTAATTATTTAGTTGCAATCATTGTTCTTTTCGGTTGTTTTTTCATCTTATGTAATTATCGTGAACTCTTTACTTATAACAGTAATTTATGCATTTGCATCTTACGTTACGTCTTATTGTTTGTTACATTCATAATTTCTTTTGATGGAACTATGCGATTATGCTACACAAATTATGTTCATATAAATTTTTTGTGTATCGACTTTGAAAATATCTGCCTTTAGTCGATATATACTTAATGGTGGTAGTTACTCAGGAAAATTCTATTAGCACCCCTATTTTTACCTTTCCCGCCCTATTGAAAGAAAAAAAATAAAGTGGAAAATATACCTTTGTATATTATTCTGTTTATCATATTCACTTTTCCATTCTGTTACTTTAGATATAAAAAAATACAATGATACTAATATATTTTGAAAAGACAAATGGAACCGATGAAGAAAAAAACATTTTTTTCTAAGAAAATGGTATTTTATTTTAATTTTACTCTTTTTCAACTTTTATCTTTTTTCTTAAAATTGTTTGATTTTAAGATTTCTAGTATAATATATTTCAAGTATTTTCAATCGAACTAAAATGTAACTTTGTCTAGATTGCACAACGAGTAAAAATAAATATGGATTACTGCTTTTTTTTGGATCTATATTTTTCTTTTCATTGTTCACGTACAGTTATTTGTTTGTGAAAGTATAAGTTTTAGGGTAGTTTTGGTAACTTTTTAGGGTATGAAAAGCAAAAAGTAAGGTGAAATGTTTTTTGTGTAAACAATGAGGTGTGAAAGGCAAATTGTGATGCAATTAGATTTGGCCAATGAGGTATTAACACCAATCAGGTTTGGTCTGAGAAAATGTGTGCTAGATGTAATTTGATTGGGTTTTATTTGTTCTATTTATTCTTAAGTGTTGTTTGGTTCTATTATTCATATCTATGTATTAGAATTTTGTCCTTACCTTTTATGCGGTTTGAATTGATTCAGGTTTCGTTAGGAAATTTACATCGCCTTTGTTATTTCTCGTTGTTTGTTCATAGTTGAATTTGGATTTTGTTGAATTTGATTTCTGCCTATTTTTCCAATATTTTCACTCAAATTAAGATCATTTTCATTTAGATTTTATTTAAGTCTTGTTGCATCGAATTGGTTTTGGCTTGCATGATGTAATTGATAAAATTTGCCATTTTGGTGCTGTTAAATATTTGTTTTCATTAGACAAGTATTTTTGGTGAGATCAATAATATTTGAACTTTTTTTTCCCTTTTTCCATCCTACTATTTTATTCATTTTCAGTTTTTTTTTAATTCTCTATTTTCATACTAAATTCAATTGTCGTTAAAACAAATAACCATGCTATAGGATTAAAAGGAATGATGCATTTGTGAAATATATTGATCTAAGTGAGTCATATGCATAAACAAAGTATGGATTGGACCAAGCAAGTTTTGCATGTCCATTTCGTTTTGGTTGAGCAAAATTTGTGTAATAACCTAATTTAGATCAAATGAGGTTGATATTGTTTAGGAAAAATAAGAGTGTTTTGAAATAAGTCATGGATGAAGAAAATGTTGGATATGATCATTTTTTAAAATTAAGTGGAGTGTGAAAAGTACGAAAAAAAGAGGGATAAACCTAGCCTTTTGATTTTGGCTTTGGCCTTATCTAGTATGATTACCCATTTTTTAATAGAAAGAAGGAAAAAATTATGAAGGCATCTTTAATTGTTTTATCCTTGTATAGCAGTTCTTCTAACGGGAAGTTGGTACGTCCATTAAACGAATGTGGTGGTTGGTACGTCCATTAAATGATAGTGCCTTTGATGATTCCCAAAGCCTTTTATGATTTGTTCCCGATTTTTATTCCATTAGGTAGTTATCTATACTATATTATTAAAGATGAGTTGTTTTTCGGTAACTCTCAAGCCCCCTCTGATTTTTGCTAGGACTTCTCATGGTGGTGATACGCGTAAATGTTTACTGAATCGTCTTTTTTTGTAAATCAAATTTCCATGTTCCTTCCTTTTGTCTCTTCTCACTTTTTATTTCCTCCTTTTCCCACTTTGCCATCATTTTCCCTTAACATTTCCTGCCTTCTTCTATGTCGGTCCATTCCCTTTGTGCCTACAATCTCAATAGCCGCTTTTCCTATTATTTCCATTCACACCTTTCTCGCTATAAACCGAAGGTATCCTCACTTCCTCATTTTTTCCCCTTTTCGTCAATTATTCCTAGGGCAACTCCATCTACAGACCATACGCCACGGTCTGGCTTCCTCCTTCCTGAATCTTCTTCGTCCGTAGGTCGGTTATCAACTCCTTCATAAATCTTCGTACCACCGTCGGGTTTTCCATTTTACGCCGTCGTTAGCGGATCAGTTTTAGCCATTGTTTTTGTCTTCTACGTAAGCATTTTTCTTCCTTCTTCAACCAATCGCTATTTGTTTTATTGAACGTCTTTTTCTAAGCTTATGCCTCGTTTATGTTTGGTTTAATTGTTATTCATTTTTCAAAATAGGCATGCTCTATGTTTAATTAGAATGTCTACCATGTCAAACCTGATGTAACAACCCAGAAAATCTGAACCAATTTAAAAAATTTTAATTGGCTAAAATAGTGGATTTTAAATATTTAAAGAAAATATTTTAAATAATAGCAACGAAAAGTGAGTTTGAATCGACGTTTGAAAACGAATATAATTAATTCTAATTATAAGCAAGGCCCGAAAAGGCGCTGCAATTTCAAAAATTGTATTTAAAATTTGTCAGACTGTACCGGGTGCAAAACAAAACGGATTTGAGTGAAACCAAAAATATTTAAATCTGTTAGTGAATACCTTTCTAATGAATCTGAAAAATCGAAGATTCATAGCGGAAAGCAAAAGTTATGGCCAAATGAATTTTCAGAAAGGTCGCTATGGAATTTATATAGCCCGTGAAATTGGCCATTTTGCATACGACCTCGGAATTCGACGAAACCACTTTTGTTGGATCCGGGATGTGAAGTTATTGCTAGGTTTCAAATTTCATAATTTTTGAAGCTAATATGTGAGCATGGCAAAGGAAAACGTGTTTTGGTCAATTATAGTTAAATTGGATCGGCCAGAAATGGGCCTTTTTGCAAATGGTCTCAGAATTCGACGAAACTAGTTTTGTTTGGACCATATCGTCAAAACATAGCTAGATTTATTTTTCGGGAATTTTTAGAATCAGTTTGTGGCCCTGGCAAATTGAAATGTATGTTCAAATTTAATATTGAATGTTTTATATTTTAATTTGAAGAAAAACTGACTGAAACGTTCGAATGGGCCTATGAAACATATCCCATTGTGTTCGGAATGGGGGTAAAACGCTAGGGACGACAGTCATTGGGTTTGGATTGGAGTTCGTGTGTGAAAGGGGGTATTTTCGAAATTTATAAATTTATAAATATAAAAAAAAAATCTCATTGGTCAGAAATTTCTTTTTCTCTCTCCCCGTAGCCGATAACAGGCGGAACCCTCTTCAAAACTTCTCTCCTCAATTTCTTCTAATCCGCTCAATAAAAACCCATGCCCCTTTGGAGAATTCTGTAGTGCTCCTCACGATCTTCACATCCATATAAAGATTGGATTTTTTCGTGACCTATGGAGTTCGAATCGAGCTCGGGAAGGTGGGACCTTTCCACTGCCGCCGCGACGTACAGGCGCTGTCGAACCCCCTGCCACCACCATCGATCGGCGCGGCCTTCCTCTCTCCTCGACGTGGTGCAACTGGATTTTGTCCTTATGCCTTGGATTTCGCGAAAAACGAAACCCTAGTTTCGAACCCCATCGGAAAGGTAACGACTGATTTTAAAATAAACTATATTATCGCACTTTAAAGCGCTACGGTTTTTGATTTGACTGTAAAAATCATATCTTTTTCGTTTCTTGATGAAATTCAGTGAAACAAGAGACAGTGGACTCGTGTGGTCGTCTTCTACATTCTAGAAGAGACAGCATATTTTTCTGAGCCTTCTGCTATTTTTGGTGGAGTGGAACCCAATGTGAGATTTCTAATTTATAAACGATATAGAAAACGACGATGTATAAATTATATAGTCGATGTATGAGTTATATAAGCATTGTACACCCCTTGTATAAGTGTTGTATAAGTCGTACGTTCGATGTATAAGTTGTATATGCATTGTAAAAATTATATATGTGTTGAAATAGAAGTGAAATGCTATATATATATATATATATATATATATATATATATACACACGCCCCTCGTCCACAAACCATGGACGATATTTATTGGTTGTGATTGGTGTGAAAATTGATTGATAGCGAATGGTTGATTGGAATTGTTTGTGGTTGATATTGATTGATTGTGGTTGAAAAATACACGTTTGTGGTTGAGAAATATTTGGCTGAAACAACATAGGATTAGTTTGTGAAAATGAAATAAATATACATGCCGCCTGCGTGCGAACTAGATGCATGATTCCCCATTGTCAAAAACCGCGAGGTTTTAAGGTAGAACGAGGAGCCGTACTAGGGACGGTCCCGGTTTTAACTACCCTACCGTTATGCTGCTGAAATTTTGAATAATATTCATGTTTTAGAATTATTTTCCTGTGTTGAAATTATATTCGTCTGTTGAATAGAAAACCTTCATGTGTTGAATAGAAATTCATTCGTTGAATCTTATTCATGTGTTGAATGGTATTTGTGTTTTGAATAAATGGTTTTAGCAATAAAAATCACATTTTTACCCTATTTATATAAACTATAGAAAACCTTCATGTGTTGAATCGATATTCATTCGTTGAATTGAAATTCATGCGTTGAATGGTATTCGTGTTTTAAATATAAAAATCACCTTTTTATCGATATATACAAACTACATAAACCCTTCATGTGTTGAATCGATATTCATTCGTTGAATTGAAATTCATGTGTTGAATGGTATTCGTGTCTTAAATATAAAAATCACCTTTTAATCGATATATACAAACTAAAGAAAACCTTCATGTGTTGAATCGATATTCACTCGTTGAATTGAAATTCATGTGTTGAATGGTATTCGTGTTTTAAATATAAAAATCACCTTTTTATCGATATATACAAACTATATAAAACCTTCATGTGTTGAATCGATATTCATTCGTTGAATTGAAATTCATGTGTTGAATGGTATTCGTGTTTTAAATATAAAAATCACCTTTTTTCGATATATACAAACTATAGCAAACCTTCATGTGTTGAATCAATATTCATTCGTTGAATTGAAACTCATGTGTTGAATGGTATTCGTGTTTTAAATACAATAATCACCTTTTTATCGATATATACAATCTATAGAAAACCTTCATGTGTTGAATCGATATTCATTCGTTGAATTGAAATTCATGTGTTGAATGGTATTCGTGTTTTAAATATAAATATCACCTTTTTATCGATATATACAAACTATAGAAAACCTTCATGTGTTGAATCGAAATTCATTCGTTGAATTGAAATTCGTGTGTTGAATGGTATTCATATTTTCAAAGAAATTGTTTTATAATAAAAATCCCATTTTTAACATCAATATGAAATGTATAAAATAATCTAGTTTTGAAATAAATTGTTTTATAATAAAAAATCCTATTTTTATCACCTATATTAACTATCTAAAATAGTCGTGTTTTGAAATAAATTGTTTTACATTAAAAATCACATTTTTATTATATACATGAATTGGTAAAAATAGTTAAGTGTTGAAATAGAAGCCAGTTAGATAAAAATATCATTTTTATCAAATGTATGAAAAGAATATAGTTTTGAAATCGAAGAATCGATATATATATATATATATATATATATAATCGAAACATATCGAATAACGAAGCTGCAGTTCGTATTTTGAAACCGTGATTTCAAACTAATAGTACGGGAGATCCGACCATCGGATTTTCCTGAAATCGCAACCGTTGGGTTCGCTTTGGAAATATCTTTCCAACGGCACCAACTTTGTAAAAATCCAACGGTTGGATTGTCTGGAATGTTTAATTCAAATCTAAAGAAAAACAGCGCCAGAATCGATTATATTTATATATATATTTAAATATAATTATATATAATCGAATAACGACGCTGCAGTTCGTATTTTGAAATCGAAACTTCAAACGATTATACCGGGAGATCCGACCGTCGGAATTTCCCGAAACTGGAACCGTTGGATTTGTTTTGAAAAGATCTTTCTAATGATGTAAATTTTGTGAAGATCCAACGGTTAGATTTTTAGATATGTGTAAATCAAATCTGAAGAAAAACAGCGCCACGGCCGCGTTATGGCCCGAAGCGTCGTTTTGAATAAATTGGCTACTTTAAAATAAATAAAAATAGCGATAAATCGTTACAAAATATTACAAATGATATGGATGTGATTTAGAAATTAACTGAAGGTTAACTAAGTCGAATGGTTTCCTGGATTTTGATCTGATGTTGGTTTCGGCCTTCGGGGTTAATATTTGGGAAATCGTTCTCTTACTGATTGACGGTTAGTGACTAATGAATTGAAATGATGCGTATGTATGTTAGTGTTGCACTTGTTTATTATATACGCGAGTTGCTCAGAAAGACCGGGTTTATCCTATTCTGAATAACTGAATCGACGATAAGAAATCGAAGATGAAGACGGTGGTCGAAGACCAGAGATCTTCACCTCGTTTGGATGGTAACCGAGGTCCTGATTGGGAGGCATCCCGAAATATGGATAATGAGTGGTGATCGTCCAGACGTATGTCGTGATCGATGGGTTTGCGAGGTATTTAGTGCCTCTGGTTTCGTTCAGACCTAGAACGGACTTGCAAATGGACAGTGTGTCTGACATTGGAATTTATTCTGTGTGATTGATAGCCATCAGTTGCACGGTGTGAATTGCATGTGTGGCATGCTAAGATGCGGTGATCAGGGCTTATGTTGAAAAGCAAAGTCTTGTGGTGATGATCAAAGCACCGCCTGCGTGGTGTAGCTTTGTGTATAACGTGAAATCACGAACCTCACACCCCGGTATGAACCAGAAACGGGAGAGGACATCAGGGAGGGCCTGCGTTTCCTTTTAGTTAGAAGTGGCGTCAGTGGTTTTACACGCCCTGACGAGTTTGACTTATGTGGTTGTTGCTGTTGCGAGGCGCCTCGGTTAGATCGGACGATCCAGGTCCGATGGAGTCATTCGTTGGCTCGTTGACGCCCTAAAGGGTGGGGAAACGTAGTGTTCACGTATAATAATCCACTTCGGTGGACCGGCCCTGACGATCCAAGGGGCAGTTGCGGCTGTCCTGAGACACGGGCTAGAGCGTCTCCAATTCGGTAATGACTATCTTTTGCCTTGGTTCATGATGGAAATCCAATTTCCAAATACGTGACTGTGCGGTTTCGATTGTATATATATTTGGCGACATAGTGGCATGGGACGCTCGTGTTGTCTATGATTGATAGTTATGATTTGAAATTGTTTTTGAAACATGTAAACACTAGTAGTAATATCAAATGCTTTTGTTTTATTCGTATCAAGCATATCTTGGCCATTATAAGGTAAAAACTCTATCCTCCGGTTTACGTTGCATTGTGTGATGGGAACCGAGTCTTATAATGGCTTCGTTTTTATAAAAAGCATTGCGATGTTTAAAAGAAAGATTTGTTTTTAAAGCACTGGCAATTCAATGGAGTAAACCCATTCCACGAAAGTGGCGTGGTCCTACGATTAGCCATATTATAAATGTGTTGAGTAGATTTCTCATACCAGTCCCATGACTGACTCGTAGTTTGTTTCACTTTCAAACTCGGGTGCCCTTTTTCTACACGGGCAACCTTGTATTCAGGTTTAGCTGGCTCTTTCTGGATAGCTGGAGCTGAAGGTGGATTCTATTATTTATCTCTTTTTATGCTGTTCAGCTCCTATTGTACATATTTTGTTTGTTTCCGCTGCAGACATTTATGTATAGATGAACTGTATTTGTACTAAGTATGATCCTGTATACTGTGTAACTCTGATGATTACGTTTATCCAGTGTATTTTATTGTACATTATCTGGTGTATTTATTTAATTCTGTTCTTCTATTATCTGTTTCTGTGTTATATTCCAAAGTTTACCCTTGTCTCCGTCTGTATGGGAAATGGGGTCGTCACAATGTGGTATCAGAGCTTTGGTTAAGCTTAGTTCTGGAATATAACATATTAACGAACTCGTCAGAAATAGAACCAGTAGCGTTCTAGGGCGAGTAACTCAGTACAGATAGGATCAGCAATATCCTAGTATGAGTACAGCAGAATCAGAACAACTCGTTAGAGATGGGGTCAGAAGTGCCCCAGAACGAGTCGAGAGTAATATGTTTTAAATAACGTATTTGTGATTATGTTTATTGTCTGGTTTTAGAAATATAATTTTTGGATATATAAAAGATATATATTTGAAAAGTAAAGGAATATATGAATCGATAAATATATTTTTGAAAAGTTAAAAACAAATTGCTTGTTGTTTTGTTGTGTGATAATAGAATTAGATTAATTAAATTATAGAAACGATAGTTAATTTAATTAATAAGAGAATGAATGGTAGAATTTATTCGATTAAATCACACATTGAACTTATTAGAAAATAGTTAGAAATATATTCTTGTGCATTATATATGTTTGAACAGGTAAATGGATAGCTGTTGAGTAAAGATTTTATTTGCGTGCTGGATAAATAGGTAAACCTTAATGAGTTGGATGCGAAATATTATTATGTCAACTCCTGTGAATGCCATTGGATGCGGAGTGCTGGTTATTCTGTGTGTAATAATAAACGTCGCCATAGGATAGTAACAATTAATTTTGAACTACATTACATGGCATACTTCTGGAAGATAGGCATACTTCATCATATACCACATAAGCATTTAGAGCTTATGTGACGAGGTGGAAGATTTACCATACGAGCGAGAGGCTTGTATGGCGATGACTATATTTTACAGGTTGAACTGATGACTGATATGGACTATTTAAATTGTAACGATAAAATTGCCAGATTAATAAAAAAAACCACACGGGTCTGGAGTTGACAATAATCACGTCTCTCTAGTTATTAGATACGGCACATGGACTATTTATTTCCCGCACGGGACGAGGTGACGAGGATTTATCCTCTAGAGCATTTAAAATACACACTCCCTCAGGCTTTGACAGGGTGATGAGAATTTATTCTCTGAAGTTATTATCTATACACGCTCCCCTGTAAACACCAGAATATATCACTATAAATATGTGTATGCTTATTAGGATTTATTGGGTAACTAATACGGCCCAATAAATTTCCAAACCTCTCCCCGTACAAAGGAGGTTATGGCGAAATATTTCGAAAATTCCGGGTGTTAGCCAAATTTTTGAAGAATTTGAAAATTCTCAGAAACTGAAAAGTTGGAGAATGGAAGCCAGATCGAACGTAGAGTTGATTAATCAAACCACTTTCGACTTTGTTCCTTTTCGGGGACGAAAAGTTTTTAGTGGGGGAGATTGTAACGACCCAGAAAATCTGAACTAATTTAAAAATTTTAAATTGGCTAAAATAGTGGATTTTAAATATTTAAAGTAAATATTTTAAATAATAGCAATGAAAAGTGAGTTTGAATCGACGTTTGAAAACGAATATAATTAATTCTAATTATAAGCAAGGCCCGAAAAGGCGCTGAAGTTTCAAAAATTGAATTCATACTTTGTCGGACTGTACCGGGTGCAAAACAAAACGGATTTGAGTGAAACCAAAAACATTAAAATATGTTAGTGAATACCTTTCTAACGAATCTGAAAAATCGAAGTTTCATAGCGGAAAGCAAAATTTATGGCTAAATGAATTTTCAGAAAGGTCGCTATGGAATTTATATAGCCCGTGAAATTGGCCATTTTGCATACGACCTCGGAATTCGACGAAACCACTTTTGTTGGATCCGGGATGTGAAGTTATTGCTAGGTTTCAAATTTCATAATTTTTGAAGCTAATATGTGAGCGTGGCAAAGGAAAACGTGTTTTGGTCAATTATAGTTAAATTGGATCGGCCAGAAATGGGCCTTTTTGCAAACGGTCTCAGAATTCGACGAAACTAGTTTTGTTGGGACCGTATCGTCAAAACATAGCTAGATTTATTTTTCGGGAATTTTTAGAATCAGTTTGTTGCCCTGGCAAAATGAAATGTACGTTCAAATTTAATATTAAATGTTTTATATTTTAATTTGAAGAAAAACTGACTTTTATATTTTAATTTGAAGAAAAACTGACTGAAACATTCGAATGGGCCTACGAAACATATCCCATTGTGTTCGGAATGGGGGTAAAACGCTAGGGACGATAGTCGTTGGATTTGGATTTGAGTTCGTGTGTGAAGGGGGGTATTTTCAAAATTTAAAAATTTATAAATATAAAAAAATCTCTCATTGGTCAGAAATTTCTTTTTCTATCTCCCCGTATTCGATAATAGGCGGAACCCTCTTCAAAACTTCTCTCCTCGATTTCTTCTAATCCGCTCAATAAAAACCCATGCCCCTTTGGAGAATTCTGTAGTGCTCCTCACGATCTTCACATCTATAAAAAGATTGGATTTTTTTCGTGACCTGTGGAGTTCGAATCGAGCTCGGGAAAGTGGGACCTTTCCACCACCGCCGCGACGTACAGGCGCCGTCGAACCCCTTGCCACCACCACCGATCGGCGC